>JANDEH010000004.1:51317142-52549835 GCA_024610705.1 Tetragnatha versicolor | reverse complement strand
CCCCAACCTCGCCCTCACCTGACACCCGCCCACCCAGGGGTCGAGAGAAAGCGACTGCGTGCTTGGGGGATTTTCGCGCGAAAATCCCCCAAGCACGCAGGAGCTCTCGAGACCCCCAACCTCGCCCTCACCTGACACCCGCCCACCCAGGGGTCGAGAGAAAGCGACTGCGTGCTTGGGGGATTTTCGCGCGAAAATCCCCCAAGCACGCAGGAGCTCTCGAGACCCCCAACCTCGCCCTCACCTGACACCCGCCCACCCAGGGGTCGAGAGAAAGCGACTGCGTGCTTGGGGGATTTTCGCGCGAAAATCCCCCAAGCACGCAGGAGCTCTCGAGACCCCCAACCTCGCCCTCACCTGACACCCGCCCACCCAGGGGTCGAGAGAAAGCGACTGCGTGCTTGGGGGATTTTCGCGCGAAAATCCCCCAAGCACGCAGGAGCTCTCGAGACCCCCAACCTCGCCCTCACCTGACACCCGCCCACCCAGGGGTCGAGAGAAAGCGACTGCGTGCTTGGGGGATTTTCGCGCGAAAATCCCCCAAGCACGCAGGAGCTCTCGAGACCCCCAACCTCGCCCTCACCTGACACCCGCCCACCCAGGGGTCGAGAGAAAGCGACTGCGTGCTTGGGGGATTTTCGCGCGAAAATCCCCCAAGCACGCAGGAGCTCTCGAGACCCCCAACCTCGCCCTCACCTGACACCCGCCCACCCAGGGGTCGAGAGAAAGCGACTGCGTGCTTGGGGGATTTTCGCGCGAAAATCCCCCAAGCACGCAGGAGCTCTCGAGACCCCCAACCTCGCCCTCACCTGACACCCGCCCACCCAGGGGTCGAGAGAAAGCGACTGCGTGCTTGGGGGATTTTCGCGCGAAAATCCCCCAAGCACGCAGGAGCTCTCGAGACCCCCAACCTCGCCCTCACCTGACACCCGCCCACCCAGGGGTCGAGAGAAAGCGACTGCGTGCTTGGGGGATTTTCGCGCGAAAATCCCCCAAGCACGCAGGAGCTCTCGAGACCCCCAACCTCGCCCTCACCTGACACCCGCCCACCCAGGGGTCGAGAGAAAGCGACTGCGTGCTTGGGGGATTTTCGCGCGAAAATCCCCCAAGCACGCAGGAGCTCTCGAGACCCCCAACCTCGCCCTCACCTGACACCCGCCCACCCAGGGGTCGAGAGAAAGCGACTGCGTGCTTGGGGGATTTTCGCGCGAAAATCCCCCAAGCACGCAGGAGCTCTCGAGACCCCCAACCTCGCCCTCACCTGACACCCGCCCACCCAGGGGTCGAGAGAAAGCGACTGCGTGCTTGGGGGATTTTCGCGCGAAAATCCCCCAAGCACGCAGGAGCTCTCGAGACCCCCAACCTCGCCCTCACCTGACACCCGCCCACCCAGGGGTCGAGAGAAAGCGACTGCGTGCTTGGGGGATTTTCGCGCGAAAATCCCCCAAGCACGCAGGAGCTCTCGAGACCCCCAACCTCGCCCTCACCTGACACCCGCCCACCCAGGGGTCGAGAGAAAGCGACTGCGTGCTTGGGGGATTTTCGCGCGAAAATCCCCCAAGCACGCAGGAGCTCTCGAGACCCCCAACCTCGCCCTCACCTGACACCCGCCCACCCAGGGGTCGAGAGAAAGCGACTGCGTGCTTGGGGGATTTTCGCGCGAAAATCCCCCAAGCACGCAGGAGCTCTCGAGACCCCCAACCTCGCCCTCACCTGACACCCGCCCACCCAGGGGTCGAGAGAAAGCGACTGCGTGCTTGGGGGATTTTCGCGCGAAAATCCCCCAAGCACGCAGGAGCTCTCGAGACCCCCAACCTCGCCCTCACCTGACACCCGCCCACCCAGGGGTCGAGAGAAAGCGACTGCGTGCTTGGGGGATTTTCGCGCGAAAATCCCCCAAGCACGCAGGAGCTCTCGAGACCCCCAACCTCGCCCTCACCTGACACCCGCCCACCCAGGGGTCGAGAGAAAGCGACTGCGTGCTTGGGGGATTTTCGCGCGAAAATCCCCCAAGCACGCAGGAGCTCTCGAGACCCCCAACCTCGCCCTCACCTGACACCCGCCCACCCAGGGGTCGAGAGAAAGCGACTGCGTGCTTGGGGGATTTTCGCGCGAAAATCCCCCAAGCACGCAGGAGCTCTCGAGACCCCCAACCTCGCCCTCACCTGACACCCGCCCACCCAGGGGTCGAGAGAAAGCGACTGCGTGCTTGGGGGATTTTCGCGCGAAAATCCCCCAAGCACGCAGGAGCTCTCGAGACCCCCAACCTCGCCCTCACCTGACACCCGCCCACCCAGGGGTCGAGAGAAAGCGACTGCGTGCTTGGGGGATTTTCGCGCGAAAATCCCCCAAGCACGCAGGAGCTCTCGAGACCCCCAACCTCGCCCTCACCTGACACCCGCCCACCCAGGGGTCGAGAGAAAGCGACTGCGTGCTTGGGGGATTTTCGCGCGAAAATCCCCCAAGCACGCAGGAGCTCTCGAGACCCCCAACCTCGCCCTCACCTGACACCCGCCCACCCAGGGGTCGAGAGAAAGCGACTGCGTGCTTGGGGGATTTTCGCGCGAAAATCCCCCAAGCACGCAGGAGCTCTCGAGACCCCCAACCTCGCCCTCACCTGACACCCGCCCACCCAGGGGTCGAGAGAAAGCGACTGCGTGCTTGGGGGATTTTCGCGCGAAAATCCCCCAAGCACGCAGGAGCTCTCGAGACCCCCAACCTCGCCCTCACCTGACACCCGCCCACCCAGGGGTCGAGAGAAAGCGACTGCGTGCTTGGGGGATTTTCGCGCGAAAATCCCCCAAGCACGCAGGAGCTCTCGAGACCCCCAACCTCGCCCTCACCTGACACCCGCCCACCCAGGGGTCGAGAGAAAGCGACTGCGTGCTTGGGGGATTTTCGCGCGAAAATCCCCCAAGCACGCAGGAGCTCTCGAGACCCCCAACCTCGCCCTCACCTGACACCCGCCCACCCAGGGGTCGAGAGAAAGCGACTGCGTGCTTGGGGGATTTTCGCGCGAAAATCCCCCAAGCACGCAGGAGCTCTCGAGACCCCCAACCTCGCCCTCACCTGACACCCGCCCACCCAGGGGTCGAGAGAAAGCGACTGCGTGCTTGGGGGATTTTCGCGCGAAAATCCCCCAAGCACGCAGGAGCTCTCGAGACCCCCAACCTCGCCCTCACCTGACACCCGCCCACCCAGGGGTCGAGAGAAAGCGACTGCGTGCTTGGGGGATTTTCGCGCGAAAATCCCCCAAGCACGCAGGAGCTCTCGAGACCCCCAACCTCGCCCTCACCTGACACCCGCCCACCCAGGGGTCGAGAGAAAGCGACTGCGTGCTTGGGGGATTTTCGCGCGAAAATCCCCCAAGCACGCAGGAGCTCTCGAGACCCCCAACCTCGCCCTCACCTGACACCCGCCCACCCAGGGGTCGAGAGAAAGCGACTGCGTGCTTGGGGGATTTTCGCGCGAAAATCCCCCAAGCACGCAGGAGCTCTCGAGACCCCCAACCTCGCCCTCACCTGACACCCGCCCACCCAGGGGTCGAGAGAAAGCGACTGCGTGCTTGGGGGATTTTCGCGCGAAAATCCCCCAAGCACGCAGGAGCTCTCGAGACCCCCAACCTCGCCCTCACCTGACACCCGCCCACCCAGGGGTCGAGAGAAAGCGACTGCGTGCTTGGGGGATTTTCGCGCGAAAATCCCCCAAGCACGCAGGAGCTCTCGAGACCCCCAACCTCGCCCTCACCTGACACCCGCCCACCCAGGGGTCGAGAGAAAGCGACTGCGTGCTTGGGGGATTTTCGCGCGAAAATCCCCCAAGCACGCAGGAGCTCTCGAGACCCCCAACCTCGCCCTCACCTGACACCCGCCCACCCAGGGGTCGAGAGAAAGCGACTGCGTGCTTGGGGGATTTTCGCGCGAAAATCCCCCAAGCACGCAGGAGCTCTCGAGACCCCCAACCTCGCCCTCACCTGACACCCGCCCACCCAGGGGTCGAGAGAAAGCGACTGCGTGCTTGGGGGATTTTCGCGCGAAAATCCCCCAAGCACGCAGGAGCTCTCGAGACCCCCAACCTCGCCCTCACCTGACACCCGCCCACCCAGGGGTCGAGAGAAAGCGACTGCGTGCTTGGGGGATTTTCGCGCGAAAATCCCCCAAGCACGCAGGAGCTCTCGAGACCCCCAACCTCGCCCTCACCTGACACCCGCCCACCCAGGGGTCGAGAGAAAGCGACTGCGTGCTTGGGGGATTTTCGCGCGAAAATCCCCCAAGCACGCAGGAGCTCTCGAGACCCCCAACCTCGCCCTCACCTGACACCCGCCCACCCAGGGGTCGAGAGAAAGCGACTGCGTGCTTGGGGGATTTTCGCGCGAAAATCCCCCAAGCACGCAGGAGCTCTCGAGACCCCCAACCTCGCCCTCACCTGACACCCGCCCACCCAGGGGTCGAGAGAAAGCGACTGCGTGCTTGGGGGATTTTCGCGCGAAAATCCCCCAAGCACGCAGGAGCTCTCGAGACCCCCAACCTCGCCCTCACCTGACACCCGCCCACCCAGGGGTCGAGAGAAAGCGACTGCGTGCTTGGGGGATTTTCGCGCGAAAATCCCCCAAGCACGCAGGAGCTCTCGAGACCCCCAACCTCGCCCTCACCTGACACCCGCCCACCCAGGGGTCGAGAGAAAGCGACTGCGTGCTTGGGGGATTTTCGCGCGAAAATCCCCCAAGCACGCAGGAGCTCTCGAGACCCCCAACCTCGCCCTCACCTGACACCCGCCCACCCAGGGGTCGAGAGAAAGCGACTGCGTGCTTGGGGGATTTTCGCGCGAAAATCCCCCAAGCACGCAGGAGCTCTCGAGACCCCCAACCTCGCCCTCACCTGACACCCGCCCACCCAGGGGTCGAGAGAAAGCGACTGCGTGCTTGGGGGATTTTCGCGCGAAAATCCCCCAAGCACGCAGGAGCTCTCGAGACCCCCAACCTCGCCCTCACCTGACACCCGCCCACCCAGGGGTCGAGAGAAAGCGACTGCGTGCTTGGGGGATTTTCGCGCGAAAATCCCCCAAGCACGCAGGAGCTCTCGAGACCCCCAACCTCGCCCTCACCTGACACCCGCCCACCCAGGGGTCGAGAGAAAGCGACTGCGTGCTTGGGGGATTTTCGCGCGAAAATCCCCCAAGCACGCAGGAGCTCTCGAGACCCCCAACCTCGCCCTCACCTGACACCCGCCCACCCAGGGGTCGAGAGAAAGCGACTGCGTGCTTGGGGGATTTTCGCGCGAAAATCCCCCAAGCACGCAGGAGCTCTCGAGACCCCCAACCTCGCCCTCACCTGACACCCGCCCACCCAGGGGTCGAGAGAAAGCGACTGCGTGCTTGGGGGATTTTCGCGCGAAAATCCCCCAAGCACGCAGGAGCTCTCGAGACCCCCAACCTCGCCCTCACCTGACACCCGCCCACCCAGGGGTCGAGAGAAAGCGACTGCGTGCTTGGGGGATTTTCGCGCGAAAATCCCCCAAGCACGCAGGAGCTCTCGAGACCCCCAACCTCGCCCTCACCTGACACCCGCCCACCCAGGGGTCGAGAGAAAGCGACTGCGTGCTTGGGGGATTTTCGCGCGAAAATCCCCCAAGCACGCAGGAGCTCTCGAGACCCCCAACCTCGCCCTCACCTGACACCCGCCCACCCAGGGGTCGAGAGAAAGCGACTGCGTGCTTGGGGGATTTTCGCGCGAAAATCCCCCAAGCACGCAGGAGCTCTCGAGACCCCCAACCTCGCCCTCACCTGACACCCGCCCACCCAGGGGTCGAGAGAAAGCGACTGCGTGCTTGGGGGATTTTCGCGCGAAAATCCCCCAAGCACGCAGGAGCTCTCGAGACCCCCAACCTCGCCCTCACCTGACACCCGCCCACCCAGGGGTCGAGAGAAAGCGACTGCGTGCTTGGGGGATTTTCGCGCGAAAATCCCCCAAGCACGCAGGAGCTCTCGAGACCCCCAACCTCGCCCTCACCTGACACCCGCCCACCCAGGGGTCGAGAGAAAGCGACTGCGTGCTTGGGGGATTTTCGCGCGAAAATCCCCCAAGCACGCAGGAGCTCTCGAGACCCCCAACCTCGCCCTCACCTGACACCCGCCCACCCAGGGGTCGAGAGAAAGCGACTGCGTGCTTGGGGGATTTTCGCGCGAAAATCCCCCAAGCACGCAGGAGCTCTCGAGACCCCCAACCTCGCCCTCACCTGACACCCGCCCACCCAGGGGTCGAGAGAAAGCGACTGCGTGCTTGGGGGATTTTCGCGCGAAAATCCCCCAAGCACGCAGGAGCTCTCGAGACCCCCAACCTCGCCCTCACCTGACACCCGCCCACCCAGGGGTCGAGAGAAAGCGACTGCGTGCTTGGGGGATTTTCGCGCGAAAATCCCCCAAGCACGCAGGAGCTCTCGAGACCCCCAACCTCGCCCTCACCTGACACCCGCCCACCCAGGGGTCGAGAGAAAGCGACTGCGTGCTTGGGGGATTTTCGCGCGAAAATCCCCCAAGCACGCAGGAGCTCTCGAGACCCCCAACCTCGCCCTCACCTGACACCCGCCCACCCAGGGGTCGAGAGAAAGCGACTGCGTGCTTGGGGGATTTTCGCGCGAAAATCCCCCAAGCACGCAGGAGCTCTCGAGACCCCCAACCTCGCCCTCACCTGACACCCGCCCACCCAGGGGTCGAGAGAAAGCGACTGCGTGCTTGGGGGATTTTCGCGCGAAAATCCCCCAAGCACGCAGGAGCTCTCGAGACCCCCAACCTCGCCCTCACCTGACACCCGCCCACCCAGGGGTCGAGAGAAAGCGACTGCGTGCTTGGGGGATTTTCGCGCGAAAATCCCCCAAGCACGCAGGAGCTCTCGAGACCCCCAACCTCGCCCTCACCTGACACCCGCCCACCCAGGGGTCGAGAGAAAGCGACTGCGTGCTTGGGGGATTTTCGCGCGAAAATCCCCCAAGCACGCAGGAGCTCTCGAGACCCCCAACCTCGCCCTCACCTGACACCCGCCCACCCAGGGGTCGAGAGAAAGCGACTGCGTGCTTGGGGGATTTTCGCGCGAAAATCCCCCAAGCACGCAGGAGCTCTCGAGACCCCCAACCTCGCCCTCACCTGACACCCGCCCACCCAGGGGTCGAGAGAAAGCGACTGCGTGCTTGGGGGATTTTCGCGCGAAAATCCCCCAAGCACGCAGGAGCTCTCGAGACCCCCAACCTCGCCCTCACCTGACACCCGCCCACCCAGGGGTCGAGAGAAAGCGACTGCGTGCTTGGGGGATTTTCGCGCGAAAATCCCCCAAGCACGCAGGAGCTCTCGAGACCCCCAACCTCGCCCTCACCTGACACCCGCCCACCCAGGGGTCGAGAGAAAGCGACTGCGTGCTTGGGGGATTTTCGCGCGAAAATCCCCCAAGCACGCAGGAGCTCTCGAGACCCCCAACCTCGCCCTCACCTGACACCCGCCCACCCAGGGGTCGAGAGAAAGCGACTGCGTGCTTGGGGGATTTTCGCGCGAAAATCCCCCAAGCACGCAGGAGCTCTCGAGACCCCCAACCTCGCCCTCACCTGACACCCGCCCACCCAGGGGTCGAGAGAAAGCGACTGCGTGCTTGGGGGATTTTCGCGCGAAAATCCCCCAAGCACGCAGGAGCTCTCGAGACCCCCAACCTCGCCCTCACCTGACACCCGCCCACCCAGGGGTCGAGAGAAAGCGACTGCGTGCTTGGGGGATTTTCGCGCGAAAATCCCCCAAGCACGCAGGAGCTCTCGAGACCCCCAACCTCGCCCTCACCTGACACCCGCCCACCCAGGGGTCGAGAGAAAGCGACTGCGTGCTTGGGGGATTTTCGCGCGAAAATCCCCCAAGCACGCAGGAGCTCTCGAGACCCCCAACCTCGCCCTCACCTGACACCCGCCCACCCAGGGGTCGAGAGAAAGCGACTGCGTGCTTGGGGGATTTTCGCGCGAAAATCCCCCAAGCACGCAGGAGCTCTCGAGACCCCCAACCTCGCCCTCACCTGACACCCGCCCACCCAGGGGTCGAGAGAAAGCGACTGCGTGCTTGGGGGATTTTCGCGCGAAAATCCCCCAAGCACGCAGGAGCTCTCGAGACCCCCAACCTCGCCCTCACCTGACACCCGCCCACCCAGGGGTCGAGAGAAAGCGACTGCGTGCTTGGGGGATTTTCGCGCGAAAATCCCCCAAGCACGCAGGAGCTCTCGAGACCCCCAACCTCGCCCTCACCTGACACCCGCCCACCCAGGGGTCGAGAGTCGTTGCGATCGGATCTCGGATCTCGGATCTCGGATCTCGGATCTCGGATCTCGGATCTCGGATCTCGGATCTCGGATCTCGGATCTCGGATCTCGGATCTCGGATCTCGGATCTCGGATCTCGGATCTCGGATCTCGGATCTCGGATCTCGGATCTCGGATCTCGGATCTCGGATCTCGGATCTCGGATCTCGGATCTCGGATCTCGGATCTCGGATCTCGGATCTCGGATCTCGGATCTCGGATCTCGGATCTCGGATCTCGGATCTCGGATCTCGGATCTCGGATCTCGGATCTCGGATCTCGGATCTCGGATCTCGGATCTCGGATCATCCGGTTAAAATGCAAAAAAAAATTTTAAACTAAATAATCCATTTTTTTTTAATAAAAAAATAATTTATTTAAAAAAATTAATTTCAAAAATTTAGAGAGTAGAAAAAAATTATAAGAATATTGAAAACTACAATAGCTTTTAAAGATATCGCAGAATTTTAAATGACCTGAAATAAGTCATTCAAATTCTACATCTTTAAAAGCTATTTTGTAGTTTTCAATATTCTTATAATTTTTTTTTTCTGCTCTCTAAATTTTTGAAATTACTTTTTAAAATTAATTATTTTAATATTTTTTTATTTAAATGGATTATGTAGTTTTTTAGGCGCAAGTTCAGAGGTGCGGATGCGCCAAGTTTTTAGCGGTAAAGATGACTAATATGGTAACCCTAACTAATTTTAAGTGAATGATTTGGCTTCTAAATGTGCCGCTAAACAGCCAAAATTTGCCAATCATCTGCACCTCTGAACTTGCGCCGTTTTTTATTTAACCTGATGATCTGAGACGTGAAAAAAAATTACCCGAATGTGCAAATACCTTACAGAATGGCTGCTCCATCCCGACGATGATCCATCAGTCGAACAAGCCAGAATGAGCTCGCTGTGACATCACGAGCCGGGCGGGATGGCGGCATTTACTCCGCTGCTTTAAAATTGAGAGCCTGTATTTTTGAGAGCCGAGAGAGAGGCGACAACTCGGTATAGCACGCTGATTGGTTAGCAGCGTTTTCTGTTCGTGCGGAGTTAGGTTTCATTCCACAGGATTAGCATGGGAGCTAGACACTCGGCATGATACAGATTGGACAGTTTTAACTGCGCGGAACGATGCGCAGAGACGCTTTTAAGCGAGTTGTCGCCTCTCTCGTATACAGGTTCTCGACTGTAAGAGTAGGCGCACACGGGGGACTTCTGTCACCGCAACTGTTTTGTCACAATTGTTCTTGCTATGAGTGAAAGGTAAGGACCGCACACGGTGCGACGCGACACATTCATGACAATTCTGTCCGTGGCTAACAAGATAGGGCCTAGGCGAAATAGAGCAAGAGCCCGTGAACCCCAGACCTTCGTTATTTTGTAAAAGCTGAAAACTTGTCAGCGCATGCTCCCAACTCAGGTAAGAACGATGGACCATTATGAAGTTTGGGTTACCCTGGCTTTGGCAGGTAAACGGTACTAAAGGTGTGTAAAATACCGATCTACTTTCGTCAAATTGTAAAGTATGATTTTTTGGTATTACCTTCAGAATATTATAAAAAATCACGTCATTCATTCCCAGACACTTTCCATAGTGGCAACCCCTTGCCAGACACCCCTAATGTTCATGAAATTATAATTCTACTTACGTTATATTGTAAAAGCTGATTTTTATATATAATACTTGGGTAATAGTTAGATAATGTTTCCTCATTAGCCAGACATTTTTGATAGTTCCAACCCCTTGCCAGACAAGCATGTAGGGTAGCTGTAGGAGCGAGCGCGAGAGTGTATACTAGGGTGTATCGCTAGCAAACTTAGAGCAAAAATGTGCACCTCAAAAAACTTTTGAATTTAAATATCCGTGCTCGCGACAATCTAGTGAACAGGCAAATATAAAATTTAAAAACATTAAACACGTCTGATTAAGACCTACGAAAACAATGAAACTTTGATGCTTAATAATTCCAAAACTAATTCGAATTTTGTAAAGAATTAAACGCCAATCTCTTTCTAAAAAATAAGAATATAAGTGCTTAAAAAATCATATTGATACCGTGATTAGTTTTCATTTTAGGTAGAAAAAAACGAAAAAGTGTCAAAAATTTCGAAAATTAAAAAATTAATTCCTCTAAACCAAATTCGAAATTCGAAAAAAGGGCAACGTAGTGCACATCTACATACTTCAGAGTATTTGGTTGCAAAAAATCATAGTTCTGCTGCTAATAGATTTTGCTGAACTGGATTACCGGCGAAAAAAGAAAAACTTCAACTTTGACCTTAAAAATACCCCAGAACTAATAATCACATCAGTTAGCTTTTTGTTCTAGAATGTGCCCCAAATATTTCACTACAAATATTTCAAATTTCATAAACTTCTATCTAGTAGTTTTTGCGATATGAGAGTTCAAATAGTTGAAAAATTAAATTTTCTGAAACAGCGGCGGCGGTGACAGTAACTTTTTTTTAATATAGAGAGAAAAAAATTAAACTTCCGCCCGGCCGATTTTGGCCGATTTTTAGTATGTTATTATTGAGGTCATTCCTAAGTGAAAACCGTTGAGAAACCTTTTATTGCAATTTGTCCGAGGTTCAACTCTATTTTCAGTGGACTATTATTTTTGCGTGAAAAATAGATTAAAAAACTAAAAAAAACTTATGTAGTTGTAGCATCGCATGTCTTTTCTTGAGATGTTTTTGAGATTTACACAGATTAATAGTTGTATAAATCTGTGCCAAAAAGTTAATTTGCATAAGTCATTGTAATCATGCCATCTCACTCGCACCCATCCATAGGATACTGTCTCGCGCTCGCTCTACAGCTACCCTACATGCTTGTCTGGCAAGGGGTTGGAACTATCAAAAATGTCTGGCTAATGAGGAAACATTATCTAACTATTACCCAAGTATTATATATAAAAATCAGCTTTTACAATATAACGTAAGTAGAATTATAATTTCATGAACATTAGGGGTGTCTGGCAAGGGGTTGCCACTATGGAAAGTGTCTGGGAATGAATGACGTGATTTTTTATAATATTCTGAAGGTAATACCAAAAAATCATACTTTACAATTTGACGAAAGTAGATCGGTATTTTACACACCTTTAGTACCGTTTACCTGCCAAAGCCAGGGTAACCCAAACTTCATAATGGTCCATCGTTCTTACCTGAGTTGGGAGCATGCGCTGACAAGTTTTCAGCTTTTACAAAATAACGAAGGTCTGGGGTTCACGGGCTCTTAGACTAAAAGGATTTATCTGCCTTATAGATTCTATGGCCATGCGCACACGGTATGGTCATGCGCTCATTGCAGTAATTTTAGAAAATGTCACATTCTCGTTTGCCCATTCACTTTTTCTCGGTGACAGCGACGTGACAAGGATGCCTACTGTCATGGTGACGAAAGTTGTTCGTGTGCGCCTACCCTAAAAGAAAGACGCAAAAACGACTGTTTCGGTTTGCTACGAAAAGTTTTTCGAAAACACCAATAGGCCTCGAAAACAATCGCTGGAAAAAATCGTTTTGGCATCGGCAACAAAAAAATTCATCAGTACTTCAACAGCCTAAAAAAAAATTTTCAAAATTAAAACAAACAAGTTTGTTTTATAGCTCAGGGGTCTTTCCACTCTTTCAAAGCGGGATGATAACAAGCGGGAGCAAGGCGCAAATTTAACGTTACAAGCTGTATCAACTGAGATAGAAAATAAGCTATTTTTAATTTAAAATAATATAAAATTTAGGGCTTTGAAGGGCAAATTAAAGTATTTTTTGGAAGTTTTAAGCTATTCTGAACACATCAAGAATAAAAAAAATTTGATTGCAATTATCCATTAAGATGACTATTTTTTCATTTTGATTACTTAATTTGATAAAAGCAATAAAATAGCAAATATGCAATAAAATTACTTTTATAAAATGTATCGAAGAAAAAACATTTTGATTCAGCAGAGCTGCTTATGCATTTAAAAAAAATTTAAATACATAATGTTACTTATCTAATCAATATCATACAATATATTAATAAGTAATAATTTACCTCGAAGTCAATCACTATACAAGAGAAACAACCAATACTTAACCTAAATAAAGAAAAGACATTTTATTTTTTTAACAAATTTTATTTTACAAGGTCAATCTTACAGACTTGACAATCTGAAAAAAAAATAATGCCACCGTTATTAAGATAACAATTATAAAATAAATTATAAGTTAATTAAATTAGGTGCTAATTATCACTTTAAGCTAGAATAAAGTAATTAAGGTTTACTCCATCAGACTTTACAGCCTATGAAAAATACTTAAACGAATAACGTAAGGATTTAATTTAATTTTTTTTAACATTGAGCCTTTAATTTTGGTAACTTTTACTTTTTATTCCAATAGCATTCATTTCTATTTTCTATTACTTTAAATTTCAACTTACAAAGTTGTAATTCACATCAATCCTTTAATTTCTAAAATAGGATTACAAACATAATTTAATTTTTTGAATAGTAACAAAAGAGGTTGTAAAAAAGCCCATTTAACTGATCTGATATCAAAATAGAAAACTGCAAACAAAAAATTAGGTTAAGTGACCCCCAAGAAAAGTAACAAAAAACAATTTCACAGAAGCTTTTATTACCTGGCCTTCAGCATTTCTCCACCGTCTGTACAAGAGTTCCATAGGAAACTTCTCATTACTCAGCCCTAAGCTGAGACCCTGCCACAACAATTTGAATCCTTTCCAATCTTTAAGCAAAAAGCCAGAATTTTCCAGCTCTACAACATTTTCCTTCCAATCTAATGAAGGTGCCTGAAGGAATAAAACAACGATAGAATGTTAATGGAACAGTTGTTAACTAGCTAATGGTTCAAAATAAACTGTCCTAAATATAGGGTCCAACTCCAACCCTGTTTCTCAACAGTTGTTTGAAAAGTTCTGTAGGTATAGTCCACTGAAAATAGAGTTGAACCTCAAACAAAATGCAATAGAAGGTTTCTCAACGGTTTTCACTTAGAAATGACCTCAATAATAACATACTAAAAATCGGCCAAAATCGGCCGGGCGGAAGTTTAATTTTTTTTGAAATTTTTAAAAAAAAGGCCGAAAAAAAAATTAAAAAAAAACCCAAAACAATAATATAGACATGTGATACATGTTTATAGGTTATTTTTGAGTGCTGAAACCGAATATTGCATTTAGTTTGGAAAAAAAATTGAAATTTCAATTTTTTAAATTAATTTGAATAATTAGCTATATGAAAAAATTAAAAACCCCTAAAAACCTAACAAATACATCAAAAGAGATAAATCCAACGGTTTTCATTTAGAAATGACCTAAATATTAACATACTGAAATTTAAAAATTTTACGAGTTAAAGAAGTAAAATTTTTTTTCAAATTTCCATTTTTTTTTGCGAAAAATGCATTTTTTTCCAAATTCGTGCCAAAAACTTTTGAGGCTTTTGAAAAGGTCATTTTTCGGTGGATATTGTTCACAGATAGTTATATAATGGAAAACCGGTGGAATTGACCCTCAATGAATTAGTTAATTATTTAATTTAAAATTTTGAAATTGGTAAAATGTAGTAAAAAGTGAAAAAAGGTAATACTTTGGCATATTTACATCAGAATTTAAAATAATTAACTAATTCATTGAGGGTCAATTCCACCGGTCTTCCATTATATAACTATCTGTGGACAATGACCTTTTCAAAAGCCTCAAAAGTTTGGGGCACGAATTTGAAAAAAAAATGCATTTTTCGCAAAAAAAAATGGAAATTTGAAAAAAAATTTTACTTCTTTAACTCGTAAAATTTTTAAATTTCAGTATGTTAATATTTAGGTCATTTCTAAATGAAAACCGTTGGATTTATCTCTTTTGATGTATTTGTTAGGTTTTTAGGGGGGTTTTAATTTTTTCATATAGCTAATTATTCAAATTAATTTAAAAAATTGAAATTTCAATTTTTTTTCCAAACTAAATGCAATATTCGGTTTCAGCACTCAAAAATAACCTATAAACATGTATCACATGTAATTGTTTTGGTTTTTTTTAAAATTTTTTTTCGGCCTTTTTTAAAAAAATTTCAAAAAAAATTAAACTTCCGCCAGGCCGATTTTGGCCGATTTTTAGTATGTTATTATTGAGGTCATTTCTAATTGAAAACCGTTGAGAAACCTTCGATTGCAATAAGGAACTTGCATGTGTCAGATTTTCATAAACATTCAAGTGTTCCGTATGGTTTTTTGTACAGTTCAATGAAATATTTTATAAAATTAAAAAAAAAGTGTACAAGTAATTAAATATTTTAATTTAAAGTCGAGAAAAAAACACGTGACTGAAAACGCGAAGTGTGTTTGCATGCACAGTAGGGTGGTTTACAAAAAATCAACTTTTGAAATCCTTAGGTCTCACCCCCCTAAAATGTGCCAATAGGCTAAAAAATGAGATTGGCCAGGTTTCAGCTCAATCCGATAATATTAACCCGTGCCTCATCGAGGTCAAAGTTCAGAAAAACAGCGATTTTTAACAAAAATTGGTAGTTTTCGCCCCATAAAACTAGAACCGTTTGTCCCAGAAACCCGGTTAGAATGTCATTTAATAGGTAATTTTATACACTTTAACTTTGATGTAGTCAGATTTTATTCACTCAAACGAATAGGGCCCTATATAGCATTTTCATAGTGAAGGTCCTCGAAAGCGATTTTCCTTGCATGAACCCTAGAACATTACGAAGTCACAAAAAACTATCTTTCCTGTATTTCCCTATTCATTTTGGATCCAATAGATAGTATATGAGTTTTTAGACCCCTAAGAGAATTCTAGGGTTATAATTTCAACCCCCCTAAGTTTCGGAAAAAAGAGAAAAAATATATATTTTTTAAAAATTTTTTTGACTGTTAATGTGTTAAAGTTGGTTCAAATACATTATTAAAAGTTTAATTAGGTAGAAGTCCAATGATAAAGGGGATTAACCTTTCTTTATAACCCCTATAATCTAAGCAAAAGAAGCGCGACTGTGAGAGGTTTTGCTAAAACCCACTAATACCCATTAAAGTGATAAAAATAACTAAATTACAAATTTTTTTCATAAAAACATCTAGAAAGATATCATTTGGTGTTAAAAATGATGTTTGAGATTATTTATATGTGCTATAAAATTATAATAATGGCGCCCTTCTGGACTCTAATTTTTAAAAAAGCTTTTCTACCAAAGTTACTCGCTTCCAGCTAATTAAACTGAAAGTATGATCTTAGAAAAATATATAAATCAATTTATTTGTAACATATACTTCAGTTTTCATTTGCCTATCGTTCCAGAAAATTCACTTTTAAATGCATAACATAATTTAGTATATAAATTGTCATCAAAAGTTCTCTCTGTACGTCACACATGTTTTCATATTTCTACTTAAATGCGTAGTGTGAATAAAGAAAATTAATTTTCTTTAAAAAGAGTAATTTTCAAAAAAATAGTCTCAAAATTGTTTGATAAATACAATAAGGTTTTTCTATAAACTAAGCAGGGGTAGATCCAAGTTTTATATTTTGGGGCCCATTTCATTATTTTTTGTGAAAAAGAAATTGTTTTTGTGAAAAATTGAAGCAATGATAGTTAGCAGATGAGTGCGTAAAAGTAAAATTGACTCACAAACCAAGAAAATCATGAAAAATTCAAATATTTTGTGAATATTTTCTTGCAAATTATCACTAAAGCTAATTTGAATTTCATGAAAGGGGCGTTTTTATGAATTTATTTTTGTGAAGAAGCAGATTTTAAGGGAGAATTTTTGTGATGGGGCAGCAAAAGGGCCCCAATTTTTGTCTGGATCAACCCCTGCTAAGCTTATCCATTTTTACGATTTGGACTATAACTTAGATGTTACTTACAGTAATCCAGCGGAAGCTTTATACTGTTGGAGTTTCTCAACCATAGTATTTTTCAGAGAAATCTTGTTTCCAATTTATATCAAATATTTATCATGGGAAACAATAACTTTTACTGAATATATGAAAATATTTTGAATATTTCCTATTTTACGCGCTATTTTTGTCTCCTTCAACACAGGTGTGGATATAATTGGCGACTAAAGAATAAAATATTAAGTAATTCCATTATAGATCAAACATATGTAATAAAACCTTTTCATACCTATTAAAAATTAATTTTCTTCGAATGGTAGGCAAATGAAACCCCTGAGGTATATTTATTAAAAATAAATCAATTTATACATTTTTCTAATATCATACTTTTAGGTAAATTAGCTGAAAACGAGCAACTTTGGTAGAAATAGGGTTTCTTAAAATTTAAAGTCGGTAAGGGTGCTATTATTATAATATCATAGACATAAATCGTCAAATGTCATCTCTCTATAGGTTTTTTGCTGAAAAAATTTGTATATTAAACCTTTTTATCACTTTAATGGATATTAAAGCCTTTTTAGCAAAACCTCACAGTCGCGCTTCTTTCGCTTAGATTATAGGGGTTATAAAGAAAGGTTAATCCCCTTTATCATTGGACTTCTACCTAATTAAACTTTTAATAATGTATTTGAACCAACTTTAACACATTAACAGTCAAAAAAATTTGTAAAAAATATATTTTTTTTTCTCTTTTTTCCGAAACTTAGGGGGGTTGAAATTATAACCCTAGAATTCTCTTAAGGGTCTAAAAACTCATATACTATCTATTGGAGCCAAAATGAATAGGGAAATACAGGAAAGATAGTTTTTTGTGACTTCGTAATGTTCTAGGGTTCATGAAAGGAAATTCGCTTTCGAGGACCTTCACTATGAAAATGCTATATAGCGCCCTATTCGTTTGAGTAAATAAAATCTGACTACATCAAAGTTAAAGTGTATAAAATTACCTATTAAATGACACCCTAACCGGGTTTCTGGGACAAACGGTTCTAGTTTTATGGGGCGAAAACTACCAATTTTTGTTAAAAATCGCTGTTTTTCTGAACTTTGACCTCGATGAGGCACGGGTTAATATTATCGGATTGAGCTGAAACTTGGCCAATCTCATTTTTTAGCCTATTGGCACATTTTAGGGGGGTGAGACCTGAAGAAAGTCGAAAAAAATTTTTCCCCATGTTACTTGTGACCACCCTAATGCACAGTGACGTAGAATCCATCGAGCCGAATTGCTATCGAAATTGAATTTCTATGTTTTAGTTGATGATTTCTTTTTTCAGAAGTGTCCGATATGAGTGTTTTAATAAATATTTACCTTTTAGACACTTCTGGTGACGGTCTGAAATCCAAGGCAAACATTTTAGGCGAAGTCCATGATCAGTGACGTCACTGTGCACGCAGTTATGCGTTTTCAGTTGCTTCGAAAAAACCGATTTTTGATCATTTTTTTTGCAATCGAAAAATTTCTCAATCGGCCTCAAATTTTGTGAAGTGGCTTATTTTTTCGTGAAGAATAGATTAAAAAAATAAAAAAATCATGCAAGTTCCTTATTTGTTTGAGGTTCGGCCCTATTTTTCGCTATTTTCAGTGGACTAGTACTAATTTTTACATTCAAAAGAAGTTTCACATAAGAGAGAAAGTCTATCCTTTTTAGCAGACCAAATGTTTCTTATGAATGAAAAACTCTCAACTGGAGGAAACTCAATTATTTTAGAAATAAATGCTCAAGAAGCAACATGTGCTAAACTACTATACTCAGTTGCAACTTAACTTTAGCTTGTAGAAATATGCTGAGAGCAACCAAACAAAGTGTTCCCCGTGCGGTGTCAGAATTTTGAGTGAATTCAATTTTAAAATATGATTAGATGAACACTGAAGAACACTGAAAAAACAGCAGGCTACAGGTTTGTAGGAATACAGTAAAAGAGAAGAAAAGTCGTAAAACATGAAAGACATGACCACTCTATACAAAATGAAAGCTGATTATTTGACTTTAATTTAAGCCCTGAACCAAGTCTGTGAGATCAAAAGTTCTTACTCTATAACTTTTTTGATGCTGTTCATGTTTTGATTTTTCCCGGGAGCGCCATTCCGATTCGATTCCTTGCTAAACATATCGAAACCCTCTAGCATTTTTACTTAAATTTAATATTCTTCTGTAAATTAAATATCGTCTGTGCTGTGATATTCCAAGTCTAATAAATTTAAATGTTACTTTAAGACATGTCGAAGGCCCCAAGTGAGTCTTGTCCTGGCCCCCCCCCAAACTTGTAATTCGGGCTGGAATTAGATGTATGGATGGAAGATGGAGAATAACTGCCTGGTCCCAGTGCATAGTGAATTAGCAGCTGCACCGGACGATATCCTAAAAACAATTTTCTGCCGATGCGTGAAAGACTGTGCCAGCGCGAAGTGTGGTTGTAAAAAAGCAAGCCTCAAATGTTCCCCAGCATGCCAAAACTGCCAGGGGAACTGCCTGAATAGGGTCTCTCAAATTGACTCCAAAAGTGAAGAAGAACAGGAGGATCCTCTAACTATTTCCCTACAGGTATCCGATGGAGAGGATGATACAGAAGATGAAAACAAAATCGAGGATCAAGGTCCTCCCCGCCCTAGAGAGCAAGAAATTAACTGAATGATACCTACTATTGTAATGTATTATGTTTACTTTTCAAATCCAATAAACTTCGTTTTCACTAAACGGTTGTTTTGTAAAACTATCACAATGCCTATCCTATATGCACAAACATGGTCATAGCAAAATATTTTCCCATGTCTAGATATTCTTTAATTAAGTGTGAGGAACCTGGTCATCGGGCCTACACTTGTACTGAGTAAAACGGCCAATTTAATCAGCTTTCATTTTGTATAGAGTGGTCATGTCTTTCATGTTTTACGACTTCTCTTCTCTTTTACTGTATTCCTACAAACCTGTAGCCTGCTGTTTTTCAGTGTTCTTTCTTTTTTACACCAACATAGCCCTATCCGTTCCTTTTTGAGGGGACAAAAGCCTCTCGAAATTTCCTCTTAACCGTTATACCAACATGAACCTATACCTCCTAAATGTTATAAGCTGTAATTTATATATGACAAGTATGCAAAATTTATAAATATGACCCTCATTTTTTAAATTCAATAAATATAGAAAAAAAATTAATTAAATTGAAAATAATTAATTAAGAAATAGGTAATTAATAAATTTTATAAGGTTAAAATGGAATACTTCAAACTAATAAATACTGTTTTCAATATTGGTATATTAATTTATACCACTTTTCTTCTCTTTTACTGTACTCTCAAACCTCTAGGTCCCCTTTCTGGGAAAATCCCATTTTCCCAATTTTTTTTTCGATAGCGTAAGAACTATTGATCTCGCAGATTTGGTTCAGGGCTTAAATTAAAGCTAAATAATTGTGTTATAAGGTTTTAGCCCTTACTTCACTCTTAGAAGTGTAATATAGCCAAAAAATGGCTTTAAATACGAATTTTACTCAATTTTTCGAACTTTTTTTAACAAATTTTCCATTTTTGAAGAGATGTAACTCGGGATCTATTGGACCTATAAACCTGGGAATGGTCTTAAATTTTTGGTAATTTTATCTACTTTAAAAAAGATAATTGAAACTTTTTCGTGGGGATGCATTTTCTAAGAGTAATAAGCCAAAAACTGAAAAATGAGACTTTTAAACGCCCCCCCTACATTAAGCTCAGGGGCTAGGGTCGGGGACTTTTGATATGTTTACCTCCAAACTAGTCCAAACAAAGTTCTAAAGTCAAAAATTGTGTTCCAAGAACTTCCCTCTATAACCCTTCGTTGCCTGGACTATTAGAGAAGTCCTGAAAATGCAAATATTTGGGAAAAGAATTCTTTAGGAAGAAGTCCGGCAGCTTTCCCGTTCGTCTTCGGACACCGTGATTTTCTGCTATAATTCAGTTTCTTTCATCTTTTATAATCTTTACTTGGATTTCAATCGTTAAGGATCAGCAATTAAAATTTACTATCAGGTAATTTACCAACAGTGATATCCGATCTATGGTCCCAATTCTGCTACGCGAAAAGAGCCTATCTAGATATCATTTAAAATAGTTAGCTATGATTTAGTATTATTAAGAAAATGTTTTTTAAGGTAATTTAACATAACTCCTACTGCTAGGGTGTATAATGTACATTAATTTCTCTACTTTATATATTCATTTCAAAGAAATGTGAACTTGGTGCTTTAAATATAGTGCGAGTTTAACAAGTACCACTGATCCAGAACTCAATATATAATGTAGAAAAAAAAACTATTGTACAAAAAGAAAATAATTTACCATTTCTCGAAGTACTTGAACAAATACTTCGACATTCCAAGTAGCCTGTTGATTAGAATCTTCATCTTTTTCTCCCCACATCATACTGCTGTTTAAGTTCTAAATTAAAAGAACAATTTTTACAACTCACAAAAAAAGTTTAATTTATGCCATTTAACATAAGTATTAGGGTGGGCCGAAAAACTCTTATTTCGAAGTTGTAATAGCGCGGAGAAGTTGCGAATTATATAGACAAAGAAGAAGAAAAAATTTTTTCAAAATCGGTTAATATCTTCCGATCGCGCATAGGCCCCAAAGTTTGACAAGAAAAAAAATTCTTTTGCGATTATTTTTTAACCAAATCAAAGATTAAACTATCAAATATAGTTCATGATTTTTTATGTGGAACTAATATAGTTATAGACATAATCGTTCAGGTTCCATTCTTCTATCACTTTTGTTTCGTTAGATATAATTTTTCAATGTTCATACAAATTTTGTAAAGTTGTTTTTCCTGCATTTTTTAAACAGCTAATAACTCTAGAACAGCGGTTCCCAAAGTGGTCCACATGTACCCCCAGTGGTCCACAGCGACTTCCAGGGGGGTCCACAGCAATTTCTAGGGGGTCCACAGTGACTTTCAGAGGTTTACGGGGAAAATTTCATTAAAATGGAAAACTTTAATAAGTTTCAAAAATTTGTCTTTTTTATAATCAAATTTTAGTATTATGAAAATTTGGTTATCACCGAGTCGTCGCAACGCGAGAAAGGGTGATGGAATAATTTCTCTCTTATCGCGGTGGAGAGCTCCCAACCAGCCTCGCATAATTCAAGTTAATAAATTAAAACTAAATTTTCGTACTGTATAATTTGATTTCTTTTCATAGTTGAACTTAATTAAATATTTAAGAAAACTCCAGCTCTCAAGCGTCACCTCCAACCGTGGACCGGTTTCGCCCTTTTTAGGGCTCATCAGCACGGTATAGGAAGGTAACGCCAGAGAGCGGAGGGAGAGCTTTTAGTCTAGCCGACTATAACGGAAAAAGTGGTGACTATTGACTAGTCCTCCACTATCTGCCGGAATGAACTGCGCATTCCATAGAACAGATTTAATTCCCGAAAGGACACATGTATGAAAAGGGAGTATTTTACCACTACCTCTGGTTAGAGGAATATGTGAGAAAACTCCAGCCAGGAGGACTAGTCAATAGTCACCACTTTTTCCGTTATAGTCGGCTAGACTAAAAGCTCTCCCTCCGCTCTCTGGCGTTACCTTCCTATACCGTGCTGATGAGCCCTAAAAAGGGCGAAACCGGTCCACGGTTGGAGGTGACGCTTGAGAGCTGGAGTTTTCTCACATATTCCTCTAACCAGAGGTAGTGGTAAAATACTCCCTTTTAATTAAATATTATTTGTTTACATGCCATTTATTATTTGTAATTATTTCTGACATTTTATGATTTGGTGAATGATTAACTCACTCATAAACCATTAACTTGCGACCAAAATTTTTATTGTTTAAGCTAAAATTTTTTGTGCCTAGAAATGTAATGATATTAAAAGTTTAGATTTGTTTTTAGTTTCAAACTTTTTAAATGTTTGATTTTTATAATTTCATTAAAAATGTTGTGCCACCATATCAATGGCAATTTGATATCTTTTCATAGTTGAACTCAATTAAATATTGTTTGCTAACATGCCATATATAAATTGTAGTTATTACTGAACTTTTATGATTTGGTGAATGAATAACTCTCATAAGCCATTAACTTTGACAAGCTTGCGACCAAAACTTATTGTTAACATTAAAAGTTTTTGTGTCTTGAAATGTAGAGATATTAAAAGTTTAGATTTGTGTTTATTTAAACTTTTTGAATGTTTGATTGTTATAATTTCCTTAAAAATATCGTGTAACCATATGGAAGGCAAAAATTAAAAAAAAAGGTTTTTTCTTAAATATGTATGAATGGGAAATCAAATGCTTATCATTGCACGAAAAAAACACTTGGGAAAAAATTACAAAATTTATGCGTGGTTTAGAAGTTTATGTAAAAAAACATAAGATATTTTGCTACTTTTTGAACGGTCCCTAAGACAGGGGGTCCATGGGGTACGAAAAATGTCGTCAGGGGGTCTTCGGGCAAAAAAGTTTGGGAACCCCTGCTCTAGAACTAAACAACTTAAAAACCTGAAATCAGTCCCATTTTGTTCGTAATTTTTTTTGTCGTTGATTTGGTGTGCATCATGATCATTTTCAAAAAGTTTTTTAAAAATTTGAAAAAAGTGAAAAAAATTAATAAAAAATTTTTCTTTTAATTTTCTTTAAAAAAAATATTAATAGCCTTTTAACTCTTAAAATGAACATAACTACCCAATTTCAAGTTGAAAATAAATTTAATCATGCCTAAAAAAATAAAAATAACCGTAATTTTGTCAAATCCCTAAACATTCCCTAAAATTATACACCACGAGCGATCCACTCATGGAAAATTTATCAAATCACTTGAGGGTGTTCACATGACTTAAAACATGTAAAAAATGTCACATAAATTTCAGAAAATAAGACAATTAACAGATTCGGTTCAAAATCTTACAGTGCTAGTTCCCAACTCTAAGTTAATTCAATTTGCATGAATTGTATCTGAATATTCCTTAGAAATGTGTTTATATCTAATTTTATGTTCTATAAAACTTTTAATTTACTTTGATTTGACTTGTTGAAAGTGAAAAAATTAGAAATAAACACATTTCTAAGGAATATTCAGGTGAAATTCATGCAAATTGAATTAACTTAGAGTTGGGAACTAGTACTGTAAGATTTTGAACCGAATCTGTTAATAAGGAAGTTGCATGTGTCAGATTTTCAAAAACAAACAAGCGTTCCGTATGGTTTTTTTGTATGGTAAAATGAAATATCTAGTCAGTTTTTCAAAAAAAAATG
This sequence comes from Tetragnatha versicolor, assembly GCA_024610705.1. Lineage (NCBI taxonomy): Eukaryota > Metazoa > Arthropoda > Arachnida > Araneae > Tetragnathidae > Tetragnatha > Tetragnatha versicolor. Next base: position 52,526,369 of record JANDEH010000004.1, on the reverse strand, counting down.
TACAGGTAATTAAATATTTTAATTTAAAAGTCGAGAAAAAAACACGTGACTGAAAACGTTTATTGTTTATTATAAGATGACGTCACATCCGAACTCTTGGCGTTTTCACGCGCTTTCAAAAAGGGGATTTTTGTTAATTTTTTTGGCAATCAAAAAATTTCTCGATCGGCCTCAAATTTCGGGTAGTTGCTTATTTTTGCAAGAGGAATCTATTAAAAAAATAAAAAAAAATCATGCAACTTCCTCATTGTCTTATTTTCTGAAATTTATGTGACATTTTTACATGTTTTAAGTCAGGGGTTTCCAACTTCTAAGTACTCGCGGGCCGCAATCGAAATCACAAGTCAAGTGGCGGGCCGCAAAGTAATATGGCTCCTTTTTAACGATGATAATTTTTTGGGGTAAGCAGTCTTCAATATGAAACTTTTCCAGCAAAAGAGGGACGATTCCAGAGGATATATGAATTTTTATACTCTTATACAACTCGTAGGAAAACTGAATATGTTTAATATTCTGAATATTACTTAAATGAAAAGGTCTTCCTCCAGAAAATATTTGTAAATTTTCCTTAGAGGATTGTTTTACCTAAATTTTGGATACTCCATTTTGTCCCTCCTCACGATAATGGTTATAAAAGCCTTCATACTCCCTTGCTACGCTCAGGGGGAGTTTCAGGTTTTACAAACGACCTCTCGAAACTTCAAACTTTTAATTCTTGCACCATTAGAAAAGGATCTAAGCTAGTCCATAATGTAAGAGGTGTATAGGGGGGTCGGGGGTTCTCCACCGAAAAAAATTTGAATTTTAGTGGGCTAAAAAGTGTTTTGAAGCTACTTTTTGGAGGGTTTTCAGGGAGCTTCGCGGGGCCGCACAAGATGACTCGGCGGGCCGCCAGTTGGAAACCCCTGTTTTTTAAGTCATATGAACACCCTCAAGTGATTTAATAAATTTCCCATGAGTGAATCGCTCTTGGTGTATAATTGGTCCTCTTGGTGTATTCTTATCAATTTGGATGAATACATTACCTCACTCAACTTATTTCAGACAAAATACACTACTGTTCATAAATTAAGGACGGAACTATTTTTTCAACATAACACCTAGTGAAATTATTTTTCATCAATGAAAATTATATCAAGAGATGTTCAATGGGTGGGAATACAGGGCCCGAAAGCAAATTTTCTCTACCAATATTTTAAGGGGGTAAATGGACCCTCCATTGATAATGGAGTCCCATTACAATTTGGAGCTGTGGCAGAAACGTCTGTGTTGGTTATTGTAATGAATATTATTACTCCTGAACTCAGTGCATATTTTTGAAAGCCTGTGTTACCTTTAAATGGTATTTTTTATGTTTTATTGATAGAAATCGGTCTAATCATTTTTGGCAAGTTTTAGCTTCTGGGTCATTTTTGGTAATTGGTATCTTACCGTCAACCATGTTTTAAGTAGTTCTTACATGTGCTAGATTATGTTTAGGTCTGGAGACCCTGAAAGTAAATTATTTCTTTCAATATCGTGACTTTCAAGAAACTTTGAGATAGCCAAATTGTGATTTTGTGCAACTTTTTCTCTCATAAAGAGAAATTCCTGACCTGAAATTTCTTCTAAGAGAATCAAATGGGACATGAGAACACAGGTACGCAATAGCAAACATCAGTGAAAATATCTGCGGTGTATACGAGGTGCTCAAACGGCACAACATAATTGTATAGTTTCACAGAAAGGACATCTGTTATTAATGTTTGAAAAAAAAGTATTTTTTAGTGTTTATGGACGTAGACATACCTAAAAAGAAACATATAGTTGTAAAAATATATCCATTACCTTTGAAATGAGTTTTTAAGAGATAATTTCTCCATTGATACTCTATTACTGTTATAGACATTTCAACACTCCCTATACACGAAAAAAATTTTCCCTGATGTCTGCGATCACGTGCCTGGGTTCTCATGTCCCATTCGCTTCTTTTAGAAGAAATTTCAGATCAAGAATTTCTCTTTATGAGAGAAAAAGTTGCACAAAATCACAATTTGGCTATCTCAAAGTTTCTTGAAAGTCACGATATTGAAAGAAATAATTTACTTTCAGGGTCTCCAGACCTAAACATAATCTAGCACATGTAAGAACTACTTAAAACATGGTTGACGGTAAGATACCAATTACCAAAAATGACCCAGAAGCTAAAACTTGCCAAAAATGATGATTAGACCGATTTCTATCAATAAAACATTAAAAAATACCATTTAAAGGTAACACACGCTTTTAAAAATATGCACTGAGTTCAGGAGTAATCATATTCATTACAATAAACATAAAGTTTTCGGTAAAATACCTCTTACACAGACGTTTCTGCCACAGCTCCAAATTGTAATGGGACTCCATTATCAATGGAGGGTCCATTTACCCCCTTAAAATATTGGTAGAGAAAATTTGCTTTCGGGCCCTGTATACTCACTAGGGTGGGTCAAAAATATTTTTTTCACATTTTCCCAGGGGCACAGTGACAAAAGGGTGCCAAATGGTCTCAAACTAACATGTATAAAATATTATTCGATTATAATAACTCTTTTTGCCTCCGGATTGGCCTCAAAGTTTCAATTAATATAGTAATTTCATGTAAAAATGGACGAACGAAAATCAAGCTTGTACCTCGATTGCACAAATCCGTCATGAATATAAATGTGCAAAATGGTATAAAAATCATCATTGAAGACTATAAAATAATTATAAATGAAACCAGAGTTGAAATACTTGAGTTGTAATACAACATATTTTGAAATATCTCAATGGTTAGAACTGGCAATCAAGAATTTCTTGCTGGAATCATTAAAGTGTGCGAAACCTTTATTGTCGGTTGAGTAGGATGGTAAAAAATTAAATTTTTAATAAAAAGGGATATGTCAGAAGGTGGGTACCTTTTTTGGGTTATAGGTTTCAACCCCAAGGAAAACATTTGGATAATAGTTTAAAAGTTGGGATTTCCTTGAAATTTCTTGGCATATTAGGAATAGTCCATCCCAAGTGTCCCAATATGATTCTCTAATGTCCAAAAATAAATTAAAACCACATTTTAAGAGTCAAATTTTGACATATTTTCTTAAGAAGAGCGGTAGATCCCAGTTTTCAGCTTAAAGCTCAGTATTATCCCCTAAGTTTTTAAATAAGTTACATTACTTTTCAAAACTTACTTGTAATTATCCTTAACAGTTAAATTTGCGATATTTTAAATTTTATGAACGCATAAGGGAATGCTAAGAAGCTATTTTGAGTCAATCATCAAAGAAGTATTATTTCATGGGCCTGGGTTTCAGTCTATTGCTATAGCAAAAAATTAAGTAAATCATGACTGAGCAAATCATAACTGTTATTGCCTATGAACGAAGTATCCATTCGACAATTGTTTCAACATATTTTTGCGATCATATTTGGATACCAAGACCAGCCAGTGAAATAACTGTCCGCTGAATTTCGAAAGCGCGGCAGGCATATTTATGAAAAATACAACTGTTTCTATTTTGAAAAATTAAAAATACCGTTTTATACTGACCTAACTTGAGGGAGAATGTATATGAACTACCAATATTTAAAATTTGTACCACTGACAAAATACACTGTTTGTTGGCAAAAAAGAGATTCATATTCTACGGCTCTTGGTGATAGCATTTTATATTGCCACTTTGACAGTTGTTTTTTTATTAATAATGCATGAAGGTGACTAATGTGATTAAAATTGCTTTTAAATACCCTTATTTGTGAACTTTAATGAGTTATTGACAAAAAAATTTAATTTTTAAAATTTTAAAAAAATATGAAAAATTACACATTTTTGTTCTATTTGAGGCCAATCCGGAGGCAAAAAGAGTTATTATAATGGAATAATATTTTACACATGTTAGTTTGAGACCATTTGGCACCCTTTTCTTGCTGTGCCCGATAAAATTTGTAAAATTTTTTTTTCGCCATAGGAAAATGACCCACCCTAATACTCACCCATTGAACATCTCTTGGTATGATTTTCATTGATGAAAAATAATTTCACTAGGTGTTATGTTGAAAAAACAGTTCCGTCCTTAATTTATGAACAGTAGTGTATTTTACCTTTCCCACTCTTTTACTGAATTTGGCACAGCTTTGATAATAGAGCAAGAGCCCGTGAACCCCAGACCTTCGTTATTTTGTAAAAGCTGAAAACTTGTCAGCGCATGCTCCCAACTCAGGTAAGAATGATGGACCATTATGAAGTTTGGGTTACCCTGGCTTTGGCAGGTAAATGGTACTAAAGGTGTGTAAAATACCGATCTAATTTCGTCAAATTGTAAAGTGTGATTTTTGGCATTACCTTCAGAATATTATAAAAAATCACGTCATTCATTGCCAGACACTTACCATCGTGGCAACCCCTTGCCAGACACCCCTAATGTTCATGAAATTATAATTCTACTTACGTTATATTGTAAAAGCTGATTTTTATGTATAATACTTGGGTAATAGTTAGATAATGTTTCCTCATTAGCCAGACATTTTTGATAGTTCCAACCCCTTGCCAGACAAGCATGTAGGGTAGCTGTAGGAGCGAGCGCGAGACAGTATATTAGGCGGGAGAAAATACGGTTTGACCTCAAACAAATTCCAACAAAAGGTTTTTCAAAGGTTTTGGACTCTACTAGGTGTCCTTATTGACCAAAAAAAAGTTTACCACAATCTGACAACCGAAAGTTTTTTTTTTTTTAATTTTAAAATCCATAAAAAAGCGATAAATAGGGCGAAACAAAAACTTTTTTCGGTGTTAAATTATATATTCGATGGTAGTTGACATTTATAAAAGTGAAGAAATTTATAAAAATTTCATTTATAAGAATCTGGCAACCATTAAAGTGCATTTTCCAAGATGGCGGCCTACGTTTTCATTAAAAGACAGTTAAATCGGTTTTCTCGAGTAAATTCCATTAATTTCGATGAAATGCGATGTTAATTAATTCAATAACTTCAGATAATGCTGTAAATTTGGTCTATCCGATTGAAATAATGAAAAAACAAGCAAAAATACGCGCATATCTGCGGAGGTTCCGAGTCCCGATTTCACTGGGTATAGTCACTTTAAAAGTTCATTACAGCTTGTAAAAAATTCCAACAAGCATTTTCTCAACGGTTTTAGACAGTACTAAGCGTATTTATTGCCATGTAGAAAGTTTACCAGAATCTGACAACCGGAAGTGGGTTTTTTTCAAGATGGCCGCCGATGCTTCAAATAAAGAGATATTCGGGAAAGAACCCTAATTTAACAGCTGTGAAAATTTTTTATATGTTCAAAAACAAATATTAGGAACGAGTCAAGTTTTCTTATACTTATAAATATAAATTTCTTTTACAAAAGCTAGAAACCAGAACAGGGCTTATTTCCAAGATGGCGGCGTTCGTTATTTTCTAAATTGACGGCGCTTTTTAAAGGTTCATCAAATTAAAGAAAAAATTCCAAAAAGCATTTTCTCAACAGTTTTAGACAGTAATAAATGTATTTATTGTCTTTACAAAAGTCTACCCGAATCTGACAACCGGAAATTGGTTATTTTCAAGATGGCCGCCGATGTTTAAAGAATAGAGATATTCGTAAATTAATAATTTATTAAATAAAAAAAACTTTTTAAAAACCACGTTTTTATAAAATGCACTAAAAAGTATAAAATAATTGTTTTCATTAAAATGCACTAAAAAGTATAAAATAATTTTTTTCATTAAAATGCACTAAAAAGTATAAAATAATTTTTTCATTAAAAAGCACTAAAAAGTATAAAATAATTTTTTCATTAAAATGCACTAAAAAGTATAAAATAATTTTTTCATTAAAATGCACTAAAAAGTATAAAATAATTTTTTCATTAAAATGCACTAAAAAGTATAAAATACGTGGTTTTTAAAAAGTTTTTTTTATTTAATAAATTATTTTCTGCTTTTTAGTTTTGTTTTGTAGATTATATAAATCTATTAAAACTAAAAAAACACCTGGGGGTTCAGGGGAAGCAAATTTAACCGAAACAACGAGATAATATTGCATTTGTCATCCATATCTGATCTGTGTCCAAAATTCCAAGTCTACCTCTTTGGGAAAGTCAAAAATCGATTTATAAATTCCACCCGAAAGCCCCCCTGGGGGTTCAGGGGAAGCAAATTTGTGTTTTCTTTTCTAAACGTCGTTTACATTGTGTGGCTGTCTCTTTGGCCATTTGTTTTGTAGATAGGTTCATTGATATTTCGAAAAACTTTTTTGAATCCCCTGTTAAAATGTAGAACTAATAAAACCGAATAATTTAAAGATAAATAAATATAACAACGAGATAATATTGCATTGTTATCCAGATCTGATCTGTGTTCAGAATTTCAAGTCTCTACCTGAAACAAAGAGATAATATTGCATTGTTATCCAGATCTGATCTGTGTTCAAAATTTCAAGTCCTCTTCGGGAAGTTAGAGAAACCCGAAAACCCCCCTGGGGGTTCAGGGAAAGCAAATTTAACCGAAACAACGAGATAATATTGCATTGTCACCCAGATCTGATCTGTGGTCAAAATTTCAAGCCTCTACCTCTTCGGGAAGTTAGTTAAAAATCGATTTCTAAATTCCACCCGAACAGACTGACAGACAGACAACAAAGCGACCTAATAAAAACGTGATAAAAAAGCCCTAATTTAAGTGTTATAAATTTTTTATGGGTTCTAAAATTAAATATTAGGTTCTTAACTTTAGGTAAAACAGTCTAAAATTATCAAGTTTTTATTTCATACATGTCAGAAGGTATTTTTTTCGCTAAACATTCAATTTTCTAGGCTTTTCTAGTTTTTTAAGCATCAGCGGCCTTCTTGAAAAAAACCCACTTTCGGTTGTCAGATTCGGGTAGACTTTTGTAACGACAATAAATACACTTAGTACTGTCTAAAATCGTTGAGAAAATGCTTGTTGGATTTTTTTCTTTAATTTAATGAACCTTTAAAATTATCTAGTATGCGCCGGCAATTTCGAAAATTACTTACTCCGACATCTAGGAAATAAACCCTATTCTGGTTAAAAGATTTTATAAACGCAATTTATGTTTACCACTATGATCAGAGAACTTAACTATAACCTGATATTTAATTTTAGAACCCATAAAAAATTTATAACACTTAAATTAGGGCTTTTTACGAATATCTATTCTTTAAGCATCGGCGGCCATCTTGAAAATAACCAATTTCCGGTTGTCAGATTCGGGTAGACTTTTGTAAAGACAATAAATACACTTATTACTGTCTAAAACTGTGGAGAAAATGCTTTTTGGAATTTTTTCTTTAATTTGATGAACCTTTAAAAAGCGCCGTCAATTTAGAAAATAACGTACTCCGCCATCTTGGAAATAAGCCCTGTTCTGGTTTCTAGCTTTTGTAAAAGAAATTTATATTTATAAGCATGATAAGAAAACTTGACTCGTTCCTAATATTTGTTTTTTGAACCCATCAAAAATTTTCATAGCTGTTAAATTAGGGTTCTTTCCCGAATATCTCTTTATTTGAAGCATCGGCGGCCATCTTGAAAAAAAACCACTTCCGGTCGTCAGATTCTGGTAAACTTTCTACATGGCAATAAATACGCTTAGTACTGTCTAAAACCGTTGAGAATAAGCTTGTTGGAATTTTTTACAAGCTGTAATGAACTTTTAAAGTGACTATACCCAGTGAAATCGGGACTCGGAACCACCGCAGATATGCGTGTATTTTTGCTTGTTTTTTTATTATTTCAATCGGATAGACCAAATTTACAGCATTATCTGAAGTTATTGAATTAACTAACATCGCATTTCATCGAAATTAAGGGAATTTACTCGAGAAAACCGATTTAACTGTCATTTAATGAAAACGTAGGCCGCCATCTTGGAAAATGCATTTTAATGGTTGCCAGATTCTTATAAATGAAATTTTTATAAATTTCTTCGCTTAGAAATGTCAACTACTATCGAATATATAATTTAACACCGAAAAAAGTTTTTGTTTCACCCTATTTATCGCTTTTTTATGGATTTTAAAATTTTTTAAAAAATTAAAAAAAAACAACTTCCGGTTGTCAGATTGTGGTAAACTTTTTTTGGTCAATAAGGACACCTAGTAGAGTCCTTGGAATTTGTTTGAGGTCAAACCGTATTTTCCCCCGCCTAATATACTGTCTCGCACTCGCTCCTACAGCTACCCTACATGCTTGTCTGGCAAGGGGTTGGAACTATCAAAAATGTCTGGCTAAGGAGGAAACATTATCTAACTATTACCCAAGTATTATACATAAAAATCAGCTTTTACAATATAACGTAAGTAGAATTATAATTTCATGAACATTAGGGGTGTCTGGCAAGGGGTTGCCACGATGGTAAGTGTCTGGCAATGAATAACGTGATTTTTTAAAATATTCTGAAGGTAATACCAAAAAATCACACTTTACAATTTGACGAAATTAGATCGGTATTTTACACACCTTTAGTACCGTTTACCTGCCAAAGCCAGGGCAACCCAAACTTCATAATGGTCCATCATTCTTACCTGAGTTGGGAGCATGCGCTGACAAGTTTTCAGCTTTTACAAAATAACGAAGGTCTGGGGTTCACGGGCTCTTAGACTATAAGAGTCTACCGGCCGCCATGTTTACCCACAGCTCAAATGATGACTGACAACCATAGAGATTTGACTACTAATATCATCTATATTAGATTCTAAAATAATTATCTACTAAACATTATCTTAGGATCCAATAATAATGATATTAATAGGTAGATCTATAGGGTTGTGTATGTCTACCCTACAAATTAGCCAAACAAGTTTCAGTAGACTACAAGTAATGTGCAGTTAAACAATCAGTCATTTTAAGGATTAGGGCTACTACTATTATTAGGCTTTTAACCTTTGTATTTTAAGATTTTAACCTTCGTATCGCTTAATTAACAAATCAACTAACAAAAGTAGAAAAAGCAAAAAATATTCAACAATAAAATTTCATCTAAAATCATTATAAAGAAAGTATATCGGGTAACGATACCTCCTAAGGGGTTGATGAAGGTCCTTGAGTACGAAGGTCTGTCAGGATACTTTCGGGCAGGTGATGGCGCCCGTCTTGTCGGAGGTGTGATGGCGCCCGTCTTGTCGGAGGTGTGATGGCGCCCGTCTTGTCGGAGGTGTGATGGCGCCCGTCTTGTCGGAGGTGTGATGGCGCCCGTCTTGTCGGAGGTGTGATGGCGCCCGTCTTGTCGGAGGTGTGATGGCGCCCGTCTTGTCGGAGGTGTGATGGCGCCCGTCTTGTCGGAGGTGTGATGGCGCCCGTCTTGTCGGAGGTGTGATGGCGCCCGTCTTGTCGGAGGTGTGATGGCGCCCGTCTTGTCGGAGGTGTGATGGCGCCCGTCTTGTCGGAGGTGTGATGGCGCCCGTCTTGTCGGAGGTGTGATGGCGCCCGTCTTGTCGGAGGTGTGATGGCGCCCGTCTTGTCGGAGGTGTGATGGCGCCCGTCTTGTCGGAGGTGATGGCGTCTTCCTAACAACTCTCACAAGACTCCGTTTCTGTACGGGTGTTTTCTCCTGAGAAGCCATTTCTGACTCCCCGGGATACTCACTACCCTCGGTAATGAGCCTTGCAAGAGCGTCAAACTGGTTGGCCACATGATATCGAAGAGGCTACTGCCTCTCTGACTTAAATACTGATTGGCACTGACGTCATCGTAACATCAATGCCTGTACCGCAGTAAGTCAAGAGAAAAGCTTTGTTGATTGATTGCTTGATTCTAACAATAGCACCGACAATAAGAGCCAGACCGGTCAATAGGCGGGGCTTATCCAGAGAGCTCAAGTGGCGCTTGCGACAAGCGGTACCGGCATTAATCGATTAATTTAATATTTTTAATCGAAATCCTTATACATTTTTTTGTTGACGAAACTTGCAATATTCGATTTCAAAAGTAAACATGAAGTTTGTGTAAATCGTTTAATCGTACTCTTTTAAATTGTTTTCAAGATTTATAAATCAATTTAACAGTGTCTTATTGCATTAAGGCACATATTTTATCTCGTTTCTGTTGTATTCTTAACCTTGATTTTTAAGCCTGATAGAATTCAGTATTATTCGCGTTAATTATAGACGTATGTATTTAATTCAGATGAAAATGTATACTAGTATTATATATTTTTATTGTCCATAATTCATTTTAAATGTGCCTGGGATCTGGGATTCGTATTTGCAAAAGATGTGTTCGTTTAGATTCACGAGGATTGCAACTTCATTTACACGTCATGTTTGTCTTAAAATGCCAAGGGATTATAACAAATGTTTTTAGTTATTGAAATATGAGATTTAATAAAATCATTTAGATTCATTATTTACTTGTGTGATTCTTGATTACTTTATATTTAAGCTTGTATTTTTACAATCGGGTTTTTCATCATATGCGATCACAAAATTTTGTTAATGAACAAACCTGAATGATTTAATTTAAATTTTCTATTATAATAGCAAATTTTAAAAAAATGTTGAAAAAAAAAGATATTTTTTAATTTTAAAAACCATTTAATGGGCTTATGTGATCGCCAAGGATCGCGATCCTGGTGATCATATGGTCGATGGATTACGTCTTCGCAAAACGTCTCCAATGTCTCCAAACCTAAAAGCTTAACTGTAACCACAGTTTTAGTGCAGGTACCGTGGGTTGAGGGCGTTCATGTCGTAGGCCGCCCATTGACCGGTCTCTCGTCTCTTATTGTCTGTGATTTCAACAGTGTTTTATTGCATTAAGGCACATTTCGCCTCTCCCGTGCAAGACTCACACAATTGCAAAAGTTGAAAGTTTTACTCTACGGGAGCTTGGCGCGGAAGGACTTCAAGATAGGTTGCCAAGTTGATAGTCGAAGCTAGAGTTTAATCTTTGGGGATTATTTCAATTGGCGCTAAGATAAATCGCCAAACAAGGCTTTTTATGTCTTAACGCGTGAATCATGGCTCATTCTTAACTTAAGTTAAGCACCTTCAGCCACAGTCAGTACTTTGGAGGGTGACCACCAAGTATTGGCACGTTCTTTTCCCCTTTCTCGATCTCATATTTGCCTACGTTTCTGGAAAGGACCTATACTTGACATTGAAATTATTCTGCCCGTAATAATGAATGTGTATAATAAAATGCACAATTTACTTTTTTAAATACGTGGATTTTATCAGAAATATTAAATTTTTCTTGAGATTCTTAAGCAAAATAGGAAAAGTATGAACCCTTTTTTTTAAATTTAATTAAATGGATAACCCGACTAGTGAGATCTTCAGGGGTCAGTGTATTTCTTTTTTTTTTCAATTATTAAACCTCATTTAAAGCTAAAACTATTTCCAACTTAAAAATAATCTTTAAATTTTAAATAAGTTGGTTGACTTTCTGTATTTTATAATCTTATTTTGATGGATTGTGTGACCCATGCCTCCTGACATTCTCAGCATTACCACCATCGGTTTGTTCTTTCTTCCTCTGCTCACCCTTAACTTTTGCCTACTTTTCAGGAGAGTATCGATACCTATTATATGCCCCGTGTAAAGTAAAATGCACGTAATTTTGTAATCACCTTTTTTAATGAATTAAAATTTTTTTCTGATCGTCAGAGTTTAATTTCAAAGACTGGTTATTGTTTCAGTGCAACCAAAAGGTATTTCATGATCATGTAGCATAATTCTCACGAGGAATACACAGATAGTCGATTAAAAAAGGTTTTTCATGATAATTTGCTCAGGAAATAAAGTCTACCTATGAAATCGGCTATAAAAGAAACGTAATTTAATTAAAAATGTAAATATATTTCTATGATCATTTATTATTTAGGGCAGAATATTCTGATAACAGGTAGATCCTTTCCTGAAAAATAAAAGCAAATGTGCGCAAGGAAAGAGAAAAACGCAGCTATGCTTGATTTGGTCAGTGGTCACCCACCCAAATACTGACTGCACCCGAAGGTGCTTAAATTCCGTGAAGAAATTTCGATGTTCGATGTGCCAGCTAAACCACGATTTTAGATTCAAGCACATAAAGCCGTTTTTGGCGATTTTTTTTAGCGCCAATAGTTGTTTTATTGCAAATTGTTTTATGTTTATGGAAGTAACCAGTTAATTTTAATTTAAAAACTTTAGGAAAAATGCAAAATTTTGAGCAGAAAAGAAATGAAGTTACAAGTTATCATAGTTTTAAGGAAAGCCCAGTTGTCGATTAGTCCCCAAAATCACGCCAAGATGCCAAGTTGACTGCAGATAAAGTTACAGTTTATATTGGTATCACATAATGGAAAAGAATCAAAAATATCTTATAAACAGATGCTCCCAAGAGCGACAAAACTTACGGGATGACCTAATATTTGGACGTTCCAAGCGGCCCGTGGCGCATGCGCCGTAGGTGTCGCGGTTACGTAGCAGACTCGGCGTTTAGTGATGGGTTACCTCAATTTGTCCTACCGAGTTGGGACGGCGTCCCAACTCAATTTGAGGTGTGAGTGAGTGTGTGGAGTCGCTCGTTTGTTTATTTATGTTAATAAGACTCTGCAGACGATTCTCGGAGATGGAATACGAATGTAAACAGTCAGCAAATATCTCTACCTAATGAACAAGAGATGGAATCCTTCAAACAAAATCCTAGTTTTCTGCACGAGCGTGCTTGTCTACATATAAGTATGTCTATAATGTATGCCTGTTGTATTCATCATAATTGTAATACATATTTTTTAAATTTAAAATGCTGATTGTTAAACATTTTGTTCTTTAAAATATTTTTTTATTTTATAGTCTATCAATGAGACGCAGCAAAACCAGTGACTGAAATAGACAATCCACCTAAAGTTGAGTTGACTCTGGACAGGACTGCGCCAGACAGATGGACACAAAGAAAACTACAGAAATGAAGAAGAAAACCTATTCCTCGAAATAATATTCCTCCTTATAGTCATTAGGAAGTGCTTTAAAATTGAATTCCGTTGTTGTGTTGAAGACTAGTCATTTTATATTTTTGTGGATAATTTAAATAAAGGTTATTTTAAGAGTTGTGTCCTAGTATTTCACTAAAATCATTTCAGAAATCTTTAGGCATGGTTTGGCAGATTTTAGTAAAACATCTTGAAGAAATCAGTTTCAAGTTCTTGGTATAAGGTAGGATAAGTGTACAGCTCCCGTAAAAAAAACGTTACAGTGGGGTTTGCGGGCGAACCACTTGGGTTAGGAAGGCAAAAGAGGTGTCATTTTTCATTGTTTAGAGCAGGGGTTCCCAATAAAATTTTGCCGAAGACCCCCTTAACAATTAATTTACTGACGAGGACCCCTTGAACTTAAAGGCTTAATTTTTTTCCGAAACTCGATGTATTCAAAACCGAAACTATCGTATTTTAGTCAATAAAAAAATTGCAAAAAACAAAACATGGATTATATTTGGTGGTAAACAGAGGCTGCGCTACCTACATTAATCTATTTGTCCTTCAGTGACAATTAACTAACAAAACTAACTAATGAACTGCTGAGTAGGATAATGGTTACTTCAAATTAAGGAAAAAAATACTTAATTTCTCGGTGACATTTCGCGGACCCCTTGGACACAGCCCGCGGACCCCCAGGGGTCCGCGGACCACCTATTGGGAACCCCTGGTTTAGAGTATTCTTTAACCTAAAAAATTTTCGAGTCCTTAGGGGGTCGTCTTCATATTAAATGAAACACTAACTTTTTTTTTTCAATGGGGACCCCCAATTATTATGAGATTTTCTGAAAGCTCATCCCTCAAAACCCTTAAATACCCAGTTTCATCCAGATTGATTCACAATTAAAAATTTTTTGAAAAAATAAAAAAAAATTAAATTTTTAAAATCATGAAATATTTTGATAGAAATCGATTCAGGAAGTAATTTTATGAAGAAAGCCAAAATTTCAATCGATTTCACCAAATAGTTTTTGATAAAAACGAACTTTAATCTTAAGGGGCCGTATACCGTTGCCGAATGCATACCGCGAATGTTCTTTCTCGTTCGTTTTTATCAAAAACTATTCAGTGAAATCGATTGAAATTTTGGCTTTCTTCATAAAATTACTACCTGAATCGATTTCCATAAAAATATTTCATGATTTTAAAAATATAATTTTTTTTTATTTTTTCAAAAATTTTTTAATTGTGAATCAATCTGGATGAAACTGGGTATTTAAGGGTTTTGAGGGATGACCTTTCAGAAAATCTCATAATAATTGGGGGTCCCCATTGAAAAAAAAAAGTTAGTGTTTCGTTTAATATGAAGATGACCCCCTAAGGACTCGAAAATTTTTTAGGTTAAAGAATACTCTAATCTAAACAATGAAAAATGACACCTCTTTTGCCTTCCTAACCCAAGTGGTTCATCCGTAAACCCCACTGTAACGTTTTTTTTACGGGAGCTGTACAATTATTTAAAAAAGTACATTTCTTTTTAGGTACTGCACTATAAAAACCAAATCATCCATCCATCTTCTTTTTAGGTACACCAATTGTGAACTTGTCAGAAATATACTTTCTTATGGTTGGCATGCTTAAATTACAACATACTTTCAAAGGCTGATGTTTTTTATGTTGATGTATGGTAGATTCTGAACTGTAGTCCTCTAGCTTAAAAATGCTTGTATTTTTTCATGAATTTATTTTTATAAAATAAGATCTCAGCCTTTTTACTTGAGGGAAATACAAAAAGTATTGCAGTTCAATTGTAAAAATACAACTAAAAATTTTTTTCGGAAAATTTTCCATGATTGAATTGGTTTAAAACAGTCATTGAAATTAATGCTTTTATTATTTCTAATTTCTTTTACCTTGCTATGCTAAGAAAATAGCTGGAACAGTTTTTGGTTCGATTATTGTTTTATGGAGCATGAATCAATTTCGAATAGCTGGGACCAATATCAATCTCTAGACGGAAAACTCTTCCATGACCAGGGATCTCAGTAGTATTTTACTAAGTTGCCGCTAATTATAATGTCAAAGCTAGTGGCCTAAATAATTTCATATCCAGTCTATTTATTTTATAACAAAATTGTAGCTTTACCTTGGCTTAAAATACTTAAATAGTCAAATTTACTTTATTATTTTTAAGACACCTTTAAGGTTTAAAATTGTATTGTAAAACATTAACCATTGTTCAGGATTCTGCGGTTGAGTTCTAAGAGGTCAAGGTAGTGCCGCACCCCGGTGACAAAAGCTACTGTATGAAACATATTTAAACACCAGTCTCGTGTATCTTTTACTACTACAGCTAAAAAAATAAGACCAGTAATGTAGTATTCTGATTAAAAAATGTATATTTACTTTGAATTGGTTTGGTATTTGACAAGCAATGATGTATAAATAACATTTAGCATATTGTTACAAAGATTGATTTTTTTGTTGGCACTAATTTTAGAAATATAAGAAAATTAAGGAAAAAGATAATACTATCAATATTTAAACAGATTTTTTAAGTGGTTCTAATACGATTGATAGTTTTATTTTTCGAATACCCTTTTAATTGGATCGTTTAAAGAATCAACATAATTCGCATTGAAATTGTGAAAGAAATAAAGTTGGACAACCTCGTGAGTGAGTATTATTCTGATAAAAAGCTAAAAACATAGTTAGTTAAAAGTAAATTTAAAACATTTGATCTGCTATTACTGCAGAAAATGTAAACAAATCATCGCTGCTTCTCGTCTGCTTCAGTTCCGATCGGTTCCATTTTAAAAATTAGTGATTTAAATAATATATTTCATAGAATTATAACTTAAAATTATATAAAAAGAAAGAATAAGCTTTGTTTAACATTATGTGTAGCGCTTTTTTATTGAAAACTTTCCATATTTTTCAATAAAAATTATTTAAGAAAACTCTAAAGGTGGACACAAATTGGAGCCGAGCGGCGTAGCGAACAGCCACGAACACGCTCTGCGCAAGCGCCGCTCTTACAGCCTCCGAGTTGCGCGTGCGCAGAGCGTGTTCGTGGCTGTTCGCCTTCGCCGCTCGGCTCCAATTTGTGTCCACCTTAACATTACGGCCTATGGGACTGGGGTTGATTTGGAGCACCACTTCCGGTTTTTCGGCAGCAGACGGCTGGTAGTGAAAACCCCCTATTATTCCAAAGACTCATGACTCACTCAACAATCATTCGACTCATCTTTTACATCTGAGTGTCCCACAGCATTGAGGTGAAAAACACGCCCGGGCCGTGAAAAGAAAAGTTGAGTTTAGTTGTATAGGCCGTCCAAATAGACAGTGCCAAGTTAAAAACTGATATTTGGACGGCCATTTTTCAACTAAACTATACTCTAATTTCCACGGCTCGGCGTTCCATTGGTTTCATCACTATGCGCCGAGACTGCTACGTAACCACGAGACCTACCGCGCATGCGCCACTGGCCGTTTTGGCCGTCCAAATATACACTTCGTTAAAAAACTTCTCTATTCATTGAAACTTCTTAAGGGGGTCCGGGACACAATTTTCTAAAAACTTTACTAATTAACTTAGAATTTTGAAATTTTTTATACTGATCAACCATCTAACAACTAAGCAAAATCACATCATAAAAGTATTCAAAAAGTTTTTAAAAAAATTAAAAATTTAAATTTCCTTAAAAAAGTGGGGTCATTTAAAATTGATATAACTCAAAATATTATTGATAAATTTTCAATTTTTTTTCACTTAATCAAACAGAAACATATTATCTGTAACTTGGTCAAGGCATTTTAAGAAATATTAATTTTTTGAAAAAATATGAACAATTAAGTAAAAAATTCTTGAAATTTTTTTGCAACTTTTTTAAAAAAATTCATATTTGAAAAAGTATATAAAATTTTTTAATTTCCCTTGATCAAATTAAAGTAAAGTGTTTAAAAAGTATGTATTTCAAATTACAACTCTTTACCTTTAACGGTTCTTTACTTATATCAATTTAAAGATGAGAAACAGTGAAAAAACACATCATAGAGAAAACCGGATTTGAATGTTGAAAATATAATGCTTGATATACCACAGCAGCCGGCAACAAATTATTGTAACTCCAGTTCTATTTATGATAGAAACATAGTTCAAGCATCATTTTAAGCAGAAAAAACAGGGTTCCTTTTTGAAAGCAAAAAACTTTTTTTGAAAATCTCACGATTTTTGTGTCCCAGACCCCCAGTGCAATATAATTAAATAACAACACACTTTTTACGGGCGTATTCACTGGTAACCTGACCGGCGGTCAGGTCAGGAAACCATGGTTACAGCCTCTGATTGGTGGAAGGAAAATATTGAATTATTTTTCCACCAATCAGAGGCTGTAACCATGGTTTCCTGACCTGACCGCCGGTCAGGTCACCGGTGAATACGGCCGTTAGTCGCTAAGACAAGGATCTTCACACAAGAAACTCCAATACCAAATTCCAACAATTTAGATAAGGGGCCGTCCTTAAATCGCCTCTCCCGTGCAAGACTCACACAATTGCAAAAGTTGAAAGTTTTACTACAGTGGCTAGAAGGGGATAGTGTATCGTTCGCCAATACCAGCAATGCTAAAATTTTTCTCCTCGTTTCACTCCTCCGCTTGGTGTCGCTGCTGTTAGACGTGCATATAGGCGCCTGCGCATTGCGACTTTCAGCACCAAGCCGGCCAAAGACGTAAACATTATCGTTTACACGGCGTAAACAATAACATAGCCGCTGAGAATGAGAGTCGCAACGCGCAGGCGCCTATATGCACGTCTAACAGCAGCGACACCAAGCGGAGGAGTAATTTTTTTTTCAGTTTTCATCTTCGAACGACACACTATCCCCTTCTAGCCACTGTAGTTTTACTCTACGGGAGCTTGGCGCGGAAGGACTTCTAGATAGGTTGCCAAGTTGATAGTCGAAGCTAGAGTTTAATCTTTGGTGATTATTTCAATTGGCGCTAAGATAAATCGCTAAACAAGGCTTTTTATGTTTTAACGCGTGAATCATGGCTAATTCTTAACTCAATTTAAGCACCTTCAGCCACAGTCAGTACTTTGGAGGGTGAACACCAAGTATTGGCACGTTCTTTTCCCCTTTCTCGATCTCATATTTGCCTACGTTTCTGGAAAGGACCTATACTTGACATTGAAATTATTCTGCCCGTAATAATGAATGTGTATAATAAAATGCACAATTTACTTTTTTAAATACTTGGATTTTATCAGAAATATTTAATTTTTCTTGAGATTCTTAAGCAAAATAGGAAAAGTATGAACCCCCTTTTTTACATTTAATTAAATGGACAACCCGACAGGTGAGATCTTCAGGGGTCAGTGTTATATTTCTTTTTTTTTCAATTATTAAACCTCATTTAAAGCTAAAACTATTTCCAACTTAAAAATAATCTTTAAATTTTAAATAAGTTGGTTGACTTTCTGTATTTTATAATCTTATTTTGATGGATTGTGTGACCCATGCCTCCTAACATTCTCAGCATTGCCACCATCGGTTTGTTCTTTCTTCCTGTGCTCATACACCTAACTTTTGCCTACTTTTCAGGAGAATATCGATACCTATTATATGCCCCGTGTTAAGTAAAATGCACGTAATTTTGTAATCACCTTTTTTAATGAATTAAAATTTTTCTCTGATCGTCAGAGTTTAATTTCAAAGACTGGTTATTGTTTCAGTGCAACCAAAAGGTATTTCATGATCATGTAGCATAATTCTCACGAGGAATACACAGATAGTCGATTAAAAAAGGTTTTTCATGATAATTTGCTCAGGAAATAAAGTCTACCTATGAAATCGGCTATAAAAGAAACGTAATTTAATTAAAAATGTAAATATATTTCTATGATCATTTATTATTTAGGGCAGAATATTCTGATAACAGGTAGATCCTTTCCTGAAAAATAAAAGCAAATGTGCGCAAGGAAAGAGAAAAACGCAGCTATGCTTGATTTGGTCAGTGGTCACCCACCCAAATACTGACTGCACCCGAAGGTGCTTAAATTCCGTGAAGAAATTTCGATGTTCGATATGCCAGCTAAACCACGATTTTAGATTCAAGCACATAAAGCCGTTTTTGGCGATTTTTTTTTAGCGCCAATAGAAATAATCCCCAAAGATCACACTTTTGACTCTACTTTTTCGACTTGGCGACCAATAAAGAAGTCCTTCCACGCCAAGCTCCTGTAAAGTAGACATTTCAACTTTTGCAATTGTGTGAGTCTTGCACGGGAGAGGCGAAATGATGTCACACTTTTTTTGCCCATTTTTGACCCCCTCTTACTCACAAACTGTCACATTTTCCCATACCCCTCCCCCCTTGTCATTGCACAATATGTCACATGCACGAAAATTTAAGGCTGAAAAAGACTTCGAATCAGGCACGGATTATAGCAATTTTTAAGGGGGGGGGGCGGTTCCCCAAAATTCCGTAGATTTAATTTCAAATATAATTACCCCCCACTTCCTAATCCTCTTTTAAATGAATTTAATTGGTATAATACAAACAAACTCTTTCAACTGATGGGTGCGGTGGATCCAGGATTTGTTTTTTTTGGGGGGGGCTAGGAATCTTGAAAATCCATCTGAACCTTCTTGATCATCAGGGTGATTCAGATAAGTGTTTCATAACTTCTAGGGGAGGTAGGGTACATCAAGACGAACAAGAATTGGTCGGAAAGGGGGGTCGCAAATGAGTTTTAAGGGGAGAAACCCCGGGGTGAAAATTAGGCAAAAAACTTGCATATTTGTGCAGGAAGAGATACAATGGTTCGATTCCGTAATTTTTTTACATCAAAACAATAAAACTCGTCCTCTAAACAGTAATTTAACTGTAACTTTTTCAGGAAGTTTTCTTTTCACAGGAAAATATACGTTTCCCATCGCATATTTCCGATTTCAGCATGAGAAGCGCAACAATGATACCGATCGACCTATAAGATTGCAGTTTTAGCTACTTTAAGCTCCTCCCTTCAACTACATCAAATCAGGTAAGCATAAAAAGACCAAAGTTTAAAGTTTTTAAATAAAATATGTTTTAGGATTCATTTAATTTTCATTAGAATTTTGCTTTCAACTTGTACTTTGCTGAGTATTCCTAATGCCTTCTTAAGATAAGCATGCATAGAAAAAATAAATATTTTCTATTTTAAAATTATTTTTATAGAATGAGACTTCTGATTACGTATGAAAGAAATCCTTGGACAAACGTGATTTCAAAAATATTTATTCTTAATTATCTCAATCTACCAAACGATGTAGTATACTATTTATGTGGAATTGACTTATGAAATTAATGAGTTTTCAGCTTCTTATGCTGAATTCGGGAATATGCGTTTCCATCAGTGTTCGATATTGATGTACGGTTAACCAAATTTAGCAATTTATTATTGATTTGGCACGATTTTTTTATGCGTATTTTATCTTTAAAACGGTAGCTCAGTGTTGGTAGAGTAACGAGCCGGAATCTTTTAACTCGCAATCGTAAGATTGTGGGTTCTGTCCGGCTATAATTTTTGGGCAATACACGAAAGAGGACTACATAAAAGGATGTGGGTTGGGGTTTTATGGCACGAGGTCAAAAAATCTGACAAAATTAAAGGACGTGTATTATGATATTTTTATGGATTTTTCTAAATTGTAGTGTTCTTCTTTACTGCAATTTTTTTCAGGGGCAAGCACGTGAGGAAAGTTAAAATTTTTTGTCGGTTGGAGGGAAAGAGATAAAATAAGTAATAAAATAATAAAGCTTTTTAAAAAGAACAGTAAAATAATAATTGAATCTCCTATCATTATTTTAGGCAATAAAAATAGTTACATGCTCATTGAATGCATGTCTTACTTAAACTAAATGATAAAATAATATAAATTAGTAGTTTTAATTTGAGTTATTGTTATTATTTTTTAATTTGAATAAACTAATAGTAAAATGTCAAATAATGTGTTATTCGACATGTTTTAACAAATCATTAAGAACAACTTTTTTATATCCTTATCCTGAAACTCTTCTAAACTGTGCACTTTGAAGAAAATCTCAATTTGAAACCCAGCACGCTAGCAGCCAACGCGCTGTACCGTCGCCGGTTCGATTCCGGCCCTTGCCCTAGGTGTACTTTCTCTCTTCTGTGTCAGTGTTCTGCACTGAGCTATAAAACAAACTGGAGTGACAACCTCCGATACTATAACAAGCGACCGATCGTGCCAGCGCGGAAGGCTAAATTTCCCCGATTGCTTGAGCAATCTGGGCAAGCTGGAAGCAAGGTTGGAAGAGCATTTCCCCCTTTTAATCTGCCCAGTGCCCATGCCTGTTTTTTTAACTCTTATGAGCAAAATTTAAGATGGTCGTTTCAATTTGTGCATACAACTGTGCTAACAGACGGAGAAAATTAAAAGATGATGGAAATCCTTTCTGCGGTGTGATGCGGTTTCGGCACGCTCCCTCGTCACTCCTGTTTGTTTTATAGCTCAGTGGTGTTCTGTACCTTGAAATTTGAAGTACCTTAAATTTTTGAATCACAAAAATGTTAAAGCTATGCGTCAAGATTGCACGATGTGATCTTATTTCTAAGTTTGGCCACTATAATTCTCTTTAAAACATTACCTAAAACAAATACATAGAAATTTAAGTTGCCTTAAGAATCATAAAAAAGTATTTCGCCATTCGCCATAAAACACCAACTAACCAGCCAATCAACCAAAAAAAAGTATTTGGCGATCATGGATTGGCGACTTTTTTTTCTTACCGAATGCAAAGGGCTTATACTGATTGGAATAGTAAAGTTTTAGTAGTTAAAATTTAGAGGACGCAATCGAACAATTGTGTCTCTTCCTGCTCAAATATACAAGTTTTTTTTTGCAAATTTTCACCCCGGGGTTTCACCCCTAAGAATAATTTGCGACCCCCTTTCCGTACCAATTCTTGTTCGTCTTGATGTACCCTACCTCCCCTAGAAGTTATGAAACAGTTATCTGAATCACCCTGTATTTCATATTAAAATTTGACTTCGGCTAGATTCGATAGCGTTCGGTTAAAAGGGGAACAAAACCCATTTGCAATCAAATAGGTTAGCTCAACTCCTATGTGAGAGTATTAAAAACTCCAGAAAGATATTTCAATTCCGTGTGTGTTTTTAGTACAGTTTTTTTTAATAATTTTCAATATCACACAATGCTAAGTATACGTTGAGATATTAAAACATTTCTTTTGATTTTAGAGGCCACCTTGGGAGGATCAAAGGAGCTATTCATAATTACGGAAACCTGAGGATGCAACTAGTTTTAGAGATTCTGGTTGCTCTCTACTTCCCTATTGAAGTCCGGAAGGACATGCTCAAGTTACTTTGGAAAGCGTTACCTTATCCGATCGAAACCAAAAAATTAATGTTTGAGCTGCTGAAGCCGTATTTTGAAGAACATCTCAAGCTCCACGAGGCCTGTGACCTGTATGCAAAGAGCAACCTTTGGGAGATTCCCGAAATCAAAAAACCTCGTTCTCTAAAGCATCTTTTCGATGGTCAAGGTCAGAAAATGTCTGCGTGATGGCAACAGCATCAGTGAGGAAGTGATCGATGGACTAGATTCCACAAACCCTGCACACCTGTTTGAAGCTGGATATTGACACTGATGAGGATGCCTTCAAATATTGGAAATCATTTGCTGGTATATGTCCAGATAAAACTTTTAAACAGTCTTGGAATAACTAACGATTTATTGTATACCGTTGTGATATCTTTTAAGCCCAGTGTAAATACAGAGTGTTTCAAAAGTCCCGTCCACAGCTTTTATTCGGAACCAACTTCTCCTAGGATCATGGATGTAAGGTCTACCACTAGGTAAGTGACTTTGGAGAATCCATTGAGATGACTTACAGTTCCCTTATCGGTGAAATAAGAAAATTCAGAAAACTAAAAACTAAAGGAGATAGATCCTACCTCAATGAGAGTATTGATGCCAATTTTATGTGAAATTAACTGTAAAAAATTTTATGATTTTATGAAAATATCATGAATATTTGTGGAGATAGTAGCATGTGAAAGTATAACTTTTTTCAGACCCCCCAAAAATTAGCAATATTGAGAGCTTTCAGTGTTATGTAGTTCTGTGTTTTTTTAGATAGATAAACACAAAATTTAATTAAGAAATCAAAATACTTACAAATCTGTGAACATTAATTTTCTTTTCTGAGGCTTGAAAAAGTGCTATTTTCACATGCTACTATCCTACCTAATAATAATAATACCTATGCGAATATTCACGATATTTTTATAAAGTTTATTCCAGTGAGTTTTTTATAACATTGGAAACAATACCCTTATCGAGGTTTTTGCTCTATCCCCTTTAGTGTTTTAGTTCATTTTTTGTAACTTATTTATTTCCCAGCTCGGGCGCCTTAAGTAATTTCAATGTTCCGATATTTCAGTTAAAAAAATTTTATTTCAACTTAGAATTAATCAGGAATCCTTATTTTTTGAAAATAAAATATTTAAAATACACCCTGAGCAAGTTTGCAATTTTTGTGATTTAAAAGAATTAGAATCCTGGGAACATGTGTTTTTCGTGTGTCCAGTTTTTAATTTTTATCGGTTAAAATATCTCTCCTCTTTAATTCATTTCCGTAATAACATAATTAATTTTCTCTCCCTTAAACATGGAGAATATCGCTCAATAGCATACTTTATTAAAAATGCCCAGAAATTAAATAATTTTTTAAACGAAAACATTTCCTTGGAGTTTTAGACCTGTCACACTTTATACTTTTTGTTATTATTGTAATTTGCAATTTTTTTGTATTATGTATTTTGTAGTGTGCTTTGTGGTTTTTTCTTTGTAAGCGGGCATCGGCCTGAAAGCAAATAAAATTATATTCTATTCTATTCTATTCTAAGTCATTTCAATGGATCCTTCAGGGTGACTTACCTAGGGGTAGACCTTACTTTTATGTCATAGGAGACATTGGTTTCAAATAAAAGCTACGAAAGGGACTTTTGAAACAACCTGTACTTTTTATTACTATTTGTGTTTCATAGTAATGTAAATGTGGGTATAGTGGACACTTTAAGGAAAATTTTTGCTTAAATTCTTAATAAATACCAACATATATGCTTGGAAACGGTTATCATCCTATTTTTAGGTTAATTGGATCTTCTTCTTTCGATTTTACCATTAAAAATTTTAATTAGATTGGGTAAAGTATTTTTAATTAATTTTTAAAAAGTACTCCAAATTGCATCTATAGTGGCCACCTTGATGTAGCTGTTGTATCTATGGTGGACACCTCTTGCATCTATAGTGGACACCTCTCTTTTTCTGCCTATATGAGGGGTTTATGCATAAAATTGAGGTTTTTTTGGTATAGTCGTTTAGTTCTAATTAAATCTTCCTTCTCAACGAAATGTATTTTAGATAAAATGAAATTAGCTTTATTTAAAAAAAATACTTGATAGTTTCCGGCCCAAAGCCTACGCTGTAGCGGATTTGAGAGGAGTTAAGCATTTAATTCAATGTTTTAGAAACCTTGGTTCCCAAAGCCAGAATGAAACCAAATTAATACAACACTCATTTTAAAGCACAATCAACAGTTTAGGAAGAAAAACTGATTCAAATTAAATATAATTTGTTTCTTTTAGAAGCCATTGCAGTGGCCACTATTAAAAAACCTATGATTATGTGTTGGTAAAGTGGCCACCCCCATAAATCCTCGTTAAGTCAATATTTTCAAATAAAGTTTAATCAGTATTATTTTATACACTCTTCTTTATCTTGATATAAATTTAAAAGTCAATCAAGTGGTTATAAATACGAAAAAATCAGTTCCGAAATACCCGTTTCCTTATGCGATTCAATAAGCGAAATCTAATTTCAGTCACTCGACCGATGTTGTTTATATTTAAATATCCCTCCCATGCTGATCTGTGGTATCGGTGGTAATTTACCAGCTTACCTGATTGTACAATCTACTATGCCTATGAATTTTGACGCTGTTTGATGCCTCTAACTCATTTTATTTAAAATTAATCAGCTATGTGGCCACTGTTGGTACAGTGTCCACTACTGTCTGTCTATCACAAGAAGAGCTCCCGCCAGTTTGTCTGATTATGGCGGTCGCTATAGCAACAAGACCAGTTCATTTTAAATAGGGATAAACCGTATAAGGATTTGGCGGAGATTAAAGCCGATGGAGGATTATTGGCCGAATTTTTGGCGATCCCAAGCACGGTCTTCTTCTCGGATTGATGCAGTGAACTGTTAAATGTAATAAATAAAAATAGAATTTTGTTTTTTAGAAGAATTGATAACTCCGCTTCCTACACATATTTGATTTGATTTAACTGTTGCCTTTGGATTGTGTTTCGATTTATATCAATAAATTTTCTATTTCTTTAAAATTACATGATGATATTTCATTTTAAAAAGGGTGAAATATTAAAATCGCAAGCGCGAAAAATAATTTACAATGTTGCAGATTTTTGTTCAAGTGAAGGATCGTCGAAATCTTTATCGATTCCACTTCCACAAGCTATAAAAAGGGCATCTCAAGCAACTGATTCAGATTCAGAAAATACAGAAATAGAATCAGCTGACAGCGATTTAGACTAAGGGACCTTCTTAATCCTTAAATAATTGTCTAAATTTTTAATAGGGTATTTTTAAAGTTTGGTATTGTATTTTAATAATTGAGTTATTTACAACATGGAATGTTTGTAAAAAATATTAAGTTATAAAAATAAAATTTTATTTTACTTCCTGCAATAAATTTCACATGAATTATTCATAATTTTTTTTGTAAAATTTAAATACAAGCTGTCTCAAAACCAGAGGGGAAAATGCCAGGAAAAGGGTGGGATATAACCTTGACGACTAGGATTCACAAAGCAATTCAAGGTCAGAAATGCGACATGTGATTTTTTAGACTGAATCATCCAGATCTGGAATATACGCTTTACCCTTGACCCAGAAATATCGCTCGATTCCGGCATTTTTATAAAATCAAAAGTTTTAATGTTTACTTCAGTCAAGGGCTAACACGTCACAATCGTGAATTTCTTAATCTTAAGGATTCAAAAAAGTCGTTTAGTTGTAATTCGCTTTTAGCCCCTTCCCTTCTAGCTTTTCTCCCTCTAATTTTTAATCATCCTGTAACAGAAATCCAATCCGTTTTAAAAATACAAAACTATTTATCACTCGATGGATCATGATTAGTGATGGGCAAAATCGATAATTTTAGGTATCGAATACTTTGGTATCGAATACTTATAGGTATCGAATACTTTGGTATCGAATACTTATAGGTATCGAGTACTTTTAGGCATCGAGTACTTTTTTTCAATGTCGGGAAATGAACCTGAAGGGACAATTTTTTAGGGCCTATCCATAATCAGACTAATATTCAAAAAACTGAAAGCGATCCATCAAAAAGCCCCGTAGCTACGGGCCTGGAGGTGGATAGAGGCGAAGGATTTGGCGGGAGAAAAACCTAGCCGCGTCAAATTTCTTTCGCGGATGATAACGACTTGGGTTTGAGCGTTGCAAAATGAAAACGGAAACAGGCTGCGTTTGATCTACAGTAGGTATTATAAAGATTACTTCATTGAAAAATTTAAAACGAAATATGTCAATAAAGTATCGATACTTTTGTGGGTATCGAATACACTCGATACCTATAGGTATCGAGTACTTAAGTATTTGGTATTGATACCTGCCCATCACTAATCATGATGAAATTAGATTTTCACCAAACGCAGCCAATTCGACCCTGTTCTAAGATTTCCCGATTTATGTAATTACAAAGTAACAATATAAGAGTTATCTCCAAATTCCCCAACAAGGCGCTCAGTAAGCCAAAGTGGTTGCGCCTTTTTTTCTGATTTCACCCGTTGAAAATGAGCAGAGTCCTGTTGCCTTGGCAACAGAGATGTAAACCAGAGCTCTTCTTGTGATAGACAGACAGTATACCCACATTTAACTTAGTGCTTTTACACTGTCATGTGATGCCTTCTATACTAGGTTACAAAGCTTTTTGTCGGTGACGTTACGGGTAGAAGGGATAGACACCACACTTTTTAGCTACCTAATTGTCGAGTCGGAGATGACTTTTGCTCGCACTGCCTTTTTAGGTAGCAAAAATGTGGTGTCTCCTCCCTTCAACCCATGACGTCACTGACTGGAAATCTTGTAACTTAGTACAGCTGTAAATTGCAATTTGTATATTTTTTATATAATATTAAAAAAAATGCAATTTATTTCTTATTTTTTGTCCAATTTTTAGTATTCATTCCAGTTTAATACATTTTTTTGTAGTTTAACTGTTTTAAATATAGAAATAATTTTATGGGATACCTATCACCTATCTAAACAAAAAAAAACTTCTAGACATGCCTATGAAAAAAATATACCCGTAAGAAAAATGGAAGGTCTTAACTCCATATTTAAAAAATTTTTTTTATCTAAGCAAATGCTCAAATGTCATTGATTTAATATAGATTTTACGAAAATACTATGCAGTTCAAAAACTAAGATACTAAAAAAATCCATCCCACTTCCTTAAAATTTGGTATTAAACTGAAAATGCCTTACAGATGTAAAAATAGCTTACACACAGGAAAAAAAACGTTTATTACTTTCCAAACCAAATTGGTAACATCACTTATTAGTGGTGATGAGAGCAGAGGCTTATTAGTGGTCAGGGGGTCATTCAACGTCAATTGAACTATTTCCCATGAATTTTTCACCTTGGGTTCTTCGATTTTATAAACTTTGTACACTTGTTCAAAAGGTATAAATTCACAACTACTATATTTCCATACAGAAATGCTGCTAAATAAAAATTAGGGTTAAAAACTTATAAATACAAATTTCAATTTTATATTTAAATTTCAAAAACACTAAGAGTTAAAAATTTTCTAAAGATTGTAAAGACTTCTCTGTGTTTTCTTAAACTTTATACCAAATTTCAGAATGGGATCTCTATGAGAGCATACGTTAAAAAAATAAAATGTAAGAATTGTTCACTGGTATCAGGCTTTAAAGCACACCTCCCGTAAGTAAAATATGCCTTTTTTGAGAAAAAAAAACTTGTATCATCATTAACATAAGATTGAAGAAAATAAAAATACATAGAATTTTAAAGAGGGTTAAGGGGTTTTTTATTTAGAATTTAGTTATATTAATTTTTTTTTATTTTATTTAGAATTTAGGTTGTTTATAACAATTTTAGCTCCAAAGGGTCGTTCAAATAAAAACGTAAACACCTAAGGGGCGGTTTTCATTTTTGCTTATTTTACTTGACAAGGGGAGAGGGAGGTATAAGAAAGGTATGGTAACGTAAGATGTTACAAGCACTGAATTTTCGAAAATTTCTTTTTTTAAAATTCAACCAAAAATAAATTTTATAAAAAATTGAAGGAAAAAAACAAGTAAGGGAGAGTGGGGTGATAAGAAAATTTTTAATTTGGGCCTTGTAAGTGGGCCTTTTAACAAGGCCTTTCAACTATTCATCTAAAGTAAAGTCCTTTTAACTATTTCAATTTATCTTGTTTTAGCTACTAAACTCTTTTGGAATTTTTTCAGGAGCTTAAAGGGGCTATATAATTCACTTTTTGTTCTTCAATTTATGGTTGCGGATCATTCTTAAAAGTTCCCTGTTTCTTATTTACCCCAATTTAAACAAAACTAAGGGATAATAACTAGCATTTTATCCATGAAAATTAATTTCTCGAATTTTTCTCTTCATTATATTATTTTAATATCTTATTGTTCTTATTTCATTTATCAAGTTAAAATTTTAAATTCAATTATATTTATTTTTACTTAATTTTCCTGATAAAGGTGGGTAGAAAGACAACTTTTACTCACCACTTCAAAGTTTGAAAAATTTATAAGTAATTCGATCGGGCAGTTTATATCGGTTAGTTTCGGTATGCTCAGTCGTCACTCCAGTTTGTTTTATAGCTCAGTGTATTAATCAAGTGATCGGGAAGAACAAACTATCAAATCATATCTCACTTCACTACAAACTATCTCTATCTCTGTGGTAACCAATTGCAAGCTCAGTAGGTCACATGACGGGGAAAATGTGACGTCAGACGGATATAGTCCATTCATTCTTCACAGTCGTATTTCATAATAGATTACCACACCCTTTCAGGCCCTTTCCAATGATGGTGACTTTAGGCTGGAAAACGTGTATATTCAAGTTGGCCTGGCTCTTTTGAAGAATACTGAAAAGGTTAGTAAATAATCTATAACTCCAAATTTATTTGAGATCTCACTGACGAGTTGAACTGGTTGATGTGACAAAGCTATGACGGCTACAGTTTAAACTGGAAATAAGAGTTATCTTCAATCAATATCAATTTGCCTGTGCGAGGTTTTTATATAAATTGTAAATTTTTTAAAGGATTTTTGAGGGCTGAATTCGAAAATCTGGTCGAAATTTTCCAAAAGCTTACAGAAAATTAAATATTTTGATTTGAAAACTGATAAAAATGCATGTGACCAAAAACACGATCTTACGTCACAGGTTATGAAGTTGAGTTTTTTAAAATAACGAGTGAAAGTCTTTACTTTATCACAGCCTTTACTTTTTTCGGATTTTTTTCTAATCTTGGCCCCTTATTTAATTAATCCGCATGAAAATAGTTTTATCAAGGGCCATACTTCCATGCGGTAAACTAAGATCCTAACCTGTGCCGTCACAACTCGTTTTCGCGCCATTCAAAATAGACGATTTTTAATCCACTTTTTCTAATTGAAAAATTTGTCAAATCAAGCTGGAATTTCGCACATAGGCCTAATTTTGCATGGAGTATCTATTAAAAGAATAATAAAAAATCGGGCGAATTCCTCATTGCCTTTGTGCTTTAGCCAACTTCCAGTTGAACTCGTCCATAGACGACTTCAGTTCTGAGACGTTAGAAAGTCTAAAACCACTTCCACCTTGGGCAGGGACGTAGCCATAGAGGGGGGATTTAAGAATATACCCCCCCCCGAAATTCCAAAAATTTCCTTTATTGAAAAGGACTAAATTTACCCTATATCCCCCTAAATTACATTATCCCCCCTCCGAAATGTTGTTCTGGTTACGCCACTGATCCTGAGTGATTCCTTCCTGTGAATTGCTAAGTTATACTCTGTTCATTTTGAACTGGCGCTTGAAAATATTTCCTTCCCCCACCACCGATCGGTAACCATGGCAACTATCTTCGTCAAAGTGACGAAGAAGACTTACTATTTATTGGCTGCGCGAAGAGCGTAACTATGGTTACGCTTCTAGCGTGGGGGAAAGCACTATTTCTCAAGCGCCAATTCTAAATGAATAGAGTATAGCACAGAAAAGTGAAGAAATATAGCAGGGGTTTCCAACTGGTGGCTTGCCGGGTCATTTTGTTCAAAAATTTCTCGGGGGAGGATCCCCGAGCCCTCTCTTTTAACTTAGATTATGGAGTATAGCTTTGGTCATTTTCTGTGGTGAAAAATTAAAAGTTTGAGGTTTCGAGATGGAGGTCGTATGCCCTGAGCGGGACGTTATAAAGGCTTAAGATCAACCTCTATCACGAGGAGGGACAAAATGGAGTATCCAGTTGAAACACTATTTGTAAGAAAATTAGTTCTATTCTAAAGATAAAGACTATCTCACTAACAATATCTCCTGGATTAAAAGGAGTCAGATTATTTTGCGCCCCATCTTTTGGCTTGTGATTTCGATTGCGGTCCTCGAGAAGTACTTGTAAGCTGGAATTGGAACCCCCAAAAGTATAGTATGCAGGGAGCATCATTATGAATGGGACAAACTTCTAAGGGAGGTAGGGTACACCATAAGGAGTCAGAATTGCATAGGTCCCAGACGTCACCCTAAGGGGCTAGGGGGTATTTTGGAAACTACCCATCAACTTTGAAACTAGCTCCAACTAATAACTATAATAATAACTTAGATAACTATCCAACTTTGAATCTAGTTTGAAACTAGATGTGCATCATCAATGCACATCTCCACAAACTAAGAATTGTTAGCAGCCCTGCCTGTCCCCTCTGCAGCGGTGGTCAGGCGATGACTTCAGACCACCTCCGTCTATGCCCTGCGCTCAAGGAAGTGTCCATCTACTCCCGGTATTGGGAGGCAAGAGGGCTACTCTTCAGGCTCGCGTCCTAACTTGTATATATGTATATATGTTCAATCTTTCTTGTTCTCTGTGTCCACCCCTGGCGAAAGAATTGTGTTCATTCTCGCCAACTGCATTGGAAATAAAAAAAAACTTTGAAACTAGGGGGTATTTTGAAACGAGTAAGCCGGGATCATGTCGATCATCTGATAGATTAAATGCGTAGCTTTATCAATGCCAACCATAAAAATTTGGCGATATTTGAATAATTGTCGCCAAAACCAGTTTGGGGATATTTAAAAGGATAGTTAACAGAATATGGAATATACAACACTTGAGGAAATTCAAGATTTCGATTATTGGAAATCATTGATGGGCATTTCTTCAAATTTTTAGATTTTTTGATCATTAGTTTTTTAAAATTAATTTTCAGAAATCATCGCTTTCAGTCGGAGGTGTTGCCTACGTGCCTCTGATGTTCTCCGAATCTTCGACCAATCAATACTTTCAAAGGAAAAGATTTAACCAATGCTGAATACGCTTTCCTACAAGTGTGTCGTGCCGTAGACAGAAGGGATGTCATGGGCTAAACCAAGAAATCTTCTGCGCATTGTAGTTTTTAATTTTAAAAAAATTAACTAGTGATCAGATTTCGAAAAAAAGTTTAAAATATTAGCTTCATCGAAATAAATTAAATTTAAAAAATCGTTGTAACCCGATTGAATACACACAATTATTCCCTGCGTGTGAAAGTGTTTACACCCTATACTTTGATTAAAAAAATTATTATGAATGAGTTTGTATATAAGTAGCAAATACTTTTATATTATTTCCTAACAGCCAACATTTCATTAGTAAAACTGGAATCAGGTTTAAATATTTTAAAACCAATTCTATGAGCGCATTGTTGAATTGAAGGTGTTAAAAGTTTTTTTTCGAAATAAAACTATTTAATCTTCTCTTACAGTACGATGTTGTCTGTTGACTAAAACCTGATTAACACAAATAAGCATACCATAATAAAGAGAACCAGCTATGTATAGTATCGTTACCTCATTCATTAAAAATAATTCATTACAAAACAAGTATCAAAGCTTCTTAGTTTCATAATACGAAACAAATGGCGAAATAGAACAAATGCGAGGAAAGATTATATTTAAACTCCCTTTTTCAAGATGTTTCAATTAAATTTTTTTAAAGTTGTGTAATGAACAAACGGATTTCGCCATTAGTCGTAATTTCAAGAAGCGCGGGAAAAGTACTTTTAAAGATTTGAGTCCATTCGCATTTAATTTGAAATGGTATTATGAAGTAGAAGAGAGTTGCAGTTCTTTTAATGACTTTACGCATAAAACTAGGATTGAATAAATAAGAATTAGCCGGGGTAAAGCGCCAAAATTTCTTAAAAGTTCTCCAATATATTCAAATATTGAAATAAAAAAACAACTTAAAAATATAAACTAGAAGTTTTGGGTTTTGCTTTTAAATATTTAAATGTTTTCATGTGAAATTTGTAAAAAGTTGTCAATAAAGTCCTATTGAGGAGATATGCGTCCGGCTAATACTAAAGTACCTTTTCTTGTTTCAGTAATTTAAAATAATTATTTAAAAATAATATAAATATATAAAATAAAATAAATAATAATATCTATGTAAAATTATACTGCATTTAAAATTATCAAAAGATGTAATAAAGACGCATCAAAAGTATGCCATTATTTATTTCATCATAAATCATATTAAAAAGGGTTTTCGAAACTACACACTTGAGACGTATGATCTTGTTAATTTGCTTGATAAGTTATCTTTTGATTACACTGATAAAAGAGTTAGCATCCGTGCTTAAGAGTACGGCATGACGCTAATGTGGCTCACACACTTAGGAAATAGGGTTCAATTTTGGTAACGTTCCCGCTAAATATCGCCAGACACTTTTGTACACCAAAAAGTAGGAATGTTTTTCTAAATAATTTCAAACTCATTGATAAAAATGTTTAGTTAGATCAATAATGTTCAGTTTATCATTAAAAATCAGAAAAAAATTTGTCGATATTTGAATATATGGCGTTTAAAAAAGTTTGGCGATATTTAGCAGGAACGTTACCGGAATTGAACTGAAATGGATGATGTGTCTGATATTGAGATATATGGAACTTCCTTACTTCCTAAAAGGGCTCTCGATTTTCTTCATTTGGTTTTTGAGCTTCGACCAAGTGCTGGAAGATTTTTCAGAAGATTTTTTCTGGCCGTTAGGTTCACTTGATTGGTCAGTTAAACTTGATTGGGAGTCACACCACACCGGATTGATGGACAAATGCTGTTGGAAATCTGAAAACTCCTCTTCGAGTTCGCTAGATATCTTGGAAAGAGAAATACAATTCCAGGTAGAAAAACTTGATGGAGAAACTGTTTTCTTCTCAGATTCAGTTTGTAAAGGTTGAGAACCTGGCGGGTTGTTGGTTTCATCGTGGATATATTCAGCGTTTCGTAGGGAAACAATTGATGTAGCAATTGGAAGGTTTGACGGAGCTAACTTTTCCTTTACAGATTTAGAGGATGCCACTAAACAAGCGTCGAGTGTATCTATTTGGTGTAATGGTTGAGAAGTTGGTGGGTTGTTGGTTTCATATAGGCTACTTTTAGTGACCTTGAAGGAAGCCTTTGATGTAGTTGAAAGATTCAATCGAGCCATCTTTTCTCTCAGAGATTCAGGGGGCATTATTAAATGAGCATCGAGTTTAGTTAATTGTAAGAGTTGAGAAGTTATGGGGTTGTATGTTACATCTCGAATATCTTTAGTAACACAGGTCGAAGCATTTGATGTAATAGTTGGTTTAGGAATATTTTCTAAAACCTTATCTCGGATGGTAAAATTCGAAGATTTTGGTTTTTCAGTTTCTCCCGAGTTATATTCCGTAATTGTTTGCGTATACATTCCTTTTAAAATAACTGACTCAGTTTGAACAAGTGTAGATGTTTTTAAATCGATTTGTTCAGTTTGAACTTCTCTACTGGTCTTTTCTGGATATTTAAGTTCAGTTTGAACAAGTGCAGACACAGATGTTTTTAAACCGTTTTCTTCAGTTTGAACTTCTCTACTGGTCTTTTCTGGCTCTTTTAGTTCAGTTTGAACAAGTGCAGACACAGATGTTTTCAAACCGTTTTCTTCAGTTTGAACTTCTCTACTGGTCTTTTCTGGATCTTTTAGTTCAGTTTGAACTCCTGTAGATGCACAGTTGAGGCCATCTGAAACTTGCGATCTCGTCGATTTTACGTCTTTCGTTTCTGTTTGCACTTGTGCTGATTTAGACATCGTATTTTTTGTTTCAGTTTGAATATGGTTTGTTGTTCTTGCTTCGGTTTGAGTTTCTTGCTCTTGAACAATACAATTTACTTGTGTGATGGCATCTTGATTGAAACTGGCCTTCTTTCTCTTTAACCCATGTTCTTCGCTAAGTAGGAATGTTAACAGAAGAAAAGTGACTACGCTTAATAAACTTGAACTTGGATAGATGAGTACGTTCGTCAAGTGGTAACACCAACAGAAAAACAAAAAATGGGATATCGTGCGATTCATTATTGCAACCTCTAAGAAATATGGCAATCTGAAATAAAATGATTAAGGTAGAGAACTATTTAATTTAAAATACTATGAATCCAAAAGAAAAATATTAAGATTGAATCCGAATCTGACCTTATAAATTTTAATTTTAACCAAAGTAGTTCACTACAAAAAATAATTTTGTACTTGTTTTGGTTTATTTCTTTCTTGATGCCAGATTTTTATCACTAGTTTTTGTGATGGCTAAAATTGTCTAACAAAACTGATTAGCGAAAAGAATCTTGTGCAAATGTTAACATCAATTGAAAAACAACGTTTATTTTTACACAATTTATAATTTTTTTTTTATTTTTTATTTATTTTTATTTTTTTAAAAACTGTAGACAATTGTTTCGGGGATCAATGGATCCCCTTCTTCAGTACAAACAGACGAAAATAAACATCAAATCAATAATTTAAACATAACATGAAGGCAAAAAGTTACAGTTAAAGTGAAAATACAATAGAGGGAAAACAGTTTGAGTTAAAAATACAAAAGCATGGTTAAATTACAAAATCAATACAAAGGTAATCAGATGGGTGAGAATACTGATTAATCCTGTGTAAATGAATGAAAGTTTTATGTTGTTGCGGGTATTAAAATTTATAGCTGAATAGGGTTTTATGGGTTCCAAAAAGTGCGATTGTGTAAATAAAGTAATATTAATAATATAATCTATGAATTTAAACTCATTAATGAAATAGAATGTTAAAATTTTGAATAAAATCTCGAGAAATTGTATTAAACCAAGATCCTCTATATATACAGAGGGTCTTGATTAGAAACATGTTAGTCAAATTATAAAAGACAATAACTCAATGGGTATTTTGTTGATGTTAAACTTGGTAAAAATATTAAGAGATCTACTATTAGAGCTCTATGGTAAAAATATCATTCAATTTTATTGATATCTCTCCAATAGTCTTATGCATTATTAATTGTAAACCATAGTCCTGCATTACTCTCATGACACGAGGACAATTTTACTGAAGAAGCTAATTTAAGTAGTACGCGGAAAACACTTCATCGCATTAGAAAACCAACTTCTGATTCACCTATTGTAACCATCACAAAAATAACCTCCATCCTCATTTATTCCAAAACCAACAACGCCATGCGAAAACATGCAAATTTTTAATGCGTTTCTCGAGACCATATCGAAAAAGCGTCGGTAATTATATAAACGAGTTATTCGATTGGTGACATTTCGCGTCCGAAATGGCTCTAGATTAGGGTCTGGAAGAGGCTTTTGTCGGCGGCGGGGGCCCATTGTCATCCGCTCCGCTGCGCCGAGGTGTCGATTGGCGTCTTTGTGTGGCTCCCGAGATGTGACATGCGGAAGAGGACAATGGGGACGAGACCCGCATCTCTCGGGCTCTGAGGGGGGCGGCTGCAAAGTGCCTCCCTCCTCTCCTCTACAATTTGCTGCTCTGAGTGAGAAAAACTGATTTAGTTAGGACTGAACTTTTTCATACCCTTTCGTTCTGTTTTTGCCACTCTATACCTCCCACTCTCCCTCTGCCTTATTATCTTTGTATCTTTCTCCCTAAATCTTAGTTTCTCGCTGAGAGTTTTCCTACTTTTCTCTCTTTTTTCCTTTTATCATTATTCTATTTTAATTCATTCTCTCTTTCTAGTTTCCATCTCTTTCTACCTTTGTTCAACCTTTCCTTCTTTCTCATTTTTTGTCACTCATATTTTCTCTCTCAATCTCTCCCTTCCTAATCATTCTATCTTTCCTTACATTATCTTTCACGATAAATCTTGTCCCTTCTTTATATCTCCCCTTTCCTTTCTCTTTCCTCATTTTGTCTATCTCGTTCTTATCTTTCTCTTACTTTTACTCTTTTTCTCTCTTTACCATAATATGACCAACCATCGGAAAGGGATTCTACATGTTTTTTTATCTCAATGAAAGAGTGTGATTTTAGTTTATTTAATGGTAAAAGAAGCACACAGGTGGGGGTGGGACATTGTTGTAGTAGATCCGAGAATATCCTTTTAAGATCTCTTGGTAACGTATTTTGAAATTATGTCAAAAATTTAAGCGTAGATTCTGATTTTAGATTCAGAGGTTTTACGGCCGCCTTCACTGGTAACTTGAGCAGCGGTTAACCGGAATTCAAACCTCTGATTGGTGGAAAACTAGTTTTCCTTCCTCAGTGGTCAATCAGAAGCTTGACTGTCGGTTAACTTCCGGTCAAGTTACCGGTGAATACGGCCGTTTGAGATGATGTAGTATTTGAAAATTGGTAGCTGTTTTCCCTGGACATTTTTTAAAGATATCTTCTAAAATATCATAAAGTAATAACTTCATTCGGTGACACGACATTTTATTTTCTACTACTTTCGAGACAGTAAATCGACAAAAGGTAAGAAGAGAGAAAAGGTTCAATACCGTTAAAACTGTACGGTAAGATATCGTCAAGCTGTTTTAGTAGCCAGATAATCAAACATCGCCTAGTTTTTATGGTTGTCCTTGGTGCAACTACATACTTTACTCTGTTCTGCATTTAAATACAATTTTGGTTTTATTCAGGCCCGCCCATAACTTTACCGGGCCCCTCGACAAAATTTTTTCATGGGCCCCCTAACTTTTTAATTTTTTGAAGTATAATAATTAACATTTCCCCTAAGTAAAATATACATCAGGGTATCTCAAAAGGTCTCCTCCCCCAGAAATTTTTTTGGAAATTAAAGTAAGAAACCCCACTTTTTCAACTCGTTTTGTGTTGAAACGCCTCATCCGAATTTCGGATATAGGTTTGGTAGCTTTTTCCAGTGTGCGGGAAATGGTCACGTGGGGAAGGGGTTGTGTTATCTCATGTTTCTCACACACAGAATTTGATTGGAGATGAAACTTCTGAAAAAGAGACCGACCACACTTTTGACGGTCCCGTCCACAAAAAAAACCATGTAGTACAGACTTTGACTAAAAAAGAAGGTGGAACTCGTGGGCCCGGGCCCCATAAAGCTCTGGGCCCTCCGACATTTTTCGGATTTGCTGCCCCCTATGGGCGGCCCTGGTTTTATTTAACGTGACAGAAAACGGAATTGAACCAAAGAGAAAAATATAAAAGAAGGGAATAAATGAGGTTTAGATTAACTATAAAGGAGA
This sequence comes from Tetragnatha versicolor, assembly GCA_024610705.1. NCBI lineage: Eukaryota > Metazoa > Arthropoda > Arachnida > Araneae > Tetragnathidae > Tetragnatha > Tetragnatha versicolor. The sequence goes on along the minus strand of JANDEH010000004.1, from coordinate 52,488,571 downwards.
ACATGTGTTATCTAGAGAGCAGAAGCAACTATGATGTTTTCCACATCGTCCATGTTCATTCTGACCGCCCTGTGAGATCTGCACGGGGAAGTTTTGCCGCTGGTAGCCGGCCCCCCTCACGTTCCTCCCGGCGAATAAAGGCAGCTCCTCCGTCGAGGGAGCGAAGGTGCTGAAAGGCTCATCTCCTCTTGCGCTCCTTTGTTGGCAAACAAGAATCATTCAGCTTCCATCCCCCAAATTGAATCAATTTGCCGAATCGACAAACTAACCCGTTTTGGCTGCCTATCAGCCGTCTTTAACTTTGTTTGGGCTGCGGTCCCGCCCCCAATTACCGACCAATTAGCGGCCGACGCGTCACCGACAAAGCCAGGTTTAACGAGGCGCTATTCAGGCGGTTTTTTCCCCGCCCCATTCAGCCTTTTTTCCTCCCTATCGCGCCCGGCATCTCCCCGCGTTCGTTTGGCCGCGTATTGTCCGATAAATGACGGGTCTTGACGGAATAATTGCCGGGGAGCAACACAATCACGCCCCGCGGCCACAAAAAGGTTAATCAACCTCCGCGGCGGCCGGCGCTGCAGTAATTGTTTTATTTGGCCTTCTAATTGAGCGAGGCCCGCTCTTGTTGCCACCCGAATTAGATAAACTCCCGTTGATTTCGTTCGGGGAATGCGATGAAAGAAATCTGGGGCGGCGAGGAGAGACTGTTTGTTCTGATGTTCTAATTGTGTTAGTGGACTGAGATTGGAACGGAAATAGCGTCAGGATTGGAGGGGCGGAGGACGTGAAAGAAATCTTAATGTGGCGTTTGGGGGCTTTTAATTTCGCACCAATGGCTTCAATTAAGGGGTGCTTATGGACTCAAAATGGTTCTGAATAAATAATAATGACGTTAGCATTTTCTTTTGATTAGAGGCACGTGCCGAATTCCCAATCTTTTAAGGAATCCATTTAAAACTTTCGAGAAACGTTTCATTAATCAATATTGCTTTTATGAATCCATTGGAGTATTAAGAAAGAATAGTGTCTTTTTACTTTTAATTCTCCTACATAACATTCTGAACAACGTCTGTGATTTCAACGCAAATATGCAAAGAAGCAATAACTTTGATTCCGCAAGACTCGCGCCTTGTATTGATACAAATAAACAAAATTATTGTTAGTATTAAATTTATTTATTCTTTTATTGATTTCCCCCCTTTACGTTTGTCCATTATTTCCTTTTGTATTAAAAATTAAAACTTAAAAATTACAAAAATATGAAGTAAGATGAGTGGGGAGAGTCACGTAGACGTAGAAGGTCCTACGACTCATAAGCATACTTGGGAGTTATATTCACTACCCTATTTGAATTTGCACCCCATTTGAATAACCAAACTTTTTAGAGGTGCGTAAGCTCGCCCCTAATATTTTAATTCAGAACCTTACTATTTATGTCAGTTTAAGAAGATGAAGAAATAAATAAATAAAAAATAATAATATTGATTAAAATGTATTCATAATAATAAAAATAGAAAAAAGTATTTTTTTTAATTGGATTTCTTTAAATTTGTGTAATGTATTTTGTTTTCTTTTAAAGCTTCTATTGCTTTCAGCAAATTATATAAAATCCTGTCTTAAAATTGTTAACAGCAAGTAAGTAAACAGAGAAAATTATTTCCGGTTTGAACTACATAAGCCGAAGTGGTTTTGGCCTTTGTGACGTCATTAGTTGAACTCGTTTAATGGTTATTTGGAAAAAGTAAGCTAATTTTTAAAGCTTATTTTAAATTTGTATATCTTTGAGAAATGAAAATAGGTTAATATGCAACCTGTTGTCATTCACGGTTTTAATACTTGGTGTAACGTATCTGAATACCTCTATGTTTAAACTGCACGTTATGTAAAAACCACGCTGTGATTTTTCAAAACTGCATCTGATTCTAAATCCAATTAAATGACGTCAAATAGTCGTAAACTTTAAACAAACCTGTTGCATTTTTGCTATTTCATAAATTTAATTCGAGGTTTGTTTATGTATAGGAATTTAAAATAATAAACTTTCCTGCATGTTATATATTTCTTGAAATTAAATGCAATTGATTAGTACCGTCACATAAAAACAATTAAGTATAAAAGTTAAAACGACTTCGATGTAAAAATTGTATGCTTAATTTTTGATTGCGTCGTACTTGAACAAAATATTGTAAGATTAATATCTACCAGTAAGCTGAAAAACTGCTTAATTTAGATATGAAATTTCCAAGAATTTCAGTTTTTCGCTTAAAAATAATAATAGCAACGAAAAGAGCAAATCAATCAAGAATTCTTTTCATCGCTTTACAAAGTTCCATTTTAAAACAGAAACAACCTTCTCCATATTAGCAAGATAAAAAGGAACAAAACATTTTAGAAAACATTGGGGTGAACAAAGCATAGCGTAATGCCTTGAACTTCTCCAATTTATCGTCATTTCCATCCTTTTACGCCAAGGGGGAGGGGAAAGGGGGGAATATGGTAATTCGAATTCCAAACGACTTTACATTTTTGAGAGTCGCAGTTACAAATGCAGTTATCCCTCTCGCTATCGACATAAAAATACACAAAAGGCGTTTAAAAGATAGGCGCCTCAACCAATAAGCTGATTACTGCCTCCAATACGGGGTTCACCTTCTGAAAAAATCGTTTGCTGTTAATCCTTTCTCTTTACGGGATAGCATCTTCTCATTAGAACGCGGGGAAATATCAACTCGGAACAACAAAAAAGGGCTTCGCTTTCTTTTTTCCTCGCTCTCTCTCCGAAAGCGGAAAGAAAATTTGTTCGAATCTTTTTTCCACCGTACAAAACAATTCGCAGGCGTGGAAAAGCCCCTATTATATTTTCCTCGTTCATAATAGGCGAGAAAAATTCGCTGGAAGAACGCCGCAACACCGAACGAATCCGCTGGAGATTCCAGAGGGGAGCCCGCTTTTTTTGTCGGCCGTGTAAACCAACAAATTTCGAATTCTCCGCTTCATTAGTCAATTCTCAGCTTGGCACTCGATCGGGAAGTTAAGGTAAAAGGGGAAACGCGCGAGGTAAGAATAAAAAAGGCGGAACAACAAAATAAGAATAAAGGCGATGGAGAAATCACGGGAAAACGTCGTTATTTGTAACACGATTCTCTCCCTTTTTCTTTTTTCGTAGGTTTTTGTCGCACCTTTTCCCCGCTGGACAAAAATGCAAATGGCGCGGCGGCAGCAAAAAATCGCGTTCAAATTAGAGAGCGAATTTTCATCGGGTTTTCCCAAAAGCAATCGTTGGAAATTGAAACATTCTCTTTCGAGATCTAATTTTGCAGAACAACGTAAACGCGCAAACGTCGAAGAGTGTGTGCGTAACTTTGAGAACTATTCCGCTTTCTCATCTTTTGTAAAGTTTTGTTGCTGACGATTTTTTGAATGAAAAGTATCCGATAAATTCTTTAAAGAATGCCAAATATTCTCTTTGTTTTAGAAAACCTGTTGAATATATCTCAACATTCATGTCACCCAGTGGGATGAAAGAATTCAGGAGCATGAGGATAGATTCTAACCGGCAATAAGTTACCTTTAACTCTGATGTGAAAAAACTGTCTATGATATGGTTTCAACTCAGTAGACTTGAGTACAAAAATTATGAATTTTGTTTTCAGATTCATATAGTGATGTTTTGAGGTGACAGATGAACTAATTTTAAATGTTGTTTTCCACCAAATGATAGAACTTAATTTTCTGAATTTTAAATACAGTTCATGAATTTTATTGGAATTTGAAAATTTAATCTTAAAATTTTGGATATTTTTAGGTTTTCATCTGCAAAATAAATAACTCAATCAGCTTTCTTTCTCTAATTGTATTATGAGTATATTGCAGCTAGAATATTAAGGGAAAATTAAATTTACCAAAAGTTATTTTTAGGCGAATGTTTCAAATTAAAACTGGATAATTTTTAAAAATAAAATTTAAAATTTAAAAACATTAATATAGATTTTGTAATACTAAATTCGTCGAACTTTTAAAAATTTTAAAGTAAGATTTTTTTACCACACATTTTTTGTATTTTTCGTTTTAGCAAAATAATTATCAAATTCAAGTTAAACTTATGTAAGACACTCCATAAAAAAATGCTGCCATCTTTAAAAAAATTATGTTAATAAACCAGTTACCCTTCATTTGATAACCTTAATGGAAAATCCGACAGACACCGACTATCTGCTGTCAACGAACTAAATAAACACAATTTGTTACCAACCCCTTTAGAGTTTAGGCTAAAATGTTGAGGAATACGGAAAAAAGGGGTTCATTTTCCATTCCTTAATTGGGAAAGACATGATGCAAGACTTATTTTTTCCCTGGTTTGTATTACGTCGGAAGCTCTGCTAATTATTCAATACAACTCTTGACTCGTGTTAATTGGGTAAGTCTCTCTTCAGGATCAAAAACTCACTCGTAACTGCAACCATGATATATAATTTTTCCTTGCCACCTTTGAAGAGGAGAGTGTTCCTATGAGATTAAGAAAAGAAATCTTTTGATTAGAGAAGGTATTTGAAACGAACGTGATTATGGTTGGAAAATATCTTAGGTGCAGAAAAGTGTTGTTTAGTTGCAAAATGGGGAAAGTAAGTTGGGAAAATTACCTTTAAGTTATGAAAATTTTATCCCCCCAAGCGGGATTTCAAGCAATTTTGCGTCAATTTTAAGAAATATGCGGGATTTGAAAACATTTGAATAACAAAGATTCAGTATTACTCCATAACCTTCGTTAAATAACGAAGTTTATTAATGAAATGCTAATGCTATGCGTTTTCGAAAATTTGGCATGAATTCTGGTCTGTTAAATAACAAAAAGCTGAAAAAAAAACTTAAGCTGAATTATTTTAAACAAGTGCTTAAAAATATCGTGATTTATCTTAATCTATTGGATAAAGCGAAAACAATGAAACAAAATTAATTTTATAAAATAATTATGCAACGTTTTTCCATTTCGAAAAATTACACTGTTCAACAATGAAAAAATTTCCTTGACGAAAATAGTCATTTCTTATAGATTTGGGGTCGCTGAATACGAAAATCACCATTAAAATTCTCAATTGACTCAGGATTTTCGGGGAACAGCCCCTCCCCATTTTTAAGTTTTCGACGACTCTATAACTTTAAACTCGATTTTCAGAGTCAAAAAGCATTGTTTTAGTCTTCAAATTGCCCCCCAGGGAACAAGAAAGGTTCAAATTAATAAAATATGATAAATTATTAACAAATGTATAGGTTTAAGGGTAATTACCCCCTAAAAATGCAAAAAAAATAGCTAAAAATTATAGAGGTTTTTATACGCTATTTTTTCCTCTTATTTTTTAAGCAATTCACGTTTGAAGGGTCCTAACCCTTCCCCAAGGACCCAAATTTGATGGCAATATGCAGCAATGATTTTTACTAAAAGCGGTTAAGGTGAGAGCGCCCCCAAAGCACCCACGGAAGGGATCAATGCCCCACTTAGAGTTAAAGTGTGCTGTACAAAAAAAATTTGAAGCCACTAACTGAATTTCAGCTGATTCTAGTGTAAAATGATCTGCTAAATTCAAATATCACACCCATTTTCCTCCATCACCCTCAGTTTTTAAGGGAATGCTCCTTAATTATTATCCACAGCCGTGCATCCATTAACATCTTGAAACATGGAATCCTAACTCCCTAAAACCGGTCAGTTTTTAAAGAACTGAAGAGTTTCTACTTAGGATAGACCCAAAATATAAGAAAAACGTCATTTGTAATCTTTTCAAAATCATCAATATAAATTCCTGAGCTCGCGAGCGCCTTCGCGATTCTGGAAGTCTTCCGAACTCTTCCGCGGGGGCTTCTGGGAGGCTAACACCTCAGCCGCTTTTAGTAAAAATTCTAGCTGCATATTTTCATCAAATTTGGGTCCTTGGGGAAGGATTAGGACCCTTCAAACGGGAATTGCGTAAAAAATAAGGGGACAAAATAGCGTATAGCAACCTCTCTAGTTTTTAGCTATTTTTTGTATTTTTAGGGGGTGATTACCCCTTAAACCTATCCATTTGTTATTAATTTATCATATTTTATTAATTTGAACCTTGCTTGTTCCCTGGGGGGCAATTCGAAGACTAAAAAACACTGCTTTTTGACCCTGAAAATCGAGTTTAAAGTTATAGAGTCGTCGAAAAACGTAAAAAGGGGGCTGTTCCCCGAAAATCCTGAGTCAATTGAGAATTTTAATGGTGATTTTCGTATTCAGCGACCCAAAATCTATAAGAAATGACTATTTTCATAAAGGAAAAAATTTTGAAGGTCAAATTTGTTGAACAGTGTTATTGTTCCTTCGAAATCTACCCTATTAGTTGTTTTTTCACAGTTGCTTTTGTTTCCTGTAGAACGACTTTTTCCTTGATAAGACTTAGTATGCGGAAAAACTAACTTTACAATTTTCAAAGCTATATTCTGGTGTAAATTTTGCGTTTTTCAATGACCTTCGATTTTTCTCATTGCAATAAAAGTACTGGAAGTGGGCGTTCAAACTTTACGTAAGAACCTGTTTGGTTTGTTATTTGCTTATTTTTTTGAACGGGGAGATAGGAGATATGAGTGATTCTAACAAACACTATTGAAAAGTTTAATTTAAAGATTTATCAATTACAGAATTGAGTATATCTTTTTTTGCTTCAAGCCAAGTTAATTTTTCATTCAAATTAAGAATTGAAAGCTTTTAAAGTTATAATCATTACTGAAAGTTTGTTAAAAATTAACAGTGGGTGATTGGGCTGTTGCTAACGTAACCAATAACATGGAGGTTAGAGGCCGTACAAATATTACGTAAGCACCTAAGGGGGGTTTGTTCCTAGCTTACTTTTCTTGCCAAGTGGGAAGGCGGTCTACTACTATTCGGCGTGAGAAATAAAATGAAAGTAAATCTAACTCTTTTATAATCATTCTAAAAATTAGAGGAAGAAATTTTTTCGTGCCAAAACGGGCTGGTGCCGAATCGTCCCATTCCGAGGGGGAGGGGTATGAGTGATGCTTACGTAAAATGTTTCAAACACCTCCTAAAAATGTCTAAAAAAACAAAACTAAAACTAAATAAAATGTCTAAACCTCCTTTTTGAAAACCCCTTTAAAATTTCAAAATTCAACAAAAATTTTTAACTAGGAAACAATTTTAAGTGTTTGAACTTTTCGGGGGGGGGCAGTTTTCATACGTAATTATGAAAGGGGTAGCGGTATGCTAATCTTTGCTGATCAAAAGCAAGCGTATGTCATATTTAAACGACCCCTTAAAATTTTTTACTGACTTTAAACAAAAGTGGGGGTTGGTTAAAATTCCTTGAAAACATGCTTACATAATATTTAAACGGCCCCTAATAACGAAAAAAATATCAACGTAATCAGAGATAATTTTAACGCCTTTAAGAGCGTATTTCACGCATTGTAAATCGGAAATACGCTTTTAAAAACTAGCCAGGAGTATTTTCACACTTTGAATTTTCAACAAAGGTTTAGCTTAAAAATGCATGGAGCCCTACCAAAAACAACTAATATTTTTTGTCTACTCTAAACACCAACTTTTATATTTTCTACCAATTGTTTGTTTGGATTGTTTTGTTTTTCATTTGTTTCAATTTTTTCTAATTTGCTTAACATTTTCTACAAATACTTATCATATTCTTTAATTGTTAAAAACCAAATAGCATACTCATTTTTTGTCCAATGAAAAAGTAAGCGTTTTTATAAAAAAAATTGTCTCTACGTATTTGTAGTTTATGTTATTTCCGTATTTCACTCCTCCTAAAAAAGGCAAGGAGTACTCCTCCAAAAAAATCCAAAGAATAACACTGAACGTGATTAAAAATAGCCCCACATATTTGTTTGTTGGAGAGAATGACCCGACACGATACCCGAAGTTGCCCTCCGTATTTAAATTCCATCGTCCAGCCGTCCATGTTTGCTCATTAACCACCTGCTATCGATTTCCGCCCGTGGCCGTGGAACCATTTCGTGCCGTCCAAACGCCCTAACGAGCCCGCTCCCAGCGCTCCCTGCTCGTCGAGTGGACGCCCGGACTCTCCACCCGAACTGCTCAGAAAGACAGTGGTTTGAGTTGGAAATTACGAACTTAGTAATAAGTTCGTAATTTTGATTTCTGGGTTTTTAGGTCCTTTAGCTCTTGTGGTTGTCTAGTAAGTGAAAAGTTTATTACCTGTTTTTTTGTGGTGGATATAGGGACCGCATGAAAAAGTCACTCCTGGGACCGTAGCGAAAATTCCTCCGTACTAAATAATGATTAAAATTAAAATATGTATTTGTTTATCGTTTTTATACTAATTAGTTTAAGTAATCAATATTTTAATACATTTAAAATTAAAGAGTTCTGACATTGCAAACTCGTTAAACTGAACCTGTTGGACCAGAACTCAAATATATCTCTTTCAAACACAAAAATACCTTACCCATATCAGTCCTCCTAAGAGCCTTCCTGCCTTCCCAATTGAAAGGGATTTGTTACTATCACACAAGGGAGGATCTGGAATTCACGTCACTAGTTTAAAATGCATTCGTCACTAGAATTTTTCACCTCTTTGTAAAAAGCCAACCTAGTCTTATTCAACTAACCTTGACTTCATACCCTAATATGCATTATTATCTTAAATATATTATATTTTCTAAAAAGAGAAAGTTTGATAAAAAAGCGACTCAAAATTTTACATATTTGTTTTAAATGAATTTCAATTTTATGAATATGAATTATAATTAGTCCGTGAGAGGAACCCCAAAAATGCCTTCTCCATATAGGAAGAGAAAAAAACCATCAGGATCTATTACAGGAAAACCTTCAAATGCTCAATTCAGTGAATTAGACCACTGCCATTCTGACCAGCTCGCATGCTAAATCGGTCAGGATGGCACTTCAGAACAATTATGGAGGGCACAAGTTCGAATTAATTTCAACTACTTTTGACGCTAAGGGGCTAATAATGCTGGAAATATGTCGAGATGCCCCCATCAGGGAATAGATGAGTACATGGAATTTCTCCTTGTTGGGAAATGAAGGAAGTTATTGATAATTGGACACACCTACTTAACTGTTTGTGTCCGTTTCAAAATTTCTGTATTTTTCATTTGTAAATTAATATGCTTAAGCTTGAATCAATGCATTGTACTCCTAATTCCTATCATCACAAACGTTTCTTCATTCAATTTTTGTCATGTTTGGCTGATACAAAGGAATGATACTCCTAACACAAATTACATTAAATTGACATATTTGGTTTAAGATATGCTACTTTGGTCTTATGCTACTTGGACAATTAAGGAAGATTAATATTCCTTCAAGAGGCATTTTGTCAAATATTTTCAGTTACATCAATATCAACCATAAAAATGTGGCGATATTTGGTGTATAAAACAGCTTGGCGATATTTAACGAGACAGTTTACGTCAGAAATCTACGATACATTCAGCTTCTTGTCAATTTTTCTAATCTAATTTTGACGAATAGATAAAAAACTAAAGTCCATCTTTCTGAGCACCACTAAATCATGGCTTAGTGCCTACCTGTTTAACATTGGCACAAGATGGCTATTATTATAGAGTGTTTATGCATCTATTACTGTAACATATTAAAGATCATTGAGAATGAAACAAAACAGAACAACCCCCTTTATTACAAATAATACCCATCCTGTAATAATACGATGTCAGGTATGATATCAGGTCTTCTTTAAAAAATAATGTATGTACAGTACTGCAAACAAAAAACGACTCAGTCTCCGTATCTCCGGAACGGCTCGTGATACAAAGACAAACAAGGTATCATTTTTCATGATTTTAAGTATTCTTTTATCAAAAAAATTTTTAAGTTCTTGGGGGTCATCTTCATATTAAACGAAGCACCAACTTTCGTTTTTCCCATGGGAGACATCAAATATTATAATTTATTCTGAAAGAGAACCCCCCATAACCCTTAAATACGAAGTTTCATATCTCTGCGTCCACAAGTAGACCCCCCAAAAATTTTTAAAATTTGAAGCATCCTATGTTAAATTTCCTATTTCAAACTTTCATCGAGCCTTCTCTACGAGTACTAGGCCAGGATATTTCTGTGCGCTCTGTAGGAAAGCGCAATACCTAAAAATGGTCGCCAACCATCGAGCCAAACTCATATAACTAGTGAAAGTTATCCAAGAAAGAAATATCAAGACATATAAAATACATTTGTTTCCCTAGTGAACGGAAAGAACTTCGAATGTCAATAATTCCAAAACTAATCGGAATTTTTAAAAAAACGAAATGTCAATCTTTTTATAAAAAATAATCGTATGTTTGTTTAAAATATCATAGTTCTTCCATGATTAGTTTTTCTTTTATAAAGAAAAAGTTTTAAAAATTAAAAAGTTTTTCCGACGATTTCATTATTGGCTGAAATTCATCATATACTGGCATTTTTTGGAATTTATACATAACTAAATAAATAATTTTTCAGTTTGACATCTGATTTATAAAAACAAATGCTTAGTTCTCTATTTTTTAAGCTGTAAGAAACGGTGTTAAATATTCTTATATTTTTCTAACATATTTTAAAAAAGGTTGTGATAAGAAATAGAAATTCTTGCATTGTGTAATACTTTATTATTTCCTAATACATTCCCTAATATTCTATTTTATCCTGCTACCCTCCATGAAACACATTTTAATATGGGTCTCGCATTCATATCTGATGAATTTTCTCATTTTGTGGATATTTTTTCTGCGTCGACCACCTACCCTTATCTCGGCCCCAAATTCCATTGTCGGGTGATCCGATCTAGAAAGTTGGAGAGAGAGAAATTGACTTGTTTGATATAACTCTTTCAAGAAATTTCACGCTATCTGTCAAAAAATAGAATTTGTATTCTATTTCATCCTTTCAACCCCCCAAAGCTGAGTTATTCTTTTCAAAATAGACCACCCTGAGCAGGGTTGGCCCAATGGGGCAGGGTTGGCCAATTGGGTTGGACCCAATGGGTTTTTTCATAAAAACCCAAGTGAAAAACCCACATTTTGGACCCATTTCTGGGTTTTTTCAAGAAAAATCAAGATTTTGGCAGTTCCTTCAAAATTTAATGCGTTTTTTCAAAGTTTCGGATATTTTTTTAATTTTAAAGGGTTTTTTCAAAATTTAAACTAGGTTTTAAAAATTAAATGGTGTTTTTTCAATTTCAGTGGGTTTTTCAAAGTTAATTAGATTTCTTTCAATATTGAATGGGTTATTTAAAGTTTAGGATATTTTTTAAATTTTAGTGGGTTCTTTCAAAATTTGAACCAGGTTGTAGTAAATAAGGGATGTTTTTACAATTTCAGTGGGTTTTTCAAAGCATAAAAACTTTGAAAAACCCACTTAACTGTGGAAAAACTGTTGTTATTTTGACAGAACACATTAAACATAGAAATAATTCACTCAAATTTGAAAAAATCCACTTAATTTATAGGAGAAAATCACTTCATTTTGAAAAAACCCACACTTTTTCCGAAAAAAAAACAAGTTTTATGTGGGTTTTTTCAGGGTTTTATTGAAAAAAACCGAAAAAACCCAAACCACTTGGGTTTTTTAAAAAAAACCCGAGTTTTTGCCAACCCTGACCCTGAGTGTCCTGAATCAAATTTTTCATCCTGAAAACCTTATAAACTGGATAGTTACTCTTTTTCTCAGTAAAATATAATTTAAACTTTTTTCTGCCCCAATCAATATCCCCGCTCGGTTGATAATGAAAGTTCCTTATTATCGCATTGCCAGTTCTACAGATACAGAGTCTTATAGATTTCTACGTTATTACACTAAAATGGACCCTATTTTCTCATGAAACATTATAAATAACTCCTAATATTCCATTTAACGCTTCCATCCCACCTTACAATGTGAGGAAAGCTTTTCTAAAGGGGTGTTCTACAAGTCAAGCATCAGTCTTCTTTATTTGCACCACTTATGACTCTACTAAAAGTAGAAATTTTTGAATTTTACTCCCACGAAGAGTATCAAAACTGGAATATTTTTTTCTGCCCTTCTAATTATTATAGAATATTTTTCTACCTAATCGCAGGTCCCAAATATCTACCATGGTATTTCGTATTGTTAAGTATCTAAAGGGAAAAACTAGCCTGAAATTTTTGCTTCTTCATGGTGAAAAATAAGTTTTTGAACGATTTAAACTTTAAGAATTTCGTGTTCTTTTTGCCTTCGACTTTCAGCCCCTATTTTATGTAGGCACACCGTTGAAAACCGATTTTTTTTGCCATTTTCCCCATTTAAGTATCCTTTTACAAAACATTTAACCTTTTTTGGTACCGAATTTTTTTTATGTTTTCGTGTTTTTTTTCTGCCCTTCTCCCTATCCCTAGATAGCTTTGACGGATTTCTATTACGCTAATTCTTCTTCGCCTGAGAGTAGAATGGCACCTTTCATTACGTTAATTTACGGCTATAAACACGAACCTCGGAGAAAACGGGCATAAAAATTTTTAAATTCGGCTGTCCACCATTGCGATTCGAAAACTACTGATTCTGAGGAACAAAATGGCTATTTTCACTAAGCATCTTCCCGAAAAAGCACACAAAATGTAGTTAGGAAACCCGCTATTACCAGAACCAGTCCTGACTTAAAAGCACAAGTATTTGAAAAAAAAAATGCGCCAAATTATAGATAAGTCGCCAAATGTATTTAAGCCGATTTCTGTTTTCAGCTCTGACCGATACCAATTTTTGCTATCAGGAGATAACTTATCGGATTTTTCTAATTTTTAAAAATTTCTGGGGGGTCTACTTGTGGACGCAGAGATATGAAACTTCGTATTTAGGGGTTATGGGGGGTTCTCTTTCAGAATAAATTATAATATTTGATGTCTCCCATAGGAAAAACGAAAGTTGGTGCTTCGTTTAATATGAAGATGACCCCCCAAGAACTTGAAAATTTTTTTGGTAAAAGAATACTTAAAATCATGAAAAATGATACCTTGTTTGTCTTTGTATCTCGAGCCGTTCCGGAGATACGAAGACTGAGTCGTTTTTTGTTTGCAGTACTGTACATTTAGTTGAAAAATTTAATGAAGATATGAATAGAACAAATTAAGAAATTTTTATATGAATGAAGAAGGTTTATTAAATTCCTTTTTATTATTTGTTTGGTTCTCTGAAAATCACCACAACTTCACTCCCCACCAGTTTTCTTCGATTTAGCAGATGTCACTGTTGCAGATCTTCTTGTAGTAAACTCGATGGAATAGATTTTGTAGCAGACCTCTATGTGGCAGATCTTGTAGTAGACCTTGCTGATTTGGGGGATTCATTGGATCTTGTTGCTGATTTTACAGCAGCTTTCTGAGAAAAAAAATGAAACTCATCAACTTGTTTTAAACTTTTTATTTTCTATGAGAAAGGTATGATAAAAACAGAAGGGTTCAATTTGTCCCGTTAACCATCGACAAGATGTTTTGGTCACCAAATATTATAAATATAGGGGATAGTGGGGCACCTTGGGACACTTTTTATTAAATTATTTTTCTAATTTTTTATGTAATGATATTGATTCAAACACAGCTAATATATTAAATACATATAGTCATTTGTGCTTGTAATAAAACAATTCCCAACCAAATTTTATCTTTTTGGGAATTATTAATAACAAATTTAAAAACCTCTTTTAATATACCAAGGTGAGCCATTAGTGGCCCACCTTGGGACACTTTCAAAATAATATTATAGAAATTATTGTTTTCATTTTGAAAAATACAAAAATATCACAAATAATGAAAAATAAATGTTTAGTAATTATAAATTAGACATTTAACTTATTTTTAATTCCAAATTTTTCTCCGATTTCTTCATTTTTAACATGACGTAGATCAATGATTTGTTTGCTTATTTCTAGAAAATTTTTTTGCGTCAATTTCTAAATTACAATCGGTTCATTTCCGTTAACGTCCCCGCTAAATATCGCCAAGCTTTTTAAACGCCATAATATTCAAAAATTGACATTTTTTTCTGATTTTTATTGATAAACTGAACAGTTATTGATCTTATTAAACATTTTTATCCATGAGTTTGAAATTATTTAGCAATATTTCTACTTTTTGGTGTCCAAAAGAGCATGGCGATATTTAGCGGGAAATTTAACGGAATTCAACCATACAATCATCTTTTTTTAAATTGTTTAATTTTTTTTAACAAAAAAATTTTTTATTACTTATGAGAGGTTTGGGGTATCTTTTAACATGTTATAGGGTGCCACACACCTAAGTGTTCCAAGGTGCCCTACTTGACAATTTGGATGTGAAGCTTAATTACTCTTATGGGTTTGGAAAAAAATTTTCTCTCTTTATTTTCTTCACGTATTTTAATCACAACATAATTATAATAACATAATTTCACTTCTTTTGGTTCAATTCCGTTATAGTTCCCGGTAAATATCACCAATCTCTTTCGAACGCTCAATATTCAAATGTAAAAGAATTTTCTAATTTTTAATGATAAACTGAACAGTTACAGATCTAATTAAACATTTTAATCTATGAGTTTGAAATTATTTAGCAATATTTATACTTTATAGTGTCCAAAAGAGATTGGCGATATTTAGCGGGGACTATAACGGAATTGATCCCTTCTTTTATTAAAAAAATGCGTTTGAAACTACAAGTGATTGTAACTTTGTGACGCAAAACAAGAAACAACTAACGCAAAACAAGAAAACTCATTTTTTCTTATTTTTTTGGCAACGGCTGGCTAACCGTTGTGCGTGCACTTTTTAGGCTCTCGATTTGTGACTTGATTTTGTGTGTTTGTATATATTATTTTGACTGTGCAATGCTACTCTTGTGAGTTTTTTGACGGTAAATTGATGAACTTATGAATTTAAACTAAGAAAAAAGTGAAAATATACGTATGAAATAGCCTGACGTAGCGCTGTGATATCTTAACATACATCAAGATGAAGTGCGTCTTTTGTGATGGTCCGGTGGCGAATGTCGAAGAGGTTTTTAATTGCTGCAAATGCAAGGGTATGTTCCACCCAGCTTGTATTGGAGCACGCGAGGAAAAATTTCGAAATTTACCTGTCGCAAAGAAACAAAATTGGATTTGCCCGAAATGTATGGGTTCTCAAGGTTGCCCGACTAACGCTACAGCTGTGAATCCAAAATTGCAGAAACAACAGCCAGATAATTCCGATCCCGATGAGCAAAGCAGTGACGAAAAAAAATTGACAAGTATAATCAAGGGTATTATTGATGAAAAGTTTGCCGATCTCAAGAGGTTTATTGGAGAGGAGAATTCTGAACTCAAAAACTCTATCGAATTCAATGATAAATCAATCAAGGAACTAACAGAGAAGAACGTCAAATTAGAAAAACAATTAACTGCATTGAACGGCGCATTAAATGCTACCCTGATTGAAAATAAACGTTTGAAATCGCAGATTGAGGAACTTTCTTCGGAAGTGATTGATCTCCAGCAGTACTCCAGAAGGACCAACATAGAGGTAGCTGAATTTCCGGAAGGAGAGAATGAAAACACAGAGGAAGTAATACGCAAAATATTTAAAGCTCTAGACCTAAACGAGGATTTCGATATATCAGCAGCTCATAGAATCCCAACAAGAAATATAAATAAACACAGACCTATTATCGCTCAACTTCGATCTAAAGCCGAGAGAGACAAAATAATTAAGGCTGCAAAGTTAAAGAAACTATCTGCCCAGGACATCAACCGAAACTTCGCTGATAAACCAATCTATATTAATGAACACTTATGTCCAGCTTTAAAGAAACTTTACTTCGATGCAAGGCAATTTAAGAAAAAGAACAACTACAGTTTTTGCTGGTTAAGGGACTCAAAGATCTTCTTGCGTGAAAATGACCAATCAAAGGCAATCAGAATAAGGAAAACTACTGATCTACCTAATGTTTAATAATAGTAAGTCCTATTTTCCAGCAATAACCACCCAGTGCCAAACCGTCGACAATTTAAGTGACCTTCCTATCTTCTTATCAGGAATAAACACTCTTCCTAACTTTAAAAATCTAACTGTTCTGCATCTAAATATTAGGAGTTTAAGATCCAACTTTGATGAACTTTTAGCTCAGGTAAATAATTTCATTTCGATTATTGACTGTATGATTTTGACTGAAACCTGGGTTTATGAAAATGAGGTTCAATATTATAAAATTCCTGGATATAAAATGTTTTCGCAATGCAATGTGTCAAATAGATCTGGAGGAATTTTAATTTATATTAAAGAAGATTTGAATTTTATTCCTATTCATGTTCCCGATTTAAATTCTGCAAATGTTATAGTTATATATAATCCAGATATTAATCTTAATATAATTGGTATCTATCGCCTTCACTCTTTTACTATTGATTATTTTTTGGATGAGTTTAGTACCTTATTTCCAAAGTTTAATAATAATTCGATCATAGGAGGAGATCTAAATATTAACTTGTTAGACCACAGTATCTGTGATAACTATTTAAACCTGTTGTATGCAAACGGCTATGAAAGTATTATTCATATCCCTACTCGCGAAACTGTTAGTTCCTCCTCTTGCATTGACCATTTTAATGTAAAATATTCAGGTAATTTTTCTATAAACTGTTGCAGATGCCTTAGCTCTCTAACAGATCACTATCCTATTTTTATGGTTTTGTCTTTTTGTTCCCAGAATAATAAAATCACTGTCAGTAATAAAATCCCCGTTCATAAAGTAATTAACTTTGCTAAACTTGATAGAGTAATTCAATCCACAGTATTTGATTGCGATAATGAAAATTTAGAAGAAAAATACAACAATTTCATTGAAAAACTAAGTAAATGTGTTCTATCTTGTACCAACACAATTAATAATAATAATCCAAAGCTTAAGAACAAATGGATAACTCCCGAAATTTTAAAAGAAATAAATAAAAAAGAAAGACTGTATAAAATAAAAAGAAGAAATCCCCATGATAATACTGCCAGTTTCAACTACTCAAAATCATGTAGATATGTAAAAAAATTACTGAAAGAAGCCCGCGTTAGCTATTATAAAAAAGAGTTTGAAAAGTGCTCTGGTAATTCTAGAAGAGAATGGAAGCTTGTTAATAATATTTTGGGTAGTGATTCGAGACAATCATCTTCTATCCAGTTTTCTCAGTCGGATGTAAACTCCTTTAATGAATTTTTTTCTAATATTGGATGTAACATCATGAAACAAAGTGATAAATATCGGGATTTCGTCTTGCATTCTGTAAGTTCTATAGCTTTTATAGATGATGTTTCAGAAACTGAAACTCAGGGTATTATTGCAAAACTAAAAAATACTAATACAAGCGGATATGACAACTTAAATTCTAAGGTTTTCAAAATAGTTGGCAAATATCATTGTCATTTCATACAATCTGTTTTAAATCAGTCTATAAAAGAAGGTAAATTTATTGAATCTCTGAAATATTCTACTATTGTACCCATTTTAAAGTCTGGAAGTCCCGATATTTTCACAAATTACCGCCCTATCTCCTTATTACCTGTTTTCTCAAAAATATTGGAAGAAGTGGTGTCTAAAAGAGTAAAAAATTTTTTGAACAAAAACAACTTCTTTGCAAATAATCAATTTGGATTCCGGGATAACTTAAGTACTACAAATGCTCTTATAGAGTTTTCCTCTTTTATCACTAACAATCTTAATGATAATTTAAAAACTGCGGCAATATCTTTAGATATCAGCAAAGCTTTTGATAGCGTAAATTATGAGATTCTTCTTTATAAATTATATGCTGCAGGCATTCGGGGTAACTGTCTGGAATGGTTCCGATCGTACATTTTAAATCGCAAACAAAGAGTTAAAATGGATACCCTTTGCAGTCCGTTTATCCCCTCTAAAAAAGGAGTACCTCAAGGCTCCAAACTTGGACCTCTTTTGTTTAACATTTATATCAACGATTTTTGTAAGTTGAATCTGTTGGGTAAAGTTATAACATTCGCGGATGATACAATAATATTATATTCAGCTCGTTCTTACGACCTTTTACAAAATATGATAAATCAAGATTTGGAAATAATTTACAATTGGTTTTCAAGCAATGAGCTAAAGGTAAATGTAAATAAAACAAGTTATATTATGTTTTCTTTAAGATCTAATGATGAAACTAAGCTTAAATTATACTTTTGTGATTGTAAAATTAAATCTTGCGATAATCATATCCTTAATTACTCCTCATCATTAAAATATTTAGGCATCCTATTTAATAAAGACTGGAAATTTAAAGATCATATTAACTCAATCTGTAGTAAATTAAGATATATTTTATTCAAATTCTATCACTTAAAAAAATTTTTTGATTCGGATTTACTTCTAAAACTATATTTTGCTTGGGTTCAATCTCGATTACAATATGGTATAATAATCTGGGGCGGAGAATACATATCCAACGTTTTACCATTAATTAACTTGCAAAAGAAATTTCTACGTTACTTTCCTGAGAATAATTATCTTTTAAAAGTGCGCCAATTATTTATACTAAATAGTCTACTTTTTTTAAAGAAATTCCCCACATGGGCAACAGTAAACTCTAACAATTCATATAACCTCCGCAGACAAAATTATTTCTTAGTACCTACCCCTCGTAAAGAAATATATAAAAAACATTTTCAATATCTTTCGGTTACTTTTTTTAATAAATTACCAAGCCAAATTCAAACAGAATCCAATATAAGATTTTTTAAAAAACTTTGTATTGATTTTATTCTTGACCAAGATAACGTTGAATCCCTCTTTTAAAATTGTCAGGTTTTCACTTAGTCTATCAGATCTCACCATTTCTTTAATATATATATAAATATATAAATTGCCAGCCAAGCCATTTTTAGTTTTTTATTGTTTTTACTTACATAAAAAAAGAAAAATTTCTGGCACATATTCTTCCACTATTTTTTTTTTTTTATTTGCTATAATATTGATATTCGATTTACCCATGGACGAGCAGTAGCTCCTTTGGGATAGACATTATCTCCTTTTTTCTATCTCTCTCTTTTGTATGTATTAAACTTGTTAAATTGTATTTGTATTTGTGATTGTATTATTATATTATGTTTTTCTTTTTGTAATAAATTTGATTTGATTTTGATTTGATGTGAATAATTATCAAGACGCAGCAAAGATTGGGGGTTGATTTTAGGGTTATTCATAAGTACCTACAATAGGGTGTTGCAAAAGTATATCGGAAAAATTTTTTCTTGGAATTTCCCAGATGCCCCCCTCTCAAGTTGTTACAAATACTAAAACATTATTACCTGCAAATTTTCAGGTCTCTAGGACGATTTTTGACCCCCGCGCCCTTCAAAAGTATGTTTCCCTTGTTAAGTATAGGGAAAACATTGAAAATATCGTCATTTTTTACTCTTTTCAATTTTATGAGCCTGAATGCAGTCAATATCGAATTAAAACCTATACATCATCTTTGGGATATCATTGCCTCAAGATCCTATCGGAAGAACATTCAATGACACCTACTGGGGGAAGTTCCACGGGGGTTTAAAGCGCGCTTTCATCGAAAAAAGAGGATGCTCGCCCGCGCTTGCAACGGGAGCTGGATGAAGGCCCATCATTGGGGTTTTATTGAATATTTTTCCTATTTTACTTCAGCTGGCATCAACTGATATCCTTGTATCTCATCGTTGGGAATGTGAGGCCTTCATCCAGCTCCCGCTGCAAGCGCCGGCAAGCATCCTCTTTTTTCAGTGAAAGCGCGCTTTAAACCCCCGTGGAACTTCCCCCCAGTAGGTGACATTGAATGTTTTTCCTATAGGATCTTGAGACAATGATATCCAAAAGATGGATGTATGGGTTTCAATTCAGTATTGAGTGCATTCGGGCCCATAAAATTGAAAAGAGCCGAAAATGACGATATTTTCAATATTTTCCCTATACCTTAACATGGGAAGCCTACTTGAAGGGCGCGGGGGTCAAAAATCGTCCTAGAGACCTGAAAATTTCCAGGTAATAATGTTTTAGTATTTGTAACAACTTGAGGGGGGCATCTAGGATATTCGAAAACATTTTTTGCAACACCCTAACCTACAAGCACGAGTTCATAACTATAAAATTGCGTCTGAAAAGTGGGGTGTCCCATGGTGCACCCTCTCCCCTATCGCTAAAAATTACAAAACAAACTTACGAAACATACAGATATATCAAATACAACCATAAATAGTTGGCTAAATATTTTGCAATCAAATCAAAACAGTTGACAATACTTAATGAGGCAGAAAGCGGATTTGAACCAAACATTTTAATGTCGTATTTAAGTAGGTATTTTTAGCAATTTGTTGTTTAAGAGCCTATTGGGCCTTCTCTCCCTTCAAAAAGAAGTGTTTCAATGATATCTAAAGTTCATTTCCGAAAACTATAACGATGAGTGAGAAAATAGGTATACATTATTAAACTTAGTAGCATTAAAAACTATCTAATTAAGTTGGCAAAAATGGGCTGTGAAAATAACTATCATATATACACAATGTGCACCAATACGTTTTCGGTTACTTATTTTTCTAAAACGCTGAAACCACAAAATTTATAACATTTCTACCTCCGTGGGGAGTCAGATGGAGGGTTCCGGGTTCAATTCCCAACCCCACCAAAGACCCACCGAGTATATCTGTGGGTCCGATAGTCCTGTGGTCGGTCATGGCGAAGTTTACCACGGGTCCAGGTATCTGATGGAGACTCCCTCCCCTTCAGAGACATAGCAAAATTGTAGAAGGGGTTGTGGGATGAATGAGTGTGCCCTCCTGTAAAAAGAAGTGTGTGTGTGTGGCGTGGACAACAGTACTTCACTTTCGTGACTTCGGCCCACAAGGTAACGTTAAGTAAGTACTGATTTCGGCATGTTAGGATAATGACCTCGGTCAGTGTGTGTTGTACTCTGTCATTAGAACAAAAAAAACAATATTTCTACCACTTATTTACCTTACTCCTGTATCCATCATATCTTTGTCCAGACCTGGTAACCGTCTTCACCTCCGTAATACACTGTCGGAGGTCAATGCCGAACTTGGTCTTCATGTAGCTGGATAGCATTTCTGTGGTCAGTGGTCTTTCCTTAATCGAACTAAATGCTGAGATGAATGCTTCAGACAGCGTCGCCTTCGTTGGAATTCTCAGGGGCGAGGCGATTTTCGCGTTAACCTTGGAAGATGCGCTGCGTTTTGATTTCTTAATCCCCATAGCTAAAGGAAATTTCAATCGGTTCGGAAATAAAGATAGGTTTTTTTAGAGAATTTCGAATTAGCTTTGAAGAACTGAAAATGAATTTTAGTCTAGTCGCGGAAACTGAGCTGTGATCTGAACTAAAAATGAATAAAAAAAATAATGCACCTGATTGTAAAAATACGGTTGATAACTCCATGAGAAGTAAGCAAGTTACTGTATGATTTTCTAGTAGTATTGTTTTTGTAAAACTGATACTAAGCAGATATGCCGGAAATACATTCTGGTAACGGTTCTAGGGTTACTGTGGCAAAAAACTTATTTTAGAAAATTAAGTTCTAAAATTTATTCTAGGAGAAAAGTTGGGGTTTTAAGTTTAATTTTACAGCAATAAAACTAGTATTTAATACTAGTATGCATAAGTTAACTAAATGAGTTTTAGGCACTGAGCTATAAACAAAGTTTGTTTTATAGCTCAGTGGTTTTAGGATAAGCGCGCACTAGAGACTTCTGTCGCGGTGACAATAAACACTAGGTCACTCGAGAGCAATGCATTTCTATGGTAGGTTTTTGGCTGTCGGCCAAGAGTCTCGTCGCCTAATGCGCGTGCTCTAGCTTCTTGCACAATAGCCAGGGTGATAATTTTGTCTCTGTCGCCGAGACAAAAGTATCTAGTGCGCGCTTAGCCTTATTGTAACTTTTAGGCTAAGCGCGCACTAGAGACTTTTGTCACGGCGACTAGGATAACTAGTAACATAACTATCACTCGAGAGCAATGCATCTCTATGGCGAAATTCTTGGCAACCGGCCAAGAGCCGCGTCGCCTAATGCGCTCGCTCTAGCTTCTTGCAATAGTCAGGGTGATAATTTTGTCTCAGTCGCCGTGACAAAAGTATCTAGTGCGCACTTAGCCTTATCAACAGAGGTTTCTAAATTTTATATGAGCTATGAAGGATTGAGAATTTTGTCACAGAGCTCTTTTTCAGAAGAGAAATTTAGACTATAACTTTTCTAGTTACAAAATAAATTTTCTGAATCGACCACACTGAAATTCTACAATGCAGTTAGAAAACACCGCTAAAAGAGGGGTGTAATGATTTTAAAAAGTTTGAGAATTTTTGCTCTGCTATATCAATACAGAAAAAGAATGTAATTTGCGGTGAGTGATAAGAAGAAATGCTATTATTGTATTTGATTTGTTTTGAAAAGATAGGACAATGGACGAGTAAGGGAAATTCGGTTTTTCAACTCTCATTCATGAAAAATTTACTAAAATTTTCAAATGGAGGGTAACCATATCATTAAAAACTGCTTTGGATTGAACTTTTGGTGATACTTTAGAAATAATACTACCACCAAAAGTTGTTGTTAAGGCGCAAGCGTGCTGATCTCTAATTGGTTTCCAAATCGGGCCAATTGGGATCGGCACCCGTGGCGACTGTCCCGCAGCGGGTACTGCACACACATATATATATATATATATATATATATATATATATATATATATATATATATATATATATATATATATATATATATATATATATATATATATATATATATATATATATATATATATATATATATATATATATATATATATATATATATATATATATATATATATATATATATATATATATATATATATATATATATATATATATATATATATATATATATATATATATATACAGGGTGCGTCAAAAGTCTGGGTAAACTTTAAAAATTAATAATAAAAAAACTAAAGGAGATAAAAATGTGCCGTCTTCTGCTATGCGCTCAGGGGGAAGGCGGATTTTTTGTCCCCAAATTTTGAAAAATCGTAGTTCCCTCACCTCTGGGTAGATGGAAGCACTGATTTTAGGGATTATCAGCAGCCAAGTTCCCACTTTTATTTCGAGTAGGGATATATCAAATACTGCGATTGAATCGATTTCAGAATCGAATGAAACTCAATTTTTTGTAATCGAATCGCCAATGCCGGTATGAAGCCAAGTTGATCCGTGTTTAACTTTTAATTAGAATGAAAAATGGAGATATATTTTGTAATGCTTACACTGTTTCTTTACAACATTTAACCTTTTCAACGCAATTACGGATGAATTTAGCTCGATCGCTTACAGGACTTTATTTATATGATGACACTTTTATTTTTTTCTGTCTTTAAGGGAATATTCAATCTATAAGAAGGTTCTAAAATTTATCTTTTTCTCTAGTTATTTTGAAGTTGTTCTAAAGGGTTAAAAGCACGTTGTTCATGATCGAATTTTACTAAGGGTTTTAGATGATCTGATCCCATATCTTGTAGAGGGGGTAAAATAAATGATGCAGAGATAAAATTTCGGTTTGCCAGTGAGAGACAATCAAGTGGTGTTTCCATAGAATCGATTCAGAGGGGGGTAATATTTTGGCCAAAATCTATTGTTTTGAATGTAGGGGGTTGCTTCAAAATTATTTCTGAAGTTCTCCCCCTCAAGCGTGCTTGATTACATCAATTAAGCAGATTTTTAGAACACTTACAGGAATAATTTGAATCTTGGTGATGTAATTGAAATTACAATTTTGTGGGTAAATGCTCTATAACGAGCTAAGATGGGGGATGATGGTTTTCCCCCTCAGAAAAATTTAAAAAAGGTATCTATTTTAACTTTTTTTGTAGAACCTTTATTTATTATTTATCAGATATTTATCTGGTATTTGTTTAAAGGGTACGATCATCCCAATCTCTACCCTCCTCTGTGAATTCGTCACTCGAGACAAAAAATATTTATCTATATGCATAAAAAGTTACTTCTCTTATAACCAAGGGTGGATCTAGGAAATCTAGGTCATGGGAGAATTCATGGGGGGTAATACCTCACCCAGCTCTTTGAGAAAATTCCGTTAATATGAGGATAATCATGTTTCAGAAAATCCATCGGCAACAGCTTGTCCCCTCAAGGTTTCCACTATGCTTTCCAAGGGTCCACCTACCACCTAAATACACCCATGATCTGGGTGCCCCTCTATTCCCTCTCCGATCATATTCAAGCAAATCGAAATAGAATCTGAAGATCCGTAGGGCATTTGAAAAATACTGATTAGTGTTTATATCTTTATTGATAACTGTAGATGTAGAGGCTAATTTGAATCGTTTCACATTCCATAATTTATCCCAGATCCTCACCGAAAGGAATCACATCACATAGGAAATCGGAGGTGTGAAAAGTCCTCCAAAAGACAATTTATCCTTGTCATTTTTAGTGATTCCCTCAAACTGAAGTCTAGATTAGCCTTAATAGCGAAGTAATTCAAAACCAATTACCAAAAAAGAAGAGAAGGTTATGATTTAACTTGATCCTGATTAAGAACATTGTGTTTTAAAACTTCATAAAATAATTTGAAAATAACTAGAGAAAAGAAGGAATCGGAAAATTCCTAAGATTAGAGTAGATTGATATCTTTCTTAAGGACAGAAAAAAAGATTCAAATTTAACGTAATTCACTCGTTATTGCGTTGAAAAGGTTAAATGTTGTAAAGAAACAGTGTAAGCATTATAAAATATCTCCATTTTTCATTCTAATTAAAAGTTAAACACGGATCAACTTGGCTTCATACCGGCATTGGCGATTCGATTACAAAAAATTGAGTTTCATTCGATTCTGAAATCGATTCAATCGCAGTATTTGATATATCCCTACTCGAAATAAAAGTGGGAACTTGGCTGCTGATAATCCCTAAAATCGGTGCTTCCATCTACCCAGAGGTGAGGGAACTACGATTTTTCAAAATTTGGGGACAAAAAATCCGCCTTCCCCCTGAGCACATAGCAGAAGACGGCACATTTTTATCTCCTTTAGTTTTTTTATTATTAATTTTTAAAGTTTACCCAGACTTTTGACGCACCCTGTATATATATATATACAGGGTGTAAAGGAAAGTCCCTTTACCCTGTAATAAGTTGCTAACGGAGCAAGCTAAAGCTATGCAGTTAAGGTAACGGTATAGTAAAGTGACCATGCGCAATCGAATGCGACCAACCGCAGCACCCTCTAGCGGAGATTTTAGGAGTTAAAAATTTTACTTTAAAAACTATTAGGAATTTGTTAAAATAGTCAATTACAAAGTTGTAGAGCAGCATCGATTTAGTAGGAAAAGACACCTTAAGCAAAAAAATATCTGGAATAGAACCCCTAAAACGCGCGCTCAATTAGGTTAAATTTACGTCGATTTTACGTCTTAAAACGCTTCTCACGAGACGAAAATGAGAAATTTTCAATTTAATGACTTAAATAAATGAATAAAAGTATTCTTAACTCATTAAATTGAAAATTTCTCATTTTCGCCTCGTGAGAAGCGTTTTAAGACGTAAAATCGACGTAAATTCAACCTAATTGAGCGCGCGTTTTAGGGGTTCTATTCAAGATATTTTTTTGCTTAAGGTGTCTTTTCCTACTAAATCGATGCTGCTCTACAACTTTGTAATTGACTATTTTAAGAAATCCCTAATAGTTTTAAAAATAAAATTTTTAACTCCTAAAATCTCCGCTAGAGGGCGTTGCGGTTGGTCGCATTCGATTGCGCATAGTCACTTTACTATACCGTTACCTTAACTGCATAGCTTTAGCTTGTTCCGTTAGCAACTTATTACAGGGTAAAGGGACTTTCCTTTACACCCTGTATATATATATATATATATATATATATATATATATATATATATATATATATATATATATATATATATATATATATATATATATATATATATATATATATATATATATATATATATATATTTCTGTTCTCACAATGTTAGTTCTTGATCGTTGTTCTGCTCATTGATCATGCCTCGTTAGTATGCTTTACAATAAAATCAATTTATTTTATAACGACTCTATTTTCAATTATACAGTTGTTATCCACGGTTTAAAACATACAGTCATGAGTAAGACAAAAAATGGCGATACTTGAATTATTGGCATTTAAAATATTTTTGACTGTTTTTAAAGATTAATTTTATCAATGAGTTCAGTAGGGACCGATAAAGGAATATCCACTAAGTCCCAAGTTCTCTATAGCTGTACCTCTAATCCGTATCTTTATTAAGTCATTATTTCCACACCTTATGTTAAATCTTCTCCCAATGATTACCTCTGCTTTTCCTATTTGTCACTCGGTAGGTACCGCCTCTGACTTAATGACGCCTCTACTCCCCAGTGGCGCCCTCGTTTTCAGACCTTTTAATTATCCCTGTGCCCGGCATGCAAAAAAAAGAATAAGCGAGAACTCTAATCCAGCTGCCAATGTGCCAGCGCTACGTAGGCCAGTCCGCTGGGGCCTCAGCCTATTAAGCGCCTGTTTCGAGGGTTTATTAGAGCGATCGCATTCAAATGGATTACAGATGGCGGATTGTTTTTTTGTCGGAGTTTTTTTCACGTTTGTGAACGCTCCCATTTTCGATTGCGATGAAGAATTTTCGAGGGAAAAATGTTTATTGATGATATTTGTTTTTTTTGATGGGGTTTCTTGTTTGATTTTTTAGTTCTTCATTTCTATTATGAATTGGAGTTAGATGTGTAAAGTGTTGTTTTACATAGAGTGTAAAAAAATTGAGTTAATTAAAATTTCAGTTTGTGATTTTTCTTTTATTTTTAAATTGGCATTAGATTTTGAAATGTGCAAATTTTGTGTTTCACATAAAAACTTCCTTTCTGTCAATTCCTTTGTCTTAAATTCATTTATTTTGTTCAATGGTGTGCCAGAGCCCTATAACTTCTGGGATATGACTTTGATCACACTTATTTTTAACCACGACTTTAAAAACTGCAGCAAGGGTACTTGAATAAAATACACATATTTTCGAAATAACAAGTACACTAAAAGTAACTGCTTGGTTTATATTTAGTTTTTTTTCTATTTTTCTTAGTACGTTAGCTTAATATGAAAGACTATGTATGGGAGAGATTGAACGGGATAGAGGTGGAAGAGAGAACGAGGAAAACAGAGAAGAGGAGAATAGGTTAGAGAAGGGTAAATGAAAGGGGGAAAAAGATTGCGAAATAAGAGGAAGATTGAAGAGAGGATCTGGAAGAAAATAGATAGGGATGGATGTGATTGATACAAAAGGGTAAATAGGAGGAAGAAAGTGAGGGAAGAGAGAGGAAAGAATGAGAGAACAGAGAAGGGGAGAGATAAAAGAATGAATGAGAATTAGAGAGCGGAGAAGAAAGAAAAGAGAGGCAGAGTAGGTATGGATAGACGAGAAAAAAAGGAGGAGAGAGAGAGTGAGGAAGAAAGAGAAGTGAGATAGACAGGACAAAGGAGAAAGAAAGAGAAGAGAGATATACAGGACAAAGGAGAAAGAAAGAGAAGAGAGATAGACAGGACAAATGAGAAAGATAGAGAAGGGAGATAGACAGGACAAAGGAGAAAGAAAGAGAAGAGAGATAGACAGGACAAAGGAGAAAGATAGAGAAGGGAGATAGACAGGACAAAGGAGAAAGAAAGAGAGATAGGACAAAGGAGAAAGATAGAGAAGGGAGATAGACAGGACAAAGGAGAAGGAAAGAGAAGAGAGATAGACAGGACAAAGGAGAAAGAAAGAGAAGAGAGATAGACAGGACAAAGGAGAAAGAAAGAAAAGAGAGATAGACAGGACAAAGGAGAAAGAAAGAGAAGAGAGATAGACAGGACTCAGGACAAAGGAGAAAAAAAAGAAAATAGAAGAAAGTTATAGGAAGAGATAGAAGAAAAGAAGAAAATAGAGATAAAGAGATAGGAGACAGAAAAGAAAGAAGAGGGAGAAAGTAGGAAAAGATAAAGAGAGGAGAGGAAAGAAAGAAAGGTAGGAAAAAATATATAGAGAGAAAAGAAAGAGCAAAATGCTTTTCCAGAAACCCTTACGATACATTCCAACCCAACTTAATCATTGTAAACTCCACAAACCTCGATTTAGAGAGGACATCTACCGGGATTAGTTAACATTTAACCAACAACGGTTGCCTCCACCGACAATACCCCCAAAAAAACCTACCCGAAACGACGTCATTACTCTGACTCCGCCCTCATCAACTCTCAACCACACACAACAAACAAGCCTCGAAAAATTAAGGCAAACTCTTCCTCGAAAGTTGATCCCCTCTAAAGTCCGAGACAAAGAGGGATGACCATTAAGTTCCGGCCAGAAGGTCATTTGTCCGAACCTCTTCGAGTTCGTTAGGATGCGGCCGACGTCCAAAGGGTATTTTTTAACTCCCTCATTAAAGATTGTTTTTAGGAAAGAGGCTAAAATGTTGGCCCACGGGATTAGGTCTTCCTTTAAGGGTCGTTCGCAAACAACCGACCCTACTACGATCTCCTCGGGATTAAAACGGGATCGGGCCTTCCTTTACGTTTTTGTGGTTCGTGATTAAGAAGGAAAGCTTTTCGTTTGTCTCTTCTGGTCTGGGCGGCGTTTGATTAGTATGACGTTCCCGACTCGTACGGATATCGGGAACTAAAAATTGTTGTTGTCCATTTGAAAATACGTCAGTGATTAAAGTGATGCCAAAGGAACTTCGGAAAATAAACTTTTTAAAGTTTTGTAAAGTCGTATGGATTTGTTTCTCCTGAACTTAATTACTTGGTCACTGTTCAGGATGTTTCAAAAGTCTGAATTCGTGGCTTTTATTTGGATCCAACCCTTAGTAACACAGCTCTTACAAGTATGTTAAGCTTACGTAACTGCAACTAGAAGTAAACGAAATGGAGAATTGCAGCATCTCTTAAAATTCTAAATATTCAATTTTAATTTATTAAAAATTCTCTCCTGATTCTAAAAATACGCTTGTCTTTTCCCACAAACTTTTTTTAAAGGTGATTATGAAATATTTTAATACAGAAAGCTCCTAACAATGTAACATCACATGTGTCTCTTGGAAATGTGTGAAATACCGTTTTCATCGAAACACTAGGCTTTAAAAAACTTGAGCTCAGTCTTTCCAGTTTTTCAAAGCGGGATGATAACAAGCGGGAGAAAGGCACATTTAACGTCACAAGCTGTTCCAGCTCAGACAGAAAAGAAGCTATTTTTAATTGAAAATAACTTAAAATTTAGGGCTTTGAAAGCTAAATTAAAATATTTTTTGGAGGTTTTTAGCCATTCTGAACACATTAAGATTAAAAAAAAATTTGACTGCAATTATCCATTTTCCCATAGAATAAAAAATCGGGACGAATCTTGTACGTGACGCGTGTTGCGACTGTGGATTGTATAAGATTAATTTTTCTTTGGAGCAAAGTATTCCTTAAATTTCTGCAAGATGACATCGACTTTTTAAGAGTCTCCATTAGAACAAAAATTACAGGAAGAAAATTGTTTGTTATATGATGACAAAGTTTCATGAAAATACCTGAAATATCCGTTGAGATAATAGCACTTTTTCGGGCCTCAAAAAGAAAAAAAATCGTAGATTTGCAAGTTTTACAGAGTTATCATAATATTTTGGAATTGACTGGCTTCCATGGGTTATTGGGGGAATTGAGTTTAGTTATACCCCTTGTTTTATCAGAGCATGTGGATTCTGCAAATTACATTTGAATTAATAGATCAAATTTCAACATAGTTGTTACATACCAACTAAAAAATAAAAGCATTAGTTTTAATAATAACTAGCGGATATGCCCGGCCTTGCACGGGTGGAGTGTATATATTTTTTTTAAATTAAATTTTTTAAAAATATATTTATAATTTTTAAATCAGCAATTACCAATCATCCCGGTATCCCAGACGTCTTTTTCCTATCCCGGTGTTCCCGGTAATTTTCTTATTCCGATGTTCCCGGTACTTTTCCTATCCCGATGTTCCCGATACTTTTTCTTATCCCGATGTTCCCGATAATTTTCCTACCCCGCTGATCGAGGTAATTTTTTTGTCCCGGTAATCCCGGTACTTTTTTTCCTATCCCGATGTTCCCGGTAATTTTCCTTTTCCCGGTGTTCTCGGCAATGTTTCCCAGTAAATTAATGAGTCTAGTGAACAAAAATAACAAATTTGAAACAATAATAAAAGATCTAGTAAATTGAAAAGTCTGGTGAACCGCTTCATTTGAAACGATGTTTTATTTTTAAGTCGTTTTCCATGAAGAAAATTTACACTTTTCCATAAATATTTAAATTTTAAAGGAAAATATCTTAAAATAGGGGAAACTAACGTTTCAAAATTAATTATTTGAATTTATTTTGGTGTTTTTACAACTGATATAGTTTTTAAATGGACCATTATCGAGTTTTTCCTGTTAAAATATTTGATTTTTGGAGGTTTTAATCTCGTGAACAATAGTGAGTCGAGCAGATCTACTCTCGTAGAGAAATGGAGAAATAAGCGTTTTCGGCTATAAATTCGCTAATTACTCGTAATTATTCGATTTTCGAGCTTGGAAAACTTGACAGTGATCGTCCTCGCCTCGAGATACGCCTATATACCGAATTTTGTCCACGCCTTCGGCGTGGTTTGGGAGGAGATGCGTTACATACATACATACATAGCCACAAACGTTTTTAGTAATATATAGATTGTAAGTTTTTATGAAATTAATATAATTTATCAAGTGTTGTTGTTTTACCCGTCGTAACTATCATACCACTTTTTTGTTGACATTTGATAGTTGAAAAAACAACTATTTTTACTTATCCCCCACTTTAACATCTATTAACCAAAAACCTTATTAAAATTATAGTTTTGTATAATCGCTATAATTATAATTAAAATAATATTTTGTAGCTTGAATTTGACAAAAATAAATAAAAGTTAACAGATCGAATGTGAATATTCAACCCCTACCCATTGTTTTCAATAAGTAAAGTATCTATATTTTTATCATTTTTCACGAATAAAACACGTTAAGATGCATTAAATTCATAGATTTTAATAGTTTCATGTTTTCTTTAAGAACTGATACTCTAGTCCACTGAAAATAGCGAAAAAAAGGGCCGAACCTCGGACAAATTGCAATAAAAGGTTTCTCAACGGTTTTCACTTAGGAATGACCTCAATAATAACATACTAAAAATCGGCTAAAGTCGGTCGGGGGAAGTTTAATTTTTTTTAAACTTTTAAAAAATGGCCGAAAAAAATTTAAAAAAAAATCCAAAACAATAATATAGACATGTGATACATGTTTATAGGTTATTTTTGAGTTTTAAAACCGAATATTGCCTTTAGTTTTGAAAAAAATTGAAATTTCAATTTTTAAAATTAATTTGAAAAATGAACTATATGAAAAAATTAAAACCCCCCTAAAAACCTAACCAAATCATCAAAAGAGATAAATCAAACGGTTTTCATTTAGAAATGACCTAAATATTAACATACTAAAATAAAAAAATTTTACGAGTTAAAGAAGTTCAATTTTTTTTTAAATTTCAACTTTTTTTTTGCGAAAAATGCATTTTTTTTTCAAATTCGTGCCCCAAACTTTTGAGGCATTTGAAAAGGTCATTTTTCGGTGGATATTGTCCACAGATAGTTATATAATAGAAAACCGGTGGAATTGACCCTCAATGAATTAGTTAATTATTTTATTTAAAATTTTGAAATTGGTAAAATGTAGTAAAAAGTGAAAAAAGGTAATACTTTGGCATATTTACATCAGAATTTAAAATAATTAACTAATTCATTGAGGGTCAATTCCACCGGTTTTCCATTATATAACTATTAGTGGACAATATCCACCGAAAAATGACCTTTTCAAAAGCCTCTAAAATTTTTGGCACGAATTTGAAAAAAAAAAGCATTTTTCACAAAAAAAATGGAAATTTGAAAAAAAATTGAACTTCTTTAACTCGTAAAATTTTTAAATTTTAGTATGTTAATATTTAGGTCATTTCTAAATGAAAACCGTTTGATTTATCTCTTTTGATTATTTGGTTAGGTTTTTAGGGGTTTTTTAATTTTTTCATACA
Organism: Tetragnatha versicolor; assembly: GCA_024610705.1. NCBI lineage: Eukaryota > Metazoa > Arthropoda > Arachnida > Araneae > Tetragnathidae > Tetragnatha > Tetragnatha versicolor. Next base: position 52,456,425 of record JANDEH010000004.1, on the reverse strand, counting down.
GTTCATTTTTCAAATTAATTTTTAAAATTTAAATTTCAATTTTTTTTCAAAACTAAAGGCAATATTCGGTTTTAAAACTCAAAAATAACCTATAAACATGTATTACATGTCTATATTATTGTTTTGGGTTTTTTTAAATTTTTTTTCGGCCATTTTTTAAAAATTTAAAAAAAATTAAACTTCCCCCCGGCCGATTTTGGCCGATTTTTAGTATGTTATTATTGAGGTCATTCCTAAGTGAAAACCGTTGAGAAACCTTTTATTGCAATTTGTCCGAGGTTCAACTCTATTTTCAGTGGACTACTCAAGCATTCTATTCCCAAAAGTTTTAGAATTAAGAAAAGTAAATTTTTTAATCCTTTTGATTTGATATTTTTATGCTCAAAAATCACAAATCCTGTTAAAATCTTACAACGAATATCTAATATAGTAAGCTTAAAACAGAAACTATCTTTCCAATTTTTTTCCTAATCACCCAATCTTCACAAAAAGCTAAATGAGGATTAACATATCAAAACTGGCAGCATTCAGCAAAGGAGTTTAACTCATCAAAGGAAGTCCCCGCTTTAATAATAAGGAAGCTTTAAAAAGACCATTAGGAAGTTGGGCGTCGAGTTCCGTTTTTTTGCCTTCCAGAATCTAACAAACGGATTATAGGTCTTACGACTTAAGTTTGTCATCACAGAAATGTGGAAGTGCTGCTGCCAGCTTCTTTGTTCCTTCTGGGCTTTTTCAGCTTATTAACAAAGACCTAGCTCCGGTAGTCTTCTTACCAGCTCCAGCTTTGCTGATTAGGCCCGATTCGGACGGCAAAGATAGCGATGAGTGCATCTGCGCAATTATTTTTTCCCAAGCTGTGTAAGGAAGAAGAGGCGATCATAAGCAGAAGGAGGCGGACATCTTTTCTTATTATTATTAGGATAATCCGTAATACACCATTTTCTGACACTGAGAGATTTATTATTGGTGTTATGAGTTTTGACTGGAATCTATGGATCTATCTGAATGTTTGAGATGATAATACTTATTTGGAAATGAATTTATTTGGATTTTTTCGAATTAAAGGTTTTCATGTCCATTAAGGACCACAATATAACTAGACGGTAATTGTAAATAACGTATTTACCAAAGAATAGTGCTATTTAATCCAAAATTAGACAGCATTGACTTTTGTTAAACATTACATTATATATTTTATTTTAAGGAAAGATACTATATTATTTTTTATTATTTCAATTTTTTTATTGTCAGGGATCACATTGCCATTTGTTGATTTCAGGGGCTATGGGGAAGCAATGTACTTGAAACTGTTTCTTAACTATACTTTTGTTTAGCTCAATATTATTTCTAAGCTCCTCTTCACTAACGCATTTTAAGTTAAATGTAACTTTTTGCAACACTCACGGGAAGGATTTGAATCTTGGTGTACTGAAGTTTCGTGTTCCCAGTTAACAGCGAAGATGGCGTGGACTTTGGTTCTCAACCGGTTGCATGCTTGCTTATCCCGAATGATTGACCAGGAGAACGCAGAGATAAAAGGAAATTAATTTTAAAACCAAGTTTAATATCAAAGCATTGATCAATAATTATGTAAGGAATATAGAAAAAGAAATTATCCTATTCAATTTTTTCCTAAAATTTAAATGGATGGAGAAAGAAAAAACTGGATATACAGTAGGGTGGGCCAAAAACACACTTTATTTTTTGATTGTTCTGATTGCGCGGAAAGGATGCCACTCGGGTCCAATAAGGACGGTGTAAAATATTTTTTCGATTGGATAATATCTTAGGCTCCCGCATCGCACTTAAATTTCGAAAAAATGGATGACTTTTTTACAAAACAACAAAAAAAACCCAAAGATTAAACTCTCAAATACTGTTCAGTTCATGATTTTTTTATGAGGAACTAATATAGTTATAGACATAATGTTTCAGATTCCATTCTTTTATCACTCTTGCTTGATTAGATATAATTTTTTAATGTTCAAAGAAATCTTGTAAAGTTTTTTTTTGCAGTTTAAAACAGCTTATAACTCTAGAACTATACAACTTAAAAACCTGAAATTAGTCCTATTCGGTTTGTAATTTTTTTGTATTTGATTTTATATGCATCATGACCATCATTTTCCAATTTTTTTTTCAAAATTTAAAAAAGTGAAAACAAATTTAATTAAAAAATCTTTTTCGAAAAATTTTTTGAAAAAAATTTAAACGCCTTTTGACTCTTAAAATGAACATTACTACCAAATTTCAAGTTGAAAATAAAATATAATCATGTATAAAAAAATAATAATTTCGAAATTTATGCAAGTCCCTAAACCATCCCCAAAATTATAAAGCTAGAGCGATTCACTCATGGAAAATTCATAAACTCGCTTGAGGGTGTTCATATGACTTAAAATATGTAAAAAATTTCACATAAATTTCTGAAAACACGACAATTAACAGATTCGGTACAAAACCTTACAGAGCTAATTTTCAACTTTAAGTTAATTCAATTTGCATGAATTTTAGCTGAATATTCCTAGGAAATGTGTTTATATCCAATTTTTTATGTTCTATAAAACTTTTTATTTACTTTGATTTAACTTTTTAAAAGTAAAAACAATTAGATATAAACATAATTCCTAGGAATTTTCAGGAGTAATGCATGCAAATTAAATTAACTTAAAGTTTAAAATAAGCTCTGTAAGGTTTTGTACCGAATCTGTTAATTGTCGTATTTTCAGACATTTATGTGACATTTTTTACATGTTTTAAGTCATATGAGCACTAAGGTGGGCCGAAAAAACTCATTTTTTATTTAGAAGTTGTAATAGCGCGGAAAAGTTGCGAATTATATAGACAAAGAAAAAGAAAGAAAAATTTTCAAAATCGGTTTCTTCCGATCGCGCATAGGCCCCAAAGTTTGCCAAAATATGAAAAAAACTTCATTTTTGCGATTATTTTTTAACCAAATCAAAGATTAAACTATCAAATATTCTTCATGATTGTTTATGTGGAACTAATATAGTTATAGACATAATCTTTCAGGTTCCATTCTTCTATCACTCTTGTTTCGTTACATATAATTTTTTTAATGTTAATACAAATTTTTAAAGTTGTTTTTCCTGCATTTTTAAACAGCTAATAATTCTAGAACTATACAACTTAAAATCCTGAAATAAGTCCCATTTTGTTCGTAATTTTTTTGTCTTTGATTTGGTGTGCATCATGATCATCATTTAAAAAAAAATTTAATTTGAAAAAGTGAAAAAAATTTAATAAAAATTTTTTAAATTTTCTTTTGAAAAAATATTAATAGCCTTTTAACTCTTAAAAAGAACATAACTACCCAATTTCAAGTTGAAAATAAAATTTAATCATGTATAAAAAAATAAAAATAACCGTAATTTAGTCAAATTCTTAAACATTCCCTAAAATTATACACCAAGAGCGATTCACCCATGGAAAATTTATCAAATCACTTGAGGGTGCTCATATGACTTAAAACATGTAAAAAATGTCACATAAATTTCAGAAAATAAGACAATTAACAGATTCGATTCAAAATCTTACAGTGCTAGTTCCCAACTCTAAGTTAATTCAATTTGCATGAATTTTTACCTGAATATTCCTTAGAAATGTGTTTATATCCAATTTTTTATGTTCTAAAACTTTTAATTTACTTTGATTTGACATGTTGAAAGTAAAAAAAATTAGATATAAACATAATTCTTAGAAATTTTCAGGAGAAATGCATGCAAATTGAATTAACTTAACTAGCACTGTAAGATTTTGTACCGAATCTATTAATTGTCGTATTTTCTGAAATTAATGTGACATTTTTTACGTGTTAAGTCATATGAATACCCTCTTCAAGCGAGTTTATGCATTTTCTGTGAGTGAATCGCTCTTGCTGTATAATTTTAGGGATAGTTTAGAGACTTGCCTAAATTTCGATTATTTTTATTTTTTTATACATGATTAAATTTTATTTTCAACTTGAATTTTGGTAGTAATGTTCATTTTATGAGTCAAAAGGCTTTTAATTTTTTTTCAAAAAAATTTTCAAAAAAAAATTTTATTTAAATTTTTAAGAAAATTAAAGAGCTTAAACTTATTTTTGGACATTTGGGACCCTTTAGGTGATAACCGAAGAGGATCGCTTCTTCTACTTAACTGAACTTTCCAGGAAGAAACCAGTATACTTCGTCATGGAAACTTTTCCGTCTGAACCCCCGACGCTCTCTTGGATATGTCCCTGATTCGAGATATTTCGAAAGTAACACACACTTTACGACTGAAAAGGGTAAGGACGATTTGATCTTTAGAAAAGAGTAACTTCTGAAAAATATCCTAAACAAAAACAATTAACTTTTAATTTAACTATTTCATAATAATTACAGGATACATTTCAAATATTACGAGCAATTTGACTCTAATCAAAGTTGTCAAAATTCAATTAGGGACCTGTAGCAACATATTCCTAGAAATAAGTGACGCGAATTGCTTAATTAATCCCGGTTTATAAAATCAAATAATAATGATAAAAAACGGGACTAAGGAACTCCACTGACTCCCCAGTGATTGACGATGTCAAAAAAATGCTAATAATAATAATGATATTTTTATGTCTTTTATGCGAGGCTGTGCTACAGTGTAGAAGCGCATTTATCTAATTAAAGTAAATCTCTAGGCTAATTGAAAAAGAGACCGGGTAGTTAATGAAAAAAATGTAATTATACACAAAGAAAAAGCAAGATAAGGACACACACAAATTGATTTTTTTTCGTCTTGGAGACTTTTTTTGAAAGATCTCTGCTTCTCTCCTTTGGCAAGCTTCGCTTTTTATGCTGTTTTTTCATCGGATGTCCTTTATTTTTTCAGTCATTCGCCTAATAGGATTTGTTCAAGAAATCTGAAAGAACAAAAGTACTCTCCCGTTAAATTACTAATTAATTAATTATTTCGAGAGAGTCTTGTGCAAGCTGCAGTCTCTAATGGGCAATAGAAATAAAACGTGAAAGCAATTTACCCTTTTTTTTAAAAAAGCACAGGCCTTGTACTCAATTACTCACAAAAGACTATCCTTATTAAGAACAAATTGAAATCAGAGTACTTATCTATTTTTTTGCGAGTTTTCTTTATGTTCTGTGCCATAAATACTTATATTTTTTCATGAGCTTTTTATCATAATTACTTTATTATTTCATTTCAGTTACGTTTCTAACTAAGAAAACTTTGTGAGAATAGGTCATGCCTTTCGAAACCGTACTAAAAAGCGGTACCCAGAACCGAATAAATGATAATAATAGATATGTTACAGGTTTTAAAAAACAAATCAATATTAATTTATACTTTGAAATGTCAGAAAGAAAGAACTGCCAGCTTTTTACTGTCTCTGATTGGTGGCATCCTTCTTTGACCTAGGATTTACATCAACGCTGATATATATGGCTGTGAATGTGGCTATTAGAAGTTTTGGTTGTTCAGTTTTGTGACCACCGCTTATGGACAGATTTACAGAGGGTAGTGGTGAAACAAAAACCCGTTATTTTTAAAGAATGTTTAATTTTTTTAATGATAAGGAATGTTTTCGATGTGATCAAGTTATCTTAAAATGTAGTTTGCCCCGGATCATCCTTCTAAATTCGTCAATGCCATTAGCGTACATTTATGTAAGTTTTTTTGTTGAATTATTAGAAATTATTTGTATTATTCTGATTAAATATATCACTGCTATCAGAAAATTCCAGGTAATGTTTTCTATTAAAATCCTTAACTCTTTTCCCACACCTTTATTTGGAAAAGTTATAGACTATTTAGAAAGCTCTTTAATAAAGGTTTAATTTAATTCACTTAGGAGTAAAATACACAGTAGTTGCCGTGTTGATAAAAGTGAGAAAAAAATAAAAATAGTCCAAACACACAGTTATAAATATCAATATATTACAATGCATAAAATAAGCTTTATTTTTTCAGCCAATTTCATATTTTCTCGTTTGTATGTATAGGTAATGAACCCCATTACCATAAATAACCCCATTACAGTCTTTATCATAACCGTATACTGCCTACTTACTTAAGATAAAAGTATGAGCCCTGAGGATTAGGTACGGATAGCATTATACTAGAATTTATTCTACTTAATTACTTGGCAAACCCTTTTAAAACACTTAACGATTTGGGAAAACTAGTATAGAAATATTCATCTAAAGAGTAGAGTAATATGAACGCATCTATAGCCAAAAGGAGTATAGAGCCAAAAAAGTACAAAGAACATTTCCTTTTTGATCCAGGAATAACCCTCTTAAACCGTCTCAGTTTATCGGGGATAAAACCCGATATATTTATTCAACAAGTGCATCATACGGCCCGACTCAGACGGAGACTTCTTTTCCTTAAAATGCATTTTTACGTTTATCGAAATGTTAAAATAGATTTGGGAACGATTTTTCCCTCAAATCCCCATTTCCTTTTTCTATACATTGGTCCGAAACGGTTTCCGTATACATGCTTAATATTTTCTCAATCACAGGCATAATTTCGCCATGAGTAATCATGCTTCGAAAGTCTTTTCCTCTTCGTAATGATGCATGGTTTCGTATTGATTTAATATGCGTTTGCTCTCTATTGAAACTTAAATTTGAATTACGTTTCTGCATGATGGTCGTTGTATATAAAGAGTAGCATATTTAGCATTAGAATCGTGCACCTATTACCAAGCGGATGGATTAATCTCGTTTATATGTTTCTTTCTGTGTAGTTCTGGGAATCTTCTTCAATCAAAAGTTTCATTTTACGTTCCCTGTATTCATTTGGTTTTGAATTTTCTCTGCTATATCTTCCTTTCGATTTAAATATTACGTCCCACTCTACTGATAAAAACAATAGTTCAGAGTTTCATCAAAAATTGATACCATTTAGCTGTATGTAACCAACATTTATTGGGGAGAGTGTTGTACCTTTGGACAAAAATCACGTTTGGATTTTCCTAAGACAGGTAAAATCACATTTTTACCATTTAAAGTGCCCAACCTATAGTCCTTACCTTAGAAAAGAGGGTAATATTTTTTATTAGCTAAAATTTTCAAAATTGGATTTTTTATTTGACGGATTTGACGTTATCAACTAGATAACATCTGTTTACATTCAAATTCAACCACAAATTTAAATTTCCATTATTTCCCGAATTTTAAAACGCGGTGGCTGAAGGTACAACCGTCCGTAGGTACAGCACTCTCCCCTATATTTAGAATCCAAAACCTCGATGTTTAGAGAACAAAGAAGTTCAGGTCCGTAACTAGACTTTTTTCATGGGAGGTTGGTTAAAACTATTCCTAAGACGTATTATTTATTCCCTAATATTTTTGGTATAGCAGCTTTTTAGATGAATTTAATTTTTGTGGCTAGAAAACGTTTTATTTCATATTGTTGTGATAGTGTGTTCCTAATACGTTAAAAATAATTTCTAAAAAATGTGTTCTGAAAATAGATTAGTAAATTGTTGTAAAAGTGTTACTAACGAATTGAAGAGACGGAAAATGTGTTCTTTTGATGTTACAGTCGAAATTTCTGAACCATCTCCGATTCAAAGCATATTTTACTTAAAAAATACTTACCTTTACTTTTTAAATTTGGAAAGAAACGCATTTTTTCCTGTCTCTGAAAATCGTTAGTAACACTTTTGCAACACTTTATCGCACACAACACAATCGCAACTCAATTACAATGCAATCCAAATGATTTTGGTTATACTAGACAGCAACTAAAGTTGAACCTACTACGTCACTAATAAACAAAGTAGTTCCCATCGTGGTGTCTGAATTTCGAGTGAAACAAAGAACGTCAATTTTAAAATATTATTATTTCGTTAAACCCATGTATATGTAGTGTCTTTTTATCACAACTCGCTTATCGAAATTCCTCCTATTAACCCAACAGGCTTTGTGTTTACTCACTTTCTCCTTCCGCGTAATAACGTACTGGGTTCAGGAAACGTTGCTGTAAAGTATAGAAGTGTTTATAATTGTGTTTACACTGTGTTCACCGGTGCAAGTGCGTTTCACAAATTCGCAGTGTATCTTTAAGGTGAGTTTGACTACTATTATATAACCCCTTGGATATCAAATCTGGACAAAGTCCAAAGCTGCCTTTTAGAGAGATGTTTGGCATCTCCAACAATAAAACCAAAGTGGAACTACAAATTACTGATTGTTTCTTAAAAGCGTGAATTCAATCCAGCGAAGTGGAAAATTTAAAAACCCGTGTCCTTTTTGAGAGGATGTGAAATCTCATGCGGAATTTTCAAACGGGTAAATGTTTAGACAAATCACAAGAGTCTAAAGGATGCTAACAGAGAGTGCCAGGGAGGCAAACCCCCTCAACACTACCCTGTTTAATTCCGTCACAATCGCCACATCCAGCGAAAGCGCAATGCAAACAGCTTTCCTCTTACTCTATTACTCCATCCACACTCCTCAATGCAAATCATTCCGCTGCGAAAAGTCTCGGCGTATATTTAATCCCTCCCCCTACAATAATAATCGCCCCCCAGACGCCTCTCAGTCAAAAGAGAGAGAAACGACCATATCTGTAATCTCCAATGGTCCGGCGAGCGAAAACGTAAAAGTATATTATTTCGCACTTCTTAATCAGATCAAAGCGGCTTGGCGATTAATCTCCGGTAGGTTTCCGCCGCCAACCAATCGGAGCGGCGCCATGGACATTGCGGGAAAAAGCCGAAGGACAGCTCTAATGAATGTTAAGGATCATGGGACAGGGTGTCATAGGATTACGCCCTGCCGCGCCAACGTCAGCTTAATAAGCCCCAGATCAAAAGTGCGCCCTCTCTCCCTTGTTAAGGGGCGTCCACTTAATACCCGGGGCGAAAAATCTAGCGCTGCTGATGTTAAGTCCCGCCGTCCGAGTGAATGAATGAATGAATTCGAAGGGATGTGATGAGTGTTTTCCCATTGGCCGTTCAGTGGGTCCGCCCTCTTTCCTAGTGTTGCTGCATTACGTGATGAGGGGATAAGTAAGCCCGGTCAGTGCCTCGTTTTGGGTGAGGTTCGAAACTCGTGACCCGAAATGATGACTGCCCATTGGCGATTCAGAAGCACCCTGGTCTCCGAAGTGATTCTGAGGCGCTTAGTGAGGACCAAGTTACACTTTAATTACAAAATTACACTTTATTACACAAAAAGCAAAATTCCCCCCAAGGTTACCTTTATAGTGCAAATGATAATATTGCAAAAGGCATTATTTGCTGTCGATAGTCGAAAAATGACAGGCCCTTTTCCAAATTTGAGATATAAAAGCTAATTTACTCTATATCCTAATGAAAAGTATACATTTTAGTTTGAGGGGTTTAGTCATCGCTAATACTTTAGTTGCAGCACGGTCACCTATTAGAATCGAAATGGCCAGGGCAGGCCACAGAGAGGACGTTAGTAGGCTTTCAAGAAAACTCGATGTCATGTGTGCTTGAAAGTTTCAACTAACTTTCTCGGAAATTTTCGAGAAAAAAACAGAGCTCGGAGGCCTACAAGACTGACGTCAGCACTGACGTTTGAGTGCTCTGTCACGGAGGTTACGGTTTTAATGCCCCCAAATGTAATCTGCCCGAACCGGGATAACTGCAATGTATGCGACTCCAACTTTTAATATGTAGGTACAATCTTCGGCTACTTAAACTAGCAGCTAAAGTTCATTTAAAAGTCAACAAAAATCTCCATCTCTTGCTTGTTATAATAGAAGTTACTTACTAATAATATAGTGGTGACTGTATTCCCTGAACTGATAATAACTAACAGCTAGGACATTGGCGTCGTCAGCTCCAGAAAATTGGGGAGGGGGGCGTTCAAAGGATTTAGCATTCCTCCTCAGAAAGATTTCACCATGATTAACTATACCCCAGAAATTATTATTTACCGTTTAAGTCCCCATTTACGATTTTAAGGTTCTTTATGAGCTAGTCTCTAGCTTTTGTGAATTGTCTGTAACTTTTCACTAAAGAGGGGGATCTGGGGATCCTCCCCCAAACGTTTTTGGAATTCGACCTTTTAAAACAAAGTCAAACTCATTCATAGTGTTATATTATGTGATAACCCAATTTTAAAATAATTTTTCTGTGCTTATAAACCAGTGCTGTAGTTATAAAAAATATTTTTTTGAGGGGGGCTGGCCATTTTTTAGCTACAAAATATTTTGTTAGGATGACCCCCCATCTCAGCACTGGCTTCAACCTATTTTAAATTTAAACGTGTTCTAAATCATTGGGGAGGTCCGTCCCTCTCTTACATACGCCTCTTGTGTTAGGTGCCATTAGTAAATTAGCACCATCCCTTATACAGTAGAGCCCCGACTATCCGCGCTATTGGGTGGCAAGGGTACCGCGGATAACGAAAATCGCGGATAACCCGAAAAAAGACTAAAAATGATGTGAAAACACGAAAAAAATATTTCAGCTTAAAAACTATGTTTTATTGTACTTAAACATGATATGTAAAACTTTTAAAATAGGTGCAGTACAGCAGAAACCTTTGCTCTACATCTAAAATGTCTTTAATCTCATCTAAAATATGCTCTCATCATTAAAAACCTTTTTTCCTGGCACTCGCGGATAATCCGCACCGCGGATCATCCGCTCGCGGATAATCGGGGTTCTACTGTATTATTAAAAGTTTGAGAAAAACACAGTCAGAAAATTTTCGGTCTCATTCAAAAATTAAGAGTAAGTTTTTAAACAATGTTTTACATTATTGGGAGAGGCCCCCCCGGCATCCCGAAGTCGACACCCGTGATCTAGATGATCTGCTTACAACTTAATCAAAGCAGACACCAGAAAATTAGTTGTTCACTTCAAGTTAGTATTGTAACTTTTTATCTGTACATCGATGAACTCTTTTACCGCTTGGTTGGCTAACTAATAAGTTTGAAGATCCAAAGGTTACTTTGTTTTCTAGTAGGTAATATTTGAGAGACACTTATTGTTTTTTATGACCTGAGTTTTTTTGCGGGGTTACTATTAAAATCATGTGGCGGAGGGATGTGTATTGGTTCATAACTTTTAAAACTAACTAAACTCTTTCAAAATTGTTGAAAAAGCTTCTGAAACCAAGGATGAATTGTATAGATCCTTCAATTCCACAAAACCTGTTAAACTGACATATATCTGCGAAGCAATTTCATAAATTTTAATTCCCAAATTAAAAACAGTTTTTTATAGTTTTTCGTAAACGATATTTCTTTGCTGATAAAAGCTTTTTAAACTGTGGATTTATACCTTTACATCTTATTAGCGAAGGAGGTTTTTAAAAACACAATTTCATGTGATAAAAGTTATTCATCAACGCTTATTATTTACCCCTACAGTCTTTAATTCTGCAAAGAAACCCCTACTGTATTTAGTGGTACTATATTTAGTGGTGACTAGTGCCTTCTCATTTAAAAAACCCCTGAAATTATTAGTTTAAGATTGTTGTATGCGTAATGTTTTTCATGGTACATGTTTGAATGAACTCTCATTTTTAGATACTTAGGTATAAGAGGTTCTTTATTAAAACATTCAACAGTAAAGGCAGTTGGTATATTCTTATCACATCTCTTTCAACGCAAACCTCTCTATCCAATCATTAAGAGAAATTATATGGTAATAGGTGTACTTTCTTCTTAGTTTTTCCGATGCTGCCATATTACATAATCCCTGACGTCTTGTGCTCCAGTCCTGTTCTCTTGAAAAATCATGATAGGGGTTGATTTCAAAAACTATCTCGTAAGTACCTTTTTCTTTTTTAATTTTATACGCGCTCGTCTTTATTAGCTTCTAGGGGAGGGCCCTCAGACCCTTTTGTCGTTCGAATACTATATTACCAACAAATTTTTCCCATGTAAACTATACAAATAATTTGTTGAAAAACGACATCTTTTAACATAACATGAAAGTATGAAGGGGGATGGGATTTTTGGGTGGTTTCCTAGAAGAAAAAAATGAATCTGAGGGCATAATTACGGGAGATGGATATTTGGCCTTCCCCCAAAAAAATTTATAGTTTTATAAATTTATAGGAAACTGTTACATTACACCTCTTTTTTGAAACGTAAAAAGGTTTGAGTGTTACAAAGAATATATGCAAGGAAATTTCCTTTTTTTTACTTCTGAGACAACTTTTGAAGAAATTTATTGGATTGCTTATTGCAAAAGTATTAAAAAACACATTCATTTGTTGCGTATTTGTTTAGAATCCATTTTTTCGGTCCCACGATTTTAAGTGCACTTTTTATTGGTATTTTTGATTAATCAATGGAGGTCTGGTTGATACCACTTAAATTATGCGAGGTTCTAATGTAATTATAATTCCTAAGTTCTCTAATAGGTACTCATAAAATAATATATTCATTGCTTCAAGTACTATAGTCATTAAAAATATATTAGATGCTTTCAAATAAGTACAATAACTTCAAAAATGTCCCTATATTTGAAATATTACTGTGCAATACCTAAGAGCATCTGTGTATTAATGTCCTTTATCTTCTTTTACCCCGGCCGTACTCCTCTCAATGATGTGCTTCTGAAAGCTTGCGATTGTTTAAAATAATTAAAATACGAATATTTGACTTGGTTTAATACTATTTTCTCTCTATAGATAGTGATTTCATTAATTAAACTAGTAGCTTACACACAAACTGATATGATAATGTTTTACGTTCCTTTGTCTTATAAGTGTTTTTTTGCAAAAGTTCAATAATTGACATGTAAAAGAAACGTGAAAATGCCGATTCCATTAGCAAGCACAGGTGAAGTTACAAAAAATCCTTTTTATAAATAACTCCGCACTAATTTCAGTAGACTTAATCCATTCCTCCTCTAAGCAGTTCATATTATTCCCTGACTATAAAACTTAACTATCACACACCAATACAATTTACTCTAAAATCCGAAAGGGAATTAACACCCAATAAAGAGGGCTTACAGCTTCACACTGCAATTTCAACGTCGTAATCATCATCAGGCATTTTTCCTTTGTCCCACACACACACTCAAACAAACATATAATTAACGCTACATTAATAATACGGCGAGGACCATCACGAATTCTTATAGTACTAATCCCGGCAGGACGAGAAAATGCATCATGCATTTCTCTAATTACTCCAACTTGCCCCTCTAAACGAACTAATCAAACTTCCGTTAAACACTTCGCAGAAGAACTCGCGTAACAATCGTAGAGATAGAATAATAACAGAGTGCGTATCGGTTTCGAATTCATCGGAAGCAGCTGTTGTCAAGATAAACTGATGGTAATGGAGCTCGGGGTAACTAAGGGGTGACCAGATCACGCTCCTTCACGAGGGAGACAACTACAACGTAGTGCAAAAAGTTAACCCCACTTCCTCCATCGAAAACTGAAAACCAATGGTCGCGAAAGCTCGTTTTGAGTCTTAATTTCTTAATTAACACTCAAAATTTTCGGCTGGAAAAACTGATTTGAATGACTCAAAAACATGTTCAATCGAATCCCATTATTGTACAAGAATTAGCTGAACTGAAATTATGTTGAATCTAATCCAATAATAAGTGTAAACTCACAACTCTCAAGTGTCACCTCCAACCGTGGACCGGTTTCGCCCTTGGTAAGGCTCATCAGCACGGTATAGGAAGGTAACGCAAGAGAGCGGAGGGCAAGTACTAGTCTAGCCGACTATAATTGAGTTGTGAGTCTGAGTTTTGAGAGTTGTGAGTTTACACTTATTGTCCGCTTAACCAGCAATAAAATTGGTGAAATTCTCCTTTCATTTAATCCAATAATGCTTGTGAAAGTCGACCGTACTCGGCGCGGGTATTTTTTAATTCCCCCATCTATTAAAATATGTGAATTTTTACTCTCAAAATTATGGGTTATCACTCCCTTTCTTATAAACATGTATTTTTTATTTTTCTGATAATTCCCTCTAACTAATTTTTCTGATTTTCCCTCTATCATACGACGGTATTTGAAAATAGCTTTTTGGGCTCTCTCTATTAGGAGCTTCAACGTTAAAGAATTATCTTTGCCTGGCATTGATGTTGGGAACACATACAAGGCCTCCCAACTCCAGACGATGACGTCAGACGTTAGTGAAAATAGGTGAATTTGCCATGTTAAGTCTATGGAGTGACATCAAAGATGAGGGAAAGTGAGGACGTTGCACTGCCGAGTTGTTAGGCCTTGTATATAGAGGGTCTTGCTCCATGCCACCTCTGCCATTCTTCCACCTCTACGACAACAGTCTGCAGCAGAGACGGAAAGAAACATATACTAAGGCCTAATTAAGAGGCGAACGCCGGCAGATTAGCGTCGTAATTAAACTGAACGTTATTATTATTAATTTGGTCCGTGGCAAATGGAGTAATGGAGTAGCGGAAAGTATAAGGAGCATCGGATAAATCCCTTTAAAACGGGGCCTAATGACGTGTAATGAAATGCCTGCTCGGCAGAAGTTAAGCCCGCTTTGCGAGTTTTGCGAACGGGTCCTTTTGCGAAATCGGATTAGAGGCCTTCATTAGATGCGATTCTTGAAATCGATTCGGCTAATGATAATTCTCGTGCCTGTTTCGATTCTGGGTGTGTGTTTTTTTTTGGGGGGGGGGGGCGGGGGAATGGAGGAAAAAGTCGCGTGTGTGTCGAAGGTGATTCAATGTTAGCTTGTTCGGTGAATAATTCTTTCAATAGGTTTGTAACAGAGTCACCGCTATGCTAGACTGCGACGTTTACGTACCCTTAAATAATACAATGATACTCAATTTTTCCCTCCATATGTAATATTAAAGACTATAGAGAATTGCAGCTTATCTTAAAATTCTGAATATTCTATTTTAATTTATTAAAAATTATCTCCTGATTCCAAAAATGCGCTTGTCTTTTCCCACAATTTTTTTTTCAGTTAGTTATGAGATATTTTATTACAGAAAGCTCCTAACAATAGAGCATTTTCAATCACATGACTCGGCGGACCTAGCAACGGCCTTAGCAACAGATTGTTTTACCTACAGCAGTTAACAGTTAAAAGAAAATAACTGGTCATGGAATGCTTCTATTGGAGCATTTGCAATCACATGACAGCAACAGATACCACCGCACCTAGCAAGGAAGTTTTGACCTACCGCAAGGAAGAAAATAAATGGTCGTGACGTCACCTGAAAACAGTCTATTTGACGTCACGCCTCTTGGAAATGTGGGAAACACTGTTTTTGTCGAAACACTAGGCTATAAAAAACTAGAGTTCAGTATTTCAAAGTGGAAATGATAGCAAACAAGGCACATTTGACGTCACAAGCTGTTTCAGCTCAGACAGAGAAGAAGCTATTTCTAATTGAAAATAACTTAAAATTAAGGGCTTTGAAAGGTAAATTAAAATGTTTTTGGAGGTTTTAAGCCATTCTGAATACATAGAGATTTAAAAAAAAATTTGACTGCAATTATTCATTAAAAAAGAAGTTGATTTCAGGTTTAAAATCTGAAGGATCACATTAAGTCCACATTTCTTTAAAGCTTGAAATCTAGGATCTTGCAGAAACAACGAGCTAACTCCAAAGTATCGCTGTTGGAGATAGCCCTTAGTTGCTGATAATTAAGAAAAACACATTGACGGTGTTGGATTTTTTAAGGATTTTTAACGTCATGGACCTGGTCTAGCACTGCTGGCCATGGGAGCATGCAACAACAACAACGAAAAACAAAGCATCAACATCAGAACAAGATTTTTCTGACATTTTATAAAATACGTACGTATATTGATGATTTCTTTTTTCGTTACCAAGAACCGTCCACAAAATCTGTTGATATACCTAACACATAAACAAAACGATATGTTTACCTTTTATTAATGGTTTATTTAGTAAAATGTTTTTATCACTACACATGGTTTTATTCAAAGTACACATACTCCATATACAAAAGAGAACATTTCCTGACCCTATAAATATAAATACTATCAATACTTCAATTTTAATCATCTGAAGTGGGAAAACTAAATGCACTTTGAAAATAAATAGCTACGTATAGGCCCTAAACATTTCACTTATTCTCTGGAGGAAAAAAACAAACTTCCAATGTAATTCAGTTTGGCTCAAAATGCGTGATTTTCGCATTTTCTCTCGTGCGATTCTGGTCTCTTTGTAATCGATATATCGCCGAAACTGGGCTTCAGGGATTCGATTCTGTAATCACTTTTTAACAAGCAAAGGGATGTTAAGCTCATTATTTATCATTAACAGAGATGGCGCATTTTATTGTTAGGATTACTAAGTGCTCCAAGTTTATAACTACCCTCACTTGCGTTGGCGCATCGAAAACTATTTAGCCGCTTTGGCAAATACCAAGAGACTCTCACGGTTTTTCTTTCGTTTCCGAAAAATAAAAAGACTAATTATTATGGAAAATGTTTTAAGTCCGATTGTTTAATTCTTAGAAGAATTACAGGGGTAAGTTTGTTTTCGTTTTTAAAACGACGCTTTCGGAATGACGGAAAAATAACGGTGGCGGGTTGCAGTTAATGAAAAAGTGGCAGGGTTTTAATCCGTGGCCCGACAATTCGGAAAAGCAAATTGCTTCGGTAAAACGAAATCACAAAATAGCTCTGAGGATTAAATCTCTTTTCTCTCTCTAAACAAGTGAAAGCTGATGCCCTAAAGTTGATATGACGAAAAAAAACTGCTGACTCGGCAGTTTGAAAGAATGTTCCATACGTGCCGCGCGATCGCTAATGAACAAAATACGTACTTTGACTGGATTTTATGCGACTAATTACAATTAAACAATGCTCTTCCCCTCCCGCGATAATTTATTTGTTTTAAGTTGTAATTATTATTCGGGCTCTCTCTCTTTTTCCATTTTCGGAACGCGCCCTTAAAGCGGGATTTCTGGAGATAAAAAGCCGTTTCCGATTACGCGTCACTTTCCCAAACGATAAACATAAGTAATTTTTCTTAAAAAGGTTGGCATCATCAGAAAGAAAACGCGCGGATTAATTCCCTCCCCGCTTCCTGATAGAATATATTTTCGAACACGCAAGAACAATGAAAAATTTTCCCCTCACAAAAGGAAAGGTCTTAATGCCAATTTAAAAACGGGGGGTTCCGAAGAGAGAGGGTGTTTCTCCCCCCCCTCCTCACCGTCAATCCTCGGGCTGCTATTAAACTTCGAAACAGAACACGCGTTCTAATACGTGACAGAGTTGAGTTGAGTAACAAGTTTAAAGAAATCGTCTGCCAGCTATCATCTGGAGTGAGATGACTTTAATAGAGAATCTTCTTCACTCCGCTTTCATCCGCTTATAAAATAATAAATTGTTTTTCGAATTAAAGACGATGAGATCTTTTGAAGGCAGTTGTAATTTCGAAATGACGATTCACATTCGAAATCCTCGCAGCAATTTGTGAGCTCTAAGTAGGCTTTTTATTCTATTCCCTTTCGTGTTTGGTAATCTCTTCATTTCAAATATCTCACCGTGTCATTACGTTCATTTTTTACCAGTTTATCATCTGCCTGAGGAGAGAGACATTTGCAAATGGAATATTTTCTAATAGTCGGGTATTTTTAATCGAATTAGCGATTACTTTCGATGAAAAGGCGTGCTTGTATTGATTTACTACACTTTTAAGTGCGGTTGTCAGAGATTCAGACTCCTATAATTAAATTCATATTTGGTATTAATTGTTTCTTGACAGTCCTAAGTGTTGATTGGAAACCTTAAACATCATTTTAAATCTTGTCTCTCAGTACAAAAGATTCGTGCCTATATCAAATTGTATAGTCTATCAAGTTTAGTATGATGGAATTTTTGGTGGTATCACGAAACATATTAATCCTTCTAATAAGCACCAAACATGTCCCAAAATGTAATTAATCCATATCTTCTACTTCAAAACAACTAATAGTTCTTCAAATATTTCTCAGATGTAAGGTTATATTAATTATGTAAGGGTCTGAATTAAACGCTCTTATAAACGATATTTTGTAATCTGAATATATCGGGTCCTTCGATATACGAATAAAAAAAACCTATGAACGGAAAACTTTTAGGACAAAAATTAACAATAAGGGTCTGTCGGACAAATATTATATCACCTCTTTCTTTTAATTTGTCCTTAAATGTAGAATTATACATATTTAACCCCCATTTTGAAGTGGTCATTCAAAATCCTACTTGAACCAAATGTTATAAAACCCAGGAAAGTTTAAGTGGAGGTCATGCTTATTATTTATTTCTTAACCAAAAATAAAAGAAAAAAAAACTCGCCGCTAAGAGGGCCTTGTATTCTTTAAACCAGTTAAGTCTCTATATGGGTTTAAAAAGATTTAAAAAATCTGTCCTGCACAACTTCACATGTAATGCGGGCCATATAATGCCAAACTTACTAGGCCCGGTGAAAAAAAACTGTTATGATTCATCTCGTTTGCCAAACAATTGATAATTTTTTATTACTAATTTATAACAACAAGAAAAATTCTAATTAATTGAATAAAAGGGGAAGGCGATCACATGATGTGGATTTTCAAGTATAGTTATTGTTCACGTTATGTTTAGGTAATATAAATTATAGAACATTTACACAATTTGTTACAACATACATCATTTGTTTTTTCCAAAACAACTGTGAGAGGAGTTTCGCTCCATAGATATAATACCCTTGGTCCGCCTGTATTTTAGTTTGTTTCTCTGCATACTGCCTCCTATGAAGGAAAAACGGGTTCTACAGTGAACTTTTAGTAATGCTGATTTCTCCACTAAGTGTCTGCTATGTTGGAAAAATGGGTGTTACAGAGACAGTTTAGTGTTGTTGGTTTCTTTGCATAGTGTGTTTTTTGTAGGAAAAATAGGTTTTACAGAGATAGGGGGATGTTGGTTTCTCAGTTAATAGTATCAGTTTTTTTCTTCAGAATATAGCGAGTTAAAGCAATGAAATATGTTGGAAACACGGAAGTATATTGATGAAAAAAGGGAATTTGATTTTGGTTACTTCATTCGAACTTTTCCTTCAGTATCCAAGTTAAAGGTGGATTTACGGAGTTCATAGGGGGTAAGGCTTTCCTAATTACTTTAGGATATCTCATTTTATAAAATAAAGAGTATATCTAACGACAATACGGATAGTTTTCACTCCTAATTCTCCAGCGTGACCCCAGGGTCCCCCTTTTAAAATTGCCCAAAATTTAAATATGCTTCCCTTTACCTCTCATTTCTCCAAAAGAAGAATTACCAAAGTATATTTAATCAATCATTAACAAACAACATTATTTATCATGATAGATAGCAAGGAAAGAAAGGGCTAAGGTTCTGGTACCAAACAACACGCGTGTCACATCAGGGCCATTCCCTCCCCTGACATCCTTCCTAAAGCGGGGACCTTATCTAATTAACGGACATTCTCACGCGAGCGTCCAACGCGCGTTAATTAATGTGTTGGGCGCCGTAATCCAGGGCCTCTTAAGAGGACTTAATTAATTAGAGCCCTGCTTTCTCATTAGAGCGACAGTCCTGTCACTACTTCAAAGGGGCTGTTGTCCCCCTACTTTTGAAAAAGGGGGAGGTCGTTTGGGATGTGACAGGGGCTGTTTAAATGGATTTTTGGCTGGGGTAACAGTCACCACTAAATAAGCTAAGTTGAAAAATGCAGCTATGTGAATGTGAGATTGGGTTAAGCTTTCTTTTGATGGAGATTTTATATTTTGTGCAAAAGTAGCAATTTGTGTGAAATTATCAACAATTTGAATTTAACGATCACACTTTGATAGATAAAACATGGTCTAATGATTAAATTTTGAAAAAAATCATAAAAAATCATCACCCTGGTTTGCGGCATAAAACTCGTGAATGAATTTTGATTTTTATTGGTTACGATCAAAAATCATTACTTTTGAGTGATGAGTATGAGTGTATGAGAAAGGAATACACACAGATAAGATACTGTTGGGATTTTTAGGCTTAAATCCTTCTTCCTCAGTTTGAGCGAACCGTAGGCTTTTTCCATCTCTTCTACATGTCATCAATTTTTTCAAACAAAATTATGCGGTTTTGCGCGGTCTTTTGTCTGTTCATCTTTCGACTCTCCCACGTTCGTACCCTTTCTTGTACTATTCGATTCCTCCTCTCTGTCACCTGACTATACTCTGTTCATTTTGAACTGGCGCTTGAAAATATTTCCTTCCCCCACCACCGATCGGTAACCATAGCAACTATCCTCGTCAAAGTGACGAAGAAGGCTTACTTTGGCTGATCGAACAGCGTAACTATGGTTACGCTTCTAGCGGGGGGGAAAGCACTATTTCTCAAGCGCCAATTCTAAATGAATAGAGTATAGTCATAACTTTTAAGTCCAACGTAATCTATTAATCTCAAATATTTTAAATTAATTGTGGAGATAAGAATACCTTACCCCTACAGTGCATACTGTAGCCATTTGGCTACACGACATTTTTCCCCATTTCCCACTCGAATTTCCATTTCCAAACGGCAACACCATGCAATTAGTACAATAAATATAACATTTCATTGTATTAGCACTTTAGACTGCCAGTACATGGCAGCAGGGGTACTATTTTGAGACATTTGTTAGTAGCTAGTGAGACGAAAGTCAAGACACAGAAAACACCAAAATAAAAGTACCATATAAATTAAAATAAAAATTTTTTTCAGCTTGAAAAAAAAATTGTTTTGAAAAGATAACTTGTTTTTTATATTTTTAGAGCATTTGGTTTTATTTCACTTTACAATTTATTTTACAAGGGACTTACATTAATGTCACAAGGACACAGTTTTTTGTCAATTAAAAGTAGAAAAAATTTAATTAAGTTTTTTTAGTATTTTTTACTAATTTGCACCATAATGGAAGTCAAATAAATGATTTTCAAGTGAACTTAAAAAATCATGCATTGTAGGGTTAATGAAACCCATTTAAAATTCTGTAGATCATTTCTTTACTTCATTGGCAGTTTTTCTTGCGTAAATGAATGTCTATGGAATGAGTAAATATGTATCATTTTAAGCTAGGTATTGTAAAATTTTAAATAGTTTTGTGTGATTTTTATAATAAAGAAAACCTGATGGGGATAACATAATATCATTTCCCCCCCACATCATTAATAATGTAAAAGTTTTAGGTGCTATGAAGCACAAAAGACAAACGAATAGAATAGAAAATTATTTTTAAAAGTTGTAGGTAAATCTCACGTGGGGGGGAGGGGGCGGTCCAGCAAAATCTCACGAAATCTCACCAAGGGGGAGGGGGGGGTCCAGATTTTGGAAAAAACACCTCACGTAATTTATGGATGTCCCCTAATGATCATTCATGACGGAAAATATTTCGATCAAAAAATAAAAATCAAACAGCGCTAAAACATTTATCGTTCACACCTTCCCAAAACTGCCAATCTAATTTTTTGAGGATAAGATTCCCCCCCCATTGCTCTCTCTATTGATGATTTGGCGATCTCTCGTATGACAAAAGCGATTTTTATTTTTTTGTACGAAAAATAAAACTCATTCACAGACAATCATTAAAATTTTGATCACCAGTAATGATAACCATTCGAATTTTTTCTTTTCTGATAGATCGCTCAACGATGATACGTGTTTTATGAAAAACGTTGCCTGATTTTCAAAAGTGGCATAACAATTTTGATCCGATCTTGAATTTTTTCTCCCATTTATATAATTTTATCAATTTAAATCCCTGGTGAGAAGAAAATGATCTAACAAATATTTTTTTTCTGTCGATTGCGTTTTTTAAAAGCATTGGAGGAAAGGTTAGGATGTTAGTGTATTTTCCAGTTATATAAATACGTATAATAAGGTAAATGTGGGTATAGTGGACACTGTACCAATAGTGGCCACATAGCTGATTAATTTTAAATAGAACGAGTTAGAGGCATCGAACAGCGTCAAAATTCATAGGCATAATAGATTGTGCAATCAGATTAGCTGATAAATTACCACCGATACCACAGATCAGCGTGGGAAGGATATTTAAATATTTGAAAATAACAACATCGGCCGAGCGACTGAAATTTGATTTTGCTTATTGAATCGCGTAAGGAAACGGGTAAGTCGGAACTGATTTTTTCGTATTTATTACCGCTTGATTGACTTTTAAATTTATATCAAGATAAATAAGAGTGTATAAAATAATACTGAATAAAATTTATTTGAAAATGTTGACTTTACAAGGATTTATGGGGGTGTCCACTTTACCAACACAAAATCTTAGATTTTCCAATAGTGGCCACCGCAATGGCTTCCAATAGAAACATAAATAATACTTAATTCGAATCAGTTTTTCTTCATAAACTGTTGACTGTGCTTTAAAATGAGTGTTAAATAAATTTGGTTTCATTCTGGCTTCGGGAACCAATGTTTCATTACATGCTAAATTCCTCTCAAATCAGCTACAGCGTAGACTTTGGGCCGAAAACTATCAATTTTTTTAAATAAAGCTAATTTGATTGAATCTAAAATACATTTCGTTGGAAAGGAAGATTTAATTAGAACTAGACGACTATATACCAAGAAAAACCCCTCAATTTCATGCATAAACCCCTCATATAGGCAGAAAAAGACAGGTGTCCACTATTGATGCAAGAGGTGTCCACCATAGAAGCAACAGCTTCATCTATGTGGCCACTATAGATGCAATTTGGAGTACTTTTAAAAAATCAATTAAAAATACTTTGCCCAATCTAATTAAAGTTTTTAATGGTAAAATCGAAAGAAGAAGATCCAATTAACCTAAAAATAGGATGATAACCGTTTCAAAGCAAATAGATTGGTATTTTTTAAGAATTTAAGCAAAAATTTTCCTTAAAGTGTCCACTATACCCACATTTACCTTACTCTAAAAATAACTTTATTTTTCCAATCATAGCTGTTACTAAGTGTAAACTCACATTTTTCAAGCGTCGCCTCCAACCGTGGACTGGTTTCGTCCTTGTTAGGATTCCTCAGCACGGTATAGGAGGGCAAATTAAGAGAGTAGAGGACAAGTACTAGTCTAGCCGACTATACCTGAAAAAGTGGTGACGATTGTTTAGTCCTCCACTCATCTGCTGGAATGACATGACATTCCTAGAACAGATTTAATTCCAGAAAGGCAAGGTAAATGTTGGAGGCGACGCTTGAGAGTTGTGAGTTTACACTTATTGTCCGCTAACCAGCGATAACGGTGAAATTATCCTTTCATAGATGTTACTGTTACATTGTATAAAATTATGTTATATTTTAAAAATTACAGTGTATAATTCAAAGCACTTAAGGTAATTATTATTCCTTTTGAAGTTCGTGAACTGAATTTAAGATCACTAATTTATTTTCGTTTGAAATGTAATTAGTAATAATTCTTGATTATATACCGTTTAAAATTCAATTTGCCTTCAATTCAATTCAATTTATAAACCTACATAAAACATAAATGTATTAAAATTAATGGAGAATTTATTAAGTAAATTGGAAAAACTACATGTTTAAATGATTTTAATTTCTTTGCTTATTACTTAAAAACTTCATACCCAATTGAAAAATAATTAAATTCAATTTTGTATGATATCAGTTCTAATAAAATCATCTGTGTAATTTTGATCTTGTGTGTGTTTTTTAATAAGTTTTTTTGAATTTTTAAATGAATCCATATGTGTTTAAAATCATCTTAACTTTTTATTTTTTGATAATGTAATGAAACATAATTTAATTTATTTTACATTAAAACTAAAAACGTTTAAGTGAAGTAAAAGCTTTTCAACATCTTATTTGTATATCACTGTTATTTATTTTTGCCGAATTTTTTTTATCGTACGACACTACTTATGTTCCTTCACAAACATAAATACTCTAGAAAATATTAGTCACCCAAACAATAATGGTAGACCATTTCTAGACACCGGAGTCTACAGTGTGGACCCACCGGTTGGAAGGCAGTGATCTATTTTATACTTTTTCAGTATTTTCAACCCCTTTTGAGATGAAAAGACTGACTGTTTCGACAAATCAATAGGGGACAATGTTACCTACATTGAGAGTATTCTATAAATATTATCTTTCCATTAAAAATAACATTTATAGGTATTTAGTAGAAAATACTAAACGCGTCTATAAAACTAATAATACTCGTCGACAGGGGGCCATTTATAGTTATTGCTTTAGGACAGTGGTGCCCAACCTTTTTTTACCCGAGGGCCAATTTACTATTGAAGATTTATCTCGCGGGCCACATAAAAAACACTTTTAAGGATATTTCTAAACATAAAGAAAAATTACTTACCCGTTTTCAATGAGAAGTTTGCAACTGTTTGGGGGATACTAGTTCTTGTAAATTTGGCTCCAAATTTGTAACACTTATCCTTAAAACTGAATTAAGAAGATTATCTGGTTTCGTTTCGTTATGTCTCTTGATATTATGTTCTTTAAACACTGCCACAGTCTCCTTACATATAAGAGACAACGATTTATTTTATCGCTGAATGAATAAATATGAATTTGTCCACTTTTCTTGAAAGTTTCGGCATTCCGAGTGAATCTTCAACTTTTTTACGATCGGATATCTTTTCGAAGTTTGGTTCTAAAAAGATCCTTATAAACTGAATTCAAATGATTAACTGATACTGAAAAATATTTATCCAATGGCAATTTCCCCGTATCTAGAAAAAACCAAAACAGAGAACTAAAAAAATTATTACCAGATGTTGAAGAATACCTTTTTATCATCTTTTTTTAGATAGAAGTGCCATAATGTCCCGCACGATGTCGTGGTTTTCTTGGAAGATTTCTGAAAGTGGTGTTTGTTTTTAAGATTTAACGAGTCCGCGGGCCACATGGATCAGCCTCGCGGGCCACATATGGCCCGCGGGCCTTAGGTTGGGCACCACTGCTTTAGGAGGATCTCTCTTAAACGTTTGCAAAAACTAGTCTATCTAAAATGCTTTAGAATCTTTCCTGAATCGATTGATTACGATTGTTTGAAATTATAAATAATTGAAAAGATGGTGATTCGCCCCCCCTGTAATAACAAATTCTGAAAAAAATCACTGTAAATAGCAGTTTTTATCACTTTTTTACTTTTCTAGGATCAAAAGGACTTTTCTCACTAAATTCATTCTCCAAACTAAGGTGAGTTTGCCTAATGTTCACCCCCTCCCCTTAAAAACTAAGGTGGTGGAAATATTTTTCTTACTTGTTGCTCAGTCCCTGAGGGGAGGAAAAGGACTTGTTATGAAACCTAAAAATCCAAGTAGCATTAAAATTCTAAAACTTGAACAAATAGGAAGGTAAGAATATTCCTTACATGTTTCCCAATTCTTGAAGGTTGAATAAAAACGTGATATTGTAACTTATAAGTCAAACTAGCACTTTCAACATTTCCAAAAAAAAGGTGCAGATGGCCTCCCCCAAAACTTTTTTTGAAATATCCACCTTGAAAATGGGTTTTTACACATTTTTGATTAATTATAAAAACATCTTCGAGACAAAATCCCATAAGAGTAGAATTCTAGGGGAGGGCGAATTGATTACCTCCTTCTTCTATAAATCTGCACCAAACCACAACCAATTTCAAGCAAGCAACGGCCGATTAAGTCTCATTTATGACGAAAAGAAAGTTCGTCCCAAAGATTAGTCTCATTGCGTTGGCATCGATTCGGGGCGGTGTCACGTGATCCGATTATTCCAGCTGCGCCCTCTCTCATTCGCCCAGATTGAAGCGATCGCCTGAGCGGGTGCCTATCACACCCCGCTAAACATTCTTATTTTTGTTCTTGTTGTTCTCGTTCTTTGCCATTGAGCGGCTTATGCAAATTCCTACGGTTATGGATAATGGAAAAGGGGGCAATACTCACCGGGGGAGAAGGGATCTTTGTTCCCGACGCATTTTAAATGTAGGGATTTTTATGGGGGAAATACTTATTAAGGTAGTTCGAGGAAAATTTCAAGTTTTATTCCGGGGAAATCGTTTGACTCCGATATGTGGAAATACTTTGGCAGTTTTGTTGGTTTCAATGGCGTTTAGTAATGGAATTAATGAAGTTTTTGTGGGGTGGCAATACAATCAAGATTTTATTTCTATAAATACACTGCTCAGAATGAATTTATGAAATTAGAGATAAGTATGGGTTTAATTTCCTTTTGGATACTTTATGTAGTGTTATATTTTTCAGTCACTATTTCAGTACGCAATCTGAAAGAGGGTCCCATAAAATAAATTTTTCATGGAAATAACACAGACGCTGTTGTAAGACCTTTTATTAGTCTGTGTAAATGGTGTAAATAAAATAGGGGGCTCGCTACTAGCCATTTCCCACTGCATTTCTATTGCTTTGCCATGGTGACGAACGGTCAATTTTAATTACACAGACTATTAAACCATTTCCATTTTCAGCCGTTCATTAGTAGACTGAATTGATATGGGTGTTGAATGTTTTTTTTTCTAGGAGTTATTAACTATTTGAATCCATTGCCATTTAAAAGTTAATTTAACTGTTACTCATCTTATCTTCAATTTCAATTCATTTGTTAGAGTATCAGTCAGTGTGGTTCGAAATATTTTAGCCAATAGCTTAAACAAATTTAAATTTATCATGTTAACCAGTTTCTAGATTTGGAATCTCAGTAAGAAAGGATAAAGAAGATAGCATATTCTAGGAAACTAATAACCAAATTATTAGTTACCGTCACTTATCTTTATTGGTCTTTTCCATCATTCATTTTAGCAAAACTTCTATGACATATTTTCTTTTCTATTATTTTTTATTGTATCAGAGTTCCCTGCCCAAAACTATGACTTACTCTATAACTTGCACCTTGCACTCATAATTTCAGGTCCTGCTGTATTTGTGAAATTTGTTCTCTATTTCTAACACAGAAGAGTCCTTAACACAAGTTATAAATCCTCAAATATTACATAAATTTCAAATTGTCGAAAAATGTGAATCTTAAAACATAGAAAAGGAGATTTTTTTGTGTGTCCTTCAATATCTTACTAAGAAGATGAAAAGTTGGTAAAACTAAAGGAATATTTCGGGGGGACTAAAAAGAAGGAAAAAGATGATATTTAAATACATAAATTCCCATGTTATTACAATTATCTTTAATTTTTTTCATATACGACTAACAAATTATCACACCCATTAACTAATCAGTAATTAGTTCTTTAAATCGAATATAAATATGTCATTTCAACACCTAAAATATGCAATTATGAAAGAAAATTACAAAACTTAACTATAACATTTGTATATAAAATAACAATGAATATTTTCCAAATTTAAATTAATTAATTAGGACAAAGAAGCATTGATTTTGCAAACCTGAGTGTCAGAAATGTTACGATTTGTTAATTTAAAGCATCACAATTCTTTATTTCTTGCCCTTAATTCCCAAGATCATTAACACAACGTTCTAAAATCAATCTAGCATTACTTTACAAGGCTCAAATATTCATTTCCGATTTGTTCCCAAGCAATTAAAATACCGAAGATTCTTCCACCAATTAAAACCAAAGACTTCTCTTCTTACGCCATTAAACCAAAACCTTTAAAAGCATCCTCAGTTCCGGGCTATTTCCACAAAACGCTTTGAAGTCTTTCGGATCCATTCCACACCAAATACCCCAGAATTATCCCATTTCTCTGGCTAAAAGAAATTAAACGATGAAGATGATACATCGATGATTAAGAGGCAACAGCGGCTTCTCGTTACAGCGCGCCGCGGGCTGCGTTCTAATGATACCGCCCGATGATTTTTCCTCATTCTTTTCTGCACAGAGGGGTGGCAACGCTTAAGACCGAGGATTCTTCATTAGAGCCAGGAGATGAGACTCGTTGTGGTTGGCTGCCGCACAATCTTTTAATTATGCATCAGCGGCGGTTGGGCTCGAGATTAAGATGATTTTTGCACGGTGGAGTATGGAGTGGAATTGCGGGTTATGAGGAAAGTAAGAATAATAAGAGAGATGAGGTAGGATTAGGAGTTGAAGGGTGCTAAGTGTGTTATTAACGGGAAATTGTTGGGTGAAAGGAGTTATTAGTGATCTTTTCAGACTGGTTTAAGGAATTTGGAATAAGTGTGCTGCTAGACTGGTTATCTGTATACTGAAAATTATCTATACAAAAATAAATAGACTCAAACCTTTTTGGTGCGATTTTTTATTTGTGCGATCTTTTTTTGTGCGGTGTATGAAAAATTTAATCAAATGGGAACATAGAACAAAATTCTTGGGTATATGGCTACCGAGACCTCTACAAGGGTCTAGTGAAAGAACAGCCTTCGCCGACTACATGGTATAAGTGAAAAAAAGTCTACGGTAAGTAAAGAAACGGTTTCTTAATTTAGCTGTTGAGTGGGAATTGCGTTAAGGTCCGAATAAAAATAGTTTTTTAATTCAGCCATGTGCTGAGGGATTTTCGCTACGGTCCTACTTGATACTTTTTATGTGGTCCCTATTCACCGCACACAAAAGATTTTTTAATTGTGCTGCGAAAACTATTTTTTATAGCTACTCGTGAAGTTTTGTGCGATTTTTATGCGGTCCATATTCTTCGCACAAAAACAGGTTTGACTGTACAATATAAACGCATTTAAGAGCAATTTTTGTCCGCAAACTAACAGCACTTTGTTTAGGTAGAACACTTTAACACCTTATTGTGTGTTTAAGTGTTCTGTATATTATGTTTGAATAGTGTTAAAAAAGTGTTCCATCCGGAAAATGCGGTCTTAAGATAGTGTTGAAAAATGTGTTTAGAATCTAAATTTGGATCGAAACACTATTCAAACACCATTCTTACACTTACACTTACATTCTTACACTTACACTTACATTCTTACACACATTCAACACTTAAAACACTATATTTTTCTCACACAACAATCGACAACTGAATTGCCTGTTTGAAAAAGGGAATAAGACAATAAGTCAAATTGACCTTTCGTGCGCAAAAATAACTCCAAACTTTGCTCTTCACACGAGTGTAAAGATGGAAAAGGCAAAATTGATGTCCATTCATTGTTAATTTTTAATTTAATTTGAAATTAAGGTGTTTCTTTTATGATTCACATTACATTTACATAAACACAAAACAGAAAACATGTTTCTTCTTAAGATATTAAGACTTTATTCGCTTACGTACACACATCAGGCATATCTATCCTCACACAACTCACAGTCGTCTCATCATCTGTCCTTCTGACAGAAACTCCACAACCTGCTAAAGGGTCGGAGGACTAAAGTCCGACGTCCTCCGCAAACGATTGCACAACCGACCATCAATCAGCACGCATTCCTCGCTAAAGAGTTGCTTCCTGAATCACGAATGTCCGATCCCGAAGGAACAGGAATGCTGTCGGATGATTTACAAAAATAATCGTCCTCTCAGGGGGAGGAGGATCCTCTCACTGGTCCTCCTCTCCCACCACGTCGACGTCCGGCTCTTGGAGACTGTCCTCTCTGCTGGACACCATCCCTCGCATGTCGTCCAGCAGTCGCGACCCTGCGCTTTGAGGGTCCAGCTTGCTGTCCTCGGACATTTTTCGAAGCTGCTTTTTGTATTTCATCCGCCGGTTCTGGAACCACGTCTTGACCTGCAAAAGAATTTGGAAATTTTTAGAATGACACTCATTTGAGCGAGGAAGAAGCCAAAGGTTACTAATACACTGAAAACACGTGAAAATAAACACATTATTTTTTCGTACCCAAATTATCAACACTTTGTGATTAGACTGTTAAATTGAATTTTTTACACCTTATTGCGTTGTGATAGTGTTCGAATATGCTAGAAAAGTGTTGGAAATGTGTTCAATCTAGGAAAAATCTAGGAATCTAAAAATATTTCTGTAAAATGTGTTTGGGTGTTCTTAAATTTTGATCGCAACATTTAAATAACACATTTTCAGTCTAGCAACACTTTTACAACGCAATCTCTTTTTCTCCATACAACACTATACTTTTTATTGCTAAAAATTTTAAATCAAACCGAGTAATACACACAAAGTAAGTGAAAAAAATTATAATATACATACATGTAAATAATTATAATAAACATGTGACCAAATTAAGTAAAAAAGTTAGACCATTGGTACACTAGATTCAGAACAATAGTAACAAAATATGAACACAATCGTAACACTTTCAGTTAGAAGTGTTCATTATGGAGTTATTGTGTTTACCTAGTGTTTCAAAAGTGTTTAACGCAGTTGAAACGTATACAAATAATGATGTGTGAAAAATTTACTACATGCATGCTTGATTGATAATAGATACCTAAAATTTAAACAGATTTCCGAGTTTTTATATTCTAGACCCATGTTCATAATCTACTTTTAAAAGCCTTGGGAAGGGTTAACTTTTATCAATATCACACATAAAAAAATCTTGGGAAGTTTGCCCAAACCACATTACATCCTATGCAGAAGTTATCCCACATTGTTACTTACACTCCCCTTGGCTTTTAATACACTCATTTATTCATAGTGTAAATTATCATGA
Source organism: Tetragnatha versicolor (assembly GCA_024610705.1). Classification (NCBI taxonomy): domain Eukaryota; kingdom Metazoa; phylum Arthropoda; class Arachnida; order Araneae; family Tetragnathidae; genus Tetragnatha; species Tetragnatha versicolor. The sequence continues at coordinate 52,425,941 of JANDEH010000004.1, read as the reverse complement.
TAAAATTAAAAGAACAGACAATGATGATAGCACACAAATTATGAATGCGGATCGTATGCGTACGACTGTAAGTGTAAGGAAAAAACTGCCGAATAATAACGCATTGCATTATGATCATCGAACATTTAAATATTTCTTTAAAATATGAGGGTGAATATGATGGAAAGAGAGTTTTTCTGTCAGTGTAGCCCTATCACTGTCGCGTATAAATTGAATTAATATATATATATATATATATATATATATATATATATATATATATATATATATATATATATATATATATATATATATATATATATATATATATATATATATATATATATATATATATATATATATATATATATATATATATAATATTACATTCTAAATTATTTTTAAAGAATTAGAAAATGAACACAACATGCCGGCGCCATGCAGCCATGCAAATCAGTTCCCTTAATAAGTAAAAAATTCATAGATTACTAATCAAAATTGGCATAATTACCCTGAGAAGCAGACCCAGACAACAAAAATTAAAAAAACAAAGAATTAGCCGGCACCCACTTCATCAGGAACCCCGGGTGCCAGCGAACCACGGTTTTCTGTGATGGCCGATAGGGCGATATACGCCAAGGAATAGATATCGGCCATCGGGGTCCGAACCGTGGGAAAGAAAACAGAGGAGAAAGTAAAACTTACGATGGTTTCAAGACGAATTTATATTCGAAGTAATGAAAAACAAGGCAAGATGTTGCCAAAGAATTCAAAAAACCCGAAAAAAGATTGCTGCCAGATATACCACAAAAAAAACCAGATGCTAATGCAGATGAATTGCGTCACTGTGTTGTTGTTCTTTAAGGGTGTATGTGCATAAAACAAAGTCTTCAGGGTAAGACCGCTAACAAACCCACTTTGTTGTGTAAGGCGGATTTAAAAAAACATGTGTTGTACACGGAAAAACTCCAGAAAAAATACCATAAATCTTAAGAAATCGTATTTAAAATATTACGATATAGGCTGTCAATCAATTTATCAGGAAAATCATTAGATTTTAATATGTTGAAGAGTTCTTTTATCTGTCTTCTTAATAAATCACGACTTGAACAAATTTTCTTAAATCTTGCAATTTGGCTATTTATTGTGTTGTAATACACTTTTTTAGAGATGTTCGATTCCCAATATATTAGTTTTAGAACTTTAAAATTAAAAAGGTTTCTTTTATCAAAAACATTTATAGTTGCTTTATTTATAAATGTTTTTGATAAAAGAAACCTTTTTAATTTTAAAGTTCTAAAACTAATATATTGGGAATCGAACATCTCTAAAAAAGTGTATTACAACACAATAAATAGCCAAATTGCAAGATTTAAGAAAATTTGTTCAAGTCGTGATTTATTAAGAAGACAGATAAAAGAACTCTTCAACATATTAAAATCTAATGATTTTCCTGATAAATTGATTGACAGCCTATATCGTAATATTTTAAATACGATTTCTTAAGATTTATGGTATTTTTTCTGGAGTTTTTCCGTGTACAACACATGTTTTTTTAAATCCGCCTTACACAACAAAGTGGGTTTGTTAGCGGTCTTACCCTGAAGACTTTGTTTTATGCACATACACCCTTAAAGAACAACAACACAGTGACGCAATTCATCTGCATTAGCATCTGGTTTTTTTTGTGGTATATCTGGCAGCAATCTTTTTTCGGGTTTTTTGAATTCTTTGGCAACATCTTGCCTTGTTTTTCATTACTTCGAATATAAATTCGTCTTGAAACCATCGTAAGTTTTACTTTCTCCTCTGTTTTCTTTCCCACGGTTCGGACCCCGATGGCCGATATCTATTCCTTGGCGTATATCGCCCTATCGGCCATCACAGAAAACCGTGGTTCGCTGGCACCCGGGGTTCCTGATGAAGTGGGTGCCGGCTAATTCTTTGTTTTTTTAATTTTTGTTGTCTGGGTCTGCTTCTCAGGGTAATTATGCCAATTTTGATTAGTAATCTATGAATTTTTTACTTATATATATATATATATATATATATAATTCTCTTACGTAACGCCCGGATTTCGTTGTATTTCTTTTACTCGGTTGGCAACAATAAATTTGTGTACAAAATGAGTGCATTGTTTTGGATTTGATTTTTTTCCGATTTCAGTCTCTAATGATATCAATATATGATTGGAAATTAACAGAGTTTGGAGAGGGATTAAATGTTACCATTTTATTAATTTACTGTTAAATTATTATTTTTATATGCATGTTAATAATACTTATCTGATAAAAAGTTACTGCTTATGGTGGTTTTTCTAGGCTAATGCAACAGTACCCATGAATTTTATAAACACTGTATACATATTTTTCATACACTGTATTTAATGTTTCCCTGCTGCATATTACTATTTATAAAACTCTATTTTCACCAATAAATTTAGTTGGGGTTCAATTCCGTTAGATTTCCCGCTAAATATCACCAATCTCTTTTGAAAGCTTAATATTAAAATATAAAATTTTTTTTAATGATAAACTGAACAGTTTTAGATCTAATTAAACATTTTAAGGTTCAATTCCGTTAGAGTTCCCGCTAAATATCGGCTACCTCTTTTGGACACCAAAAAGTATAAATATTGCTAAATAATTTTAAATTCATGGATTAATATGTTTAATTAGATGTATACCTAACTGTTCAGTTTATCATTAAAATTTTTTAAAAAATTGTTTATATTTGAAAATTAAGCTTTCGAAAGAGATAGGTGATATTTAGCGGGGACTCTAACGGAATTGAACCCATTTTAATATATGAATCTGAAATTATTTAGTAATATTTATACTCTTTGTTTTCCAAAAGAGATTGGCGATATTAAGCGGGAACTCTAACGGAATTGAACGTTTAGTTGGTAATGAATCTCAGCTAGGCTGTACCAGCGTATGGCGAGCGGGATTGCGAAGCAATCCTAGGGGAACTGCGTCAGCAGTTTCCGGGGGTTGGCGAGCGATAGCGAGCAGGGGGCGAAAGCCCCCTAGTTAAATACGAGGGTTGTTTTTTAATTAACTTCCGTTTTTCTGCTGAAAAAAAAGTATTAGAAATTTCAAAATAATTTTGGTACAGGTAGTTAGATACATCTTTCAGGTTCAATTTGCCACTTTACTGAATAAAATCGGACATTTTTTCTATTTTTTATCGATTTTACAAGCGCGCTCCTCGAACTATTTTCCCGCCAACCCATAGAGAATTTCGCGTTTTTTCTCCGCTCGCTCCGTCCGCGACCAGACATTAACATAGGGCAGGTGATCGCGGACGGAGCGAGGGGAGAAAAAAAGCCGAAATTCTCTATGGGTTGGCGGGAAAATAGTTCGAGGAGCGCGCTTGTAAAATCGATAAAAAATAGAAAAAATGTCCGATTTTATTCAGTAAAGTGGCAAATTGAACCTGAAAGATGTATCTAACTACCTGTACCAAAATTATTTTGAAATTCCTAATACTTTCTTTTCAGCAGAAAAACGGAAGTTAATTAAAAAACAACCCTCGTAAATTATCTGAAATCAATCAATCACGTCCAATAACTACCAGAAAACTACAATAACACTGGTAAAAGGAAGTCTTAATAAATTTAACAGAGTTTGGAGTAGTGATTTTACCTTTTGTGTGTGTGTGAAAGAAAAACATCTTTTTGAAAATAATTTGATGTCAAAATCGTTACTAGAACCTTAAAATAAGGAAATAAAGTTTTGGGGTTTCCAATGATTTTCTTCTTTTTAAGTTCATTGAATCATTCAAACATTGGCGTCATAATGCTTATTTTACACTTGTTTCGAAACGCAGATCATCGATTTAATTCAATTTTATACTTTTCTCTGATTAATTGCAAAAAAATTGCAAAACTGCTTAAAATAACATCACAATACGTTTTCAACATAAATGATGAGCAAAACTAATTATTTATTAGAAAACCTCCCTATATCGACTTAATTTGTTTATGTGTGCATTCATTACAGCCATCTAATTAATAGTTACAACTATAATGCCTCTATAGTAATCAAGTATAAAGTGTGGGTGAATTAAATAAATTGCGAAGTATATTCTTATTAGGAAATCAATTAGTTTCAACGCAATATTCGACCTGTTTTGAACCGAAAGGAAAACAGTAGAGACTTTCCGTTTAACCCTAGGCTAATCGATTGTTTTTGTGTGTAAGCCCCTTTTTTACCTGTCTGAAAAAACGTAATAATTATCCTATTTTTCCTAGTTTAACGAACTATAATTACCGTATTATTTCTTTATCCTTCGAAAAAGACGCTGGTTTGCTACCGTATGAATAACACTAATTACACGAACCACATTACGGCATTAAAATGACCAATTAAGAATGCGAATTTTTTTCTCGACGATTTTTTCTAATAACTGCAACTGTGTAGGGAAAAAACAATTATAAAAAAGTCTGTTTTATCAGAGTTATTACAAAAGAAGCTCCAGCCGTAGGGAGAAAAATTTCCCCTGCGAAACAACGATTAGTGCATAATCGGATAGATTTTTCCCTTCGCAGTGGCCAGTGTTGGTAATTACGAACCGCGGTTTTTAAAAACCGAAGCACGCAAAATACGGTAATTGAGCGCACTTAAAAACGCAGAGCGGGGCGCAAAAAAAGAGTGCGGCCTTTTCATTATACCTGTGGACTCTCTTTTGATCAGGTACGGGGGCTTAGAAAAAGATGGCGGGTAATTGAAAGCATATTAAAAAATTTGCTCCTGCTTTTCAAGATGGCGAAATTATAAAGCTTTTCATTTTCATGTTCCGAGCCCTACACAATGGCGTTTAATTAAATAATAATAGTCCCTTTTTCGCGCGCTTTTTTCGGTGGGTAATGAAAAAAAATGGCGAATGACGAATTTTAATGAAAATTCCCTCATTTGCTGATGGTTCTTTGGTTGGAGAGATGAAAACCAACCTTTCGAATAAAGCGTTAAGTAAATTAAACTGCGAAGTGAAGGGAAGTGGGCGGCTGTATTAGGAGGTGGCGGTTGTCAATGCTTTTCGTGGAAATTTAGACTAATTAAGGAACTCTTATAGGAACTGAGCCAATAAATTGCAATCTATCTGTATCGTATGTTCAAGCAAAGGAGAGAATTGTCTGTATTTATTTTATTTTTATTAGATGAACAAAATTAGTTTTTTAAAGGTGATAGGAAACTAATTTGCTGTGGATTACTTTTCAAGATGGATGTTTGTCGAAGAAACGAAATAAATTTCAAGTACAGTCGAGTCCGCTTAATGTGATCGCAATTGTCCGAGACTAATCTGATAACATTATCCGATCGATAACAATAAGCGATCTCGTATAAAAAAACAGCAAACAGTGTAACTAGATTGTTTGCTTTAAAATCAAAATAATGTAATCGTAATAAATGTATTCAAAACTCTATTTTTACACTAGGTAAAATTTTAAGTGGAAAATATAAGAGTAGTTCAATTAATAAAATTAAAATAATAGCTTACTTTGTATTTTTATAGAAAAGTCTTTTTTCCACACCATTATAGCCTTCCACTCCAATAAACCACTTATTTATTACATAATCTGAATTTCAGTAAACAAGGGAAAATCAAAATATCTTATTAGAAACATCTGCAAAGCGTGGATCTTGGTGTTTCTTTTGCCAATCACAAGTATGGATTCGGACCCCCCCATAACCGTTTTCTTTCAATATAATATACTGAATGTTTTATTTTTCTTACCTATACTGAATTTCAGAAAAAAAGAAGCACCAGATGTTCTCATGGAGAAGATTTTTACTTGTAAAAATTGACCTTCAAAATGAAACTCGAACTCAAAAGCGGTCGTTTTAAAGGGGATATGGAAAAATTTTGATAATATTAAGCGGAGTGATAATTCATAGTTGATCACATTAAACGATGTATTTTACATTAAATTAAATAGGAATGATCGGGACCTGTCGATTTCGATAACATTATCCGATTGATAACATTAACCATGATCACATTAAGCGGATTCGACTGTACTTTGTCAATATACATGTTAATTATAATATACGATAATATTTTCCTGTTTCATATTCTGCTAAATAGCACCAAGAAGTTTTGAATGTTAAAGATGAGAAATAATTGACGAAAATTGCTTGATCACCCGATTAAAAAAGGGCACTGGATACGTACAAGAAAATCAGTAATTCTTAACACCTAAACCCTGCTCTTGCTATGAATTCTAGAAAACTTTTAAGTTCTTAATTAAAATAATTTGAAATATTCACCGGATTTCACCATGCGTGCTGAATCTGAAGTGATCGGATTTGTTTACATGTTTTGATTGTATGTCATAAGATTGGTCTTTGGACTGTTATGAACACGTGTGAATCCGACATGTATCCTGCGCAGTGTAAATGAATGGGAGAAGCAGACATTCCGGAAGTTGATTGAACAGGTGATTTTATTCAGTAGAGGCACTACAAAAGTAAGTTTCTGGAAAGGTTTTATTTCCCTGCTTTAATTATAAATATCTTGTTGGGGCGTGATAAGCTTGAACTGGTAGATGGGGCACATTCGTACACCAAAAGATGGGGCAGATTCGGACAGTGCGAATGTGCCTCATCTTTCCCATTTTTGATTATGAAAGTGATTTATATGTTTATAAGTGCAGTATATTTAATAAATTGAAGTTTAATTGTTTTTTATTGTAATTGTTTCAAAATTTGTTGATAATGAAAAATAACAGCTTAAAGAAAGCTTCAGTTTTAAGGAATTTAGACCCAGATTTAAACATTGAAGAAATAAATGTCCCTGATAATTGTTTAATACCAATTGACTTGGACGTAAGTGATTTTATTCTAGTAGAAATTGCTACTAAAAAGAAAATTTTGTTATGTTGGTCAAATGGAAAATTTGGAATTGAATGGTGCTTATTTAAAATTAATGATGAAAAACTTTAAAAACTTTAAAATTAATGACGAAACTTTTATTTTCCCTGTAAGTAATGATTCAACATTCATACAAAAAGATAATATCGTATTAAAAGTTCCCCAACCATCAGTTTCAGGTGTTAATAAGCGAGCTGTTGGTTCACTTTTCTTTTCGAATAAAACCTGACAGTTAAAATATTGTGTGTGGTTGAACTTTTTCTAACCAATTATATTTAGTGAAGTATGTCAATGTGCAATATACTCTTCATTACTACAATTGTTTTCTTCATCAAAAACTTAGATGTTCAATATTTTCTGAAGCTGTTTTCTTTTTGTAAAAAATCTTCAATTTAGAGGAAAATATGTAAAAGTGCCAAATATTTCGTTTAAATATCCTTACTTTAAAGTGCCATAAACTTTTTAGTTTGTAAAAATAATTATTGTATAATTTTTTGCTTGTGTAGGAATGAGCCCCACACGTGTGCAAAACTGCCCCACCCATGGGGCACAGGCACATTCGCACGAAATTTCTCGTTTTTTAGATTGATGATATGGGTTAGAAATTATAGATTAATGCGACCAATTTATCATTCTAAAATATCGGAAAAGGTCTTAACTTTCATTTGAATCCGAGTTTGTTTCAATATCTCATCTAGATCCAGAGAAATATGCCGAAATGCACTTTTTGTGCGAATGTGCCCCTCTCCCCTACCTTCTAGCTTAGGTCATCGGAGCTGTTTCCAAGATTGTTGAGCTGTTGCCAAGAAATTTAAATGTTATACGGCTCGTAATATGACGATTCCTGGACGCTTTTATTTATTACGCATGCGATATTTTGCTTGTACGCATACAGTATGTTAAAAAAACAACGAATAATGCAATGCCAACCATAAATATTTCATGATATTTAAACATATGGCGTCTAAATTACTGGGAAATTTTTTAACAGGATAGGAAACGGAACACGGTACCACATACATTTTAAGTAAACAAAACTATTTTAGTTATGAATGATAGCATTAAATCACTTTAACTGGTATAATGCATGAAAGGCGTGTAAAGTTCTACATTTGTTTAGCGCTACGCTGTATTTGAGAGTAAAAAAACATCCGTACCTAAGATCCAAGAACTCCTATCACTGTTTCACTCGTGTTTTCAAAGCTCTTTAACTTAAAATTAATTTAAGTACTTTTGTTTTTAAGGTAAAAAAATAAGCAGGTGTAGGGATTCAGCTCTAAGTCTGAAGTAATTGTGTAAAAATATTGCAATGATAACCTTGTTTTTAACTTGTAGTTTGTGAAATGGATTAAAAAGTGTCTATTTTCCAATTCCACGTCGTAATATGTTAGTAGGAGCTCTGATTGGTTTGGCAGACAAGTATCATTCCAAAGACTACCAGAGCCACTCTGATCGATCCTCACCTCAAATGCATGTATAGAAGTGGATTTATATCTTGCGAAGTGGAATCGGTAAATATAAGAGCTTCCACAGTATTTAAACCACACTCCAACGTTTCTTGACAATAGGGAAATAAGCTAAGAGCAAACAAAGGAAGCAGTTACTGTAAAAATGCATTTCTTTTGTTTTCAAAAAATGTTGGTAATGCCCATAGATCGCGCTCCAGCCAAAGAGAGCTCACAGACGATCAGTTATCTCAAGTTTTTCTTCCACTCATTAGCCAAGAAAGGTTGTAATCTACTACGTAAAGCACGATTTATACGTTTCTCGGTTATACGACTTTTCCCATTTATACATCGCTTTCGCTAAGTCCCAATTCATTCCTATTCATTTTAATGTAGAAATTCTTCGTTTAAACGAGGCTCAATATCGGTTATACGTCGTTTTCCACTATCTTAAAATTTGAAAACATTCAGTATTAGTTGTTACTTCCTAGGGGAGAAAAATCTCCAGATCTAAGGTCAAATAAAGGATGTGGTGAGGGCTGAAGAACTGCATTCCTTCGCTGTTGTGGAGCGCTGTAAGAGCTTATTTTTTTCTTATGTCCGAACACTAGTGAGAAAATATTTTACGAACTTAACTTGATTTATAACGCTGTAATTCACAATCAAAGGCAATCTTCTCGTCAAAGGACAATGAAAGATAATTTTTTTTAAAAATAAATTGAAGATTTTATATTCATATACAATGCAATATATTCGAATGAGGTGTTTAGGATGTGCAATATAGTACTCAAGATATGAAAATAAAATAAATATTTAAAATAAACTATAAAGGTATGGTTTGTTTCATTTTAATGTTTATACGTTTCAATATTTAAAACAATTCCTTATTTAGAAATTAAAGTTGAAAAAAGAAAAACCTCAAATTTATTGCATTTACGTAAATCTCATTAGAAGCAATAACATAATCAAAGATGTTTTCAATTATACGCCATTTTACGTCGGTCCCTTGAAAGACTTATAAACGGTGCGTTAGTGTAGTAAACAGAGAAGGAACACTGACCTGCGTCTCTGAGAGGGAGAGCGCGGTGGCGAGCTCCAGGCGTTCGGGGGTGGAGAGGTAGCGCTGCGCCTCGAACCGCTTCTCGAGTCCGTGGAGCTGCTGGTCGCTGAACACGGTGCGCGCCTTGCGCCGCCGGCACGGACGACCGCCCTCGCCCCCGGGAAACAGCGACCCCGGGAAGGGAAGACCTGCAACAGGATAGATTATCATCATACACTGTGAAAATCGAGTAGGTGAAAACACACATGAACTAACGAGGGATGAAACGTTATTCGATGTTTTAATTGAATCGTCAGTTTGAAAAGGGGAATATAGGTCCGAAAAACCGTGTTTTAAGAAGATCGAACCCCTCCCCCCCGATGAATAATTGAATGTTCGCTGTATACAGGGTGTTTCTTAAGTCCGTTTCGCGGCTTTTATTTGGAACCAACGTGTCCTAGGGTCACGGAAGTAATGTCCAAAAAAAAGTTAAAAAATTAATTTAAAAACTGAAGGAGATAGAGAAAAAACCCTCAATAAAGGTATTGCTGCCAACGTTATGAAGAACTCACTGAAAAAAATTTCATTAAAATATCGTTAGTATTCGCGGAGATATTAGCATGTGAAAATAGCACTTTTTCAGGCCTCAAAGAAGAAAAAGTTCGCATATTTGCAAGTTTTTTTTACTTTTTGGTTAAATTTTGCCTTCATTCAACTAAAAATTTCAAAACTTAACACTAAAAAATTTGAAAATTTATGAACTTTTTCTTTTTTGATGTCTGAAAAAAGGCTATTTTCACTGGCTCATATCTCCGCGAATATTCACGATATTTTAATGAAATTGTTTTTTCAGAGAACTCTTCATAATGTTGGCAACAAATACTCTCACTGAGGATTTTACTCTACCTCCTTTAGTTTTTAAATTAATTTTTCAAACTTTTTTATTTCGCTGCTAGGGGCGCTGTTAGTCATCTCAATGGGTTCTCCAGGGTCCCTTACCTAGGGGTAGACCTTACTTCTGTGACTCTAGGACACGTTGGTTCCAAATAAAAGTAGCGAAACGGATTTTTGAAACACCCTGTATAACAACCAAATTTGTTCAGGCAATTAAGGACTATTTCGAGTTTAGAATAATCATCGAAAAAATATATAAATAAATTTAAAATTATTTTATAGTTTAACAAAGTAGAGGGACTTATTTTCCTTTCCAAACTAAACTCATCGGAGCAACAGTCCTAGTGGGCCAAGTCCTACTATGCCCATCTTCGTTTTCGTGACAGTGGGGATTTGGGGTGCAAGGCCTATGTCCCGGTTAGGTGGTCAGCCTAACGCGAAATCCCCAGTTCCCGCTTGAGATCCAGTTAAAGTTTGTTTTTTGCGTGCGAAAACAGCTGTTCAGGAAACTGCTTTAGAAAACTGTTTGCGCACACAAAAAAACAAACTTTAACTGGATCTCAAGGGTTTAATATTGAATGTATTTACGTGAAACTTTGGACTTTAGGGTTTTCAAATATGATCTTTCAGATAACATTGATCATTGAAACTGTTTGATCATTGAAAATTCCTTCCCCGATCATCATTTTTCTAAATACCATTAAGGGAACTCCATTGCTAGACTAAGAGATTAATATTGCACGTTTTAAAACTCCCCCCAATGTTTAGCAACTGGCCCAATTTCTATGGCATTGAGGATTTTGGTAGTACGGATACTCCTGTACCTCATGCAATAATGTTTTTTCATTTTATTATGTTTTGTTTTGTCACACGGGTCTTCTAAAAACAGCCTTTTGAAACGTGGTCACGCTACATTAGGTCCTAGCTCTTAAACGGTAAGGCTGCGCCCCACCATCTCTATTCGAATTATGCTTGTCTAGGGCCCCTCTACCTCCCCTCAATTATTGATGAGTATTTCTGAATCACCCTGTATATTGTAATAAATTGCAGCAGACTTTTGTGATATTTTTCCATAAAAGAAAGTCTGAGAGACAATTCAAGCCTATCAGCTTAGAAAAATATAAAATATTTTATCTTTTATAACAATATTTTGTACTTGGGGTAAAATGGGTCATAGTTAGGAGGCCTTCTGTATTAAGTAAAAACTATGTTTTTAACTTATTTCCTTCAACTATACATTAAACTGTCAAACAAGTTTATTTTTTTCTCCAAATGAAGTATTTTAATTGCTACATTTGAACAATGTTCATTAACTTCGGACGTTTACAACTTCATTAAAGTACAACTTAAAACAAATTTTTTCAAATAAAAACGGATTAGCCGATAGCCTTTTTTCTTATATTCATGTATATTTAGTAATAAATATATTTTTGACATATTTTTGCAATGAGACCCATTTACCCTAAGTTGGGGTAAAATAGGTCATTACTTTGATGCCAATGACCAATTTATAACTAAAAAATATTTGATAAAATTAGATGAAAATATTTTGAAGGATTGTAATGTCAAGATCCAATTAAAAGAAATCATTAAAAAGTAATAGTTTTAATGAAATAAAACTTAAAATGTGAAAGTACCTAAAAAATGACTCATTTTACCCCAACCCACTCTATACTCATTTCTGAAAATGTGCATACTCAAAAATGAAACACCTTGAGCTTGAACTCAAAAATGAGCACATGATGTTTCATTTTTGAGTAGGCACATTTTTAGAAATGAGTTTATTCATGTTTTCAAATTTGAGTACGTTTGGATCGGAGTCAGTTTGAGTAGGGGAGAACGGGGGTGAATGGGACAGGGGATGAACGGGACAGCTAAATTTTTTATACCTTAACTTCACTTTAAATTTTTGTTATTTCAGCCATAAGATAGTAGTACCTAGCCCATTCAAAAAATTATGTTCATTGACATCAGCTTCCATTTTTGTATAAAAAGGACAACTAAATGTGTTTTCCCATACCAAAAGTAACTTTTATCGTTTTACTTCTATAATTATTTATTAAAAAATAATTTAACTAAAGCTTTAAATTTTACTGTGTTTTGAAAGAGTACTTATATTAGTATAGTTTCCAATTTAAATGAAGAAAATCCATGGATTTTTTCTTGTCTAATTTTAGTTTTTCCAAAATAAGTGGGTACGGGGATGAATGGGACAAGAGTTGCGGGGATGAATGGGACAGTTCCATCATCACTTCATTTCCCGTTTCCAAAACTTTCCATCTATAACTTGCTATATTCAACTCATTTAAGTAATTTCTGATAAAGTTTACTAAAAAAGTGTGCAAAAATTTATGTTTAAAGTTGTGTTTTATGTTCCAAGTCCAAACTCATGTGTAAATATGCTAAGTCCTAATTAGCAAATAGTTGCAACTGTCATCTCAAATATGCTATGGTTAAACAATTATTAATTAGGTTTTTATGCTCTATTTTTATGAGAATTTCCTTCAAAATGGCAGGGAGAATGTTACTGCAGGAGAGGAATGGCTTTGGGGGTTAGGTCCAGGCATCAAAAATTAACTATTTGCACTCCAAAAAGTACAAACCCATAAAAAGCGAGCAGCATTAATAGAAATAACACCCGCTTCAACCACTGAGCTGAAAGAACAAAAGCATTTTCTTCAGTTTATATGTTAATTTTACTCGTCATAAAGTCGAATAAATGTAGGCTGTTTTTTGCCCTTTAAATGCTTTTTTAATTTTTTTCTTTGGAAAATAAAAGTGTGTTGTTCCTTTAAAAAAGCTAAACGTTGTGCAATATTCAAAATAACTTTGTTATTTTATAAATTTTTAAACTTTTTTTAACTGTCCCATTCATCCCCACTCGGTGTCCCATCCATCCCCACCACGGGGATGAATGGGACAAAATACATGCGCTCATAAAAACTTTTCTTGGAGTTTAATTAATGGGTAATTGATTGAATACACGCATTTATAATGGAACCAAGAGTTCAATTATTGGTTTTAAACTTGTTACAGGATTGAAATTTGTTTATTTTTTTTTTCAATTTTAGCAAAAATGTGAAATTTGTCCCATTCATCCCCGTTCTCCCCTACACTCAAACCTGTTTTTGTGCCAACCTTTTATGTGCGATTTTTTATTTGTGCGACTTTTTTAGTGCGATTTTTCCCTCCGACATTTTTTGTGCGGTGTATGAAAATTTTAAATTAGAAAAAATCTTGTAAATCTTGCTTCCGAGACATACATGGGTCTCGTGAAACTACAGTCGTTGCCAAATACATGGTAACTGAAAAAAAAGTCTACGGTAGGTATAGAAACAGTTTCTCAATTCAGCTGTAGGTTGGGGATTGCGTTACGGTCCGAACATAAAGAGTTTTTCAATTCAGCTGTGCTGAGGGATTTTCGCTACGGTCCTACGTGAAACTTTTTTATGCGGTCCTTATTCACCGCATAAAAAAGGATTTTTTAAATGTGCTGCAAAAACTATTTTTTATAGCTACTCGCGAAGTTTGGTGCGAATTTTTTATGCGATTTTTTTGTGCGGTCCCTATTCCTCACACAAAAACAGGTTTGACTGTACTTGTTACTCAGTTTTGAAGCAGTCGTTTTAAGAGTGTGTATATATTTTACATGAGGAAATCATCTCTCTAATTAAAAAAAGTATTATAGCTAACCCATTAATATCAAGGGAATTTTTACTATGGAAAATCAAAAGAATATCACTTATCTAAATTAAAAAAGTATGATAGTTTACCCATCTACTTCAAGTATTTAAAAAACTTAAACTACTTTACAACATTCAGGTTTTTTTAATGATGTTAAATCTTACCCGGCTCACAACATTGAAATAACTTTAAATTACTAAAAAAAGGTGTTTTCAAATAAACCTGTTTAGAGTATTACAACATTTCCTCCTGGTTCTCAGAACAAAGCTCCCCCATCATCCCTTCGTTAAACGACAAAAGCAGCTGCCCCAGGCCTCCCGCTTTTCTTCTGCTAACGATTTAATAACAAAACTGTCTTCTTATTCCGTCTCTAATCGAGGTTCAAAGAAACTAAGCTCTTTCAAACGAGTACAGGGGACCGGCAGTTTATCCCTTCATAACTCACAAGAGGGTATTGAAGAGATTATTAGGAAGAGGGTATTACCGTTTCAAATCTCCTTCTGAAAAAGCTGGCTCGTGCCTGAGCCGTCGTCTCTTTTTTGCTGCTGATGCCATAATGGAGATGATACTTTTGCTGGGCTTTTGGATAATTACAGGAAAAATTCATTAAAACCGACTAATGGGGACGGTTCCTTTTAATGATTGCTCGATTTACTAAAGAAAAAAAATATCTGAAGGGGATCAGAGAGACGGAGGGGGTGAAGGGAAAGTCAAAAGTGCCGAGGGGCGTCTTCAAAAACAATGTGAATTGTGTAATATCGTATTTTCCTTTAAAAAATGCATTATTCAAAAGTTCATATACACCTAACGTAAAAAGTAATAAAGAAATTAACATGATTTCTGGTGAAAAATTGGTATTATGCACATTTATGTGAATAAATTATTGTTAGGTTTTTGGAATTTAATTTGATAATAAAAAATCTTTTGGGTATACCCAAAAGATTTTCACAGTATGTCAAAAGATTTTGCACAGTATACTGTGCAGTTTCAGGGTTTCTATGGATTTATTGAAACAGAAATTATAGTTCGTAGGTTTCGGTGTGATAAATACATTAAAAGTATTCAATGAATATTGTTGATGTTAGTATGCAATGTATTCAAACAATTTTAATCAGTAAACAGAGTAAGTTTCGTTAATGTTTACTGTTTAATTTATTCATTTTTTGCAATTATAGAACTAGAAACAAGTATAAAAAGAATAAAATAATGCAATTTTTGTATTACTACAGTACTATCTTTATATTTTCAAACCTTTACTGCAGTTATGAAACTTCAAAGACCAGTTTAATTACTTCACTTGTTGGTTGAAATTTTTTTACTTACTGGGATTTCATCAAAATAGATTGTAAAAGAATATTTCTTGTAAAATTTTTATATTTCTTTTCTTTAAAACGAAAGTCAAAAATAAGAACTCTAAACCGGATTATTGGAATCTTACTTGTATTTAATTAATCATACACATTTCCTCAAGCAATCTTTTAAAAAACCATTCTAAGAGCATTCAATTTTTGAAAGAATTTTCTTGATCATTGTCTTACTTGCCATATAAATATCCAAAACGAACAAGAAGGACATAGGATAAATAGAACGCACAGTTATCCAAGAAAAATTAATTAACAATCAAAACAAAACTTATTTATTAACCGAACAAAAAGTCTGTTTCCCTCCATGAAGTGTTGGCTCCGCCCACTTTTGGCAAATCGTCCTCAAATTACTCTAAGTTTCAAAATTATCTTTCATTAAATTTTTTGATCTTTCGGGATTAAAAAAATTAATTAATTAAACGAGGAGGAGCAAAGAAGTGAAGTAATCTCCAAGATGACGTCATGAGGCCTTTAGTAATTAATGAGTTAATCACGGAAAAAACGCTCTTTTTTAGAAGTCTTTCAAAACAAGCGATTGTGGCTTAGCTCAAGACGTATACTTATGTTATTAGAACAGGAAAAAAATATTTAATCGGGATTTTAAGATAAGAAATTCATTAAGCGAAAAGCCCGTATCAGTCTGTTATTGATGGGATCTTTTCAACGTTAAAGATTAGAGAAGCTTTGCTGTTTGTGATATATTAACTCGTAAAAGTTTTGTTGAAACTTAGGTAATGGAAAATATTTTTTAGCAGGTACTAATAAAGTGACAACAAGGGATATGAACTAATAGTACATTCTTTAAGTCAGAATCATGTTTGGATTCTTGGTCCCTAGGGCTTTTAAAAGGGTATGTATCAATTCATTTTCTTACCATTTAATGTTTTAAAAAATAAGAATTAAGGTGAAATGGGAATGGAGTTAAGGTAAAAAAATACTTATAGAGCAAAAAAAATATCAAAAAAATATAAGCTTTACAAAGTAAATAAATCTTTTAGCTTTTAAAAAGAGTAATTTAAGTAATCAATTACTTTATAGTAATTTAAAGAATTAAAGCTGTCAGAAACGATTCTAACTAGGTTATCTAAATAATTTGTTGCCCTATACAGGGTGATTCAGAAATAATCATCAATAATTGGGGGGAGGTAGAGAGGCCCTAGACAAGCATATTTCGAATAGGGACGGTGGGGCGCAGCCTTACCATTAAAGAGCTAGGACCTAATGTAGTGCGAGCGCGTTTCAAAAGGCCATTTTAAGAAGGCCGTGGGACGAAACAAAACATAATAACATGAAAAACATTATTGCGTGAGGTACAGGAGTATCCGTACTACTTAAATCCTCGATGTGATAGAAATTGGATCACTTGCTAAACCGTGGGGTGAGTTTTAAAACGTGCATTATTAATATCTTAGTAAAAAAAAGGAGTTCCCTTAATATTATTAAGAAAAACGATGATCAAGGAAGGAATTTTCAATAATCAAACAGTTTCAATGATCAATGTTACGATGATGGAAAATTCCTTCCCCGATCATTATTTTTCTAAATACCAATAAGGGAACTCCATTCTTTGACTAAAATATTAGTATTGCACTTTTGAAACTCACTCCACGGTTTAGAAAATGGTTCAAATTCTATCGAATTTATTGTGTAAGTAGTAGGGATACTTCCTTACCTCATGCAATAGATTTTTCTTTTTATTATGTTTTGTTTCGTCACACGGGGCTTCTAAAAACGCCCTTTTGAAACGCGCTCGCACTACATTAGGTCCTAGCTCTTTAACGGTAAGGGCTGCGCCCCACCATCCCCATTCGAAATATGCTTGTCTAGGGCCTCTCTACCTCCCCCCCAATTATTGATGATTATTTCTGAATCACCCTGTATTCATAGATTTAATAAATAATCCTACCAAATAATTCAGATCAAGATTGTATAACTACTGTTTATTGTCGAATCCTATATATGGGGAATACTCTTAAAGGGTTAATGGGCGTTAGATCATTTTCTGAGTTATAGTGTCACCATTTTCAATTAGTGTTCTATTTTTTTTAATTTTCAATTAAGAATCTTACAGAGTAAGTTAAAACTAAAGCATTGATTTTGCTGGAATTTTTGCCAGTTTTTAATTTTATCATATAATCGAGAGTAAAACTGATAAATCAATGAAATATTCCTAAGTAGTTCTATACGAAATAGCATGGTATATATATGAGAAAGCTCTTCTGAAATATTCGTTGCAAAACCCTTCAGTTTGAAATGGCTAAAGCGCTGAAAAGTATTTCTAGACATTCCATCTACCCCCAAAGAGAAACGTTGAACGCGGCAAGCGTTTTTTGCGTGAATATTCAAGATTTTTTCTCCGTATTTTTTCGGTCACAAACTCTAAAGGGAAAATGGATTTGAAAAGTTTCAATCCAACCCATTGGGCTTTGTCTCTCATATATAAAAAGCGCAGTCACGGCTGCAGTTATGTCACAGAAATTCTGTTTGCTGTCACTTTTCCCGAAATGTTTTCGCCATTCAAATTTAGAAAATGCGAGCCATTTTTCCTCTACTTTTCCGAATTTCGTTGAAACGATTTTCAACTTGAATATGCATCGAAGTGGATGGTAGTTGAAGTATGTAAGAATTCCCAGCTTGGTTTTAGTTAGTGATTTTCGATTGAATATATAGCCGAATCATCTTAAACTGAGTTGATTCATTCTGTGGGTATATTGCTTAACATAAGTATAACTTAACTTTTGAGTTTTTAATAGGGTCCAAAGTTACCCGTAAATAAGGCAATTTTTTCTCCAAAATTTCAAAAAATTTAAAATAAGAGACAATGTTGAAAACTTGAATACGAACTTTGAAAATGGTTTACATCATAGTTGAACGTTTTAAAACTAATATAAACGTCTGAAAAAATCAAATTTGTTTCGGTTGAAAAATTTTTTTTGCTTTTAATGGGGAAAAACCCCACCCCCTTGAGTCAAAGTTACCCCATTTTACGGTATCCGAATCGTGTTCGCAACTATGAAAAGGTCTAGAACTGTATCGGAGTTTTTTTGTATGCAGTAATGTAGGGGAAACTAGGGAAACTTAACTCGATATTTGATAATTCCGTAGTAACACCTAAATTTTTAAAAACATCAACAATTATTGCATTTGACAGCTTTTTCCTCTAAAAAGTTATGCGAAAGTAGTGTGCTGATAACAGTCTCCTAACATTTTACACCCTTGGGGGTCAAGTATCCCAAATTAACTTTATAAGGTTTTTTGGAATTATTGAAATTCTTCTGTAAAACAAGACGTCATAACAATACACAATTCCTTTACCTGACACAATATCTCAATCATCCTATATTTTCGTTTCATATACAAATAAATATGCATTATAAATATAATCACAACATACTTCTTAAATACGAATGGTTTCTAAATAAACAATTCTATCGAATCGTTCCAAAAAATCAACATCCACCCTCATCACCATCCCCACTCATTAGCGAATCGAACCCTGACGACCCCCCCAAAAAAGAACGCACAAAACCTCTCTCACAAACGACAAAAACTCCGCTATTTCCATTTTACTTCTTGGCAACAGCAGCAAAAACAAGCTCTAACAAGAAGAAGAAGAGAGTCAAATAAAATGGAGGAGGCCTTCCTAATGAATTTACAGTGCACGGATTACACCTGGCGCGGCTTAGGAGGCCATTATTTTGGTAAGGCTGTCCTGGCCATTAGTTGCAGATTTGGTCGGTCCCGCAGTGGCACATTACCCTTTTAATGATGGGTCCTCCGGCGGGTAGGACGTTAAACAGCTCCCTAAGTACAAATAATGTCGCCAAATTAGGGAGCTAAGAGCCTGCCGCAAGAAGGATACTGGGATTTTTTTTACTGTCCTTCCCTTTTTCTTTTATTTCTAGGGATGGTCGATTTTTTGGATTGGGGGACGTGGGCGTTTGATGGAGGGGTGGTCATGTGTCGAATCGATGTGGAGTATTTTTTGGTGAATAGGATTTTAGGAATTTGTAGCAATGAATAGAAATAAAACTTGATGGATAGGAACGCGGAATTTGATTAATTGTTTTGGATTTGAATATGTTAAATGAGGTATTTGCATGAGTGAGGGATTTGCTTGATTTTATACTTTTTCGATACATTATGGTCTAAAACTCCCAAATTTCTGATTTTTAAGTTCAAAAATGTGTTTTAAATAATTAAAAATTCAATTTTATTTTTGCCAAAACGTCAGAAAAGTCACGTTATCAGAAAACGGGCTTCTATTGGATGTGACGTCACAGCGCATGAAAACCATTGTGTTTTCTGTTTTCACGTGATCAGGAAACGGGCTCCTATTGGATGTGACCTCACAGCGCATGATTTGTGATTCGAAAGTGTTTTCGCTCCAAAACAAAAAACGAAATTTAAAAAATTTATATAGGAACTAGGCTACGAAAATACATGATGTAAACGTCATTCTTCATGGTTTTTTATCTACTATTTTAATAAAATTTAATCCCAAAACGGGAGAATACCTCATTCTTAGTTGTTATACTGAACATATTTTTCTCAAAACTTTGAATGTTTTAAAGATATTTGATAGATTTGAGTGATAGACAGTGAAACTTGTTTTTAACGATTCTGTAGGGACCCTTGAAAAATATTAGATGCAGACAGTCTTTAAAGATAGTTCTCCATTGCTAGTTTGAATGGGGAAATGGGACCATGGGTAAATACATAATGTTATATATATTTAGGTTTCACAAAAATTGGTTGCATATGATATGTATGAAAATTATTCCTTCCTGATTTGCAAACTTTGACAATTTTAAGGCCATGTTGAAATAGTGTGACGTTTTGATTTATATCCTCGACTTTTAAGGACACCTTCATCTTCTGCTTCTAAATTCGTCACAGGGTAGTTCACAGGGTAATCTCAAGTGTTGTTTTAGAGATTAAATCATCTCACTTTCAGTCCCTTTTCATTCAAGAAAGAAAATTTAATGGTTAAAGAAAGTGTAGTGATATCTATTTGAGTTTTAAGAATGACATCATGTTTTTTTTTCAATACAGAAAACAATCAATTCTTGAAATATTTTAAACGAAACATTTACAATGAATCTGCAATATATTGAAAAATATTTGAATACTTATTGCTAAGATTTGAAATATTTATTGCTAAGTTAACTTTTTGCTTGCAAACAATTCATGGCCCGATCAATTTGATGGGTTTAAAACATATCACCGTCTTTTATTCCCAAGCTGAGAGAGAAAACACATATCCTTAAACAAAACCTAAACTTTCCACTCAAATTTTCCTCACAGCACGCTAAACTGATTTGACTGCGCGCGTCTTATCCCTTCCTTCAAACCCTAAAACTTCCTCCCTAACATCCCTTAGAATTTATTCATGCACACCAAACAGAAGCAAAGAGCTGTCGCGCTGAGAAACCACCCTCGAAAACAATGAATTGGCGTTTGTGCATCGAAACAAAAACATCAGCAAGAGCAACACGGCAATCATCCTCCAGAAACGCAAAAACGCCTTCATCCGCTCAGAAACAACGCAAAACACCTAAAGCGTATGGAAGCGTAGAGGTAATATGGAGTAGAAGGCGCATCGGCTGTGTTCCATTGTAGCAGATATGGAAAGTTTTACAAAAGAAAATGCGCATTAACCCATAGGTATGCATATAGTTCATACCTATGGGACGAATTTTCTTCAAACTCATTGGAGAATTGGCTTGTCAACATGTGCTAAGAAAAATGTGAATTCAAAATGTTAATCGGGTGATTTGAACTGAACTGATTACACTTGTGTAATGTCGTGTGCCACTTGAAATACCCAAGCTCCATAAGGATTCAAGGCAAAGGGGTGCGCCCCCTGAGAAAGTGAGGCCCATAAATGGCAGGAGTCACATCTGTATAATAAAAGGTTAGTTAAGCTTTGTTTCCTAGAAGTCTCAATGCGTTGTAAAAACACTTTTATATTAGGAATTATCGATCACTTTTCAGGTACTTCTCATTCTCTTGTGTGATTGGTTTTTAACCTGTATAAGAGAGGAAACAAAAGCGGGTTCCCATTGGACGATGGCTTAACCCTTTCAGTTCTAGTCGCCCCAAATTTACCATAAGATCCAATGACAATCTCGGGTGCTTAGGATCAAAAGGGTTAAACCAGAAATTCGGCTGGGGGGATCGGAAATGTTTTTGTTTACACTCAAAATTTGTCCCATATAGGAGCTACTTTCAGTGTATCAATAAAATTCAAGTCAGTTAACTGGAACTAATAAAAGTTTCAAAAAACTAAAAGCAAATTTAAGCGTTGCTTATTCTCAAAGAAAAACAATGAAAAGAGATGGTTTATTTTCTAAAGAGAGATGGGTGGAGGAAAAAGAAAAAAAGAGCGAAGAGGAGCAGTACATGGATTGATAAAGACAAGAAAAAGAAAGAGATGAAAAGAAAAAGAAAGAAAGTGAAAATAAGGAGGGGAAGAAGGTAAAAGAAAAAAGTATTAGGAAAAAGAGAGGAAGAGGGAAAATGTGGAAGCGGACAGGGGGAGTTAGGAGTTAGGGAGATAGAGAAGGAGAGGTGGTGAACAATATAAAATTATTTTCTTTTCTATTGAAATTGGTTTTTATTTGGAATGATCCAGATGGAAAGAATCCTTTAAAATAAAGTTGTCTTTTATTTAATAAACTTTTGTGTTATGATCTTTTTAACATGAACGCTTCCCATTCTAATATCTTTGAATTCTTTGAGGTTTCCATACCAGAGTTTATGCAGAAAGAATTTTTTACGAATTAGAGAAAAAATTATATTTTGAGTCTTTTTTTGTACTATTCTTCATGAAGGGGCTTCTTTTCCTCATAAAACGGAAGCAGTTCTTATGTGCACTGCTCCCTGTTACTTTTTAAATTCATTTCTTTCAAAAGATTCTGCTCATACACAGGCTTACTACATAGTGAGAAAAAACGGGCAAATCTTGTCTCTAGTCTCTCTATATTAAAAAAAAGTAACAGTGACCGTCACCGCCGCTGATTTTGAAAATTTTATTTTTTAACACTTTGAACTATCACTACGCAAAAACTATTTGAAGGAATATTATGAAATTTTGACCATTGGTAGACAAATGTATGAGGGTCATTTCAGTTTCCAGACATAATTAATTAGATAATTAGTTCTGGATTTATTTAATGTCAAAGTCGAAAATTATTTTTTTCGGCTGCGAGTTCGCCCCCAGAAAAATCTATTTACAGCAGAAACATGATTTTTTGCAGACACATACTCTTAGGTATGAAGTTTTGCACCTCGTCGCCCTTTTTTTGAATTTCAAATTATTTTTGGAGTAATTAAATTCTTAAGTTTCGAAATTTTTTACTCTTTTTCGGTTTTTTCTTTTTAATACAAAAACTAATCACAGTAGAAATATGATATTTTAAACACGCATACAATTATTTTTTATAGAAAGATTGGCGTTTCCTTTTTTAAAAAATTCGAATTAGTTTTAGAATTATTAAGATACCAAGTTTCAATTTTTTCTTCCCTTTCTGGTCGTTCACTAGAGAAACAGGAGATTATTTTTAAGAGTCTGATTTCTTATTCCCGACGATTCACTAGATACACACGTGCACTTTATCAATGGCATGTTTTTTTTCTCTAAGATGGTTGATGACAATTAGTAGACTTGCTGGATATTTTTTGAAAACCTTTCGATTAAATTATTGGTAAGCTAAAAAGGAATATTTTAGTAACATATTTATTTTTGTAGTAATGGTCCAAATTAAGTTATTGATAAGTTAGAGAGATAAAAAGTTTCGATATTAAATTATCATTAACTAAGCAGGCAGTTCCAGGTTTTACTGGTAATTACATGGTAATTGAGATGAAACAAGCGAGCTCTGCTCGCTAAGATCGCGAAGCGATCTTCAAAGAACTGCGAAGCAGTTCCGGGGGTTGGTGAGCGATAGCGAGCAGGGGGCAGAGCCCCCTAGTAATTAAAAAAAATACACGTCAACGAAGAAAGTACGCAAATTCTGTGAAACAGACACACTATTACTAAGAGATGTCAACACGATCTTTTCAACGACGAAAGCTGGCCCAAAGCGCGCTCTAACCATTCTAACTCCACGATCCATGATCCCTGCGAAAAAAGGATTACCTCTGCAGCGACGAGACAAAAAAAACAACTCCTCGTATTCAAAATTACGTCCACTCGTGATTTCCGAGGGTCTTAAGCCCCGTGTCAACTGCCCGGGCGTTAGCGCCCCGGCCCTAAGCCTGTTAGGGTGCGCCCCAAGTATCCCTACTTGTTATAGAAGCATGCGGGCGTCCAAATCCGCCCTCGGTAATGCAGAAAAGACCATCATTTGTCTTTCTTCCGGTGTTATAGAAGTAGGGTGGAACTGTCTTGGAATTCATCGCGGCTTATCCAACTGTATTTCGGATGGGGTCTTAAGTAGACAGGTGGCGGGGGAAGGAGGTGGGTGGCATAATTCGACAAACGGAGGGCCGTTAGATCGTCTGCAGGTCGGGGGAAGGGTAAGTGTTGTGTATGGCTGGAGGGTATGATTTGATTCGAAGTGGAGAAGGTTTTTCGTTTTGTTTGTTTGTGTGCGGAGTTGAGACGTTTTGACGCGATTTTGTGTGTTTTCTCTTTAGATGGTGGAGGAAGGTTGGTTTTTGTTTCTTGAAGTTATTAGAGTGTGATTCTGGGTGGTAGGAAGGGAAGGTTTTTATGGGGTGTATTTGGGTGGAGGTTAAAGTGGTATTGTACGGGTTAAGCTTGGTTGATGTTGGCGGAGAATGACTTTATTGAACCGAAAAAGAGAGAAATCACAATACACTTTTTAGCATGTATATGTAATATTTAATCTCTTCAAACTTATGCTAAAATACATACATGCTAATCTGCAGATATATAAAAAGTAATTAAAACAGTATTACGATAAAACATTTTTATTCGGGCTTTAAGGCCGTGGTCGTTAGTTGAAAAATGTTTTATCGTAATAATTCCGGCTGCGAAAGTCTTCGCTTTTATATTAAGACAGTATTATTGAAGATACTGTTATTGTAGTTATAGGTGGCGTATGTAGGAAAAAATTATTCGTATTGAGATATTGGTATTTTGGGGGAGATAGGAGGGTAGGATTTGATATGTACGCTGTAACGTTTTTTTCCTCAGCTCTAATTGTGCTCCAAATGATCAGGGGTATATTGCTGGAAACAGTTGGCTACCATAATCTGGACGCTGAGTTACTGGTTGAATAGATTTAAAATAAACAGCCATCTTGGATTAAAAAGTCTGTTAAACGGAATCTAAAATATGTACATCATTACATAATCTCATACTTTTAGCTACTTGTACGTTTATTATATTTCATCTTGTCGTGTGCACTTATGAGTTAGTGAAAGCATCCTTTACAAAACTGGTTTTTGTCGTTTTCCTTGGTCAAAAAAGGAAAGAATTCTGAGCTTTTGGGGGAGGGTTTTATATCACCAAATCTTTCCCCT
The DNA here is from genome assembly GCA_024610705.1 of Tetragnatha versicolor. Taxonomy (NCBI): domain Eukaryota; kingdom Metazoa; phylum Arthropoda; class Arachnida; order Araneae; family Tetragnathidae; genus Tetragnatha; species Tetragnatha versicolor. The sequence goes on along the minus strand of JANDEH010000004.1, from coordinate 52,401,166 downwards.
TGTTTTCTGTTCTGCACTGGAAAAAAAAAACTGTAGAAAAACAGAAAGTTTCATGAAAAATGACTTCATGTTTACAGGGATATTCTGTCATGTAACATTCCCACCGCACTTCTATTTATTTTATGTAAAAAAACAGCTTTTTTCTAGTTTTTTAGCTTATCTGTACTTAAACAGAAAGTTTCAGTTCGTGGAGAAAGAAAGAAGATCTTCGGATAATTTCTACTTTTACTGAATCCTCGTTGGAGCAGGGGTAGCGTGCGTGCTTAGCATGCGGTAGGTCGTGGGTTCTATCCCCGGTTATTGATTTATTAAAATTTCAAAAAAAAACCAGCTAAAATAAGTCGGCACTCATGCGCACAAGCAGAATATTACTTTGAGGCAACAGAAAAAATATGTAGCTCACTTGACAGAAAGTTTCTTTTTACATTTACATTTAGCATTTACCTGTAGGTTACAGCTTTTTTCTGTTTACAGGATTTTTCTGCTTACAGAACTTTTCTGGCAACTTTTGCTGCCAGAAATTTTCTGTTTTTTTGCAGGATTATTTTTTACAGTGTGGTATTAAAAATTCACTTGTTATATAAACTATAATTTTAAAACTAGAGTAAACAACCAGATACCTACTGTGTAGTACATCTCATTAAGATTTAATGTAATTTTTTAAATGTTAAAAATAGAGTGCGACATATTTAAGTCCTACATATTGTTTTAATATTTGCTGATTATACTCAACTACTCCATTTTAATAACTCGTCATAAATGGGGTATCATTCATTCATTCCATAATTTACTCGGGGAGTAAACTCTTTTGGAGTAAGAGGGAGCGAAATGGAAAAGTTGTAAAGAAAAAAAGAGGAAATAGAGAGAAACTGAAGATGAGAGAAGCCAACAGAAAAACACAAAACTAGAAACCACTGCATATCAAAACATTTATATCTAGTACCTAAAGCAAAACTATTCCATAAAAACTATTCCATATTTTCCATAAAAACTATGTATATTTATCACCTAAATTCTTTAACACTTTACCCGAAAATCTAAAATCCGAGAAGTCCCCTTCTAAGTTTAAAAAATTATTAAAGATCTACATTTTTACAATGGAAAATATCGAAGACTTTTTTTAAAAATGTAATCAAACGCTCATTTGGATCTTTATTTAATCTGAAGCTTGCCCTGCGATCACTTTCAATTCTTTATTTTAATTTACATGTATGTTTTTTTTATTATTTTATTTGTAATCACATTATAATTTTCACTAGGCTTCCCATATGGGTCTCTGACTTCTGGGCAACTCATACATCAAATTTTCTGTATTTATTTATTGTCATTAATTTCTTGTTTTTTATGTGTCTAATTTTGTATCAATTGTTGTTTTCAAAAAATAATAAATGTTCTTCTTCTTCTTCTAGAAACAGAATGCGAGAAAGGATAAAGTTAAAAAGAGAAAAAAATAAATCCTTGTATTTTTAGCAAAATCCCACCATTAAGTTGTGTTTCGTCGCAATTACATTACAACCAAAAATAACCTCCAAAAATCCTTAAAAAAACAACTCCAACTTTTGACACCCTCAGAAGCAACCCCCCACCGAAAGCGACAAGCGACAAAATTTGCCCAACAAAAATCAATCTCCAAACTCCCACAAAAAGCCTTCTCTCCTCCCAAACTTTCCTAAACCCAAAACAACCACCCGGAATGCCCCTATCCTCTCTCCACTAACTACATAAATACGGACACAACAAGGACGGTGGGCGAGGGAAAAAAAAGGCACCACTGCATAGCGGCTTACAGTGACACAACAAAACACAAAGCCCTCCCCTTAATTTCGAAAGAAGCGCTCATTAGAGGCAACGTCGGCTTTATCGGACGCCAACGTGACTAATCTGCTCAATCGGCGCCGCGAGGCCCGGGCCCGTTTTCAGCTTAGCCTGCCCGGGACACGTCAAGTGGGCCCGGGACCCGTCGTTTTTGCGACGGCAGATTGAGGGGAATAAAAGTCTACGAGGGAAGGGAGGAGGGGACGATTTGGAGCGGTTTGGTGGAGTGATTTGGGTGGGGATCTGGAAAATTTTGGAGTTTCCCTACTTTTCTTCTTTTTCTTCATCCCAATCACTGTTCTCATTTGCTCGTATTTCATCAAAATAGAATTCACTTCCTCATATTCTCTTTCCTATCACTTCTCTTGTTTGCTCTTAACTAGAGACTCTATTATTATATTTCTTTTATCAATTTTCCTTGTTGTTCCATTCTCCCCTACTTCATTTCTATTATCTACTACTATTTCCTTTCCTAGAGCTTTTTCTCTCATTCTTCATTACTTTTCCCTTAGCCCTCTTATTTTCTTCTATCCCTCCAATTATCTTCAATTTCTTTTTAAATCTCTTACTTATTCTACCTCTTTCTTTTTAATATCCCCTTCCTTTTTATCACTATCTCTTGCTCCTTATTTTTCTCGCTCTAATTATCACTACTTCCTCTTATTCTCCCTTCTCTTTTTTCAGGTTCTGTAAATAGTTAATTAAATTTTTGATTTAGTTAATTCCAATTATCTGTGATTTGTTCCCTTATTTTCTCACCTTATCTGTCTCATTCCCATTATATTTGTCCTTGTTGACTCTTATTCCTCCATCTTAATTTGATTTCTCTGCATTCTTTCTTATGTTCCTCGTCTCCTCATTTCCCTTTCTTGTTCTCTTTCATTCTGCTCTTATTCCTTCACGTTCTATTTCTCTCTTAGCTTTCCCTTTTTTATCACCTTCTTACATTTCCTCCTTATACCCCCACATTTATAATATTCTCCCTTATATGCCTCTCCCCTAATCTCTCTCCCTAAACTATTTTCTCTGTAACTTCATTTGCTCTCATTCTCTTTTTTTAATATCCTTTCTTTCTTACTTTTACAATATCCTTAAGTTAAGAATGGATCTCTTTGAAATTATTAAGATGGATCTTAAATAGGTAAATTTTCTTTTATTTGAAGCTTTAAACTACATACATATTCATCTGAAAGGTTGTTTGAATAACCTACAACTTTTCAAAACAAACTCCGACTATGAATGTTCCAGCTTAAAATACAGGGTGTCCATAAAATAAGTAACCCCATTTAAGGGCCTCTGGTAGCCAAACCATTCATCGGAATTGAATGAAATTTTGGTGGAAGGCGTTTTGAGGGATGGGGAGGAGAATGGTATAGGTTGGGGCAGATAAACTTTATCAGTTACGATTAAAGTAAAAAAAAATTTGAAAATTCCCAATGTAACCCCCCTTTTTTATTCGCGCTATGTGATCCCAGATGTGAAAAAACACAAATAGCGTTAAAACGGTACCTCTAATTTGAAAACTCGCTCCTAGAGAAACAAATGAAAACAGCTACGAAGCTGCTATTTTTGTAGAAGCTAGACTAGTGAATGGTTAAGAAAATATGTCTAGTGAATCAGTAAATAACAATAAAAACTAGGAAACTTACTAGCATACTCACTGAGCTATAAAACAAACTGAAGTTTGTTTTATAGCTCAGTGAGCATACTTTGATTTTACTAGTTTTTATTTTTATTTACTGATTCACCTCCCCATCCCTCAAAACGCCTTCCACCAAAATTTCATCCAATTCCGATGAATGGTTTGGCTTCCAGAGGCCCTTAAATTGGGTTACTTATTTTATGGACACCCTGTACTTAATACAGGGTGTCCCATAATTAATGGGTCACACTTCTAGAAGGGATAGAAGACACCTAGACGAGTCAGAATCACATAGGACTCGGGGGTCCCAGACCAAATCCCAGGGAGTTAAAAACGGAGCGACACCCCAAAAAAAGTATTGAAAAATTAAATTTGTAGAGCAGGGGTTCCCAAACTTTTTATGTCGCGGAGCCCTTTTCCGGAGACTAATTCTTCATGGAGCCCTTTTCCGAAGATAAATTTTTCAAGGTACAAAAAGCAAATTACATAAAAACCATTGCTACAAGAAATAAAAGCATAAATGAAGTAGCGTTAATAGAAATTTATTTCAATATGGTTCCAAAATTATTCCACAGCCCCTCCCATGCATATTTAACAGGTTTAATATGTAGCTTTTTAAAACATTTTTGGGTATAATTTGCATCTAAGAGCAAGTAAGAAAAATTGTGATTAATTAAGTTCCAATTATGATAAGGGAGTCTGGGTGAATTTAGTGAAATATGATCCATGATCCTTAAAAACAGTTATTTTATACTTGTTTTAGGTACATCATAGTCCAAATTTCGGACATTCGTTTTTAGGTAGGATTTTAATTTTAACGAACATATTATAAAAAATTGACAATAATAAAGTTTTAAGTACAATAGGGGAGTCTGGGGGTTCTCCCCCAGAAGAATTTCGAAAATTTGACCCTAAATAACATAGTTTTAACTTGTTTTGGTAAACCAAGAAAGACTTGGAAAAAAAGACAAGAAACAGAAAAAAAAAACTAAAAAAAACTCCCCATCAAATCCACTTAAATTCAAGGGTTATTTAAAGCTCTAGAAAATTTGGGTAGGAAGGAGCAAAAGTAAGTTCTTAACAAGAAACACATTGCTGAAAGTTATTTATATAACATTTCAGAGCAACGCAATTTAGAAATTATCCAAAAATGTATTTATTTCAAATTTCTTCGCGGAGCACAGTTTGAGAACCGCTGTTGTAGAGGAACTGCTATTGGTTGAAATTTAATTATGGTCTCAAAAATTGTGGTTTAATATGATCTTTAAAATCATCTCAAAAGTCTTCACCTTAAAATTTTTTTATTATGGAAAAAGTTAAAAAAACACAAAAAAATGTGAAAATTCTGCCCAAGGTGAAGACTAAGGGCAAGACTAAGGGTAAGACTATTTTAAGGTGAAGACTTTTGAGATAATTTTAAAGATCATATTAAATCACAATTTTTGAGACCGTAATTAAATTTTTACCAATATAGCAGTTCTTCTACAAATTGAATTTTTCAATAATTTTTTTGGGGTGTCGCTCCATTTTTAACTCCCTGGGATTTGGTCTGGGGCCCTCGAATCCTATGTGATTCTGACTCGTCTAGGTGTCTTCTATCCCCCTTAGAAGTGCGACCCACTATTTATGGGACACCCTGTATAAAAGCACTTACGATAAACTGCTTTTTTTTCAATTCAATCATGAATTTTAAAAGCTGGTCATTATAGTTAAAATACAATAAAATAAGTTAAATATTTCAGCTCTATATATCGTCGCTGTGAAATCAAACCGGCATATCTGCAAAAATTGAGTTTTTGAATTATTGGTGTCAAAAAATTCCTTTTCCCCCCGTCTATTTTTATGTCAAACTAGCGTATCGAGTTGAATAAAACTCCGTCAGATCGCGTTTGACCGGTATGCATGTAATCGAGAATAGCCATTTTGTTTATCAGAAGACAGATCTATAGAGTAATACACAAGTTGCTTCAAAACTTTCAAGGTGGAAAGATTATCCTAATAATTGAAATATTAATGATAGGTTAAGTAATTCTATTTTTTAAATTGGGCAAAATAAAACTAATGATTTTTATTTTTAAAATTTATTACTCTTTAATTTATGACTATAGAAACATTAAGTTGGTACAATTTAAGGAATCCTGAAAATTGTAAGATTTTAAATTGTATTTTTAAGGTATCAGTGGGTACCACCAATTCATTTACGCCTCTACCACTACTATTTAGATTCTGTAGTCTTAAATTCGAAATTTTCTTTTGAGTAAAAAAATATTTGTTTTTGTGTTCTATTTCTTAAAGACGTAAATACATTATTGATAAGAAACAAAAAATTGGATACCATTGATAGGAATGTCTTAGTTTTGCCCGTCACTCTTCAAATTCCTAAACAATCCTAAATTTGAAAAGTAAGAAGCAAAGTGGATTTCTAAATAACCAACTCCATTACCGAGACCAGTTTTATTTTATACGAGAGTGAAAATGCTTTAAAGTAAGGGAATTGAATGAAGCAAGGAGAGGAAATAAAGTCGAAATTGAGGAAAAAGTGGAGACATTAGATCTGAAAGGGTCAGAAAAGGGACTGCACTGGAGAGGAACAGGGAAAGTAATAAAAGCTGAAAACTTTAAGGAGAAATGGAAAAGAAAACTTTTTCAGATTGAGGACTTAAGAACCAGGTATACCAACTTTCAAACCAAGTTTATTCATAGTGCGATTCGCCAATTTTGCTATGATACACTTCCAATCATTGTTTCTTCAAAATGCAGATCTTTGCCTGTTGCCACATATTCCACATAAAAATAACCTTTCATCGCATTCCAACTATCAACTCAATGAAGACATATCGAGGTGAAAACAACAATGTAGTAATAGATCTTTAAGGTTGAGGGCAATCAATAAGTAGCTAACATTTCTTAAAAACTACTCTAAGTACTCTAAGGAAGTCCATATCGTTCGTTTGGAATTTTAAAACGCAATAACTTCATTAAACTTATGCACAGGGGTACCAAAGTCTTCAAAGAAGTGCTGTTTGGATTTCCGGATTTAATCTAAGGCCAACGTCACATTGGGCCCAAGACCGGGCGAATCTGTTGGGGCAAATCTAATCAGCAGTACCCTATAGCGGGGACTCTTTTTTTCGCTAATTGAATGGGGTAGGTATCCATTGCCGATAAGATCTGCCCGAGCAGATACGCCCGGTCTTGCGCCCACGGTGACGTCTCCCTAACTAACACAAAGTTGGGCAAAATAAAGCATATTACAACCTAAAGAACGCCAGCTTTTATGCTATTTCCAAAAATAATCTAAAGTAAATTTTAAATTGAAAGTGGAGATAACTTGTTCTTGCACCAAAATCCTCAATTCTAAGAAAACAATAGGGAGGCACAAGAATTTTCGAAATCCATAACGAAAATAAACGATTCCTTAATGAGGAAGTTGCATGATTTTTTATATTTTTTTAATCGATTCTTCTTGCAAAAATAAGCAACTACCCGAAATTTGAGGCCGATCGAGAAATTTTTTGATTGCCAAAAAAATTAACAAAAATCCCCTTTTTCAAAGCGCGCGAAAACGCCAAGAGTTTGGATGTGACGTCATCTTACGATAGGCATTGTTGAAAAGCAATGGAGTTGATGGTATTATAGTTGACGTCATCCTACAGTTTAAACAATAAACGTTTTCAGTCACGTGTTTTTTCTCGACTTTTAAATTAAAATATTTAATTACCTGTACATTTTTTTGAAAAACCGACTAGATATTTCATTTTACCATACAAAAAACCATACGGAACACTTGTTTGTTTTTGAAAATCTGACACATGCAACTTCCATACTATATCTTTGATTTCAATGATTTTTCTACTTTTATTTTTAGTATTTTATGGAAGGAGAATCCAGGGGTTACAAGTTTTTTTTATTTGTTCAACTTATTTCATCAAAATCCCAATTTTTGTTTTGAAATGTTTAGTTTTTAGTAATAGATTTCTCTTTAATTTAAACATGAAGAATTTAAGACAGTGCATTTTATAAAGCAACAAATTAAATTTCAGTTTAACACTCTTACAATATTGAAATGTAGAAAACCTTCTCCTTTCCTTCGCTGGAATTCTGACTATGCCCATGAGTAGTGCACTCGATGTAAAGAAAAGTTAGGAATGTTTTAAACTTGAAATAAGCCAAGATAAACCAGGAAAAGTTTATGCCTCAGTTTAGTTTGTATGCAAAACAATATTTATTATTGCATTATTTAAAATCAAACATATTGGTCCTATTTGTTATTTAACAGGATTTTATGATAAATTAAATGACTAAAAAAATAATTATAATAAAACAATAAATTATTAAAAATTATGGGATTTCCTAAGTGTAATTTAGTAATATTATTAAGTTAATTAATTAGTAGCTTTTATTGAAAATCAGAAATACAGTTTTTGCAAAATACTAATCTATTTGTTCAAATATTTCATTCGTATTCCTACTTCTTTTTGTATCATGTGGTTAATTCAAAATTTAATCTATGACCTTTTGTAACTCCATTAACCTATACTAACAAGAAACAGTGGTGAATAAGATAAAAAAGGAATTTCTGTAACAAAAATAATCACTCAATAAAAAACCTTTAGCTTTAAAACCTGGTTCGTAAAAAGGTGAAATATGATCGGGAGCACTTTGTTCGTGGTTTAATCATAAGATACGAATTCAACCTGTGAGAAGTCTCAAAAAGTTTAAGTTTTTAAAACTGCTATAAGTGGATTGAATCTTGAAATGCATTTAATCGTAATGAATTATTTATAGTAACAAAATTAGGGAAAAGTTGTTTTTTTTACAATAATGCAAATTGTGTACATAGCAAAACAATCTCTGAGCAAATTTACTTAGTTTACTCACAGCTAGCTTGTCAGATAGAAAAGTAAAAGAGTTTTAATGTAAAAATCTTCCATTCAAAAGATTTGTTTGTACATGGTTAGAAGTAAATTACGAAAAATATACTGCCCCTTCAATTTGAAGAGCCTTTGGACTCAAACTGATTGAGGAATATGACAAAAATTCTTTTGCTTAATAGTAAACTTGAAATAAATTCGATTTAATATAACTTTTTTATTCAATTTTGCAAGTAAACCGTCTAATCCGCATTTTTATTCGCGATAAAATTGTCCACTAGCAAATAACACCAAAAAAATACTGCATTTTAAGTTGCAATTGCTGTTTACTTCAATACTTATAATAATTACTTTTGTTTTTATAAGGTTATTCAATTCTTGCATATTGTTAAAAAATTTATTTTTGAGCTACTTTTATAGATTTTTGAAGAAGATTTGTAGATACAGGAAATACAAAATAATTGTTTACTTAAATCAACCATTTTACTCTTTTCACTTACCATAATACGTAAATAAATAAAATTTCTTTCTATGGAAAGTATTCAGACTCAAGTGATTATAATTTGATTATTAAAGCAATAAATATAAATAAGTTCAAAGTTTGAGTGAGATAGTTATGAGCCAATTTTATGCTGTTGCTCTTCTATTACAAATTCATTTGAAGTTACAATACAAGTTACATTCCAACTGTTCAAATACATTTTTATGAAAATTGTTTAGTACAATATACTGTAAATAGCAACATCCCTCTCTTGCTAAGCCTTCGAAATACCTCAAAACGAAAAATTTGCCTCAGGGTAGAGGAGAAAACGTCTTGTTCTGTATATTTTTGTGGCCGTGGAGCACTTAATGTGTTGATGCAATATTTCCAAAAGGGATTTCTCTTCGAAACATTCTGAAGAAAAAGATGTCACTAAATTTTAGAAAGCTCTGAGTTAGTCTCAATACCTTTTTGCGATAGTTTTCGATGGATTTTTTATTTTAACAAATTAATTTTATACTTCTCTTACAAAAAACTGTGTTTTATTCTATTTTACTATGTTTCGTGTAAAACTGTGTTTTGTTCTATTTTAATATCTTGTGAAAAGTTTTTAAGAAACGTATTATATATATATGATGCATCTAAATTCTTATTAAGTCTGTCAGCTGTAATAAAAATTATGGATTATTTTCTTATGGCTGCAATGTCAACTAGAAAACACAAATGTGTGTGTGTGTGTGTGTCTCTCTTAAAAGTAACTTAACCTCACAAGTTTTCATTTGACGATTTGTATCTCTTAATGAAATCTAATACTTTGTTTTCACCGTATATATCTCCACTTGTGTAAAGTAACTGCTGGATGTGATTTACATCTTACCTGATTTGGAGGCTTTTAAATCTATTGGAGTCATATTCACAACCATCAGCGTCGGTGTTAACCAAATGCTAAAGAAGAAAAATAGCTTATCGCTGACTCTCCGATTGGTGAAATCCTCTTTGACTTAGGATATAACATTGACTCTGATGGCTGTGAAAATGGCTATTAATATTCACTGATTGCTTCCATTTCATAAAGTATAAAATCTTTCTATAAACATTTCTTTCTTTCTAACTTGCTTCAATTATAGAAAAGATTATATTTTGAAAGTATTTTCTAAGAGTATTTTTCTTATATTGATGATACGTAATGGATAAATAAAAATAGGCGTGTAAAAGGCCCTCAAAAAATAAAAGCGTTCTCATAACATTCTTAAAACGAGTCTCAAAACTGAGTAAAAAAGAACTCAAACGGGCTCCGATCCAAAAATACTCATATTTGAGAACATGAATATACTCAAAAATGAAACATCATGAGCTAATTTTTGAGTTCAAGCTCAAGATGCTTCATTTTTAAGCATGCACATTTTTAGAAATGAGTACATTCATGTTCTCAAATTTGAGTATTTTTGGATCGGAGCCCGTTTAAGTACTTTTTTACTCAGTTTTGAGATTGTCGTTTTACGAGTGAAGGCAAAAACAAATAAACACTCCACTGAATACACTTCTTCCTTTTAGTAACTGTAATTTTATGCTTCGACAAATTTCATTCATGAGAAAAGCTTGCTAAAATTAGCCTAAATGAACACTCATTGTTTTGAATGGTCCTCTCAGTAGTTAAATGTTTATAATTCTAAATTCCATTTCATAAAGTAAAAAATCTTTTTAACCTTTCTTTCTTTCTAACTTGCTTCAATTATATATCTACTGTCAGCTGTTTTATCGAATGCAAAAGATTATATTCTGAAAGTATTTTCTAAGAGTATTTTTCTTATATTGATGATACGTAATGGATAAATAAAAAAATAGATGCGTAAAAGGCCCTAAAAAATAAAAGCGTTCTCATAAGACAAAAATAAATAAAAACTCCACTGAATACACTTCTTCCCTTTATAGTAACTGTTATTATATGCTTCGACAAATTTCATTCATGTGAAAAGCTTGCTAAAATTAGCTAAATGAACACTAATTGTTTTGAATGGTAGTTAAATGTTTCGGAAATCATCAATTTTGACCTACGGATTATTGCGTTTCATCCAAACAATCACAAATCCTTCATGGAACTTATGCGAATAATCAATCTTGTAAGCCACTTGTTGATAAACTTATGTTTATAATTCTAAATCTACTTTTCTATTCAGCTAAAACCTTAATTAAAATTTTTCTGACGATTCAACTTCCTTCAATTATATTCTGTACCCTACTTGGATTCTAATTATCTTAAATGGTTTAAATATGTGCAACGTTGAATTAATGGGATTTTAATTTATGGAATTTCAAGATAGTATATAATTAGATTTTTATAACTATAATAACTATTTATGTTGATTTAATTCTCTTTTTTACGTTGGAAATCAATTAAAAATCAATCAACATATCAGTTTAATATTAATCAATATATTCAAGAGTTTAAAGAGATTTTAGTTAAATTGACCCATGATTTAAAATACTTTTAAGAAATATAGATTTTTTGAATTTGCTTTTGTGATCCCTTAAGTAAAAAAGCGAAAACTTAAGGATAAGATTTATACTGTACAATCGGGATTCAGATTTATAGGTATTCTGATTGTATTATAAAGCTTATTTTTGACAAAACACTAATACACTATAACAAATACGAAATATTAAGATCCACTCTGTGCAAAAATTATTGGTAAAAAAAGAAGAACGTATGTGGGCCATCAAAAAAGTTATATAGTACCAAAAATGTTCGGATGAAAAACCTACTTCATTAAGATAAGTTTCATAAGTTTTATAGCGCAAGAGATATAATGTTGGTAGAATTAGAATGAATCAATAATAATATATGAGTGAAGAATATGAAGGAATATAGGAGAGATTATATTCTTTCTCTCTTAAGACTAACGACAAATTTATACTTTGTCAAGCAGTTAGTTAGAGCAGCCTCATTCCAAAGATCATAAACATTAAAAAGCCGGGAAACAGGTTTTTAGAAAGGTGAAAAAGATCGATTTATATAAGAATATTAAAAACATAATTTATTGTAAAAGAGGAGTAATAGTTAACATACAGTAGGGAAAATGAGAATGAAATTAAATGGTAGGCAGTATGTAAAATTATTACTTTTAGGAGTGCTTACTAAGAATAAGCTCTTTGTTATTACACATTATGCATTGCATACTGAAAAAAAGTTTGGAAAATAAAGGAAGTTGCAGAGGAGTAAGGGAGAGTAAATATTAGGGGATAACCCGTATGATATAGTGAGATATGATTAATGATTATGTATTTATTTATTTTTCATTAAAAACTAATGGTAAATGGAATGTAAATGTTAGAAATACACCATCTACCTAGGAGGTAATAGCCAAAAACCAACCCGACATTTATTTTAACCCCATAACAGTGTCGCCCGAGCTTAGCTCGGGCAACTACTACGTGCAGAATTTGTGATACCCGAGCTGAGCTCGGGCAGGAGACAAATTTACGTTTCCCTTTGTGAAGCCCAAACTGAGTTCGTTTCGATGATGATAGTGATTTTTCGTCGTTTACAGATTGTGAGACAACATGTTTGAATAATCTTGTTCCTAATTTAATAAGATGTGTGCGTAATCCAATATTTTTTATGTGTATGTTAAAATAATTAGTACACTTGTAATTACATTTAAATTTTGATTTTTTTATAAAAAACTTTTTTCTAACACTTATATTAATATAAAGAACAAAATTAAATAGTCAAAAAAATTTTCCATTTGTGGTCAATTTTTTTGAAATAAATGTCATTGTTAAGGGGTTAAACCTATATATTTTTAAACCCCTAAAAATATCATATTAAACATTATTTAAAGAATCATACACTAAAAATTGTTGGTACAAGAGTAAACTTTGATCTTTATATTTATTATCATAAAATCCCTTTACACTGAATTACACTGGAAAACACAAATTAAGTAAAGCTCCATTTATAGCTACCATAAAATCACGAAAAGGAAGTTCTAACACATGAGTAAAACACTTAGTATTCTTTATTGTGAAAAGTAAGATTCCATTTCGACTGTGTTCAGTTAGCCTTAAAAGATTCTCCATTCTATACATACATTAAATTATCTATCTATCATTAAGGCTAAAACTTCTTCGGATCTTTTCATTGGTGTGATAGAGAAAGGGAAGGATACTGGGAGAAATGATGCCTTCAAATCTGAGTAAATTAATTTGATCGTTTTTATATGATGATCCTTTTTAGTTTGACAAAATGATGGTAGGACAAGATTTTTTTTACAGTTTTCAGTTTTAACAACAAAGTAGTCATCACTTAAGTTGTAATTATTTTTATTTTATGTTTGAAAGTAAAAAATGCAAATCAACTGGAAATATCTGTTAAAAAACTTAATATTGTGTACACTCTCTTTACCCGAAAACTTTAAATACTCGTTACAATAGGTGATTGTATAAATTTTTTATACCAAGTTTCAGATTGAAGCAGTTTTAGGTGAATCTGATTTCATACTGTAACTTCTTCCCCATGAAAGTATGAAATTTTTCATGGCCATAGAGCAGTGGTTCCCAAACTATTTTGGTCGTGGAACCCCGAAATTTGTTGCCAATGATCGCGGAACCCTGAATATTTTTTAATCAACCAGCTTTTCAAAATTTAATAACTGATATTAAATGGCACAAGTATTATTTTGGTATTTCAGATTTAATTGAATTAAACAAAACTAAAAAACAATTCACTATAGAAATAATTAATAAAAATACAAAGCATAAACTAAAATAAATGAAAAAACTTTAATGTGAAGAATGCACCTGATTCTCTGATTCCATGATTTCTTAAAATCGGGCATTATTTCATTTTTTGGTTGGGGGCAAGGATTTTGTGTGTGCCACACCGTAACTAGACTTTTTTTAGGGGGGGTTGCCTCAACTTCGTTTTTAAGGTATCCCCTAACAAGCACATTGATATATGAGCACTGAAAAGTAGTATTTTAATGATATTAATTATAATGTCAAAATTTGACAACGTGAACTTCAAGAAAAAAAATTGAATATGGGATTCACCCCCAAGAAATTTTTGAAAATTTTCCTCTTATAGTGTTTTAACTCATTTTGAGACCCTTTGGGCTACATCGATCCAAAGTGAACAGTTTCTTGTAAAGAACAGAATTTTCTTGGGAAAAAAGTTGTAAATAAACTTGTAAGTTTCAAGGGGGCTAGGGGTTCTCCCCAAGAATTTTTTTTAATTTCCCCTTTTAACTAGTGTTTTATCTCTTTTTCAAACTCTTTTGGGAGCTCCTTAAGGGAAAAGCTTCTTGTAAGTGGCATAATTCTAAAGGGAAAAACACTGAATAACAGACATTAAAGTTTTAGAGGGGGCTGGGGGTCTTCTCCCAGAAATATTTTTGAAATTTGACCCTCAAAGGTAGTGTTTTAACTTCTTTTCAGACTTTTTGGGTTACATCTAAAAAGCTCCCACCACCTCCTTATGGAAGTTAGAGATATTTTCCTCTCAGTGGAAACAGTGGAAGTGGAAGTTACAGCTATTTTCCACTTAGTGGAAACCTTGGTACCCCCCCCCCCTAAATGACGACCATGGGCTTTATATTTGATAACTGAACTCGCATATCTGGTGCAGCATCAAGTTTTTAACGATATTTGGTTTTTGTTGCAACATATTTTGAAAACCCAGCTTCCCAGAAATAAGTGGTTGCAAACGGAAATAGAATTCGAATAGCTTGCTTGCTAAATTTGGATATTCATCGAATACATTGAATGCCACCGATGCTTGTGTTTTTATTTAAATTTATTATTAAAAATTTTAAATTTATTTTGGTGGTCGATTTCAGAATTAAAACAACATTCTTATTTTTTTAATAAAATAAAATTTGTCCCGCAGAATCCCTAAATTTTTTCGCGGAACCCCAGGGTTCCACGGAACCCACTTTGGGAACCACTGCCATAGAGTAACGACTTAAATTACCCCTCATCCTCCTACGATTTCAATAGTATTCCCATCCAAAATTACTTAAGCTTCGAAACTGATGGAGTAATATAATGAAAGCATTAATGTGTTTGAGGTACGGAGGATACAAAAAAAGAGTGACAGAGATAATGAGAAAATGAGAATGTGTTTTAAATTGAGAATATTGTTTACTCATGTTCTGATGATATTTAGAGCAAATGAACTCATGGATCTGATCTGATATAGAACCGAGATCTCTGTTCGTAACTCGAGTTATAGGTAAAAAGAATAAGAAGAAAAGTTCAACTCACCTGCAGACAACAGAAGTGGACTGGCATCCAGCGGCTTCCCCAGGAAATGCTGTTGATGAGGTTGCTGACAGAGGTAGGAGGGCCCCAGGCCGTATAGCTGGTAGTAGGGCACTGCCGCCCCCCGCTGAGGGGGGAGGCACAGCCCCTCCAACCGGGACTTGGGGGTCAGGATGTCCTCGATCATGAAGGAGGACCGACGACTCAGTTTCTCCAGGGAATAGGCTTCCATGCCGCCGAAATCGGACCTGTATTGCTTCTCCTGCATGTTTTTGCTTACTATGGGAGCATTTTTAGAAGATGAATTGCATTGTGGAGATTTGGAGTTATAGTTTTGGAGAAGTGGTTGTCGTTCAGTATTTCATAGGAATGATGAAAAGGATGAATGAGACCTTAGTATTATGTTGAAGTGTGGAGAGTCTGGTATATTTTTACAGAATGAATCACTTCTCCGTATTTTGTGCAAATGAAGTGATGGATGGTATGAATGGGTTATTGGTAGTCCAAAGCTTTGGAAATTCAAGGAAGTATCGAAACGTGTTTTTCAGTTTTTGCAAGGTTCTACGGTATTTATGTTTATAATTGGAAGATGATGAAATGGGGGTGGTTTCAATTATAGTTAGGATGTTCTGGTGGGGGTAATAGTTCTTTCAGTATTTCGAGAGAATGAAACTGCAGTGGCTGTCCTTTTCGTTGAAGTATGGAGGGAGTGGTGATGTAGTTTAAAGAATCAATCACTTTTCAGTATTTCATGGGTTCATTTCTTCAAACACTTCTTTGAAGTAGCGTAAAAAAATTCAACTTCATTATTTCGTGGGAATGAAGCATCATTCTTGCTTGTTCATTTCTCTGAAAACTACAAATGTTCTTTAGAATGTGCAACTTCAGTATTTCGTGAGACTGAACAGAGGGTTAAGGGGGAATGTCATAAATACCTTCGAAGTTTCGAGAAAAGTATGGTGTTCTTGGAATGTGTCTTTTCAATATATCGTGAGAATGAAAATGATATGAATATGAAACTTCATTGATAGTCCATTGCTATGAAGTAGTAGAAAAACAGTTTTTAGAATAAGCAGCTTCGGTATTTCAAGGAAATAGAGAGGTGAAAATGGAGGTTCATTAGATGTCCATTGCTTTGATGTTCAAAACTGAGTGAATATGGGTCTGAATGTTTCGAAAATGACTCCAGCATTGTCATCTCTTGAAATTCATAGGAATCATTTGATGCAATCTTATAACAAGTTAAATGCTTAAGAGATTGAAAGTTGAAGATTAATTTATTATTAATGTTAAAAAAACTTATTTTTGGATTTGGAACAGATTGTAATAAATTTCCTTATCTAATTCTTCTCAAATGATGTTTTGATAATGCATTTTTGAGTTCATCTGAGTGATTTTAATTGATAGTTCGATAACAAATCACACACGTGGAAATTCCAGGCGTTTTTAAGATATATGATTCTTGGTTGTCACTTGTTTTCAAATGTCATTTAACCATTGATTACTCCGGTCGCAGTATAAAAAGAAAACTTTAAATTTTTTACATGAATTTATAAAAAAGTAACTCTTAACTATTTTAACTTCAAACTACCAAATCATAAAAGTAAAAGCGATATTTAATTCTCAGGCATCAGAGAGACATGCTTGGAAATCAACAATTTATCGACTCGAAACCTTCGTCAAATCCAGAACTATTTTTCAATACCAATGTCAACAAAAGTTTTTTAAAAAATAACTTCAGGTAGTACACTAAACAATTTCAAATAGAATACGCATACATAAACAATAGGATACTTATCGTACCGACAAACGTCCACTGGCTAATCTCGCACGTCGTTGACAAATATCACACATGAGTATCAATAGCCAAATGTCCAGCGGCTGACTCCCTTGTTCCGTCAATTATTAAGCTCGTCACAGCAGTCAGTGCCTTTCAATGAAAGCAAACGGACGTTTTGCCGGCCGTTTACTCGTAACTCCTCCTTTAGGTTACGTCAGTGGTTAATGGGCCAATAGAGAGCGGAACGAGGCGGGGCTTGCGCCCGCTCTCCAGCCATTCAGAGGAGCGTGGGGATTTTGCTTAAATTCGGGATAATAGCTGAATCGCGATTAAGGTGAAAATGAAGCTATTTGCCCTCTTTGCTGTGGATTCATTCCCGGCTTTTTTTGCAGTTTTCTTTTTTGTTTGTTAGTTGGTTTGGGAGATTCGGGAGGTCTTGAGGGATTTAAATGTGATTACATCGCTTCTCTATTTGGATATTTCTTGCTTCTCAGTTTTTGTCCCGCTTTCAGTTAGTCATGAGTTTTTAATATTAATCTTTTTAAGTTTATATGTGGTTTTAAGATTAAATTTTATAATACATCTGTGGTACCGATTTAAAGTTGTAAGGTTATATTAACCATAAAAAATTCCACAGAATGTTTTTCGATAGCTTTTCTAAGATTTTCTACGAATTCTCAATAACTGAATATTTCGTATTGAATTGGGATTGCTTAAAAACCTTTTTAAAAGTTAATTGTTTTTAACAAAAAAATTGTTTGGGGAGAAAATGTAGAATTTCAAAAGAAAAAAACATAAGTAATCTAAAAAACATATTTGTAAAAGTATATTTTGAAGATGTTAATTACCATTTTGTAAAGCAAAAAAGATTCTAGAAATCTCTTAAAGAGAATTTTTGTGTAGAATTTATAAAATCTCCACTTTTCTGTCTCAAAAAAATTAAGATCAAATCAAATCAAATTTTATTATAGCAAACAAATACGAATACAAAAAACACATGGTCAAAAAGCATAAAAAAACATTGACCGTAATAAAAATCCCAAAGGAGAAACTGATCATCCATGGGTGAAAAGATTGTCTAAAAAATATTTTTAGGGGGTCAAGATATACAAAGGAAGAGAGAATAAGAGTAAAATTATATTCGAGTATAAAAAGAGAAATAAATAAAAAAAGGCAAAAACGAGAATGGCTTGGCTGGCAAATTTGTATATTAAGAAAAATAATAAGATTTCAGCTTCCACGAATCCAATTTTTAAATAGCGTTAGTAACACTTCACTTTAAACCCGATAAAGTCCTTTGAAATTCAACTCTTAAAAATAAATTTTCAGCTAATTTTTTCTGAGAGGATGGTAATTTGCAATACATAATTTCTTTTGGAAAAAAAACCCCACAAAATTTGTCATAGCCCCAACCCTATTTCATCCACAGTGGTAGAAGTGGGTGAACTAAAAGTGGGGGGATGGCCTAGCACAAGTCCCCCCCCCCGAATTTTTTTCACTCTGTTACCTCCCTTAGTACTTTTTGCATGATGGTATGCTTTATATATTCATATATTTTTTTGAAAGTTTTAAACCCTAAATAATTCAATGTACATTTTAAGCATTTTTTTTCGAATTTTGATTTATTATAATAATGCCCAAGTTTTACCTACGCTGCTGTAACTTCTCTCTATAATTATTTTTTCCAGAAGAATAAAGAAATTTTAATGTAGAATGAAGTGCTACATTTAATAACAGATATTGAAAATTATAAAAGTTTATACTTAGTATAAAAGTAGCTGTAAATAAAGTGCTTTATAGAAATACACTTAAATTCAAGTGCTAATAAGCCCAGTATTTTAAGCATTTAAAGAAATAAAAACCGCACCTGAACACCGTTACCGTTTTTTTGACTCTCCACATGATCCTTTTTAACTTGATGTAAATATTCCACTTCTCTGTCCACGCATCCGTATTTGAAGTTTTTATCTTGAAACCAAGTACATACTCAAATTAATTTTGAATTAGAATCTAAATTAAGTATTAAATAACAGAATATAACTATATGCGCGTGAGCAGCAACCGCTGAGAATGATAATTGTTTTGAGCCACACACACACACACATCCTCTGTCATACATTGTAAAAAATAATCCTGTAAAAAACAGAAAATTTCTGGCAGCAAAAGTTGCCGGAAAAGTTCTGTAAGCAGAAAAGTCCTGTAAACAGAAAAAAGCTGTAACCTACAGGTAAATGCTGTAAAAAGAAACTTTCTGTCAAGTGAGCTACATATTTTATGTTGCCTCACAGTAATTTTCCGCTTGTGCGCATGCATGTCAACTTATTTTAGCTGTTTTTTTTGAAATTTTAATAAATCAACAACCGGGGATAGAACCCATGACCTACCGCATGCTAAGCACGCACGCTACTGCTGCTCCAACGAGGATTCAGTAAAAGTAGAAATTATCACGAACTGAAACTTTCTGTTGAAGTACAGATAAGCTAAAAAACTAGAAAAAAGCTGTTTTTTACATAAAATAAATAGAAGTGCGGTGGGAATGTTACATGACAGAATATCCCTGTAAACATGAAGTCATTTTTATTGAAACTTTCTGTTTTTCTACAGTTTTTTTATAGTGTATCTCCTCTCACACTGTAAAAAATAATCCTGCAAAAAAACAGAAAATTTCTGGCAGCAAAAGTTGCCAGGAAAAATCTGTAGGTCGAAAAATCCCGTAAACAGAAAAAAGCTGTAACCTACAGGTAAATGCTGTAAAAAGGAACTTTCTGTCAAGTGGGCTACATATTTTTCTGTTGCCTCTCAGTAATTTTCTGCTTGTGCGCATGCACTTATTTTAGTTGAGTTTTTTTAATTTTAATCAATTAATATCCGGGGATAGAACCCAGGACCTACCGCATGCTAAGCGCGCACGCTACCACTGCTCCAAAGAAGATTCAGTATAATGTCGCCAATAGCTGTATTGGTTTTCGATGCAGTAAGTTTCTGTTTAAGTACAGATAAGCTAAAAAACTAAAAAAAGCTGTTTTTTTACATAAAATAAATAGAAGTGCGGTGGGAATGTTACATGACAGAATATCTCTGTAAACATAAAGTCACTGTTATTGAAAATTTCTGTTTTTCAACAGTTTTTTTTACAGTGCACAAATATCCTTTTTTTGTTTTTACTTTTTCTGGAAAGGAGATTATGGGCTCTTGGTCAATATCTGTGGCATACCTTTTCTATAACAGGAGATGGGGAGACAGTTGTTTATACTTTTAGGGTCAAAGAAGCTCTCTCTGCAATTTGTTTACACGTTTTTGTAATGCGAGGACAATCCTGTGTAAAACGTATTTTCTAAAAAAAAACACCCTCCCCGACTCATTCCAATAAACCTGTCAAACACTTCCCGAAAGATGAGAACAATTTCAGTGGTTTTAGAAGTGGGGTGATGATTTTTAATAGAATTAAGAAGTGGGAGGATGGATTATAGTAGAAATAAAAGTGGGGGGACGGATGGGTATTTTTTCGAAAAGTGGGGGGACGTGTCACCCCACGTCCCACCGCATTTCTAGCACTGTTCATCCAACTGCTCAACGAGGGTTAAATGAAATATGGGTGACTACTGATGGCTTGCAGTTCAATGGAAATTTATAAAAATCTGTGTTAACTCAGTCACAAGAAAATGGTTCTTTATCTCTGAAAATGGAAAGGAATGTGATAGATAAAAACAAAACATTAAGCAACCTCCAGGTCTTTGTGCAGATTTACATGATAAAACCCAAACACGAATATTTCAAACAGCATAAAATCTTCCTCTTTTTGACAAAAAATACACCCCAACATCAGCGCCCTAAGCCGAAACACAAGATCATCCGACACACATAAGCCCTCATCATAATCGATCTCCAACAACAAACAAAACAAAACGAGACCCCTCAACTCGACTCAACAACAAAATCGTCTGCAAGCGAAAGAAGAAAGCGGCTAAAAACGAGAGAGTCGTTTGCTCTCGCGTTATTGGCTGGCTGTGCCGCTAATACCCGGCATCTGAGTCCGCGATTATTCCAGCACCGGAGGCGGGAAAGTCCCGAGGGATCGGCTATTATGACTTTAATCGCCTTTTTCGCATCGCGATCGCATGGGTAATGCGATTATTAAACGATCAATGGCGCGTCTTAGCCGCTTTTTAGGAGGTTCGCTTTTTGGATTTTGTTGCAGGAAGTTATAATGAAAGATGAAGGAAAAATATGTGTGGATAAAGAGAGGAGGAGGAAGTAAGACAAATCGATTAAAATAAGCAGTTTTTAAAAACTAGACTTCGTATTAAAATCAGTGTTGTTTTTATACTTTTAAACCTCTATATCGTTGAGAGATGTTACTCCACGATAAGGAGAAACCTCCCACCTAGTCTAGGTGGGAGGTTCCTCCGTGCCGCGGTGTAAACATCCCCCATCCCTCAATGATATAGAGGAAATTTCTATCCAACACTTTTTCCGTAAAAAATGCAGTTTTTTTAGAGAATTTGCAACGTAGAGAAGACGGAAGATTATTTAATGTCTTATTTTATAAACATGGCGTAAAGGATTTGAGGATTATTTACGGATAGAGTAATGTGAACCAAATTTTAGGAATTTTATACACAATTTGTCATGCAAGGTGGTGGTTACATGGTGACCAAAAATTTAGGATGATTTTATTTTTTTGTGAATAAAGATACGAATTTCAATTCCTGTTATGTAATTTTTATTGTCCGCACACATAATTCTAGAAACACACATATGGTATTTAAAAGGAATGGGCTTTTGACGGCAAACTCAGTTGCCTGATACTTGGGGTCTCATCAACGTGTACAATTGTTTAGGGGTTTATTTTATTACCCAAGTACCAGCCCCTTCCCTAAACTATACACGTGAATCATCGACTGCGGAATAACCTATACTTCGGCATCCCTGTAGCATCCATTGACAAATTCTCCTACCAAAAGCTTGGGCTACAAGCTGCGATATTTAATTCGTTATCTGTAGATGATAAATAAATCCGCCATGTAGTTGATTGTTTCCTTTCTTTTTGTACTAATACTTTACTTTTTCTGAATGTGGTGCCTGATATACTTTTTATTTCTTTTACAAACATATATTCATTTTTTCCACCAGTTTTATTTTCTTATCATAAAAACTTTGTTTTGAAATTCCAGAAACCTCATTCGCTGTGTTACCCATCTCTTCATTTTCCTGTTGACCATCCTTGAACTTGCTTTTTGTTGCTTAGAGACATCAGTTTTACCAAATTTAGTGAGAGGTTCAAATTCAATGTCTGAGTTTTGTTTAATGTTGTTTCCATATGATTTAATCATTTCTAACTTGTTTAGATGAGTTTCAGGTGGTTTGGTTCTATCAGGAACAGAGAAACATCCACGAAGGCTTGGAATTTCGGTGGGAGTTTTACTTATAGTTTTTCTTGTAGTAGTTTTTTTAGGATCCGTTCCACCACTTTTAACTGTTTTTCTATCATCAGAGCATTGTTTCAAAGGAACTATCGTAAACAAACAGCCAGCTGCGGAGGTTGAATTGGCATGTGTGCTTTTCTGCAGGTATCAACCTGGCTTCGACACTATTGTTCCTCTGTTATAGGTTTTATTTACGTTTTAACCCTACAATGCATGATTTTTTAAATTCACTTGAAAATCAAATATGTGACTTCTATTATGGTGTAAATTAGTAAAAAAATACTAAAAAAAATTTATTTATTTTTTTCTACTTTTTATTGGCAAAAAACCTTGTCCTTGTGAAATTTATTTGTGTTTCTTGTGAAATTAATTGTGAAGTGAAATAAAACCAAATGCTCTAAAAATATAAAAAAACAACTTATCTTTTCAGAACATTTTTTGTTCAAGCTGAAAAAATGTTTTATTTTAATTTATATGGTCCTTTTATTTTGGCGTTTTCTGTGTCTTGACTTTCGTCTCACTAGCTACTAACAAATGTCTCAAAATAGTACCCCTGCTGTGATCTACTGGCAGTCTAAAGTGCTAATACAATGAAATGTTATATCTATTGTACTTATAGCATGTTATTGCCGTTTGGAAATGAAAGTTCGAGTAGGAAATGGAGAAAAATGTTGCTGTGCCAAATGGCAACAGTATGCACTGTAGGGTTAATGGAATCGACCGTAATCAGGAATTTTTCCAAGATCTTTTTGTTTCTTGTAGTAGTTTGATTTGTAGTCCAAAAATAGTTCTTCCGTTAATGGATCTGGGGCAGTAGCTTCCAGCATTTCCATTCTAGCCACATAATAAACAGGACAGTGGCACAGAATATGCTTTCTATCTTCCACCTCTTCACAAATACAATTGGGAGAGTTGATTATGTTGAAGCGGTATAAACGATTATTAGTTATCAACATGTTTGTTCTGTATCGTGCTAGAAGTACATCTCCTTTCTTGCTTGATGAGTGTTTTCTAATTTGTGGGGTCAGGTCATTTATGTAATGGAAGTCTTGAAAGTATTTTGTGATCCTTCACTTATCTTCTTCTTCCATCCAAAGGTATTTTCTGATGGTTTGGACCAGGTCCTCCATGCATACTACTTCATATAATGGGGTATTGGCATTACAGGAGACCGCAATACTGTGCGCTTTCTCGTTTGGAGCTATTCCTCTGTGACCTGGCACCCAGACCAGCTCAATTTGTCCGCTATTTCTATTGCTTGGTTTAGGTGTTTTTGAAGTTCGATTATGACGGCGTCTCTTTGGATTAATGGAGCTTAGGCCTGTAAGACACTTTTGCTGTCGGTGATTATTATGTAATGATTCTTGATGGTGATAAACTCTGTGGTTGAGTATTTAATTGCCAGGGCTTCGGCTGTAACGAAGCTGAGGAGATAGCAAAGATTATACCACGTGATCTGGACAGGACACAGGCCAATCAACGCTAGACACTATGTCACTTCCCTCTCCACCCGGCATTGGTGCTGATATTGCTGCCGATTTGACAGTACAGTCAGTCGCTGTTATAGACAGGTGCCATAACCTTCGCCCACGCTTAACAGTAAACAGTCCTGAAGATGTTCACCGCAGCCGTGGACGAAACGTCGACTTTTAAACCTTTCAACCCACGGCCTTATAGCCCGAATAAAATGTTTTATCGTAATAATTCCAGCTGTGGAAGTCTTCGCTTTTATATTGTTTCTAAGTTTTAGGAAGACTATCCTCTTCCCCGTGTTCCTCTTTTTCATTTTCTACCTACCAGACTTAACCCTTTATGACCCGACGGGACTTGTAAGTCCCACTGTCCAAGCACCACTAATGCTCAAGATTCGTCTATTTTTCATCATGTAGGGCCAAATTTCGTTTACTTCTAGTTGCAGTTACGTAAACTAGACATATATATCGGATGAGGAATGCTACTAGGGCTAATTTGAAGCTTATATACTTAATACCTATATAGGTAGGTATAACGTATAAAAAATACAGCACAATTTTTCTGAAAAACATAATTTACTTATTTCTTACTTCTTGTTACGAGAGTCCGGCTAATTGTAGCCGATGGCTCGGTGTCCCTGATAGATAAGGCAGGCGAGGGTCCAAAATTTTTTATTTTTAAGAATTTCCTCCACGGTGGTCGCCACTCCCCGAAGAATGTCTCGATGGAATTTGGGATATGTGCACCCTAGGAGGATGTGACTAATGTCCTCCTCTTCCCCCTCACACAGTGCACAGAGAGCAGACTCGGCGAGATGAAACCGGTGGAGGTAAGCCTGCGTGACCAGATGCCCGATACGTGCTATTGCAGCAAAGGTGGCCACCATCCTTGGCACGTTTTTATATAATCTTCTCCACGGGCAATGGTAAAAATTTAAAAAGATCCTTCGAAATCCGTGTCAGACTGCCTCATCGTGGTGAAGGAGTGGCAATGGGTGGAGTGGGTGAAGTACGTCGGGAGTATATACTCCTGGTAGGGCCACCCAAGGCGTGAAGGCCACTCCAATGCTCAGCTTAAGTCTGCAAGTCTCTCAGGGAGAAGCCTGTTCTCCATGGTGAGCTCCCCCTCTCAGGCAGAAGGCCAGCCTCTCAGGGTTTTGGGCCCCCCTTTTTTTCTCATGTCAAGTGTAATTAGTGATAGTTTTAATGCTACCACGTCCGGGGCAGCCGACGCGTCAAATTCTGATGTCCGGGAGTTTGATGACAATTGTGCTACGAGGACGCCTTCTCATGCAATAAATTGTCATAATTTAAATGCTACTGCGTCCGGGCCAGCCGACGCGTCAGACTCTGATTATGTCCGGGAGTCTGATGACAAATATGCTACGAGGGCATATTCTCATTTATTTGATCGACCTTATCGACGAAAGAGATTCCATCCGGACCGGCTGAAGATTAATATTTGGAAAAACATAATTTGGGACATAAAGGGTTAAGTGTGCATCTTTCCAGTTTGTGGTTGCTTATAATTTCCTAACGAATATTTTCTTGGTGATTAAATCGGGTTAGAGACATCCATGGCTTCTAAATATTTGCTGCTGTCTTTGCAAGTTCCATGTCCAAGATTGCTTCTGCCTCAGCCGATTCATCGTGGACAAAACGATCGAATATTTCTAGGTAATCTTCCATTAGACGGATGGGATTTTTGTGACTCTTATGTTTAATGATGTTATTTCCACTTAATTCAATCCTTTTTTTCTTTTCTGTTCTTTTGGTTGGAAGCTCTTTAGAAATATTGGCAATTTTCTGGACTGCAGATGAAGATTCTTTCAAGGATATATCCCCTGGAGTGTAATTTTCAGCAAAATTTTCTTTTGTTAACTCCTCCAAGTTCAAATCATCAGGGTCGATAGTAAGGTCGGTGTCTAATTTCCCGTATTGTTTGATTTTGTAGATATTGTAAAGTAATACACCTAAGATAGCTAAGAGGGCAACATTCAAGGATCCAAGTGCTACAATCACATTATTATACCATTTTATGTCTTTTTCACATTTGTCATTTGGTATTTCATTTTGGTATATGTAATTGGGGAGGTTCAATGCCATTTCTATTATCTTGTTAACCAGTTCAAATCCAGAAGGTCGTTCCTTTGTAGCCGGGCTATAGAAATTTTCCGAATGTGGCGTGAAAAACTCGGCTAACCAGTTCAAGTATGGAAAGGTTTTGGTGATTTTATTGAAGTATCCGGTTTTTTCATCCACTCCTCCCTGTTCGGCTTTTTTTCCTGTGGCTATAAAAGAAATCTACACTGGAACACGTTCTTAAACTTGGTAACAGGGACGATGGGACTTAATTTCCAAAAAAAATTATTAGAAAAATTCGCCACAAGAGGAATTTGGCGCTGCATGACGCATTGTCCGACGAAAGGAGAGCTAAGACTCGAACTTTAATCCCCAAATTAACACAAAATATGTGACAACTAATGTATTCTAGAGAGCCTGTATACGAGAGAGAGGCGACAACTCAGTATAACGCGCGCAGATCGGTAAACAGCGTTTTCTGTTCGCCGCAGGCTAGGTTTCCCTCCATAGGATTAGCAAGGGACGCGAGACAAGCGGAATGATACAGTTTGGATAGAATTGGACAGTTTTAGGGATGCGCAGAGACGCTTTTAAGCGAGTTGTCGCCTCTCTCTCGTATACAGGCTCTCTAATGTATACATATGAACGTTCCGTAAATAACTAATTTGTGAGTTTAAAGTCTTAATTCGACATTTAGGATATAAAGAGATAAGTTTCAAGTATTTTAATCTCGTTTAAAAGGAAGCATTTTAACTAGTTTGAGTGGATCTAATTTGAAAATTGGTCATTAAAAAAGGTTATTAATTTATTTTTAACTATGTTAACCCTTTATGTCCCGACGGGACTTTTAAGTCCCACTTCCCAATGTTCCAAATTCGTCTAATTTTCGTCATGTAAGGCCAACTTTAGTTTACTTATAGTTGCAGTTACGTAAAATTGACATATTTTGGATGATGATGAGAAAAATAATTTGGGCATAAAGGGTTAAGGGGAGAACTCCTTTCTATGCTAATGGTTGTTTCTTTACTAATGTTAAGGAGAGTTATATTTGTTTCCATTACCTACGAACCCCTCAAATACACCTCGTAAACCACCGATAAAGAAACGCTAGGATAGAGCAAGTTTTGTTATGACAGGCAAAATAAGACTAAGAGGGACACGAACTTCACGATATTTTATTTATTAATCAAAATTTAGAAGGAAATATTATTTTCAATCAACCAAGAAATCGTTCCAAAAGTTCGAAATCAGAGCAACCGTCACCTTAGTAACTGTTGTCAGATTTTCGGGTGGCAACTCAGTAGGTAGTTTGGTGTCAGAGTGAATGGAAGTGTTGAAAATTTTGGTTAGACAATTAGCAGGAAAAATACTTCTTGGTGGTTCGCATATTTTCTGCTGCATTTTAAGTAAGTTAAACGTGTTTGATAAAAACTATGTACTCTATGTAGCTATCTAAATCTATTCTGGAAAGAACTGATATTTTTTTAAATATGAAAGGCTTTATATAGTATACTACATTTAGGTTTTCTGAAATGGATAGATTTATCGGTACAACTTTAGAAAGAGTCCTCCAGTGGCCATGTTTACCCACAGCTCAAATTATCACTAACAACCAGAGATATAATATAAGAACAAAGGCTTTCACGACCGGATGGGTTAGGATAAAAGTTTTCTTTCCACGGCCTAATTGCCCGGAAGAAAACTTTTATCCTAACCAGAGATATAATTAATTATCTTGTTGTTAAATCGTAAAATAATAATTCGTAGATTATTATTTTAGGATGTAAAGTTCGTGATAATTAGTTCTCTTGTTGTGAGTCATCATTTGAACTAAGGGTAAAAACATGGCAGCTAGAGGACTGTTTCTAAAGCTGTTCCGATAAACCTAATATCTATCATTCCTTACTTAAAAGAATAAGTGTTGACCATAATACGTTAAGATTTTAAACGTAACGAATTGTACAATCGCGCTTATTTTGACTTGGTATATATGCGGGCAGAAAATAAAGCTTATGTATGTGCTTACATTAAATAGGGTGGGTCGGGGTAAAATGGGTCACTTTTAAGGTACTTTCACATTCTAAGTTTTATTTCATCAAAACTATTACTTTTTAAGGATTTCTTTCAATTGTATCTTGACATTACAATCCTTCAGAACAGTTTCATCCAATTTTATGAAATATTTTTTAGTAATAAGTTGGTTAAACTTAGCATCAAAATAATGACCTATTTTACCCCAACGTGGGGTAAAATGGGTCTCATTGCAAATATATGTCAAAATTGTATTTATTAATAAATATACATGAAAATAAGAAAAAAGGCAATCGACTGAGCCGTTTTTATCTGAAAAATTTGTTTTAAGTTGTACTCCAATGAAATTGTAAAAGTCCGAAGTTAATGAACATTGTTGGAATGTCGCAATTAAAATACTTCATTTGGAGAAAAAAATAAACTTGTTTGCAGTTCAATGTATATTTGAAGGAAATAAGTTAAAAACATTGTTTTTACTTAATGCAGAAGGCCTCCTAACTATGACCCATTTTATCCCAAGTACAAAATATTGTTATAAAAGATGAAATATTTTGTTTTTCTAAGATGATTGGCTTGAAATGTCTCTCAAACTTTCTTTTATGGAAACATATTACAAAATTCTGCTGTAATTTATTACAATATAGATATTTGGAAGTTGGTAAACCCTGTTTTTCGAAAACACCATTTACCATTCAAATAAAATATTTTTTCAGTTCTTAAATTCATGAATCTAAATTTTTGACGGTTGGAAAATGTTGCCAACAGATATAAGATTATAATACAAAAAATGAGCGAAAATAATTGAATTTAAATTTGATTTATATCGAGTTAATTAAAACTGACCCACTTTACCCCAACCCACCCTACTGAATATCAATACTTTAATTTGCAAATTTTTTTTGACTGCAATTATTTTATGCTAAGCTTCTTGTTACTTAACGAGGCTTTAAGCAGCATGCACTTTGTTGATTTTGAAATTGAAATATTTTATTTTAGTTGGGCCCAAGAAAAGCCCAATTCCTTTTTAGGCACTAGTCAAGTTTTTTTAACACTTCTTTTTTATATAATGCTAAAGATAAAATCAAAAATTAAACTTTTGTATATTATTTATGCATTTAGGCTATTAATGGAGAAAGACGCCACGCATATTGATTTGTGTATTGATGATTTGGTTTAGTAGAGACCCTAAAAGTTTGTCTTTAGAAAAATGTTCCCCTTTTTGTAATATTTTTCTAGAATCGAAAGGTTTGATCACACATATTCAAAATGCCATATTTTATAACGATTGTTGGTTCTAGCGTATTATCTCGAAAACGTGATCAAAGCCTATTCTACAGCTGTGCCGCTGAATTAGATGATCACTGAACGGTCAACGGAATAATACGTACCTAAAGAATTTTTTGCTAATTAGGGAGCATTTTAACCGATAAGATTGAAAATATTATGAAGGTCTACTTTAAATGATCAAATATTACAGCTCTTTTTTTTCACTTATTGACTCAAAATATTTTCCTTATTCTAGCTGTAACCAATCTGATCAAATCCGTTCATTTTCTTTGAAGTTAAATTTTTGCAAAAAAATTTTCAGTCTTTTTGTGTTGTACATAGAGGAGATATAACAATGGAGTGAGCTTTCCCATTGTATCGCCTTCAAAAAAGAGTAACCATCACCGGCATGGGCTCCTGGCGACGATTGGCATGTTATCGCTTTATTGGCAATTCCATGACTATTAAAGGTTATAAAATTATCTGAAAAATTTCGTGATTTAGAAGTAGTAATTTCGTAGTGATCATGCAGAAACACTAAATATTTTTATTGTAGTTTTTTTTCTAATTTACTCTAAGTTTTAATAGAGGAAATATATTGAATAAAATGGGCCTTGACCTTACAATGGATGTTTTATTTTATTTTAATGTGTGTAATTAAAATTTTTTTGCTACATTTTAGTGTTTTACTTAAAATAAGAATGTTTACAATTTTTGGGCCCAGAACAAAGTATTCTACCTCTCTAAAATCGTTCGTGCGTTTTCAAAAATATTAACAAAAATTTTCACATTTTTGCAATCAATGTGGTCTGGATAGGGGCTAAAAATTAAGCATAAACTGAGTGTGCATATCCCACAGTGATAATTTTATTAAAAGATTTTTTAAGGAAGGAATTGGAATGAAGACAATATTCTCTTTGCTCTTTTCATTCTGTGTCTTTTTATTTGCTCCTCGGTATAGTACTGCAGTTTATTTTAGATGAAACTCAAGGAGCACTGCTCATGATGAGTAGCAAAATTTTCGGGGGAGGGGTTAAAGTTCACTATCTGAAGTTAAAGGGAGAAAAACAGTTTGCTTTATACTAAGCATCATGTCGAGGGAGATTTATGTCAACTAATATAAGTCCTTTTGATTCTTTCAGTTTCTAAGTTGGAGATTTTCTTTTTGTTTTCAGTTATCACAGCTCGTTCCAGGAGGATTTGCATTTTTAAGAGAGAGATAATTGGTATTTCTTGATGTCCAGACAAAAATCTCGAAAGTGATTCCTTTCATTCAGTTTCATGACTTTCTTCCCTTCCTAAAGGAATTTTTCTTTAAAAATGAGAATAAATGCCAGCTTTGTCTAAAAAATGGCTACTAAATACCAAATTTAAGGTGAAAGATGCATGTATTTTCACATTTAATCTTAGCATAAGCTTGAAACATAAAATAAATGAAATTTTTTTATAAATAGATATATACATCCAATTTTAGTTTACTTAAATTGAAAATTAATCAGTTGTATAACAAGCTTTTTTGAGGGAAAATTTTAAAGCCAGACAAAGAAGAGATGATTGAACAGTTCCATTTATCCTCACAGCTCTTGTCTTATTCATTCTCATACCTACTCATTTCAAGAAAACTTAAAATAAGCTTAGAAAATAACCATACATTTTAACCATATGAATTGTCAACTATACTTACAAGTATATTTTAATATAGAGTAAAGATTTAGGCTTTAGTTCATTTTTTAAATACTCTCGACAGAAAGGAGACAAAAAATTAATTTTTGGTATAAGAAAACACATTTAGTAGTCCTGTTAACACATAAATGGAAGTCAGTGTTAATTGATACAATTTATTAAATGGTGTGTAGGAATCACTGTATTCTGCTTGGAATATCAAACCTTCAAAATGAAGTTAGTACATAAAAATTTAATGGTCCCATTCATCCCCCAATCTCCCCTACTGTATTTGCTCATGTGCTACATTCTTTAGATGCTGAAATAATAAAATGTAATTGAAGCACAATTTTTATTGATATGTAACAGGAAATTTTAGTAAAAAAGTGCAATCAAATAAGATGTTTACACTCTTACAATTTAAATTACACATTTCAAGTTTTCAAAAAGATTAAGGCTCAATAGAAAATCAAAGAAAAGTCAAATTATCTCATCAATAGACAAAATATATGTCTAACAGTCTTATCTCGTTTGGGCATTCAAACAAATTCTGCACTTCTGGGACATTTGAAAGTAAAATTAAAATTTTTAATGTAACTAAATTAGGTGACAAAGAAAAAATCACAAGAACTTTTAATAATAATTTCAACCACAAAAATTAATGAGAGTATCCAAATTATGTACAATAAAATACAGTTCGTTATTTTTGAGTAGAGGTAGAGCTAAAAACCTTTTGTTACATAATCCATAATCAAATCATGCAAGAATAAGTTAGTACAAATCTGAATGTATGCAGGAGTAATTAAAAGGCATGGTAATTTTACAATCTGTATTTTCCTTAAAGAAATTTTATGGTAGTAAAAATGTGCAGGATTGAAAATGTTTCAAATGTTATGTTAATCTTCAATAAGAAAATATTATATCTCTAATTCCTAATTTAAATTACTGAATCAATTAATTACCTTCTAATATAATTACCTGGAAAAAACTCGAAAGTTATTTACAAATGTATTCGAGAAGTACAGATTTTACATTTTATTTAATACAACAGTTAAAGACTTACCAAAAGTTTATCTTGTAAAAAAATTAAAAAGTTTATTCAACGAACTAAATCTTTAAAAATACCAACTCTCTAATTACAAGGTTCTTAACAATAAAAAAATAGCACAACAATTTTTCATTTATATATACAGTGTCTCCAAATCTAATAGTTATTAACATTCAGTAGGTACTTTTTGCTTTTGACTTAAACATAGTATGGATTGTCACTATTTGATGGTCACTGTTCTCCAGAAGAATATTTTTATATAGATTACAAAATACAGTATAACTTTACTTCAAAACAATTTAGTTGTTAATTATTTAATTTCCATCTATCAGAATGGTTATTTTAACAAAAGATAGCTAACTCAGCTTTTATAGAAAAATGTTGACTTCTTCACTATTCGACAGTAATTCTTCAAATACACGCCATTAATGGAGTTGGTACATCATTTTATAAACACAGTTTTCCCTATGCAGTAATTCTTTCTTGGATTCACAAAGAACAGCATTTCTATTTCATATGAAATAAAAAAAAACAATTATTAGCATGTGATCACATAAAATGGAAACAATTATACAAGAAAGAATTTAACAGTATAATTTTATTACGTTTTAAATTGAAAAATTGAAATGTTTATATTCATATTCCGTTAATTTTTATTTCAATGTAAATTTCTAAATTTATTTGAAATCGCTTAAAACAAAAAAAACCTTCTCGCGGAAGAAAATTATTATCTAGTGAAAAGGAAAACAAGAGAATAAGAATTCTTAAAATATGGGATTCCCTAAATGCAGGAGAAAATGCGTAATTCAGCTAAATAAGAACAAGCAAAATACTTAAGAAAAGAATTATAAATACATTTATCCCGGTTTCATTCAAGAATTACAAGTAATTGGTAAATTGTAATCTGGGTAAAATATAATTGAACGAATTATGAATTAAAAGCACAAATCAAACAATATCATATTTCTTACAACTGAAATAACCATGAAAAATCTAATGAGAAGCAAAGTAGTAAACAATAAATAAGAAAGATATAAAAAGTTGAGTGATATAACTTTCACTGAATTAAAAAAAATATTGAATATTTACCTTCTTAATTCCAATCTTGAATTGCCTTTGCAAGTCTATCCAAAATTCTTGATCTGAAACTGATATCAACTAAAAATAAAAACAAAAGCTGGCCGTCGATTTGAGTAACATGGGAAAAAATGGTGGCGGCGGCAAATTTCGAGCTCAAGTGGATTGGCGAGCGATTGGGCGGCGGCGGTGTGACGTTTTGGCGGCGGATGTGACGATTTTGGCGGCGGAAGTGACGTTTTCCCATTGCCTTAATGTTAAACGATGTTTGCCCCTATTTAGGTTTGCTATTGCTCACTCCACTGTTATATCTCCTCTATGGTGTTGTATTTTTAATCATATTGCAAACTGTTTAATTGTAAATCAAACTTTTGGAGAAAATCAAAATTGAGCTTTACCTGCATTGACAGTCAGACATTTTTGATTTTTTTCTCTATTTAATCTTTTTAATGTAAAATTAACAATAAATGTCCTTAGTGGACTGTTTATGTGTATTTCCACAATTTAAGTATACAATTCAAATAAAAACCAATATTCGAAAGCATTTGCTTTTTAACATACTTTTTGGTTACACCCCTTTATAAGGAAGCCATTTAGAAAAATCAATATCCAGCTAAAAATGCATGTGGATTGTAGATATTTCTGCAACTATAGCAATCCATAGCAATTTTAAACAATTAAGACATCTTGTTAAAAATAGAAACTAATTTAAATCCTCCAAATCATAACTGCACTATTTAAAAAGTTTAATTTTTAGTTCTACAGTTGCTGTTTTAAAATATCATCGAAACATTTTAACTGAATGCAGTTAATTTAATATTTAGGTGACTTGAAGAATGGATATTAACTTATGTAAAACACTCCTAAACAATATTTTGTTAGTATGTTTGTATTATGGTTTGTTTCCTTCTTTTGTTTCAGTGGTAGTGTCATAAGTTAAAAAATACTATGAATCAAAAATTTCTGCGTGCATAAATTTGTCTACACAGTATCTTTGCTTCCTTGTTTTTTTTTGCAGATTATTTCAAAGACAAATGATATAAGGATGATGGAAAATGGAAGAAAGTACACAACATTTAATCCTACATCGTAGATTCTTTTTTATTTATAGTTAGTATCATTTAACGTATTTATTTATTGAAAAATTGAATGTTTGTTGGGGATATGTCCCTTATGTTAAGGTGTTACTATCACATATTGCAACCATATTCTTATTGAAAAATATCTACTAATTTATCAATAATTATATTTTGTTGAGCCAAGAAACCAAGAAATAATTGTCCGATCAACTTGAACTTCAGGGTAGGTTCATTATGGTTTGTTTATCAAATGATAACAAATTCAGAGCTACAGCGCATGCGCGAGCTGAGCAGTGTCTTCTCAACCACTGATTTAGTCGTATATATGGGGGGCTGTAACGGGACGTTAAGGAGTTGTAAGAAGATTGTCTGCCGTTGATTATCTTGTCATTAGATGTCATTATACCCCTTAGACCTTAAAGGATGTCATACGAACATTTAACCGAGTTTAAGAGAGGATTAATGTTAGGCCTCCCAGGAAGGATGTTTTTCACTCTGCTCAGATGAAGGGAAACAGGACAATAGTGATATGGGTTTGAGAGCAGAGGTCCAAAAATGGGAAGGCGAGTTGAAAATTGGGGTCTGAACCCCTCAGTCACGTCAACACCGGATGAAAGAGACTTAATTCGCATGGCAGTGCCGGATCACTAAACGACTTATCGACATGTTTCAAATTTTTAGAATACTGCTACAGGTCTATCATTGTCTCTGCTCTATCAGTTAATCGGTCGTCATTGTAGCCAAACTCACCAAATATCGTTTTCTTTACAGAGCTCCATTGATGGAATTCCATCGGAAAATAAAGCTACCATGGGATCCAGAAAAAAATAGTTTCGCTTGATTACTGATAACAAATGGTCCTTTTAAACAAATCCCCCTTCAATTTTGGTTAACATGACACCTAAATTGGGTTTGGATGCTATGCCGAAAATTGCCATTTTTGGAGTGTTTTATCTTGAATCTGGCGAAGAAGTTAAGTGTTTTGACTTGGAGCACTATTGGGTACCATGGGCAACCTCATTGGAAAAATATGAGGGTAATCTCATTTCTTTAAAAAAAATTCTAAAAATTTTTGGAGCCAAAAGTTATACCCTACCTTTAAAGCGATCCTGAAGCTGTAATTCATCAGAAAAAATTCCGTACACATGTTTTTTGGAATGTTCCAAACTTCCATTACATCCAATAAAAACAGTTTATTTCTCGACAAACTTCTTCATCCAAAATTTTACCTATGGAGCTTGACAAAAATTTCGTTGATTTGTCCTCATACTCAAAATGCGTGTTATGTTGCCAATATTGATTGGCAAACTTTGGGTTTTGGGATTAATCTTTGATGAAAATCCCCTCCTTAGTCAAAATTTCAATCTGTTTGATTCGATGACCTGTCGTATAGAGGATCTCATTGCAGTGCGTATGGATGACATTAAATACCGATTTTCGATATTTAATTTTATTCCTTGTTCTGAAAACTTTATAGTTTATTTGCATCTACAAAGATCACTTTTTGTGTAAATTTCATCAAAATCTAACAAGTCCTTCATGGTGTTGCATTTTTAATGAACAGGAGTATATAAATAGAAGCAATAGTGTAAAAATTAAACAATTTTGGACATAAAATTTTCTTTTATGAACCTATAAAATAATGATTCATGAGACATGAATTTTATGTTGATTTAAAACAGTGGTTCCCAACTCAAATATGTCTGCGGACCACTTCACTTAAATTTGAACCTCCACGGACCATCTCTATCCCTAACTGTATCTTCAAAATTTAAACTTTTTTCAGTGTATTCATTCCTCATGGAGTGTCTAAAATTTCGACTGTTTTTTGAAGTGAGGGAAACCGAGTCTTACAATGTTTCTAAGTAGAACTTAGAAAATCAAATAATCTATTGAACTTGAAAGAAAAATGAATATTACATTAATTTTATATCTAATTGTTTAAAAATATACTTGTTATAAAAGACAATTTAACTATTTTTATCAAGCCTTTTTATCTATTAACCCTGGAAGGGTTCACTCCTACACAAAAGTTACAGGTTTAAAAAAACAACAGTATAAAATAGTTATTTTCTTCTGTTTAATAACCAACAAATAAGGTAATATGTTATTAGTAGATTTAAATTTGAAAGAAAGTACTTAGCTTTAAATTAAAATGCAGGAAGAATGAGATAACCAGGAATTATGTTGATCACAAAAAAGCAAACTGGACATGCACTGACTGTGAGTTGTGGCAGAGGAAATTCTAAAGGCGAGGCGGGCAAGGCTGGTGTTCTCCCGAAAGAAACCGCGTCAAAAGACAATAATAATTTCAAAGGAGCGATTAAAATAGAAAATAATTTATGTGTTTAAAAACTTTCGCATTTTCGGCAATAAATGCTTCTCATATCTTCGAACAAACCTATTTCACGTGTATCTCAGAAATTTCCTCTTTTCATACCATGATTTCTCGAAGACCCTCTGTCTGACCATAGCATCCCAGTTTGAAGTATCTTTCAACACTTATACACTCTTCGCTTCGTATCAAACCAAGTATAAGTCCGATCATTCGATTCTTTATTAGCCCCACCCCGAAGTCTCTCAGTTTTAATTAATCTGATGCAATACTTTTCCACATCATCACATTTCGTTTCTACTCTGTCTGTAATAAACTACTGTTGAATAAAACTGGGCAAAATAATAGAAATAAACAAATGATTCATAGGAGAGAAAAAGAACCCTTTTTATTTATGAGACGTTTGATTTTTGCTTATGTTTTTATATCTGTAGTGTTTTTACTATTTCCTGGAATGTGTGATTAGGAAAACTGTTTTTTAAAAATTTCCACACATTATTTGGATGTTATTTAAAAATCTTCTCACGGACCACCTCTGAAGCCTCACGGACCACCAGTGGTCCGCGGACCACCTGTTGGGAACCACTGATTTAAAAGGAGGGGAAATAAATTTTAAAATATAATACTTTGTTGCATTTTTGGTACAGTTTTAAATACATTAGCTGAGTTATTTAAGTTGATTTCATAAACCAAAGTTACCTTGAATTAATTTTAAATTTAGGTGAAATTAGTTTTGGAATTGCTATTTTTTTATAAATTTTAATATTTCTAAATCTTTTTAAGCATTTTTAAGTAATGGTATTTCTTGTTCCTAATATGTAAATTTGAGGATATTAACTTGTATGACCATTGTCAGTGGTCCAGTCTGTGGTAATTCTTTTTCGGGTCGTGCCCAATAGACCGAAACGCCTCTTTCCCGACCGCCACCTGACCGAACGACAACTTGATAGAATGGGAAGTTTGACCGAATGGGATGTTTGACCGAACGGGACGTTTGACCAAACGGGACATTTGTTTTGGTCTCAAATTTTTAATATGGGCAATCGTCCCGTTCGGTCAAAAGTCCTGTCGGTCAAACATCCCGTCCTGTTCGAGCAAGTTGTCTTTCGGTCCGAGTGCAGTCGGGAAAGAGGCGCTTCGGTCTGATGGATTTCGGTCTATCGAGACACACCCTTCTTTTTCATTTGAGTTTTAATAAATTCATCATATTTGCTAAAGAAGGTAAAATGGAAAAAGCTAATGGTAAATATACAGGGTGGTTCAGAAATTATCATCAATAATTGAGGGGGAGGTAGAGGGGCCCTAGACAAGCATATTTCGAATAGGGATGGTGGGGCGCAGCCTTACCGTTAAAGAGCTAGGACCTAATGTAGTGCAAGCGCGTTTCAAAAGACCGTTTTTAGAAGGCCCGTTTGACGAAACAAAACATAATAAAAAGAAAAAATCTATTTCATGGGGTAAGGAAGTATCCCTACTACTTACACCATGAATTCGATAGAATTTGAACCACTTTCTAAACCGTGGAATGAGTTTTAAAAGTGCAATATTAATCTTTTAGTCAAAGAATGGAATTCCCTTACTGGTATTTAGAAAAATTATGATCGGGTAAGGAAATTTCAATGATCGTAACATTGATCATTGAAACTGTTTGATCATTGAAAATTTTTTCCCCGATCATCATTTTTCTAAATACCATTAAGGGAACTCCATTGTTTGACTAAGAGATTAATATTGCATGTTTTAAAACTCACACCACGGTTTAGCAAGTGGTCCAATTTCTATCACATTGGGGATTTAAGTAGTACGGATACTCCTGTACCTCCTGCAATAATGTTTTTCATTTTATTATGTTTGTTTCGTCACACGGGCCTTCTAAAAACGGCCTTTTGAAACGCGCTCGCACTACATTAGGTCCTATCTCTTTAATGGTAAGGCTGCGCCCCACCATCCCTTTTTGAAATATGCTTGTGTAGGGCTACTATATACCTCCCCCCCAATTATTGATGATTTTTTCTGAATCACCCTGTATAGGATTGCATTTGCTGTACTGACTAAGTTCGAATGATGGAATCGTTTGTTTAACACGTTCACGCCGGCCTCGGTCCACCAGTGGCCCGCACCACCGCCTTATCTGGTTTGGGAAGTTCCTGTATCCCTCCGCGTCGGCACGTTCGGTTGCATGTTATTCTATCGGAGGATGTCACTCCAGTTTGTTTTATAGCTCAGTGGAGCCTCCAAATGAAGCGCAGCATGAAGTCGAGCTCCACCTCCCAGCGAAAAACATGAAAATCGGCCACGGCGTGAACGTGTTAATAGTGTGGAGACGGCCGAAATAATTACTTTTAAGTTAAATGATGAAATATTTAAAAATGAAGACATTCACGTTACAACACAGGACAAATCCCAAATGATAATTGATAACAAATAAAATAACTTCATTGACAGCTGGAAGGGAACATCTTAAATATTTAGTTCGTTTTTTCTCTAGTGAGTGAGTGTTGAGAGTTTCGTTACCTAAAATTAATTAGGTATCGCAGAGGCGTCTCCGCAGATTTTTGGCGAAGTACTGTGGTGCATCTCGTTGTGGGGTATTAGACATAGGGTATGCGGGTTACACAAAATAGGTATTTGTTTCTTGTTAGCATAACATTTTAATTTACGTTTGGTTAAAATTTAAAAGTTATATGATAAAATTTTTTAATACCCAATTTATTTTATTTTTAAAACAGGTACTTCCTTTAAAAATTCAGTTTCTATCAGAACAAAATTAAGAGGATATTTTTTATCTGTATACCTTATATGACCATCATGGAAGTTAATTTTGTCGTGTTTTTCTTTACAGACTTTGGAAAAATCCATGGCATTTCTGACGAAGTATGACAAAATGGGTAAAAACTGGAAAAAGATAATGGTTCACAAGAACCAAAACGTTCGAAGAAGTGAATCATTTTATCAATTCAGGTAATATTAATTTATTTTCATTCCTAGTCACAATAAAATTATTGCTGTATTTTTTGTGGAAAACATAAGTGTGTTTTAAAGCTGCTGAATATACATACCATAACCATGTTTTACCTTTTAACTGCATTTAATTATTATTTTTGATTTATTAATACTCCTTTAAAAATTATTGTGGTAATGTAACTTAAAATCCTTTAAACAAATAAAGGAAATGAACCCACATTCATTTTACTTTTAGTCTGATAATTAATTTCAGGTATATTAGACAAACCTGTTTTGTCCTACTTTTATTATTTAAAGTTTGGGTCATGGTACAAGCTTACAAATTACTTTAAAATAATACCAAGTGAATAATATAACTTGTAACTGTAGTTATGCTAACCTATAGAAGTTGATTTTCCCTAATGTGTTATAAACTTGAAAACTTCATCAAATGAAATGAAGTTTTAAAAACTGAAAAATCCTTTGAAATTTTAGGAAATATTCCTCAATGTTGTAGGTGCATATCTGATTTAGAAAGGGGATTTTGTATATGTTATGTTCTTTAAACATTTAAAATAGGAATTTTCCTTACATTAGATTGGGATTCTAACAAGTATGAGTTTTTAAAGTTCTAACAGAAAAAAAATTTAAAATATAAAATTAATGTCTTCTGTAATCTTATATATTAAAATAATTGGGTTTTTCTTTCGGCCGGCCGCCAGGCCGAACCCCCGAACCGATTTCGACAAACTCGGTCGCTATCGAAAGCTTTCCACCTCTAGATGAGCCAGTTTTAGGTCGCGTTTCTCCAAAACCTTCCATTTTAAAATTATGCGTTCTTTTCACTTTTCTGTAATGTTAAGTCTATGGAGAGGTTCCTTTCGGCCGGCCGCCAGGCCCAACCCCTGAACCGATTTGCACAAACTTGGACTTAAACAAAAGCTTTCTACCCCTAGATGAGCCAGTTTTAGGTCGCGTTTCTCCAAAACCTTCCATTTTAAAATTATGCTTTCTTTTCACTTTTCTGTAATTAACTCTATGGAGAGGTTCCGTTCCGCCGGCCGCCAGGCCGAACCCCTGAACCGATTCGGACAAACTTGGCCTTGATCGAAAGCTTTCCCCCCCTAGATGAGCCCATTTTAGGTCGCGTTTCTCCAAAACCTTCCATTTTCAAATTATGCGTTCTTTTCACTTTTCTCTAATGTTAACTCTATGAGGGAGCTTTCCGCCGGCCCCCAGCCCGAACCACTTAACCGATTTGGACAAACTCGGTCTTAAACGAAAGGTTTCCATCCCTAGATGAGCTATATTTAGGTGTATTTCCTCCAAAACCTTCCATTTTAAAATTATTCGTTCTTTTCGTTTTGCTTTAATGTTAAGTCAATGGGGAGGTTCCGTTCCGCCGGCCGCCAGGCCGAACCCCTGAACCAATTTGGAAAAACTCGGCCTTGATCGAAAGCTTTCCACCCCTAGATGAGCCCATTTTAGGTCGCGTTTCTTCAAAACCTTCCATTTTAAAATTATGCGTTCTTTTCGTTTTGCTGTAATGTTAAGTCAATGGGGAGGTTCCGTTCCGCCGGCCGCCAGGCCGAACCCCTGAACCGATTTGGACAAAATTGAGCTTGATCGAAAGCTTTCCACCCCTAGATGAGCCCATTTTAGGTCGCATTCCTCCAAAACCTTCCATTTTAAAATTATGCGTTCTTTTCGTTTTGCTCTAATGTTAACTCTATGGAGACGTTCCGTTCCACCGGCCGCCAGCCTGAACCCCCGAATCGATTTGGACAAACTCGGCCTTGATCGAAAGCTTTCCACCCCTAGATGAGCCCATTTTAGGTCGCGTTTCTCCAAAGCATTCCCTTTTTTAATTATAAATTGATTTCAATTTGCCCCATTGTTTTTAGTCAATATTATTACCAACACAGGCAAAACATTCTTGAAAGAGCGTGAAGAAAATTTACATTTAAATTAAATTTCAAAGTTTTGACGGTTCACTAGATTTATCCCAACGGGATACTAGAGCCGTATTAAATTTATAAAAAAATTATGGTACATGTTTGATTGAAGTTTCTCTTCTTTCCCTTTACACAGAAGGGGATAAACATTTAACTTCAAACAATGAGACAAATAAAAATCAAATAATAATTTAAAGTGGAAGGTTTTGGGAGGATGCCACTTAAAATGGGTTTATATCGGGGTTGTAAGATTTCATTTAAGAACAAGATTGTACAGATCCGGTTCGGTGGATTGGGCTGACAACCGGTCAAAATAAAATGACAATTACTTCAATGTAATAAATTTGTGACAGTGCCATGTGAAATCGGAGACAAAACCCCTTTCAAAGATGATGAATTAAAACTGTATATTTAATGATAGGGAATGAATAAATACGAACAGGTAGTAACGAACGAATCTCGCTTCAGCGCCAAAGAAGGCTAGCTGTAAAACCCGGCTTTGCCGGGTTGTAACAGCTAGTGAAACCTTATTTATATTTTCATGGTAAATTTGTATTTTAAAAAAAACATTTTTAGTATTCGACAAACTCGGTCTCTATCGAAAGCTTTCCACCCCTAGATGAGCCCATTTTAGGTCGCGTTCCTCCAAAACTTTCCATTCTAAAATTATGCGTTCTTTTCGTTTTGCCCCCATGTTAAGTCTATGGAGAGGTTCCGTTCCGCCGGCCGCCAGGCCGAACCCCCGAACCGATTTCGACAAACTTGGTCTCTATTGAAAGCTCTCCACCCCTAGATGAGCCCATTTTAGGTCGCGTTCCTCCAAAACCTTCCATTTTAAAATTATGCGTTCTTTTCACTTTTCTGTAATGTTAACTCTATGGCAAGGTTTCGTTCCGCCCGCCGCCAGGCCGAACCCCTGAACCGATTTGGACAAACTCCGCCTTAATCGAAAGCTTTCCACCCCTAGATGAGCCCATTTTAGGTCGCGTTTCTCCAAACCCTTCCATTTTAAAGTTATGCGTTCTTTTCACTTTTCTCTAATGTTAACTCTATGAGGGAGTTTTCCGCCGGCCCCCAGCCCGAACCACCGAACCGATTTAGACAAACTCGGTCTTAAACGAAAGCTTTCCGCCCCTAGATGAGCCATATTTAGGTGTTATTCCTCCAAAACCTTCCATTTTAAAATTATGCGTTCTTTTCGTTTTGCTTTAATGTTAAGTCAATGGGGAGGTTCCGTTCCGCCGGCCGCCAGCCCGAACCCCTGAACCGATTTGGACAAACTCGGCCTTCAACGAAAGCTTTCCACTCCTAGATGAGCCAGTTTTAGGTCGCGTTCCTCCAAAGCATTCCATTTTTAAATTATGCACTATTTTAACTTTTCTCTAATGTTAACTCTATGGAGAGGTTCCTTTCCGCCGGCCGCCAGCCCGAACCCCCGAACCGATTTGGACAAACTCGGTCTTAAAAGAAAGCTTTCCACCCCTAGATGAGCCAGTTTTAGGTCGTATTCCTCCAAAACCTTCCATTTTAAAATTATGCGTTCTTTTCGTTTTGCTTTAATGTTAAGTCAATGGGGAGGTTCCGTTCCGCCGGCCGCCAGCCCGAACCCCTGAACCGATTTGGACAAACTCGGCCTTCAACGAAAGCTTTCCACTCCTAGATGAGCCAGTTTTAGGTGTCATTCCTCCAAAGCATTCCATTTCTTAATTATAAATTGATTTCAATTCGCCCCATTGTTTTCAATTAATATTTTTACCAACACAGGCAAAACGTCCTTGAAAGAGCGTGAAGAAAATATACATTGAAATTAAATTTTTTTACGTAAAAAATTAAGTTTTAATTTTTTTACGTTTTGAAATTAAGTTTTGACGGTTCACTAGATTTATCCCAATAGAATACTAGGCACATTTAATTCAAAAATTTTACTGCTACAGATTTGATTGAAGTATTTCTTATAATATAAGAATGGAAGTTTTTGGGAGAATGCCAAATAAACTGGGTTCATTTAGGGGTAGAAAGATTTTATTTAAAAACAAGTTTATACAAATCCGGTTAGGTGGAATGGGCTGACGACCTGTCGAATTTAAATGACAATTACTTCAATGTGATAAATTTGTGATAATTCAATGTGAAATCGGGGATAAAACGCCTTTCGAAGATAATGAATTAAAACTGCATATTTAATGTTAGGGAATGTGTAAATAAATACGAACAGGTAGTTACGAGTGAATCTCGCATCAGCGCCAAAGAAGGCTAGCTGTA
This sequence comes from Tetragnatha versicolor, assembly GCA_024610705.1. NCBI lineage: Eukaryota > Metazoa > Arthropoda > Arachnida > Araneae > Tetragnathidae > Tetragnatha > Tetragnatha versicolor. The sequence goes on along the minus strand of JANDEH010000004.1, from coordinate 52,357,675 downwards.
AGACCCGGCTTTGCCGGGTTGTAACAGCTAGTCATTTTTTAAAATTATAGATAAGTGATATTTGTTTGAACTAGGTACAAGTAATGATAATGAAATTTGTAGTTATATATTAAGGATAATATTTTTATGTACTTTTAGGTATGAATTAGTACTTGGGTATGTTGTGAACTTTCCCTTGTTGATAAAGTTTGTATCCATAACACTCGAAGCAAAGTACGAAAATTTACCCAAACTGTATTTTTACCTTTAAATTGTTAATTATCTTTATATCCCAGTAATTAGGCATGATAATATCAGTTTGTTCTATAACTTATTAAAAACTAGATATTTTGTTTGATGATATTTGTGGATGATAAGCCAATGAGTATTATAAGTGACGATGTAAGATAAACTATGCAATTTGGAAAAAATTATGTATGCTGGAAATTTAATTTAACCAACATCCATGATTTGATATCTGATATTCGGATTTATCATTGGGATTAAACTGCTTTTCGAAGCTAGGAAAACTTGAAAAGCGCTAACACTTTAAGTCCACCTCGCATACAAAAGTTGTCACTAGTATCACTCATATTCTAACCCACTCGCATTTACTAAAAAAATATCATTTCTTTCTTCCCATAGGATCCCGATTCTTCATCAGCGAGTCTTCTCATTGTCAATACTTCCTGATTGTTTGGAACCCATATTTAGGTTTTCTGAAAACAACAATACTCTATTCATTTTGAATAGGCGCCTGAAAATATTTCCTTCCCCCACCACCGATTGAGTAACCATGACAACTATCAACGTCAAAGCGACGAAGAAGGCTCACTACTTTTTTCCCCACCTAAATTCCTCGACCGGTAAAGTATAAAAATCTCCCAAAGATGCGCCTTAATTATTTCTAGCCAGCCTCAACTACAGTAGAAAAGTACAACCAACGAATTAGTCTCTGAGGCTGCGACAAGAGCATAGATATGGTTTCGCTTTTGGCGAGGGGGAAAGCTCTATTTTTCAGGCACCAATTCTAAATGAACTGACTATACTCTATTCATTTAGAATTGGCGCTTGAGAAATAGTGCTTTCCCCCACGCTAGAAGCGTAACCATAGTTACGCTCTTCGAGCAGCCAATAGTAAGCCTTCTTTGTCACTTTGACTAAGATAGTTGCTATGGTTACCGATCGGTGGTGGGGGAAAGCTCTATTTTTCAGGCACCAATTCTAAATGAACGAATAGAGCGGTATATGTGTCAAAAGGTTCAAGAAAATATAACCTCTGAAATCTTGCTAGCACAGCTTATACCAAATATGTCTAGTTAACGAGTACGTAACTGCAACTAGAAGTAAACTAAATTTCGGTCACATGATGAAAATTGAACGAATCTTGAATATTTTTGTGTTGCTTGGAAAGTGTCATAAAGGATTGTGAGTTCATGACTAGAACTGAGGAAAATGGTTCTTAATTGTAGAAATATTTTAATTTGCTTTTTTATATTAAAGTGTCTTTAAAATGTTAGCTTGCATTTTCAGTTATTTTCAGCTCCCTTTTTATTTATTCCTGAATTGACGTTTCCAAAACAAAAAACGCTGAGCAATTATGATAGTTAGTAAGTAAACTGACTGAGTAAATCAATTGATATTTTTTAGTTATTACTTGATGTTAGGGACAAAATGTCATTTTGATTGGTTTGCAAAATAAAATTTTCATTGTAATCGCAATTCAGTTTCTACGTTGACTTTCAAAAATTTAACTCGTCATACTAAGCGTTTACTTTTGTCTCAATGGAAAATGTCAATTCAGTGATATTACTGAGAAACTTTGGTAAGTTTAAAGCACCAAATTTTGCTGGTTGATAAAATGTTTATTTTTAGTTCATTAACTATACTCGATTGCAACTTAAGTTGAGCCTGACGTCATGGCCACGCGAAGGAAAATCTGAGTAAACAGAAAGCCTGCTGGGTTGCTAGAAGCTCTTATTGGCTGACGAGTTTGAGAGCGAGTACTACTACGCCCTACACAACTTGAAAAAATAATACTGAACATTTTATGCATATCGGGATGAAAAGATACTTAATATACGTTGATTTAAAAAATTAATCATTATTCAAAATTAAGACACCGCTCGGGGAACTACTTTCTTTGGTTGCTCTCAGCATATTTCTACAGGATCTAGTTAAGTTGCAACTGAGTATACAAAATTATTTCGATAATCCTATACTAGCTGAATGCAGTATACCTGCTACTGGTTTATTTCAGGTAAACTGTAACTTCTATTTTCACGTGATAACCTTGATTTTCTTGTAAAAAGCCAGCTGTTTTCTGACGTTGGTTCGATGGAGGAAGCAGAAGACTAAGTCCACGCGCATGTGTGAACTGCGCATTTGAGACGAATGTTTGAGTACTAAACCCTAAGTGTTCAAATCCGGTGCAAGGTGGATATACATAGACGGGTATTTCCAGAACCAGCTCTTGATAAAAGGACAAGTATTCATTCCAGAACATGTGCATCCCTTGTTGTTAAAGGTTTAGACCCCAAACATTTTACATAATATGTTCTTATCCACATTAGACGCTTTCCAGATTGGCGCATCTGCTAAGTGGAGGGTTCCTACAATAGTATTGACATTATCTTTCTGGATTATTTGTATGATTCCAGCCCCAACAAGTAGCAAATGTAGCTTAAGTTTTAGTGAAGCTATTTATTTGATTAGTTTTACTTAATAACATGGTCATTATTGTTGATTAAAGTTAGCTTGGTCTATTTACCAAATTCAAACTATAAATAGCTTCAATTTAAAACTATCAGAAACTTACATTTAGCTGATTAGACTAAGTACTAATGGTTGTAAATCACCACTAGGGGGCAACACTGCAAGTCCCGACTTGTAAACAGATGTTTCTTTGTTTACAAGTTGGGACTTAGCAGAAATGGGGTACCCTACTTTGGCTGTAGAAACATGTTTGGTCTATGGGTGTCCCCGTTTTGAGGGCACCCTTACCTGTTGTCCTATTGAAATAAAGATACTTTCTTTCAAAAACATTTACTTTATTGCGTCTTAACACACATCAGATACAAATGGGTTATAAGATTAACTTAAATGGGTAAAATTATTTTACTCATCTATACATTGAATTATGAAAAGCAAATTACATAACCTATATCTTGCTGCTTACTTCAGTTGTTAAAGTAGCTAATCTAAAAACATTTATAAGTTTAATTTTTCGTAAAAAAATTCAGTAATTTCATCATATTTACTTAACACATTAATTTTTTACACAAACTTTGTACACCTGAACCTTCCTTATTTAATGTTATAGTATGTTACTTTTAATATACAAGTACCACCTCTATAGAAATTACTATTAAAAATAAGCCACTTTAGTTTTTACTGTTAAAATATATTTAAATTTAACTTTATGTAATTAATTGACAGATGAAACTCTAACCTAAAATACTTTCATGCAAAAGTTCGTAAAATTTTATATAGGACTAAAAGGCAGCAATTTCATTTAATACAATGATTTTAAAATAACACATCCTATAGTTTAAATGTTTAACATATTAAAACATACTCACCTTTAAACTTTTGTAGATCCTTTTTTCCTAAAAATTAACCATAGACCACTAAAAAAATTTATTTTTTATTAAAATTAATCGAATCTATTTGAGTCTTCTTCGACCATCAGCAGCTGAACACTTTTCAGACCACTAAAGCTACAAACCTGAAAAAAGGAGTTTTCTTAATAATTTCCAAGCTGAAAATTTGATATACCTTAGTTTTTTCTTTTAAAGGCAAACATGTGGCAAAAATGAAAAGCAACAGTATAGTTGAGGTACTGTTTTATTTTTATACAGGGTTTCAGATAAGTGTTTCATAACTTTTAGGAAGGCTAGGGAAAACCTAGACGAATCACCTAAAATGATTGGTCGGAAATGCGGGTTTTTATAAGTTGGCATGGGAGGTTGTACAATCCAGTGGAAATTTACACGTAACGTTTTACAATGAGGTATTCTCACGTTTTGAGATTAAATTTTATTAAAGTAGAAGATAAAAAACTATGAAGAATGACGTTTACATCAAGTACTTTCGTAGCCTAGTTTCTGAAATATAAATTTTTGAAATTTCGCTTTTTTGTTTGGGTGCGGAAACACTTTCGAATCACAAATCATGCGCTGTGAGGTCACATCCAATACAAGCCCGTTTTCTTGTAACGTGACTTTTCTGACGTTTTGGCAAAAATAAAATTGAATTTTAAGTTATATAAAACACATTTTTGAACTTAAAAATCAGAAATTTGGGAGTTTTAGACCTTTAATGTATCGAAAAAGTATAAAATCAAGCAAATCCCTCACTCATGCAAGTACCTCATTGAATTAAAACAAGCAAAATCGTTTGAATCTGGAATTTGTTACATAAAAACCTATATGGGAGCTAAAATTTCAGCTCTAATTGGTTTTATGGAATAAATAGCGGAATCGTTGGTTTAATTCGATCTTACGAGGTTACGGTTATGTGTACGGTACGGTTCCACAGGGAATACTTCCCATGCCCACTTTATTTTTTACGATAACATTTTGACGCTTGCACCCTGCTAATCCCACAGTACCGGAAATGTTAGAAATCCTCATAGTCAGTGTTATTCTTAGGATTTTTTTGGAAGAGTAAAAATACTCCTTGACTTTTTTAGGAGGCGTGAAATTCATTTATGAGGAGTGAAATACGGAAATAGCATAAACTATATGAAGGGTAAAATAAAAAAAAAACGCTTTTTTAATGGACAAACTGAAATAAAAACCAAGATAGCATCCTCATTTTTTCTAATAATTATAGCATCTGTTAATTTAAGTAGAAAATATTAAACATTATAAATAAAACTATTTATTTTACACTAAACATTCTAAATGAAATATTTATTCAAAAATAAAAATTTGAGTTGAAAATTTTTTTGATTGTGGTGGGGTGCCATTTTTTAAGCAACACGTTTGCTAAAAATTCAAAGCGTGAAAATACGGCTGGCTAGTTTTTTAAATCGTATTTCGTATTTTCAGTGCGTGAAATACGCTCTCGGAGGCGTTAAAAATATCACTGCTCATAGTAACCATTTGTATGATTTGTGTTACTCATATTTTGATTTGGGGATTTTCAACTATAAATTTAACTAGTTACCACTCAGTTTTTAAAATACATTTAATTTCATTAACTAAAAATACCTCATCTGCTTTAAACTGTAAATATTAATGTGGACTCAATACATTAGCATAATATTAGATACACTTTCTGAGTAATTTCTACTTTTAGGGTGCTTAATCTAAAAGGTTTGGAATTTCGGTACAGCTTCTGAAAGTTCTCCAGCCACGGTGTTTACCCACAGCTCAAATGATTAATAGATCTAACTATTAATATCATTATTATTGTATCCTAAGATAAAAATATTGAATAAATTATTATTATTTTAGGATCTAATAATGATGATATTAATATTTAAATTTCTATGGTACTCTAAAATAGTTTTAAATAGCTACGACTGGAATTAGTTACTACGACTGGCTATTAGTTTGAATAGGATATCAACCCAACTTCATGATTCCCCCAAAATCCAAACTCTTCCTAAAATAAATATATCTGAAGTTGAAGTTTGATTTCAATACAGTAACCATCAACTCCACTTTAACGTGTTGATTCAGCAACACTATACTTCACTGCAACGTTTCCTGAACCCAGTAGGTCACTGCGCGGAAGGAGAAAGTGAGTTAACACAAAGCCTGTTGGGTTGATAGGAGGAATTTTGATACGCGGAATTGTCATAAAAAGACACTATTTATACATGGGTTTAACGAAATAGTCATATTTTAAAATTGAGGTTCTTTATGTCACTCAAAATTCAGACACCGCGATGGGAACTACTTTGTTTGTTAGTGACTTAGTAGGTTCAACTTAAGTTGCTGTCTATACTGTGTTGATTTTGAACTGGCGCTTGAAAATATTTCCTTCCCCCACCACCGATCAGTAACCATAGCAACTATCCTCGTCAAAGTGACGAAGAAGGCTTACTATTGGCTTCGCAAAGAGCGTCACTATGGTTACGCTTCTAGCATGGGGGAAAGCACTATTTCTCAAGCGCCAATTCTAAATGAATAGAGTATAGTATAGTTACGCATGCTAAAATAAATTTGATAAGATGAAGATTACTTGATTCCAACAGTTTTTAGCTTAAAGTTATCAGTAGATTACTAATTTATAATTATGTTAGAGTTTTGTTCTAATACTTATTGTACTCTATTCATGATCAATATTAGTGAAACATTAGTTGTTTATAATAATTTAAGTTTAAAAGACAAAAGGAGTTCTTGAGCCAAATGCGAGTCAGTATTTTAGGATGCTAGGTAATTAATAATCACTATCATTTTATAAGTTTGAGTCATGTCATACTTAAGAGACTGTTCTCAAAGGTAGTAAACAAAGTTTGAATTATTTTCATTGTCAAGTAACTCATTCTTTACAACCAGACTCACCTTTTTTTGCAATTTTAACTTAGATTTAACGTAGTTTAAACTTGTTGCCTTGGGAAACTTAAAAAACTTAAAACCAGTAAGCAAATGAATTCCGAACAGATGCAAAAACTTAAATTAATCGAAACCAATACGCTCAAAACTACATTGAGTATCCAAAAGAGTACGACTTACTTTAAACAACAGCAGCCGCATTCTTTCACAGTAGCCAGCTTCCAAATGAGCCGACACGTGTCGGAATGTGCTTGCGTTGACGCCCCCTCATGTGACAGTTCAATGGCGCATGCCCCTACGCATGTTGCTCAGAAAGATGTTAATGAGTTGCCACCAAAAATGGCAAAACACCTTGGCTCGATGTACCTGGTCTATCCTTAAAAGGACTGAACGTTCCCGTTTAGGAGGGAGAAAGAAGTCCCCCGGCTTTCGCTTGAGGGGCCCCATGCGTTCACATTCAGTCCAGGAGGACCAGGTACTTTATCACACACCACACTGCCACCTATCAGATTTTTGCCTAACTACAGAATTTTGAGGGAATTATTTTTGGGCATATCGTATTTACCTAGGATCGAACTTGTGAACTCCCCAACTACAGAGCCAAGGCCTTAACCGCTGAGCCACAACCGGCTCGTTTGACCAGCGGTAAATACTGTAGATCCTACTAAATATAACCTAAACGAAAAAAAAAATCGTGGTGATCTAAGTATTGGGATTTTTTATTGAACTGTACTGTTTACAAACATTAATAAAATAATTTGAAAGGGTTTCTCGGCAGGAGACATATGAATAACAAGCTGAAGTCATCACGTTGCGACGATCTCAACGTTTAATTGAGAGAAATCAATTTCACTGAAGATGCCTGATGCAGTTTCAAGCGAAATGTCTGAGCTTTTATCAGCTAGACCTCGGCAATTTAGCCCGAAAAATATTTATTCATATTAATAAAACAATTAAAAATTAACAAGCACAATTAATACAATTTTTTCAAATCCCAAAATTTAATTTAAAGCAGTTTATTTCAAAAATAGGAAGAAATATTTTTTATTTAAAACAAAATTTTAACTTAGATCTACATTTTTTTCACATAAATTTACGATTTGCTTAAAAAAGCGACAGATTTAGAAATCAGTTTAAAAGCTTTACCTTTTTTTTGCAAAAAGTAAAGAAATTCTTCTAATTTTTCAGTTACAAATACTAAATTTGATAAAATGGTAGGGTAGATAAAATCAACTGTTCAACAGGTATTCTGTTCCACAAGAAACCAAAAAGAATTTTTATAGATAGTTATAAGTAGGGCTGTGATTTATATGTAATTAAAAATTCAAAATATGTACATATGTATTTATTTTAGCAAAATATGTATTAAAAATGTCAAATATGTAATAATAAAAAGAAAATGTTATGTAATTTTTTAATGGGGCTCTTCAAATATTACGCAAGCACATAGTAGGGAAAGGTGGTTTTCGCTATTTACCGACTCTCATGTTTTTTGCTGTCTTGTCGCGAGAAAAAAACGAAAACTCTGTCGTCACCTTAGAATCAAAAACTACTATCTCCGTTCGGCAAACTTCGGGGATCCCGATCCTTGGCAACTTAAAATCAGACGCCAATTCAAACCACTACCCATAAAAAATCCCCCAATTAAATACCACTAAATAAAAAAATAGTAATAATTACTTCAGATTGTTGGAGGAGCTCATTTGACCAGAAGGCAGTTTTATTTCATTTTAAGATGACGAAAATATTGCGCCTGATATGGCAACCTGCGTGCGATATCAGACCGCCAATATTGTCATTGAATCTAGCTCGTTTTGCAGTAGCCAATGAAATAATTGGAACACTTTTTTTCGTAAAAAGCTGTCCATGAGTACCCAATGCTGTGCCAAAGGGATCTCTTGTAATTGGAAAAGTAGGATGAGTTGGGGTAAAATGGGTCACTTTTTATGTACTTTCACATTCTAAGTTTTATTTCATCAAAACTATTACTTTTTAATGATTTTTTTCAATTGAATCTTTACATTACAATCCTTCAGAACATTTGCATAAAATTTTATCAAATATTCTTTAGTTATAAGTTGGTTAAACTTAGCATCAAAACTAATGACTTATTTTACCCCAACGTTGGGTAAAAGGGGTCTCATTGCAAAAAGATGTCAAAAATATATTTATTTCTAAACACACATGAAAATAAGAAAAAAAGGCGATTGGCTAAGCCGTTTTTACCTGAAGAAATTTGTTTTAAGTTGTACTTTAAGGAAATTGTAAACGTCCGAAGTTAATGAACATTGTTCAAATGTAGCAATTAAAATTGGAACTTTACAATCCCCCATTTAGAGAAAAAAACTTGTTTGACAGTTCAATGTATATTTGAAGGAAATAAGCAGGGTTGGCAAGGTTTTCCCACCCCCGGTAAATACCATGGTAAAAACCACTATTTACCGTCCTGGGAAAAACTAGGTTTTTCCCACATGGGAAAAAGTGAGAAAAACTGATTATTTATTGAATTTATTCTGTTCATAGATGAATGTTTTAAAAGTTTTTTTACAGCCTTTTTTATAAAAATAACCTTAAATAAGCTTTATCCTATCTTATGAATATGGGTTTAATCATGTGTCTGAGGAATGTCATCTTTTGATGGTTATGCCCTTTTCCTCGGATTATCATACCTTGTTACTTCAAAAAAGTTATCTTGCTTTCAAGATTTATATTTACATTTTATTTTATTTAAATTACTTTTTTTATTTACAGTTAAAAAAACTATATATAATACTTCTCTTAAAGACACGTATATTATAAGTAAATTTTTTAAAAAATATTCTCTATTTTTATTTGAGAAATTCATTAATTTTAAAATATATATGCAAATTTTATGTTAAATGTCATAATGCTCTCTTGCTCACTTATATTTTTCCCACCTAATAATTTTAACCCCCTCCCAAAAAATGTCATTTTAACTAAAAGTTTTTGTAATATGTTTAAAAAGGCCATAACCTAATATTTCCATTATTTTGTCAATTGGAAGTTTTTCCCAGTATTTCCCACTTTTTCCCGGTATTTACCAGTTTTTCGCACTTTTCCCGGTATTTACCAGTTTTTCCCAGTGGTATGGGAAAACTAGTTTTGGACGGGAAAAACCCAACCCTGGAAATAAGTTAAAAACATTGTTTTTACTTAATACAGAAGGCCTCCTAACTATGACTCATTTTACCCCAAGTACAAAATATTGTTATAAAATTGTTATATACTGTACCCCAAGTACAAAATATTGTTTATATTTTTCTAAGCTGATTGGCTTGAAATGTCTCTCAGACTTTCTTTTATGGAAAAATATCACAAAAGTCTGCTGTAATTTATTACAATATATAGATATTTCGAAGTTGGTAAACCCTGTTTTTTCGATGACATCATTTACGGTTCAAATTAAATATTTTTCAGTCCTCAAATTCTTAAATCTAAATTTTCGACAGTCGAAAAAGGTTTCCAACAGAGCAAAGAATATAATAAAAAAATGAGTGAAAATAATTCAATTTAAATTTGATTTAGGGTAGCGGTACCAGTAACTGACAGTGCACCAGTAACTGGCATATTGAGATTTATTTCATTATAATAAGATTAATATTGTGAACTTAAAATAAATGGTGGTCTCTCTTAATATTTTAGACATTTATCTTTAACTTTATGCAGTATTTATTTTCTACCAAAGGTTTCTAAGTGTAATAAATTGAGGATTTACATTTTGTGTCAAAAAACGTCTGATTTTCAGAGGTTGGCTTAGTACGGAAATTAAGGACACGTATTTTTATTTAATGCCTAAATTGAGTAAATTTTCGATTTTTAACCATGTTTTAACTTAAATTGTCTGTTAATAAGTACATAAAATCATGCCCAATAATTCATTTTGAAAAAATAAATTTATTTGTTCATTTTAATTGGGGTGACAGTTACTGGATCAAAAAACCCATTTGCACCAGTAACTGACATAGGTGACAGTTACTGGTGTTTTTGTGAAATTCAAGGAAATTGCATGAAAATTCTAGGGAATATTGTGGAAGCAATTTAGAATGTTGTTGTGCAAATAAATTTTTAAAATTTAATATTTTTCCAGTAACTGTCACCCTGTCAGTTATTGGTACTGCCATATGTCAGTTATTGGTACGGGCAAACAACATAGCTTTTATTCTGTATATTGTAATAGAACATTAGATGTTATGAAATATAGTGGATCGTCTTTCTCACAAAAGAATTTAATTACATTTTTTAAAGTAATCAGATAACCAATTTTCATAAAATTTTAATTTAACTTTTAACTTGTTTCAGTATTTTATTCTACACTTTACCTTCTTTTATCGTTTGAAAAATATTTTATTGTTTATAATTTATAGTTTAAATACAATTCGTACATTTTTTGTTAATAAATTCTTATTAATGTGAAATATCTTCGACTTTGTATCATATTTATAGTATAGTTAAATGGTAGGTTTTATAATGTCCCATAAATGACCCTATTTTAGGTATTTTTATTAAAAATACTTTTTTTCCCTTCAATATTTCGTAAAATAACTTTAAAGATGAAAAATATTTGCTTTTATTTTCTTTATGTTAGCTAAAAAAAGGTAGCTTATTATTTATTAAAGGCATTTCAATGTGACAGTTACTGGTGCAGGACATGCCAGTTACTGGTGCAAAAATTTTCCCCGGTGTGTCAGTTACTGGTACAGCAACCATGCCAACTTAAAAAATATTTAAAAAATAGAAAATAATTACTTAATCAAACAAATTGTACACTAAACTAATGTTGAAACTTCATTTAATTTTTCCCAACAAGAAGTTTTTTCCAGGATAGTTTTTTTCTGTAGCAATAGCTAATTATTTAATTTTATTGCTCTTAAAGTGACAGTTATTGGTACCGTTACCCTATATCGAGTTAATTAAAACTGACCAATTTTACCCCATGACCCACTTTACCCCAACCCACCCTACCGAATCAACTAAATTAAACAATTTAAATACATAGCGGCCAACCGATCCGATTTCCTGTATTTTTCCCGATTTTCAAGTCTTGTTACAAAAGAACAATCTACTGAATTGTTCCGAATTTTAGCTTATTTTACCGGTTATCCTTTTCAAATGTTTTTATAAAAGATTGCATCTGAATCGTTGGAAGCTATACTGCGAATAATACTACTGGTAAAAATTATTGAACTGAACTAGAGTGAATTATTTTAATTATATTTTATCTTTAAGGTTTGGTTTTATTGTAAATAATGTTTAGAACCTATAATAAATTATAAGTAATATAAATGAAGAAAAAAAGGATTCTAGATTGTAAAAAATAAATAGGCTGTTATTTAACTTGATACTTCTTTTTGGTTAAATTTAAAAGCACAATTCTTAAGGCCGTATTCACCACTAACCTCTCACCTAAGGTTAACCTGGAGGTAAAACTTCTAATGAGGAACTTGCATGATTTTTATATTTTTTTCATCGATTCTTCTTGCAAAAATAAGCTACTACCCAAAATTTGAGGCCGATCGAGAAATTTTTTGATTGCCGAAAAAATTAACAAAAATCCACTTTTTAAAAGCGCGCGAAAACGCCAAGAGTCTGGAATCATCGTATGTTGACGTCATCATACGATAAACATTCTTGGAAAGCAATGGAGTTGATGGTATGATTGTTGACATCTTTAAAAAATAAACGTTTTCATTCACGTGTTTTTTCTCAACTTTTAAATTAAAATATTTAATTACCTGTACATTTTTTTGAAAAATTGACTAGATATTTCATTTTACCAAACAAAAAAACATACGGAACACTTGTTTGTTTTTGAAAATCTGACACATGCAACTTCCTTATTGGTGGATGAAACAAGTTTTAAGCCAATCAGATTGATTCCAGGTTAATCTTAGGTCAACTTAGTGGTATGATAACAGCCGTTACTAGCAATATAGATTAGGTAGAAATATATTGAAAGTAAAATTCCAAGCCCGTATCTTTAAAAGTGCAACAAGCGTTTATAAAACAAAGCAACATTCTAATTGTCATAAGGGACCGTCTCCGCTAACTCCCCAGCGCACTTTGCAGACGGTCCCCTTCCGCCTTCAATCAGTGCGGATCCCGCGTTTTTGATCTTTCCCGCTCAAAGGATGTAGATTATGTAAAAGAGCTTTGTTTTTGCTCGAGTGCCGCCAAAAAACCCTGCCGTAATTGGATGTGTAATGATGTGACGTCGATAACTACGCCCTTTCTTATTGGACGGCGAGTCTTTTTATTACCTCCTGCCGCTCTGCCTTAAGTTGAAATCGATGCGGGCGTGTAGGCAAATGGCATCATGGCCCGCGGACACACGGTAGGCCTTGTTAGGCCGCTTTTCGATCTGGCCCCGCTCGGCCTATATGCATCGTCATCGACTCATTATTCGATATGTCTACGCTCCGATCCCTTTCAATTACGGGCGTGAAAATGTAAGGGTCTGTCGGCCATTGGTTTAGGGATTTCGGTGGCGTTGAATGTGAAATGATGCCAATGATGGGGTAGGTTTTGGTAAATTTATGCCCTGGTTCGGATTCAGTCCGGTCCCCAAGGGTGACACCTTCGCAGGTCGACTCTACCTTTTAAAGCAGATGGAATTACAACATCGTTATCATTCCTGTTAAAAATTGCTTATATTTATGAAAAGGCATTGGTATCCAGGAGTATTTCCAGAGAAGGGGATTTATGGATACATCTCCTGAAACTAAGAAGATCTCCTTTATTTTGACTATAGAAAACTACTAAAACTACCCCATATCCCCCCGATTTAATAATATCCCTTACGAAGTTATTTAATGTCTAAGCTACTACAAAATTGTAAGCCGACTTTTAAAAATATTTTGTTATATTTAAATAACAACCAGTAAAATTAACGATATTTCTGTTATTTAGCGCTTAAAGCGGCTTGATTTTTAACAGGGCAGATAACGGAATTTATCCCAAGTAGAATAGTTTTGCTTTTTTCTTTATACGATATTTCTGAGGAATTGTTATCTCATTAAAATACTAAGTTTTGCACCTTTCTCACTTCATTTGATAAAAATAAATAACCAGGAAAATAATATGTTTCTTTATAATCACGATCAGAATCTTGTTATATTAGGACTATGTTAAATTATTTCGGAATATACACAGTGTATAATGTTAAATAAGAAAAGTCAATGGACCGTTCAGCAGAAAGGTTTAGGAAATTTGTCTCTAAATACCTAACTTATTTTTTAACTCGACCAAGAGGAAATTTCTACTAATGCCGTTGAATTCAGGTCCGTAATAATTAAATATTGAGGATGGGGTTGAATCATTTAAAATTATTCATTGGTAAAATTAAATAAGTACTTATTTTCTGAGCAAGCTCTATATGCTTTAAGTTAATTTCTTAAATAATTAAAATAAGCTAATTTAAATTTTTAATTAATTAAAAATTTTGTAAATTCTTTTTCGAAAAATAATACTCACTCAACCGTAAACAAAATTTCACGGAAGGAAATAAAAATTTTAAAAGTGTTTGAAAGTGCAAGTGTTAAATAAGGCCCAGAAGTGTTTTCAGTCTACAATATTGACATCACCATAAAAACAACTTCCACAAGTGCATTTCCTTCATGTTGTTTTCTGAGCAACAACAATCAAATCACAGTAAAACAGCTTCTACAGGCGTCTTCCTTTATGTTGTCTTCTGAGCAACAACACTCCCCCCACAGTAAAACAACTTTTACAGGCGCATTTCCTTCATGTTGTTTTCCGAGCAACATTTTAAAATTCGACATGAATTCAAATTCAAAACCGACAAGAACACACTAATTGCTCCGATTACTGATTCTCACGACCCCTCCTACTTCCAAACGGGGGTGTCGTCCCATCGCCCCCTGGGGGAAGAAGGGCTAAACACCGAATAATCGGGTGAACACAGTGGGAGAACGTGCCAAGCCTCGGGGGATGGTTTGCCGCTTAGGGGCCCTAATAGTGCGGAAAAAAGAGACATATGTTGCAGTTGAAAGGGCACTTAGGGACCTCTTCACTTGGTTATAGGGGGTTGGGGGTTCAAACTGAAGGGTCGGGAAAAGTTTGAATCGTGTTTCGGGATGTTTTGGATGAGGTTATATAAGGGACGTTTCAGGTTTAATCTTTTTGCTTTTAATTTTTGATTAAATTTGTGCAAAGTTCTTTGTATGAATTAAAAAATAATTAAGGCCTTATTTTTGAGTTTTACTTTTAAGTTTAAGTTGACTTTTAACACTAAGACCAGTCAGTCCATAAGATATACTGTAGTTTAACGTCATTTACTATTGCATAGTAGCCTTGAAGTGTGAAAAGTTTTAAGGGGCGAAATTCCAATCAACATGTTTAAAACAAAAAAATACCATGTTTTCAAATCAAAATTTTCCCAACTCGCTACTAAAATTTCCTAGGATGGATGGATGAATTGTGGGTACATATATTTTCCGGTTTGTGTGCTTGATCTCAAGGATCCGCTTATAAACTTTCAAGTAAGACAGACACAAACAGAATCTTTACTGACAAAGAAGAGAGAAAGTACACCCAGGGCGAGGCCGGAATCGAACCGACGACGGTACAGCGCACAGGCTGCTAGCGTGGTAAAATTTCGTTGGAAAAGTGATTTAATGTCCTTCAATTTAAAATTAATGAATGTACAGGGTGGGCAAAAAGTCAGTACACTTTTGAAAATTCCATAAAAACCAGGAAAAAAATCGGAAATATATACGGTCTTTACTCTCAGCATCCTGAGGTCACGGGTTTTTTAAGCCAATAAAAATAATAGTTAAAACAATTATAGATGTCACCACTAGAAGCGATTTGTTAGTTAGAACCTTCCGGATTCGAACATTTAATAACTGGCAAGAAAGACATAATAGTCAAAGTTAATGTAATGAAGTATAAAATTTTAGGAAAACTTCTAGGAATCAAATTTTAACGATTTATAACGATGGTTTCGTTGTGGATTAGGATTACCTTTTGTTATAATCCTCCAATTTGCAAATTTCCACTAATGTCGCTTATATGAGCATAATCTTGGGTGTACATTTTCCCAAAAGTTTTATACTTTACAACATTAACTTAGAAACCGAATTCTTCCGGTTTCAAACACTTAACTACCAAATCGCTTCTAGTGGTGACATCTATAAGTGTTTTTTCGAAATATTATTTTTATTGGCTTAAAAAAACCCGTGCCCTCAGGATGCTGAGAGTGAAGACCGTTTATTTTGCCAATTTATTTCCGGTTTTTATGGAATTTTTAACTGACTTTTGGCCCAACCTGTATGAATAGTTAATTCTGAATAAGTGTATCACAAAATACTTTAATATTATTTAAAATATTTTATATTGTCTTCATTATGCGTGCCTAATTTTGAACTACAATTTATTCAAAATAAACAAAGTATTTGAACTGAATTAAAAAAAAACTTTTGACCCAAATGATTGTTGTGAGTCAAGGGATATTAATATTTTTTTAATTAAATGAATTTTCTTACTTGGAATTAAATTTTAAAAGAGAGAAGGGTAATTTTAGCCTTTTGATTTATTGAAAGAAATAACACAAAAACCTTAAAGATTAAACCTTATTTCCCCTCGTATCAAAATGTATCGCCAGTTTAAAAAGGTTCAAAAATCGAAACAAAAAACTATAAATAATAAAATTTTTGTTGTATAATCACCAAATTTTTCTGGAAATTCAGGACCCAATTTAGAAAAAAGGCAGGGAATTAGAAAAGGGGATAATCATGTATCTTTTATTTAATATTTTTCTTAACATCTTGGATATTTTTCAATTTAGTAAACACTACATAGACGAATTTTTTTCATAGTTAGAAAGGTATTCGTGGACCGCACTGGCCCGCAACCGTAGTTTAGGGACCCCTAAAGTATTCGAAAAAGTGCTTCTTTTTTCGCCAAACGATTTCTCAAAGCTAGGAAAAAGCATATTGGCGTGGGGATAACGATATCATAACTTTAAATTAGTCACAAGAGATCACCCTCACCTCTATCTGATAACCACTCCCCCAAAAAATAATCCTAAATCCTAATCCCACCCATGCTTATACCCCTCTCCGCAGTGTTTATCCTCTGCACGGGGACTTGTTAGGGCAACTGCCCCTCCCCGTCATTACGGGGGCCCCGGAGGGCATGTGCCCATTAACGCAAAGTGGCCGGGCCCCATGGAAAACGAGACGCGTTGCGGGCACGTGCCCCGCTCTTTTGAAATTGAATAGCCCCTCTCCAAAATCTCCTAATTTCGTGAAAGAACGAGTAATGAGGCAGGGAGTAATGGAGGACAGATGACACGGTTTTTATGCCGCGTTTTGTCGGGCGCGATGATCTATTTGTGTATTGACAGATTGTGAAATCGTATGCGTTTCATTTGGATGTTTTTCGGTATTTACATACAGGGTGGATATAAAATAACGTATCTACAGAATAAACTAGTACTAATAAATAATCGGAAATTTTAAATGCGGCATATTGAAGGGATGGGATTTTTTTTCAAACAAAAAATAATAATTCATTTGCCCCCTTCATAAGTGACGCTTTATCTAAATTTTTGCCTGAGTTTTCGGACCGTCACCAGAAGTCTTGAAGGTTTATGGTAACTATCAAAGCCGACACTTTAGAATTTTTTTAACCATCCATAAAAATCACGCAGTTTTGTTGAGCAAAAGATATAGTTATAATTTCTTTTTTAAGTGTCTAATAAGATAGTTTTAATAAACATTTACCTACTAGACTTTAGAGGACGGTCATCCAAGGCAAAAATTAAATTAAATCAATTAATTTACAAATTTTTTGTTTGAAAAAAAAATCCCATTCCTTCAAAACACCCCAATTAAAATTTCGGATTTTTTACCAGTAGTTTGGTCTGTAGAGAATTTTGGAGTTGGTATGTTATTTTATAACCACCCCCATTATTACCCCGTTGACCGTGCTGCTGAATCCAAAGAGCATTACCAAATCTCGTAGAGTGTGCGGCTGAATCTGACGGTCGCTGAATGGTCGACGGGATAATACGTAAGAGTTCTTTTAAAAAGTAATCACATTTTTGTTTTTTGATTCTTATCTTTATTTCGAAGCTGAGAAGAAAAACAGTTAGGGTTTGTATTATCATATGATTGATTTTATAAAAACATCCCATAAACGCACGATAACTTGAATTCCTAAAACTTTTTTAGAAGTTTAAATAAAACTTTTTTGCTGATTTTTTGTTGGTCTTAAAAAATATTTAGAAAGGTAAGTACAGTAAAAAAATATCTCCCAGTTTCGTAGATATATAAAGTTTTGAAGGGATATATTGGAATTAGGAGGGTGATGATGTTGTTTTCTGTGGTAAAAAAAGAGAAAAACCTTCTTAGTTTTAAAGGAGATATACCCAAATCCTTCTGACAACGCCTATGATGATTCCCATCAGTCTTTTGGAAGTTTACCTAAACCATCTCGAAGTCTATTACTTGTTTGAACCCGTAAGTAGTCTGCAATACTATGAAAAAGATTTAAAAAATTATTTTCTTTATAAGGTGTAAAATAAAATAAGCTTTTTATCTAAATTTCCCAAACGCTTATGGCTAAAGGAAAAAGAACCCAACAATACTCTTAAAAGAAAACACAGCCTCATAATGAATAACCCCCATCGAATTATCCAAGTGATCTAACTTTTCCCAAAATGAAAAACAGATAAACAGCCAACCTCCCTTCAAAACCATGATCGCAAACAACGGGTAATAACAAACGAGCACGAGCGTGAGGCAATTTCGATCAAAACAAGGGGAAAATTCTCGGAATAAATCTTATATGTGATAGGATCCCTTCCCTCGTAATAAGTAACCGGAATTTGAGGACCCCTCACACCCACAGGGGACAATTAAAGTTCAGAATTGCAAAACCGTTACCGATTCCTCAGGCCATGTCTGTTTTTTCTCCCGCTCTGTGTCGTGTCTCGGCCGCTATTGCTTCCGATATTCCCTGCACAAATTCCCTCCTTTTTTTGCCCGATGCCATATACTTCTTTCTAATTCACGATCGATATTCACTGAAGACAGCCTGCCTTTGTTTTTCTGTGAAAAGAGCGAGTTCTTTCTCCGAAGTAAAGTGGAGTGAGGAAAATAAAAACTGGGAATAGCTCAAGGGTTTAACGTAAGGAAAATGATTCTAACAGCCCACTATTATCGATTTAATAACGTTTTTTTGTTCTTTTTAGAATGCCTGAAACGCTTGGAGTTTTGGAGAGCACTTTAAAAGGGGACTTTCACCGTTGGAAACAATACTTTTCGCCTTAAGTACGCTGATATTTAATTTTTTCTCGAACTCTTTTTCTTTTTATGTCCTATTGTCTTCGCTCTCAATTTAGGAAATTTTCGTCTTTAAGACGTTATTATTTTTTGCCGCCTTTTTTTATTCCAGAATCTTTCACCGCTTAGCAAGGATAGGAGCTAAGCAGTGCCCATGAGCGGTTTAAATGTATTATGTTCTTTTTCGCCGTTTTTAGAACGTGACCTTCGATTTTTAAATGAATCTCTAGAGATCCCAATTTAGCTGGAGGCACGATCTCTTAGAGGTTTTAAATTTAAGCGGAGGTTATTATTAATTCAATATCTAATGTCTTTTTTTTCTCTAAAAGGTTCATTCTTCTTACCGTTATTGTAAGGTAAAGGTTCCTTGGATCTACTAATTATGTAACATTAAATTGATTTTAAGGCATGAATATAAAATATTTAGTCATCTGGGCTTAAATTTAGTTTATACTTATTCCGTTTAAGATTTTAAAAGTATAAAGTATAAGGCCTTTACATTATCAACATTATATCATTTCTTCATTCAAAAGAAAATATAAATATAATTGCCCAAGTTCTATACTTTACATGGTATATGTATATTTTGTAAAACATTCAATATTATATATATTTTTTATCTTTAAATAGCCCTCAAAACTCTAGGTATTCAAAAAAACTATTTTTTACAATAGAAAATGGCTTAATGAGGTAATATACTCTTAAAGCATTCAAATGTTTTTAAAAAGAAACTTTAATTTGGATTTTTTTCACATAAAAATAATATCAAAAATATTTTCGAATCAGATTGATCAAATCTGCTAAAATATTTATAAAACTCTTATTATAAAAGTTTCAACCTTATAAGTTTGAGCAAAAAAGGCATTTTTTATGCAAAGCATACTAAGTTAAAAAAAACTACAATAAAAATAAAACTTGGGTTACAAGTATTTCTGTTACTCATCATATCCAACTATATGAAATAATCTGAAAATATTAATTGACATAGGAAATTTTAAACTAAAAGAAGACAAATATTCCAATATTGTAGTCTTAAAAATCAAATTAAAAAAGATAATTTGTAACAATTTTTGATATTCCTAAAGCGTATATAAGTTTTGAAAACGAAAAAAGAATGGAATAGCTTTACTAAAAGCTTATCTAATAGAAAAATTATAATTAACTTTTGCTTATTATGTGAAAATATTTAAAAATCACTTTTGCTTACAACAGAAATAAAATTCTGACTACTATCTTCATCGAAAGAAAATTAAATTAAAATATTGTAGTGTTCACAAAATTTTTTCCTTTCCCAGAAAAAAAAATATTTCACTAAATTACCTGTATTCAATATGACTAAATAACAACCAAATATATACAAAACCTTATCGTGCCTCTTACAAAAGACGCCTACCCTCTATAATTTTTCAATGAAAAAAACATTTCTAACATCTCTTAACAAACACACACGTCACAAGACACCCATAATAAATCCCACCCATGTGTTTCATCTGCGACAAAAAAGTTCTCACAACTCTGCATTCGTTTCGGAACTAATCATCGGAACTTGACAGAAAGAGGAGACTGCGCACGCGCGGGACCCGCCCCCTTCCGAAGAGGGATCGGGGGCCTAATTGGGCGGATGCACAAGGATCGGGGGTCTTATGGGGGAGTGGGTATGTTCCCTTTCTATCCCACCTTGTTCCGTAGTCTTTTTTGTGGGTGGCGTGAAAGTCCCTTTTATTTAATGCGAGAGTAGGGGTGTTTGCCTTTTTGGGGTTTTGCTCCCTTTTTTATGAGGGGGGTTGGGTTGCAAAAGATGACCGACATCATTCATTCAACCGATTCAACATTATTTTGATAGATCCACTGAGGTGGTAGCATGATTATAGTTTTAATTAACTCTTTTTTACTCTTATTGATTAGTGTGCTTTTTATAATTGTATAAGGAAAAGGCTGGTTATCTTGTTATGCAATAAAAATACTTTGTAGTTATCATATTCAGCTATTTTCTGGGATACGAAATAATATAGTAAAAAAATAAAATAGTAATATTTTAAACACAGTGTTAAAATATTATATGTTTATACAAAATGCAAGTATTATAAGCTTTCTTTGCCTTAAGACTTCTTAAGCTTTTCAGATACTGACTCATATTAGCAAGTTCTACATAAAGAAAAAAAAACGTTTATCATTTTTTAATTATTTCTTTGTTTTAGACATGAATTTAATTAATTGTGTATTTTCATTGATAAAATAGTCTCTATTGAAATTATCTATAGATAATATATTTGACGAAATTTTTTATAGAGGGCATTTTAAAGCTATAAAACCTGTGTGAAAATAAGAAATACTTCATTTTTTCTCTAATTAGTATGTTACTAATAACGCGCAGCTCTAAAGGTATGAGATATTTATCAAATTATAACTAAATAGATAATTCAGAGCTTTACTCCAAATGAATACACTAATTAGTAACACTCATACACTAGTACCACTATAGGAAAAAAATTTAAATTATCATCCTATCATTCTAATTTGAACCAAATTCAACATTCATATAAAAAATAGTTTTTCTCAGAAAATATTTGCAAGAATTTACTTCTCTCCCTGTATTTTCCCTCCATTATAGTAAAGAGCTATCCCATAACCAAGAAACTATCTCTCTACTTGATTTTTCCAAGTTCTATTTTATTTCTACAGAGGAAACCCCACAATTTCAAAAGATAAGAGCCTTAATAAAGCAATACAAGGCTTTTCAAACTTTCGACTCCCTCTTGAGCCTAACTAAATCCCCAAAACTTTGAACTCCTCCCCGCCTTTTCGGAAACCACCCCTCCCGCGAAAGAGAGCACCCCTCAATTGTGCAACCCCCTCATTTCTCTAGAGTGATGGAAATTGGTGGTGGGATGTGAAAAACACCGGGCTAATAACCGCCATTCCATATACTGTGGAATCCGTTTAGAGTCAGGTTTTTTAATAAACGAGGTTTCACCGCATTGCTTCGGAGCCTGGCAGTGAAAAAAGCAGTTCGGGTTTCGTAAAACTCAATTCCGGGGTGATCTACGAGTTACATTTCATTCGGAGTCGGAAAATTTGGTAAGTCTGGTGTAATGTTATAACAGGGAGAAGAAAGAATTTTCGAGAGAGCTGAAATTCATTTTACAAAATGTGACGATATGTAGCTTTGAATTACGCAATGTAAATTATAATTTACAATCCGAAAAATATTTTTAGTTCCTAAATATAAAAGGATACTTTTCATAAACACTTTGTTTATCTGTATCCTAATTTTTAAAAGATTCTAACTAATAATTTGAAAACTGGGAAGTCCAATTTAAATTTAAGATTCAATTTTGAGCTTTTAGTTAAAGAAAAGGAAGACCTCGAGGGTATAAAGTGATAACTCACATAATTTTAGTTTTGAGAAAAACAAAATACAGGGTGTCTCAAAAGGCCTAGTACAAAATTGGAGAGATGATAGTACTCATCAAGACGAACAAGATTTGGTATAGAAAGGGGGTCGCAAATGAGTTCTAAGGGGTGAAACCCCAGGGTTAAAATCAGCAAAAAAACTTGCATATTTGTGCAGGAAGAGACACAATGGTTAGATTCCGGTAGCTATTTTGTAAAAGAAGTTGGTAAAAGAAGTTATTTTGTAAAAGAATACTGATCGAAATAAATCTTTCGCTACGAAAAGATAACTTCCTGAAGAAGGAAGTTAATTTAAATTACTTAAAATAACTTACTTTTTGCAAGTACGAGTTTCATTATTTTGATGTTAAAAATTACGGAATCGAACAATTACGTCTCTTTCTGCACAAATATGCAAGTTTTTTGCCTGATTTTCACCCCTTAAAACTAATTTGCGACCCCCTTTCTATCCCCCAATTCTTGTTCGTCTTGGTAAGTACTATCATCCCTCCAAGTTTGTACTAGACCTTTTGAGGCACCCTGTATTCTACTAAACTGGAAAACTTCTGGCCAAACATTTATCGTATATTTTAATATCCTTGGTTAGGATGAAAGCTTTAGTTGTATATAAAAATTAATGGTAGAAAAAGAATTTTTATAAAATGTGTGATATTATTATTTCCCCCCGAAGTTTTCAATTATTAAACGATTTTTAACTGTAAAAACTTTTTTGCTGACATATTTTTCCATTAACTTTTTCATTACTCAAAATAGGATTGGAATTTCCAGTAAAAACCTAAGAACGTAGAACTTAAGTATTAATATTTAGGTATTTACTAAATTTTTTTCTCGTAACTAAATATTTTGCCTCATTCCCTTTCTGAACACGACCATCTTCAATTAGCACTTACCAATACTTCACATTCACCAGAGAGCAGTTTATGGACATCCCCTCATCCCCCTTACGAAAAGGGGCGCAAACACCCCCATTTCATGAGGTAAGAGTCCTAATAAATCGAGATTTAAAACTGCGCCCCGGCAAAGAGAAAAGAGAACATTTCATTTGCAGGGGCTTAGCGCCCCAACGAGGCCTTCGGGATCGGGGCGAAAAAGTTTAATCAATGCCTGTTGTCGAGTGATCAGGGCAGGAAAGCCCCTGGAAAATTGATGATTTGTTAGCAGAAATGAATTGCTTCTGTGTAACAGGAGGAGATAAGGCACAAAAACTTCTCCGGCCTCCCTCTCAATTTATTGTTGGAGCTATTAGTAAGGAATCGATAAGGTCCCGATCTCTTTAAGAGAGTCTTCTTCTTGAGTTGTTCTTGTTAGGTAATGATGGTTTAGGTTGTTTGCCCCGTGCTTAGTTGTTGTTGTTACCTCTTTTGTTGGAAGTTTTTTTTGTTGTGATGATGTTGATGATCGAGTTGAGTTGGAGGAATCTGTAGGGGTTTATTGCTGTCGGAGTCATTGATTGGCAATCGGATATGGCTGCGAGGTTGGGGATGGAAGCAATTGTCTTGGGATTGTCTTCTCTTGGACGTTATTGGGGATGAGAGATTTTGATGAATGTGTCGTTTTGACCGTTGTTTTTTTTTCTGTCGAGTAATGAGCTTATATTGCTGCGATTTGGCCTTGAGTTTCTTATGGGTATATTATTTTCCAATCCCACTTCACTAGATCTGAGGGAGAGCTCTGATTAGTTTATTATGTAGTTGTCAATCTAAATATGGGATTAGCAGTCGCTTTGATTGGTACTTAAATGAGGATGGAAGTCTTACGAAGTGGGATTAGAAAATATGTGCTTTGGCGAAGGATAGCTGTTTCAGTTATTATAAAAGGATGAGAAAGAAAAGCGACTGGACGAATTGGCTATTGGTTCAGATATAGCATCCAACCAATCCATATAATCCAATTATTTCATAATCACACGTTTTGTAAAGCTAATATAAATAGACCGTTTAGCAGTCATATTCACAGCCATCAGCGTCTAGGTTGAATCCTTTGTCAAAGAAGGATTCCATGAATCTGAGTCAGTGAAGAACTAATTTTTCTTTCTTTAGCTGCTGGTTGGTTATCCGCGATCCTGATGGTTGTGTATGTGGATGAAAGAGTGTTAGTCAGAAAAGATGAATTAGAATTAATTTTTTAGTTACATTTGCATAGACGTTTACTTATTAGAACCACAATTATACCTACAATTCAAAAAAATATTGAGAAATCCATTTACTAAATTAATAGAAAAGAACTAAAATAAAGGAACTGATGACATGGCAATATTTTTTTATTTGTGCATTAAAGAATTTCTTTAGATTTTTTTCACGAAGTTTGACCTAGTTATTACTACTTAACTGCATTCAGATAGGGAAAATCATAGAGGACTCGAAGGATTTCATTAGACTTTCTTTTCATGTTGTTCATTTGGGTTTTGCCATGAAAATCTTTTAGTAATACTTAACAGGAAAATTTTCTTCATAATTAACCCACTAACTTCAACCGAAACGAAATAAATTTAAGTATCTCTTCAAGATTTTAATGAATCGATTAAAGTAACTTTTTTCACGAAGTTTGACCTAGTTATTACTATTTAACTGCATTCAGATAGGGAAAATCATAGAGGACTCGAAGGATTTCATTAGACTTTCTTTTCATGTTGTTCATTTGGGTTTTGCCATGAAAATCTTTTAGTAATACTTAACAGGAAAATTTTCTTCATAATTAACCCACTAACTTCAACCGAAACGAAATAAATTTAAGTATCTCTTCAAGATTTTAATGAATCGATTAAAGTAACTTTTTTCACGAAGTTTGACCTAGTTATTACTATTTAACTGCATTCAGATAGGGAAAATCATAGAGGACTCGAAGGATTTCATTAGACTTTCTTTTCATGTTGTTCATTTGGGTTTTGCCATGAAAATCTTTTAGTAATACTTAACAGGAAAATTTTCTTCATAATTAACCCACTAACTTCAACCGAAACGAAATAAATTTAAGTATCTCTTCAAGATTTTAATGAATCGATTAAAGTAACTTTTTTCACGAAGTTTGACCTAGTTATTACTATTTAACTGCATTCAGATAGGGAAAATCATAGAGGACTCGAAGGATTTCATTAGACTTTCTTTTCATGTTGTTCATTTGGGTTTTGCCATGAAAATCTTTTAGTAATAGGTACTTAACAGGAAAATTTTCTTCATAATTAACCCACTAACTTCAACCAAAACGAAATAAATTGAAGTATCTCTTCAAGATTTTAATGAATCGATTAAAGTAACTCCTTCACCACACCCCCTCAGTATTATTTTTTGTCAACTTAAAGTTTTTGGATATCTCCCTATTTTTTGTAGTTAAATATAACTTTACATAAAATATCGAAACAGCCATATAACATATAACATGCCTATAAACAGTTAAGACAGCCGGTTAGCAGAAGATTCGAAATGAAGAAAATGTTTTAATGTACATTTACTTCTCTAATAATTGATTTATCAAAAGTTCTTAAAAATTAGTCAATCAAAACCAGCTTTTTTCCCCACAGTAATCACATCTAATTACTCCACCAACAAGCGACATTTAATTAATAATATCGAATCAATATTCCCTCCAAAAATCCCTCCCCTCAAAGTCTTCCCTCCCTCACATCATTACTGTTCTGGCCACTTTTCCCGGAGAATCCGACGAGGGAAGCACAACACGCAAATTGGAAAATCCGGAACGATCTTTGATGAGCCCCCCCCCCTCCTCCCCGGCGCGAAATAAACTCCGGGAATTAATGATGGGGTTGAAGTGGCAGCAGCGACATTCGTTTTAAAACATCGTTTGCCGACGACTAACTAAAGGCATCTGGCAACGGGCAGCTGCTTTTCCCGTAAAGTGCCGTCCAATTAGGAAGCGGCCGCCTTTCGCGTTGCCATGGGAGCGGTGGGAGGGGTCAAAGGCACGATTCCCCTTTGTGATGGTCAAAGGTACCCCGGAGTAATAGGCCGGCAATTAAAAAAGAGGGCGCTCCTGCCCCTTAAGGAGCTTATGTGTTGTTGGATGTCGTTTTTGGTGGGGACCTTTTCCGTTGGTGTAATTCATCAGGACGTAAGCGTCGCGGGTTTTGGGAGATAAGAGGCCTGTGGGGTTGTTAATGCAATTAGACTCGGCCGGGATTGGCGAGGTGGTAATTAATGGGGTTTTTTTATGTTGAGGGTGAGGGAGAGTAGTGGTTATGTGTTGAGGGAGAGTAGTGGTGGGGATTTTCTTAACGTGTTTGGTGGAAAATTTCAGGATGTTAATGGTGCAGTTATAGTAGTTGCGATTTGTATTAGTATGAAATTCGAACTCATGGAATTGAATTTTCTAGTTATTTTAATATGTAGGAGAAGGTTTTCCATGGAAGTTCCATTTCCATTTCGGGTCATATTTTTTCATTGCAATCAAAATTAAGAGTGATAAACATGTAGCCCTGATATAAAAGAGTGGGGATTTTTTTAACGCATTTTAGTGGAAATATTTTATTATATTAGGATGGCGCAGTTAGTAGTTGTGATTTTTTTATTATGAAATTAGGAATCGAAAATTCGAAATATGAATTTATAATCAGAGTGTTTTGTAGATAAAGATTTTCCATGTAACCTACATTTCGATTTTGGGCTATACTTTTTACTTGCAGTCAAAATTGAAAGTGATAAAAATGTAACCCAGAGATGCATTCTGATCAGATAAACAACTTAATGCTTAATTGCTATTAGTATTAGAATAAACCCAAGCAGCACAAATGTTCAATATTCGTTAATTTTCGTCACGTATGACCAAATTTCGTTTACTTTTACATATTTGGTACTAGTTGTGCTAGAAGGGGGCGAATTAACAAGGCATGCCAGATATAAAGAAGTTTGACAAATTAATATTTTATACCACTGTTACTAATTGTTATTTTCCGTTAGTCCTTACAGCAACAAAAAGATGGATTACTTTTATCACCAAAGCACTTGAGGCACCAATTTTATTTACAAGCTATAGATATTTTTAATTTCATACACTAACAGATGAATGGATGTTCTTCATGTATAAAATATCTGAACTTTGCCAATTTCTATAAATAATAAAAATTATAGAAATTTTACTGCTAAGTAAAACATGTGGAAGTAAAAATGTAACAACAAGTGTTGATACAAACTGAAAAAGGAAATTTTATTTTTTCAAAACCAGAAATAATTAGTTCCGAAATTCCAAGATGGAATATTTCTCCTTCTTTAAAACATGAAATGAAAGGGTAAGGGGCGAAAATTTTAAAAGAAGAAATTTTATTCTTAAAAAAAGACTAGAAATAGTCCCGAATTCTGAAGATAGACTCCCCCTCTTACTTTTAAGATGTAAAATGAAGAGGTAAGGGGCGAACTTTATAAGGAAGAGTCTGAAGCCTGCCAGTAATGTCAAAGTACATAAAATTCCGACAATGTCGTACTATTCACAATTTTCCCGAAAATTGGACGTCCCGTGCATGATTGCTTATCCGCGTTGAACCATACAGAGATTTAATAATAAAAAAATTACTCCGCAAACATCAGGAATAAGCAGCTTTGATTCAACTTCGTGGGCGAGATTTGCTGAGCTTACATATTGCTCCTCCTTCCACCATTTCGCCTAAATTTGACTGCCAATCACCCCGCTCGACGAACGAATAACACAAAACCCAGGAAAACGTCAAAAACAGCATGTCATCCAGCCACTCCGAGAAAAATTTCCTCCCGTAAATTACGGACTTCGTAAACTTCATAAGTACCGTAAACAAGCCGGAAGAATGGCTGCCTCTTCCCGCCGCAGTCCAAATCCAAAAGGAGCTGGAAGAAAAAAAAACGTTCCTCGAGATGTTTCGTTAGCGGTATATACAGGGCTTCTTCCGTTCTATCCTTTCAAGGAATATGTTCGAAAGGAATTCTATAAAGCAATTGGGGGACGGGGAAAGGGTCGGAGCGTGGAGGTAGAAGAATAATAGTGGGGCCATGAACGGCAGCCCGGTGTTACCAACAGCAATGCCAGGCAAAAATAATTTCTTTAACATTGCAGCTCCCGTTAGACGCGTCAATTTCGAAGGTGAAAATCGTTGTAACTTAAAGACAAATGATCGGAAAACGAAAAAAAACCCCATTTGTTTAACATGCAGGGAGTGAAGACTAATGATTTTGAGCGTAAAGTTTATATTATCTCTGTAAAAGTTTGATAGATGATAGTAATTCAAAAAATATCGCGATGAGTAAGATCGACTTTCACAAGCTTTACTCGACTAGTTTCTACATAATATCAGTTAAATTGGTTTTTAAATTATGAAATGAACATTTGTGATTCAATTGGATGTGCTTTTGAGTCACTTAAATCCAGTATTTCTGGACGAAAATTGTTAGAAGTTAAGACTCGGAACGAGCTTTGGCGATCCTTGGCGTTCACGCTTGGCGCGGGGTTTAGGTTGGCACGTTTGGGGTTACCTTTGTACCTTGTAGCCCTCCCCTTCTAAAGGCGCGTGATCACTACCAAATCTGGTTGCCCTGACCAGGAAACGTTCCCAGGCTAAGCTCACAGAAATAGACGAAAATTTTACAAAGGATAGGTAGATGACTCGAAATACTTACTGTGAAAAAAATATCTGCGGAATTACAGTAAAAAAGCTGTAAAAAATTCTTAAAGATCATCATTAATAACGTCAAATGCAACCCTACAGGGTGAAAACTGGCAAATGCACGCCAAGTAGTGCTAACTGAACCTATTATCATATTAATTATCATCATTATCATATTAATTTACTCATCTCCTAATGATTTTTTTTCACAGTACGTGTTTTGAGTAATATTTTAATGTCTGTAAAATTTTCGTGCGTTTTTGTGAGTCTCCAATTCCAGTTTATCTCGACAACAACCGTTCCCGCTGGATTCTGAACCGATGCGCGGTCTATCCTTCTTTTACCTCGACGGGTCGGGGCAAACGAAGTTTTTGTAGCAGAGCGACCGAGGAAACCATTTTTAACTGGCAATTTGGAATACCGGGATGATATAATGGAAGGCCGCCTTAAAAGGCAGTGACGTCAGCAGCGGGGATGGCAAATAGGAAGTGACGGAATCCAATGACGGGTACTAAAAGCCACTGATTAAGTTCGATGGATGAGGAAGGGTTTTTCGTGGGGTGCTCCTTGCTTCTTGGAGGGAGGACGGCGAAAAATCGTTTGCCGTTATGGGGTCTGCGTCCTGTTTTTCCGTCTCCCGGCTATTAAGAAAGAGAATGGGGAAAGAAGCACTTAGTTCGGGAGGGGTCGGAGGAGAAGGAGGGTAAGTCACCCACTTGCTGATGGAAAGGTGGAACCGTCCGAAAATAGAGTCTTAAAAAGATGAAAGTATTTTTAGAGTGAGAGATGTGCAAGTTCATTCGCGCTGAGTGTTCAAGATATCGTTAAGCTGCGAAATTCTTAAGATGATTCTCGAAGAAGATTGTAACTTGCGAATGGACAATCCCAGTCTTGTAAATGCAATGTAGTACACCAACACTTTATTAAATTCAATTTCCTTTGAAAAACTAGGCAGATGGGTTGCCCATTTTTCCAATATTCCTGGTAAATAATAGGAACGTTACGCTAAAAATTTAAAACATATCAGAAATACCTGAAACAGTTTTTTTTCTGGAAAGAAAAATGGGGTACACAGCGTCTCTGAATGTTATATGCATTTATGAAATAGGCAGTAGTACAATTCAACTGCATGAGCATTATAAGAAATGCATTAGAAACTGCATTATAATAAATATTAAGAACTTAATATTGTCATTTTGACTGGGAAACAAAAGTTCTTTCATCTTCGGATATTTTTCAGTAACTTTTATTTCATTTCACATGATTTCATAAATTTATAGAATACATTTATATATGTTAAACAATAGATTTCATTACCAAGCCATCTCTTTTACCTTACATTTTCATCAAAACATAGCTTCTAGTATAATCTCTTTCAAATATAATTTAGGATGAGTTTTTAAGAATTCAGTAACTGTAAGCAGCAACACACTTTCTTCTGAGAAGAAAGTTAAAGTTAATTTTGAAAATTAAGTATCAAGTAAATTCAATATCTTGAAATCAAAGGGACCAGAAAAAGAGAAATATTTAATTTTAAGGGGAACAATATACTTTCGAAATATTGAAGTTTAAGATAACGAGGTTATATACTGTATACCTCAATAATAAATAAAAAAACAAAGAACTTATACATGATCTCTTGGATCTTGGCAAGTTCCATAAGACCAGGTGAGGATTATAACCTTTCACACTGTAAAAAATAATTGTAACGTTCCGCATAAATTTCAGAAACGTTCCTGCTTTTTATGAGTTTTTACAGCAACTAAGCAATTTCCTGGAAAGTTCTGGTTTTCATTTCTGAAACGTTTCTGAATCTTGTCGGACAGGCAGCAATTGTTTTTGTTTTCAAGCTTACCACTAAAAGAGTCAAATTATTCAGCTGAGGTGTAAGAACGGACTGAAACTAATAAAACTCGGGAGTATACATAGTAAACTCTGATCAAGAACGGTTCGGGAGCTTTGGATTAAAATGCATGGATGAGAAACATGAAAAAACAATAGCTGAGATATAAATCGTCCCAGCCCTATTGTAAAACTCAGGAACATTTCTGATATCTCAATGAAACCTTTCTGGTTTTCCTGCGGAACGTTTCAGTGCTTTACAGTAAGGCTAAGCGTGCAGTAGAGACTTCCGTCACGCTGACTGGAACATAACTGTCCCTCGAGCGCAATGGATCTCTATGTAGATATTCTTGGCAATCAGCTAAGAGTCTCGTTGCCTAATGCGTGATACTCTTCTGCCCATAGCCCGAGTGACAATTATGTTCCCGTCACCGAGACAAGTCTCCAGTGCGCGCCTAGCCTAACGTTCCTGGTATTTTCCAGGAATATGATATTTTCTCTCGTAGTGATATTTATAACTATGGTGATCTATGATCCCATGGAAGAGCTTTTTGGCTTCTTTGGGAAATCACCAATTTCGTTTTTATTTTTTGTTTCTTATGTTCATTGTGTGATGTCATATTTGTATTTTGTAATTATTTATGATTTTCTTTAGTTAATAAATTTGAATTTGTATTTTAATATATTACTTTTTAAAAAAATGGGCAACTCAGCTGCCCAGTTTTTTTTAAGTAACGTTACAGATTTTTTTACAGTGCACCACCAAAAAAAATATTTTCCTCCTACTGATTTCGTAGGGTTCATTTTATAAATAAAAAACAATCCAAGTCCTTTTCCTAATTATTATAAATTATTTTTTTCTTCACACCATGACTTATAGTCTTGCTTCCCTATCCCACTTTACTTCTCAAGAGGGCTTTCCACTTCAAAATGAGCGAATGCAGTCGAACGCAGAACTATACCTGAAGATGCAATTGGCTGGAGATGGCGTCCAAATTGAGTTAGCAATGAAGGCCAAATCGGAAGATGGACTAGCTTGCGACCCTTAAATGAAATAGATTTCCAGCATCAGACGACTAAAGTGCTATCTCTATGCCCGAGTACAAATACATTCATTTCATTAATTAGTGTTTTCGGATTGATATGGATGGGACTTTTTTTATTTGGTATTTGAAGAAAATGAACTTCGATGCGGCACTTAAGTGTTTAGAAAGATTTAAAGTTATAAGCGATGTTTTAGAGATGAACTATCAGGGTGAGATTCGTTGTGGATTTTTCTTAGAAATTAATGCATTACAATAAGGTTGTTGGAATATTAGTGATAATTTTATTACTTCTTTTTTTATGTCTGAAACTAAGGAAATAGCAGCTTTTTTCCCCAATGAAATGTTACAAATTACTTTAAGAAAATATCGGGATATTTATTGCTTTGTACTATGCATTTAAATATTAATAAAAACTGTTTTCATTAACAGTTTAATTTAGATATTATTGTTATAAATTGGTAGATAGGGTAGGTGGGGGTAAAAACCCGCACGGGGCAAAAACACGCACCGCGATTTTTAATTGTTAATAATCGATTCAAAAGTTGAAAACCAGGTGGTTGGTTTGTCTTATTGTGACCTATCATTCTACGAAAGTTCGTACCCCTAAGTCACTCATGAGTTGAAAAAATGCTGTAAGTTTGTTTTTCATCATTTTGATGTAATTTTTCTGATCTTTTACTTAAACATTACATAAAATAGGGCTTCAGGAGAAATACAAACACATAAGCCAATGATAAGAGAGCATTTGAACTTCAGTTTCGTGTTGAAATAATTTCCTTAACATGTCTCTAAAAATAATAAGGCTTGTTTTTCAAAATAAAGTGAAACGGGGCAAATACCCGCAGGTGTTTTGGGGCAAATACCCGCATCTTCAAAACTTTGGGAATTCACCCCAAAAGGAAATTAGAATCTACAGGGTCCCTAAAAAGTTGAATAAAGGTTTCCGAGATATCAATCCTCAAACGGAAACCCTTTTTTCTCCCTTTTGAAAGATATTGGGCACTTTGAAATGAATTGCTACAACAGATTGACAATTTTCATTAAAACGGATTATATCTATGTTTAATATTGTTGGTTAACTTAAAAATATTAAAACAATATATTAGAAATCCATTATCCGCGAGCGGATGATCCACGATTGCTACGAAAAAAATTTTTAATGATGACGGTAAATTTTAGACGACATTAGAGAGATTTTAGATGTAGAGCAAAGGTTTCTGCTGTACTGTACACATTTTAAAAGTTTTACATATCATGTTTTTTGTACAATGAAACATAGTTTTTATGCTGAAATATTTCTTTTTCGTGTTTTCACCTCATTTTGGCCTTTTTTCGATTTTAGCTATCCGCGGTACCCTTGGCACCCAATTCCGCGGATAATAGGGGCTCTAATGTATTAAGATGATTATCTCTAGTGTTTTTATGATGAAACATTTTGTTTATCCATGTTTATTTCATTTGGACACGAAAATTCAAAAGTGCGTGTCTTAGCCCCATTTTGCGAGGCAAAGACCCGCAATTTTTTTTTCTACTAAATTGTCAATTTCTCTTGAAATACTATCGACAAGAGTATAAATTTGGATTGGTTTTGTAGGTAACATCTCAATCTAACACCTCCAATTGAAATTTCGGGATTATCTACCCCCTATCGATCACAATGTTAAAAATACTGAAAACTGCGGGGCTTTGCCCCCACCTACCCTATGCCTCCAAATTTGAATATGAAGTCAACTTTATTCCTAAAATTTACTCATGATTAGATAGCTCTCTTTTGTAATAATACCCTAATTTACCTAGCATTTGTATATTGACTATACATTAATTCAATACTTTTCAAGATAAATTAAACTATAGAATAAAATTTAAATATGTTTATCAAACCGCGTAACCGTTTAAAACTACTTTAAACCCTTGTACCTACTTGGATCTCTAAAACCAATATTTTTTTAACACAAAACGCTCATTCTTCCTCATTTTTTTCATAAATGCCGTGCATTGAACTCATAAACCCGAATATTTTGTCTCACGATTTGGAAAAAAACACCATTAAATATAACAGCATTTCAACACTAAACATTTGCAATAATACTTCCCCCATCGTCTCATTCTTTACTTAACTACCTATTTTGGATCAAATCCAAGTCTCCCCCTAATCGGTATCATTCTCTACCTCGCCCCTTTCATCCATTTTCAAGGACGAACGACTTAAAAAAACTAGAACACCACCACTAACTTCCACCCCTTATTGCCGAGAGCAAACGATCCATTACCCCCATTGTCTGAAACGATCCGAAATTCTAATCCCCCCCAATAGAATCATCTCCATCCTCCTCCGAAAAAAAAACTGTTCCTCCTTTCACTGGTTACCCCCTCGGCAAATGCTTTACTTTAACTTTCAGTCTCACTTATGGTGAAAAGTGTAGCCCAGGGCTACTCTCCTATATGCAAAAAAGACACCTCCGTCTATGCAAAAGAGATGACGCGAAAGGATGAATTTGACACGCAATTTGTAGGCTTTTTGGATGATGGGGACCGTTGTTTTCAAACGGGTTTGTTGAGCAGGGATTAAGTGCTCACATTTGATATTGAGGTTTAGTACTGTAATGAGAGAATAATTGGTGACCGCGATAGTGATATTATCCTATGTCAGCCATTATCCTTTTTAGAGTTTTGAGAGTTGATATAAGTTTTGATTATGGGAATTGAGGAAATTTGAAATGATCAGATTCTTGTCTCTCTTGCTAAAGGAGGGTTTAGGTTCGATGGATATGAATGAAAGTGGGCTAAGTCCAAATTTGAGTAATTGTGCCAGTGTTGTTCTTATGGTGAAGAAATCTTTGGATCGGTTACACATACCAATTATTGAATTCGTAGCTTCCTTATTAAGTAAGAAACGTAAAAAGAAACCCAAATGCTCAAATTTTATTATACTTGACAAACACCACTGTCCCATTTAGAGCAGCTTTCAATTACCAAACTATTACGATTTCTCTTAAGCGCAAATATTTAGAAACGCTTATCAATTGCTTTATTAAACACTCTTAAAACGATTGTATCAAAACTGAGTATAAAAGTACTCAAAAAGGCTCCGATCCAATAGGTACTCAAATTTGAATACATGATATACTCATTCTGAAATGTGCATACTCAAAAATGAAACTTTGTGAGCTCATTTTTGAGTTCAAGCTCAAGATGTTTCATTTTTGAGTATATTCATGTATTCAAATTTGAGTACCTATTGGATCGGAGCCTTTTTGAGTACTTTTATACTCAGTTTTGATACAATCGTTTTAAGAGTGAAGTAATAAGGAAATATTTTGAATTTTCTGGGAATGGAAGTAACCCTGTTATGTATGTAATCATTGTAGTAAGTGAAACGTCAAATGGTGGTTAATGTAGACCTTTGGTTTTTTCCATATTTGAATGCAAATACGCAGACCAAATTTCAAATAACTCCCAAGATTTCAAACATTTCAGCCGCCAATATTCATGAAAAACGAAACCGTTAAAAATTATTGGTAATGCAGTACTACTAACGCGTGTTTTAGAGTTATGGGATTATTGTAATGCATTAATATTTGTTCCCTTAGTTGTAATGGTATTTTTAAACCAACTTCCATAAAAAAGCTAATACTCTAATTGAACAAATATAGTACTCACCCCACGGTTTAACAAGTGGTCCGATTTTGTTCAAATTTATGGTGGAAGTAGTATGGTTACTGCTGTACCTCATGTAATAAGTTTTTCATTCTAGTATTATGTTTTGTTTCGTTACACGGACCTTAGAAAAACCGCCTTTTGTAACGCCCTATCACTACATTAGGGGTTCTAACGCTTTAACGGTGCATCTGCGCCCCCCAATTCCTATTCGAAATATGCTTGTCTAGATCCCCTCTACCCCCCTTAAACGTTATTTCCGATCACCCTGTATATTTTTATACTAAAAATTCACTCATTCCTCCTAAACCTTAACCAAACGAAAACGTTTCCCAAAGTTCACTACGCAAGCCAACCCGTCCAAAAGCAACCACCAATACCCCTTTTTTTCAAACTGAAGGGATGGGGGGAACGCCGACCATCCCAGGTAAGGAGGGCACTTAGAACCTATCGCCCGACCCATTTGGCCTAACATGCCGCCCATTACGAGTGATTTGATTTCATTAGCGGGCATTTCCAGCGTCTTACTAATGGAGCGGCCTGTTTTTTCCCGCTGCCAATTCGATTAAGATGAAAGTATTGGGAGGGGTAATCGATTTTAGGGCCAATTAGGTTTTTGCGCTGCCTCGTCTTTTGGCGGGGTTTTTAAGGGTAAGAGGAGCCTGTAATGGGATTACGGGCGCGCTCTCGATGCAAAAACCTCGAGGCCTCGCTTGAGGGAAGGGGATTTTTAAGGGTTAGGATAAACTAGTGGAGAGTGTCTATGTAAGCTATTGTTAGAAATGGCGATTAACGGCCGTATTCACCGGTAACTTTGACCGGCTGTTAAACGACAGTCAAGCTTTTGATTGGCCGTTGAAGAAGGGAAACTAGTTTTCCACCAATCAGAGGTTTTGAGTCGCGGTTAACCGCCGGTCAAGTTACCGGTGAATACGGCCGTTAGTGGAAAAATTAACGGGATGAATTTAGATAGATGAATACCAGTAATGGCAAGGAATTATCAGACATGTAACAAAAATGTATCATTTGGACTGTATAACCGTGTGTCCTAGGTGTTGACTGAACGTTTCTGCCTCTGCTACGAAGGACATCCTCAGCAGGGTAAAATTTCTAACTGAAAGTAGGTTGTCGTTTAAACTTTAAAACGATGGCGTCAAAAAGATTATAAAAGTTTCTAAAAGTTAGAATGTTTTTAGCGTTACCTTCATCTCAACTTTTTAGAAACATCATCTTTTTGACATCATTGTTTTTAAGTTAAAATAAAAACCGACTTTCAGCTAGAAATTTTATTCTGCTAACGATGAGCTCCAAAGCAGAGGTTGAAACGTATAAGTCTTCTTAGATCCTATACATCCCGGAAAATCAACTTTTGTAACAGACGCCTGTCAGCCATTATTAGACATGATTTGAATCATTGAATCACACTTAATGATATCTATATAACTATAGATTGAACTCGAAGGTCCCTATTCCAGGCCTATAGATTTCACATAACTTCTTGTATATAGTTAAGGAAACAATATGTAAATTTTATATGATTAAACATTAAGTACGTAAATATTAAATGTTCTGTATCCTTCAACCTATAATGTAGCTTAAAATGGGCTTAGAAATAACCTTTTAAGCCAGCCCCTTCTAGGTCTAGTTTGGGTCTGTCTGGGTTGCCTCCTGAAATTACATGATAATACCTTGCCGATAACTATGGAATCTACAAATGGGATTCATACCAATGAGAAAATCACCTCAGGTAATAACACCATACGAGGCCCTTCTCATTATCTCTGTAGCATGATTCTCATTTCGCAAAGCTTCTGATCAAAGGGACTTGCCCAGCAATTATCATGGCCTTTCGCATAAGCTGCTAAACAACGCTCATAATCTGCAGTGTAATGGCCAGACCTCTACCGCCAGGATAATCCCCTAAGTAAAGTGCACTGCGCATGCGCATGGAAAGGAAATGCGTGTCATTAACTGGTTATTTAGTGATGAATGATGAATGCCACTGTTATGTACACTGGTTATATAGAAATATCAATTGGAGGATAATGGATAATTGCAGCCAATTTTTTAAAATCTTAATGTGTTCAGAATGGCTTAAAACCTCCAAAAAACATTTTAATTTACCTTTCAAAGCCCTAAATTTTAAGTTATTTTCAATTAAAAATAGCTTCTTTTCTGTCAGCTTGTGACGTTAAATGTGCCTTGCTCCCGCTTGTTGTTATCATCCCGCTTTGAAAGACTGAGCTCAAGTTTTTTTTACAGCCTAGTGTTTCGATGAAAACGGTGTTTCCCACATTTCCAAGAGACACATGTGACGTCACATCGTTAGGAGCTTTCTGTATTAAAATATGTCATAATTACCTTAAAAAAGTTGGTGGTAAAAGACAAACGTGTTTTTGGAATCAGGAGATAATTTTAATAAATTAAAATTGAATATTTAGAATTTTAAGAGATGCTGCAATTCTTCATTTAGAGGTATCTTGGGGTGAATAAGAAATTGGCCGGTAGTTTTGCGATGGAGATATTTTTTTAGATACTTATTTCATCAAAAAATTATACTATAGGGTAAATTGGTAAATATAGCTTCAAAAATCGTGAAAATATATGGCTTAAAAATTCGAACTCTGAGCCTAAAAAAAAAGAGGGAATCTTCTTCATTAAATTTTTGAAACTTCACCCTTTTTAATAGTGTTTTAACTCAAATTTGGAAATGTAAAACTTTTAGTACACACCCGGGACACACCGTCGTCTCCTATCTACATTACAAGAAAATCCAAAACAAAATTTAACTTGCATTCCGAGGAAATGCTTTTCCTAACATTAAAGACAAGAAATTTCTGAATAACTAAGTAATCTCACACCGGGCTTTTAACTTGTTTTAATTGAGTTGAAATCTACTAAACCAGATTTTTGTTTAAGAAAGAAGATGCCAAAACTGTTATAAATATTTTCAAATTTGTAATACTTGCCTACGGAATGTAAAAAAATTCATTTTATAAATGCAAATAAGAAAGGAAATTCATGAATAAAATTTTCATTCACTCATTTTTTTAAAAGAAATGAGGGAACCACAAAAAGATTCATTGCATTACTTTCTTTCATTACTGTCACAAAAAAATATTTTTTAATGCTAGTTTTAAGCAAATTTATAATTTATGCAGGTTAATTAACTAAGGAATTAATATGATTTTATCGTACATAATAAGTACAAAGAATATAACCCAACTCCCATACTTTTTTATTATCAAAAAGTGATACAAACTATACGGAACCATTTTTTCTAATTTTCAAAATAAATAAAAAAACAGGAAGTTAATAATTATGGATTCTTTATTTGTGGGTGAAAATTGAAGAAAAATCCCCTTTAGATCTTAATTGATTGCACACCATGTTAATAAAACCATAAGAAAATCTCCACTAATTAAAAAACTAGAGAGGAGGAAAAAGTGTAATTAAAAAATTCATTAGTCAGGTAAAGAAGTTTTTTTATCGTTACATAAAGGTCGCTTCGACAGAAAAGGAAATAATAACAAAAAAAGGAACACAAAAAATAGGACTTTTTCATGAAATTTATGAAGATTCACTGTTTTGTAATTGAGCACCTTTTTATTGTTATTTTTGCAATGATGACAAGAAAAAATAAATCTTGCACCTAATATAATGTAAAAAAACTGATTTTTTT
Source organism: Tetragnatha versicolor (assembly GCA_024610705.1). Classification (NCBI taxonomy): domain Eukaryota; kingdom Metazoa; phylum Arthropoda; class Arachnida; order Araneae; family Tetragnathidae; genus Tetragnatha; species Tetragnatha versicolor. Next base: position 52,318,637 of record JANDEH010000004.1, on the reverse strand, counting down.
AATGTCATGCACTCTTTTACTTTCAGTAATTGAGTCATGAATAGAATTGCTGTTTTGAGGAAGCCTCCTAGCTGAAAAATTTAGTTTTAACAAAAAAATAAATATGTCTAAATAAAATAAAACTATCCCTTAACACCAATATTTATCATGGGAAATATAGAAGGTTTATAAACTTAAGTGTAATTGTATAATAGTTTATATAAAGAAATTTAGAAGTTATCCATATGAGTCAATTGACTAAATTACCATCAAAGTTATTCAATGAAATTTTTTAGTAGAAGTATATCTCCCCCAAAAAATCAGTGCTAATAACTGTTTTACTCGAATGAGAAAATCACATAAAAATTAATGTTCACATGAATTTAATATATTACTTAAATAGTTAATATTTTTTTAACCTTCTAAATGAGTTAAAAAGGTTGAAAGAGTTTTTCGAAACAATTAATATTTTTCGACATGACATTTACTTACAAGCAATACCGTTATTTATTTATATGACATGTATTTAATAAATTACATGAGATTTAATTTGGGAATTTTTAAAATTCATACGGTGTAATAATTATTTCAAATTTATTAACAAAAGAAAATCATAGCAAAATACAAATATAAGGCATCACACAAATTAACATAATAGAAACAAAAAACACAAAAAGATCTTCCATGGGTTGGTTGGTTGTTTTAGGTTTTATGGCGCAAGGTCCCTATATCGGACATTCCGATTTCCGAGATCTTCCATGGGATCATAGATTATAAAATTATCATGGTTTTAATTATCATTACTAGAGAAAAACATATAGTTATTAGTTATATTGGATAATTAGTTGGTTACAATTATATAGTTATTTCTGTTCACACCATTATAGTAGGATGAACTAGGTTTCTGAGGTAAAAAGTATTTTTAATTGGAAGTCAACATTTAGGATTCTGTATGATTTAGATTTAGACTTTTCTTAAGATTCGCATAATCTTGAGTTGAGAACGTTTTCCAATATTATAATCAATGGATCTTCATTACTTTAATTTTACTTGAAAAATTTCTTAAATGCCGTCCAATTCAAATTGGTAGATTTTTTTCAGTCTTATTATAAAATCTAGTGTTTGTCCCTGAATTAAACTTTTTAGAGAAGTTAAAAGTTAAGTTTCTGATCTGTGGTGGTGCCATCTGTGAGTATTAAGTAATATTCAATGATAATCAACTGTTTCTATGCTCCGAAATGTGTTTAAAAAATATTGCTCTATTTTTTAAACAGAGCCAAGGAACCCTTAAAGGATTCTTTAAAATTTTTATAATTCCATTAGAGATTAAAATAGAGAATTTTAAATTAATTTCTTTATAAAATTTTTTCTATAAATTTGTTTTTCGGAGGGAATTTTTCATTATTCAATGCCATAAAAGTGTTTTAAAACCAAACTGAAATTTAAAAAAATAATGATACATCATTTTGATAATTATGTTTTGAAATAACTAAGTATTAATAGACACACTCAGTGGTTACAAATGAGTTAACTTGTTTGAAGAAAATATCTAAAAATATACATATCTCCACAAAAAATATTTTAGTGGGATAAATGGTTATTTTGATGGAACAGAAACTAATTTAAGGTATACTCACTCACGTAAAAAAGGATTACTCACAACGTAAGGGAACTCACGTATTATCATCATGCCAATAACCCTTGATTCAGCGATATTTAAATTGTTTGTAATTTCTTGCGTTCTTTTTAAATTTTGAAAAATTCACTGTCTGTCTATGGTATGCGGATAATACGTAAATAACCTATTTTATATTTATCTGTTGTCTTTATCTTCAGGAGTGTGAATACATTATTCTACTGTTTGTAAGAATGATAAATTTTCTAAGCACTGTAAAAGATCCAGCATTTCAAATGTCTAAAAGTAATTTTGGTGATGTCTTTAGGATATTTGAAAACAGAAACTATTAACAGTAAACGAGAACATAGTTGTTTTAAGACTAAACAGAAAAAAAAGTTAGGTAAAAGAATTATTGCAACGAAAATATTTTTTCTGAGGTTTGTTATTTTCTTCCATTAAAAGAAATTTAGGTTCTTGGGTACTATCCCATCAGTTTTAGTGGCACAGTCAATGAATGGGCTTTAGATACTCAAATTCATTACAAATTTCTTTAAATAACATGCTCGTTTCTATAAAATTTTGATGTTGTAAAAAACAAATATTAAGTACAAATTTGAATTGTAAACCAAATGAATTTCCAATTAATGTAAAATCTCCACTTACACGCAATTAAGTTTCCTTATCAATTTTTAAACATCCTTTTTATTTTAAAATTTTATTTTCTTTAAATACAGACTGTAAAATTATGTTTGGTATACTTCCGTATTATCCAGTCGACCGCGCAATTGAAAACGGAAATCTATAGCCAAAGCCCTATTAACTATGCTAAATTGATGGTCGATGGGACAATACGTAAAAACATTTTTTATAGGAAAATATTGAAATGTCTCATTCAAACGCTTAATTTTTAAAGGTATCAGTTCTCATGCATTCGTTTTTGTGCCGCCATCTACTCATGAATCCCCTAAGCTAAAAGAGGCAAAATAAATAACTCTTTATTACTTATTATAAATAACTTACTACATTAATAAATCGTTTTTATTCATTCCGATTTTTATATTTTTTATACAATGTATGCAGAAAAGCCATTTACATTTCTTACAGGCCACGGAACCTGTAGAACTTGCTTCTCCTTGATAGTAAAAAGTATGCAGAGAAGCCAAAATAAAAATATAAGTAATTGCGTTTCACCGACCTAAAAAAAGTGAGAGGGGTGGAAAATCTATATAAACTGCTTTAAAAAACCTATAAAATTAGGGGACACTAGCAAAAGGGGACACTGGCGAATCCAGGGGGGGCTAGGGGGCTTGAGCCCCCAAATGAAAAGTTGTACACTATGTAATATGGAATTTTATTCACCAAAATTAGTTAAAATCCTGTTATTTTATGGTCAAATTTTCAAAAATTCTCTGGGGGAGGACTCTCTATTATTACAACTTTATTTTATATTAAGTTGGTCAAAACGCAAATATTCTACCATAAAATCTATATTCGAAATTCGGATGAGGCGTCAAAACGATTTGAAAGTGTTTTTTTAATTAAATTTTAAAAAATTTTCTAGGGGAGGACCCCTAGACCCCTTTAGTACCTGTAACTCTATTATTACAACTCTATTTTATATTAAGTGTGTCAAAACGCAAAAATTCTACCATAAAATCTATATCTGAAATCGGATGAGGCGAGTTGAAAAGTGGGTTTTTTACTTAAATTTCTTATGGGGGAGGACCCTCAGACACCCCTTGTAGTAGTTGGAGCAGGATAATTAACTACCTTTTCCATATTAAGATTATCAGGAAGATTCAAAGGGATTATGAAAATTCTTAGCCCCCTCCAAAAAAACCAAATCCTGGATCCGCCCCTGATAGGGGACATGCACAAATTACGGCATACGTTCAAGGGGCCATGCATTTGTGAGAAGTAATATGGACAATGAAGTAAGGTGAGTTACATTATTAAAAAAAGTATTTTATAACATTGGTAGTTTTTATAGTATATATCATAGTAAATAAAAATAATTCTCAAAAAGTTTAATAGGTGTGACATCAAAAAGGAAGAGATTCGGCACTTAAACTTTACAAATTGTAACAAAAGGTGAAGAATGGGTTTAAAAACACCCGAAAATGTGGGGCTTTCTTTTTGAATGGCTCCTAATATATTGTTCATATTATCATAAAATAGAACATAAAAATATCGTTTATTATTGGAAAGAGTTTTTCGTTTTTTTATTTCTTTGAAACATATAAAAAACATATAAAATGTTCAGTATATGTGCATTTAGATATGTTAACTTTATCTCTTTAAGTTGATTCATTTAATAAATTTATAAATAAACTTAGTAAATGGATTAGAGTGTAACAATTCCATTATTACAATACTTAGGACTAATGAAAACAATTGTAACTAAATTATTTATTAAATTGCTATTTATTAACCATTTATTGAATTTATATAGAATGTTAGACACACTTAATAATACTAAACAGATACACAATTTGGAATTATGCCAGAAATAGGTTATATAAATAGGTTATAGGTTCATCAAAAACAGAAAATTATACATATACGAGGGTTGTTTTTTAATTAACTTCCGTTTTTCTCCTGAAAAAAAAGTAGTAGGAATTTCGAAACAATTTTGGTGCTGGTAGTTAGATACATCCTTCAGGTTCAATTTGCCACCTTACTGAATAAAATCGGACATTTTTTCTATTTTTTATCGATTTTACAAGCGCGCTCCTCGAACAATTTTCCCGCCAACCCATAGAGAATTTCGCTTTTTTTTCTCCCTTCGCTCCGTCCGTGATCACCTGCCCACCCATTGTTTAATGTTAATGCTTGCTCGTGGACGGAGCGAAGGGAGAAAAAAAGCCGAATTCTCTATGGGTTGGCGGGAAAATAGTTCGAGGAGCGCGCTTGTAAAATCGATAAAAAATAGAAAAAAAGTCCGATTTTATTCAGTAAGGTGGCAAATTGAACCTGAAGGATGTTTCTAACTACCAGCACCAAAATTGTTTCGAAATTCCTACTACTTTTTTTTCAGGAGAAAAACGGAAGTTAATTAAAAAACAACCCTCGTATTTAATTAACTTAACGAAAGAAAAAAAGCATATGGTTTCTTTTGTTTTGCTTTTCTTGATAAAATAAAATAATTTAAAAGTCCACCATTAATGAAATAGAAAAATTTAAAGTAAAAAGTTTTTACAACTTGCATGAAATCATAAAAGCAAACTATACCTTGAGAAATGTAATTCATGTGGTAAATTATATACACATGTTTTCTAAAAAAGAAACTAACATAAAAATAGGATAGAAAAACAAATATTTTTATGACAAAAATTTGTTACTTTGAATAACTGAAGTAAATTAGTATTTCCAATGTGAATCTTTGTATCAAAACATTTAATTTATTTCTTAACAGTAAAAGTAAAAGCAAGATTAAGGTACATATTTTTTTCAGGTTAAAATATGTAGGTAATGAAAAGTCAAGTTTTTGGAGCGTTATAATTGAATCAAACAAGCTGTAGGACTAACCATGTTATGCACTATTTTATGAAAACAAAATTTAATTTTGAGACGAGATGCATTTTTCTGGCTACGGCAGTTCTACACAAAAATCTTAACAAACGAGTTTCTAAAATTAAAAGACTGAGGTAAAGAAAAACTTTTAAAATGCATGTTAACTTCTGAAATATTTTCATTTTCAAGTTACACAAATACATAAAATACGGCTTTATAGTTTTTAATTAATGTAATTCTATAAACTTGTTTTTTCCGTAAAAACAACCCAGTAAATTTATTCCATTTTCAAGAAAGAATAATTTTGGGAAAATAAAAACGTTTCAACTTCTTTGATTTACTTCATTGAACTTTTTTTTGAATAACAGAAAATGTAGTTGAAATTGAAAGCATTAAAATTGAAGCGAAAATATTTTAATTAATTAATTTATGTTTTATTTCGAGAAAAATCACATCTGGAGTTTCATTTAGAAAGAATAAATATATGATTGTGCTTCTATCTTAGCTATCCTAAATCATTCGAATAAAGCATTAAAAAATACACTAATCACAATGAGGTATACTTTGTCTCATTTTCTTTTTATTGAAATGTTACGTTGTTTAGTAATATAAATAATCCATTTAGATGTTCACTAAATTTTCAATCGATTTTTTAAGGAATTTTAGTTTATTTAAACCGTAATGTCATAATATACAAGTAATTAAAAAAAGAAGCTTCCGTTTTATTTAGTTAAAATTGCATCAGTTATCTGCATAGGTTGATCACTTTTCAGTATTATGTTTATTTCTCTTTATTTTATTTTCTCTTTATTTATTTAAAACAAAATATATAAATTTTAGTTTAATCCATAGGAATAGCCAAGACCTGAATATCAAATATCATGATTGCTTAAATACTTAGAATTGTAATTGTCTAAATCTTGAAAGAGTGGAAAGTTTTAAATACCTAGGATTAACTATTGATCAAAATTTGAAATTTAACACACATATCCAGTATTTAAGGAATAAACTTCAATATAACTTATATTTATTTTATCATCTAAAAAAATTACGTAGACAGATCCTTTTTAAATATTTTATACAGCTCATGGATTCAATCAAAGTTACAATATTGATATATTTTTTGGGCAGATGATTATATTACAGATTTAGCTCCACTAATAAATTTACAAAAAAGAATATTCAAATATATTGATGATAATCAGCAAAATAATTTCCTACCTTTAAAAAACTGCATTGCTTTAGATTATAAATTTTTATTCATGACAATATAAATTCATATGTAAGTAATATTACCCAATATAATTTGAGAAAAACGCCTTTATTAAAAACTCCTAAACCACATAAGGAAATAATGCACAAGAGTTTTTTGTATCAAGGTCCACTTCTTTATAATCAACTCCCATATTATTTAACCTCAAATACAAACAAGATATTTTTAAAGAAAAATTTGTTTTTATTTACTAGGGAGCTACCGCCCCCTGCTCGCTATCGCTCGCCAACCCCCGTTAACTGCTGACGCTGATACTTAAGGATCTCTTTGCCATCCTCACAAAACACAGCTCACAGCACTTACTCATTTTATAAAACATTTTTAAAACAGGGGAACTACTTCTCTGGGGTATTCTTTCAAAAAAGGGTAATATTCATTCAGCGGCGAAATTTTAACAGTTCCTTTATGGCAATATGAATTGGCGGATCGCCATTTAATTCCAAGAAAATTAGTAACAAAACAGTGTAAACTTTCTTTTACCATTTCCCCAAGGTAATGTTTTTCTCACACAGATCCATTCAGAAGCACTGAAACATCTCCGGAATAAATTTTACTTTCTTAAAATTTGTAATGATTTTCATTGATTGTCTGTGAAAAATGTAGTAATTATCGTAAACATCACGAAAATTTAGAATTTTGCTTCATGAGAACAAATAAACATCGAAATTGTGTCAGTTTCATAGCAATGACACGAATGTTCTGAATTTCGATTTTTATCTTTATTTTTAAAACATTCCCCCGCCATATCTAGTTTTGCGTTTTGATAAATGCAAAAGTTCAAAATTTCTGAAAGCGAGTTTATATTTTATTGACTAGCATCTCTTAGTAGCAGTGTCCTCATACGGAGGAGTTTCTGCGCATGCTCCAGAACTTAACCGCCGTGAGTGCTTTTATTCTTACAAGTAGGGACCATATACCAATTGCAGTGGGTGAGCAATAATGTGTAACCGGTAGTAGTGACCCCTATCGGGAGATATTCGTTAATCGTTATTCGTATTGTTTTTGTTTATGCCGCGAAAGTTTATGTACGTTGTTTACAGTTTCTTGAAAAAAAGGAAGATTTTTGTGTGTGTGTTTGAAAAGTAGAGATGATTAATAATTTGTTTTTCTTTGTGTTGTAATTAGATTATTAGCTATTGCTAGATTAATAGTTTGTTTATATCGAATATTTATATGCAACACGTTGTCAATTAGGAATTACCCATTTAGTATAAAAAAGGTTAATTTGAGAGGTAAGTAAAACCACCTCCTGTTTTTTATATTTCTTTTATGCTTTAAGTATTTCAAATTTAGTGAATAGATGGCACCCCTACAGAGTTAGAACAAACACATAGTTTGGACAAAGTTAGAATGTTCTTACTTGACTAATGAGCCATTTTATTCCTGATAATGTATTTAATGTGTGCAAAGTAAATTTATCCCTTCAAAGTTGACTGCATTGTTTCACTGAGGATTTTGGGATTTGAAAAACCTGGTTGAGGTTAATTATATGGTAAGACACTGAACTATTATAATCAATTCAAGTTAAAAGGTGTAATTTACATTTCACATTTTAAAAAATAATTTTGCTAAATCTCTATTCAGGGTACAATGCCCCACTCTAATTATGTACTATTATTAGTTATTACATTTAAAAAGTGAGCAAAATTAGTGTGATTAAAAGAGTGTTTGCATTTAACTAATGAAATTAATTATTTAAGTCATAGATTAAAGTGCTTTAATAGATCAATTACTGTTCAGATTATCATTAAAAATCAGAAAAATTTGTCGATATTTGAATATATCGTCGTGGAAGATGCAATACCGCACATCTAACATCGGAAAAAGACAGTTTGATGTAGTTGTCGATTGTTTCAATTGGCAGTGAAACAAATAGCCAAATATAGTTTCGTATGGTTGCTGCTTAAATCGAGTCTAAACCAACACTGGCACATTTATTCATCACCAAAGTTAAGCACTTCCAGGTACGGGCAATACTTGGGAGGGTGACTACTTCGGAACATCGCTTGCTAATAGAATTTCTTATTCTCTTGCCCACATCGAGCATTTTTCTGCTTTTCAGAAAAGAAAATCCATCATTTCTATTAATTTTGTCTCAAATCATAGATATATAAAATACACATTATTTAAATTTTTTTGTAAATATGCCCTTCTACTGTTATTATCAGAATTAATTGTTTGATAACTTTATTTTCAATGTAATTCTTATGGGAAAATTTTTTTCTTGCCTCTTATCGGTGTATAAACCAAAAAAAAATAATAGGAATATATAAAACATTACAAAACTGTATACATTTTAATCACAATAAGGTTGTAGCAGGTAAGGTACCACGATATAAAATATAAAGCATGCTTTATTCGGGAACTTTACAAAGCTAATTAATGAAAAAATAGGTACATGAAATAAAAAAGTAACATAATCGAAGAGCCAGTAATATCTTTTTTAAATTAGTTTAATAATATTCGGAGGAATAGTCAAAACAAAATCGCACTCAAAATAAACCAATATCTTTCACGTTCTCAAACGGTTTGATTGAGATTGATTCTCTAAATAAATACTATGACACATCATGAAAGATCGGCAACTTTTTTCTGACCAATGTGAAAATGTGTCAAATCACGACTTACTAGAGCAATAAAGATGTTTTAAAAATGCTTTAATACTTTTAGGTGTGAAGCCTGATCAAGTAATCAAATATCTAAGCACCAATTTCTAAAAAATTTTTTGTTTACAAAAAAAGCACAGCCATATTAAAACCGCCAAACGTACTCGCGAAAACTGTTTGGCGAGAAAGAGGATTGGCATACTAAAGGTGCTTCAAATGTTAGATGTGCTGTATTGCATCTTCCACAACGATATGGTGTTTAATAGATTGGTGGTAAACATTAGCGGACATTCTCATTCAGACTTTTTTTTTTGATTATTGTGTTTTATAGGTGGTGCCTGTAATTTAAGGAATCTTGGAATGCCAGTTGTATAGAACTGATGATTTACAAGGAATTAATTTTCTCGAAAAAAAAAGGTAAGGATTTTTTTGTAAATTTATTTAAAAAGTACTGAAAGAATTAGTGATTTGTTTTTATTAACTATATTTAGGTTATTAGCTACCATGTATAAATTCTCCAACTTATAACAAAAATTGTTAAATGAAAATGACCTTCACATAAAATGCTTCCTACTCACAAACATTCATGTAGTATTTTTCTGGGTACTCTTCCAGAAACCCGGCGCAAGCGATAAAGTTGCCAATAATGATGCAACCAGCGCTAAGATGACTATCTGTTTTGGAAGGTCATGTGTGAGGGGACATCCATAAATTGCGTGAGGTCAAAAAGGGGGGGAGGGGTTTGGAAAAATCACACCAAGGGGGAGGGGGGTCGATTAAAATCTCACGTCAACTTTTTAAGTTAGAAATTAGATTTTTTTAAGTTTGAGAAAGGAATAATACCCACAGTTAAGATACTGTGGTGATTTTTAGGCGGAATAATGTCCTTTTCCCCCACATCATTAATAATGGAAAAGTTTTAGGAGCTGTGAAGCACAAAATGCAAACGAATTGGATAGAAAATTATTTTTAAAGGTTGTAGGTAAATCTCACGTGGGGGGGAGGGGGGTCCAGCAAAATCTCACCAAGGGGGGAGGGGGTCCAGATTTTGGAAAAAACATCTCACGTAATTCATTAATGTGATTCCTACGCCAATTGGCGGAAATCCGTCAATTTGCTTAGCAAAATTAAAATCCAACAATTTTATATGCAAAACTAAAATTCCACTTTCTTAATTTCCAATCGCTTTTTACTGAAAATTCTGGCCGAGAGTGTTGCTAAGTAATAAATTTTAAGCTAAAAAAATATGATAAGCATATCGAATCGTAGATCTCGGGAGTAGAAGCTGATGGACCCCCCTCTAACTAAAATAAAGGAAAATTTAGGTGCCATCGGATTATTTTTCAAATATTTTCCGACAATTTATTGTCAGAGAAATCACATGTATGGTAATTTATGGATGTCCCCTGAGCTGTCGCCAAGAAATCTGCTTGGCGAGATTTGCGCTGGGATTCTGGAAGAGTACCTTTTCTGTTTGCTATAAGTTTTTATATAATTCTCATTCAGACTTTTTTTTGGTTATTGTGTTTTATAGGTGGTGCCTGTAATTTAAGGAATCTTGGAATGCCAGTTCTATTGAACTGATGATTTACAAGGAATTAATTTTCTCGAAAAAAAAAGGTAAGGATTTTTTTGTAAATTTATTTAAAAAGTACTGAAAGAATTAGTGATTTGTTTTTATTAACTGTATTTAGATTATTAGTTACCATGTAAAAAGGGTTAAATGAAAATGCCCTTCCTAAAATGTATCCTACTCACACCTGCTTCATGCTTTCTACTCACAAACGTTCATGTCGTATTTTTGTGTTTGCTAAAAAATGCCCTTCCTAAAATGTATCCTACTCACACCTGCTTCATGCTTTCTACTCACAAACGTTCATGTTGTATTTTTGTGTTTGCTAAAAAATGCCCTTCCTAAAATGTATCCTACTCACACCTGCTTCATGCTTTCTACTCACAAACGTTCATGTCGTATTTTTGTGTTTGCTAAAAAATGCCCTTCCTAAAATGTATCCTACTCACACCTGCTTCATGCTTTCTACTCACAAACTTTCATGTCGTATTTTTGTGTTTGCTAAAAAATGCCCTTCCTAAAATGTATCCTACTCACACCTGCTTCATGCTTTCTACTCACAAACTTTCATGTCGTATTTTTGTGTTTGCTATAAAATGCCCTATACCTAAAATGTATCCTACTCACACCTCTTTCAAGCTTCCCACTCACACCTCTTTCAAGCTTCCCACTCACACCTTCCTTAATGCTTCCTACTCATAAATGTTCATATAGTTCATGTTCGATTGAATGTTTTCAAACAATTCCTACTTTCAAAATGTGTTTTGTATTTTTTTTAGTTCCAATGATGGAGCACAACACACACACTGTGACCGATATCACTACTCCTAACATGCCAAAAGCAGTACCTCATGTTACCAAGTGGGCACCTTGTGGACCGAAGCCAGGGGGGCTACATTCATTCATCACACACAAAGACAACTAACATCCATGCCGACCTCACCTCCTCCCCAGTGTAACAGTTTTCGTCCAGAGTTAGTACGCAGGGTATTGAAGGTCGGCTGCAGAGATTAATTCTCATTATCTCTGATCCGCGTCGTGTGGAAGAGTTTTTTTAATGGATGAAATTATGAGTGATTCCAGTAGGGAAAATGACTGTGAAGAAGATTTCTGTGGATTTTTCTAAAATTTTGTGCTTCCAAAACAATGGTAAAAAACTGATATTTCAGGCACTGTTAAAAGAGAAATCTTGAATTAACTTCTGGATCTGATGTAAAACCAAGTACCCTTTGATCTTCCGGCAAGCTCTGCTATTTTTGATGCCATTTGTTACACGTTACTGGTGTGAGAGTGGATTTTCTGGACTTTAGTGTACATAAAAAATAAACATTGAAGCAGAATAAGTGTTGAAGAAGACTTAAGAGTGAAGATAAGTTCTATTACTCCTAATGTTGATATTTTAATCACAGGCAAACAACAACAAATTTTGCACTTAAGACTATAAAAGTATATTTTGTATGATGATTAATTTTTTGCAGAGTTTGTACTAATTTTTTATTTATGCCAAAATTTCTAAAAAAGTCAAGTGGTATGCAGGTACATAAAGGTTGGGAACCCCTGACCTAGACAGCTTGGTAATGGTTATCATTTTTATACGTAGTTACATCTTATATGATGCCATCTAAACCTCATTATAACAGGGAATAAAAAACTTGTTAAAATCACCATATCATTTTAAATCCCATTGATAACTAGTGATCTCATCTATACCTGTATCTGACCTCTCTCTTGATGAACAATATAACTATGTATTAACTTGTCTTGCCCTCTCACTTCCATGTTTTAGATTGACAACAAATTTCATTTTTATAAGAGTCATTAAGTGTACCATTATGACATGTTGATAAATGAAGTGTATTAAATTTGGGTACAAATCCATAAACTGTCTCGTTAAATATATTTATTAAATAAATAAAAATATTAAAATATCCAAAATTTTATAAATTTTGATGATATATCAATATTTTAATTATTAATAATTATTATTATTAATTCAAAATTTGGGCGAAGCTTTTAAAATAGCTTGCTTGCATAAAAAAGGGCGCCTTGCAAACACCCCCTGTCTTCCCCTAATTTTTTTCAATTAGGGTGCCCTAATGGAAAACTAATTCTTTTTAAAGTAAGAGGGTCTCCATTTGACAGTTTAAATGAAAGCGTCCAGCGCCCTAGCAATTTCAACGTGTTTAACTAACGGATTCGGTGCCTTGAATATAATCAACTTTACCTTGTTACTTCAGAGTTAATCTTCAAACAAAAGCGCCCTAAAAATAAAAATTCATAACGAAATTTGATAGTAAGGTAAAAATGGGGAGGCTTAAAAAACTTTTAGATGTCTTCGTGCTTCAGACTTGATGAACCAAGAATGAATTGTAAAACCACTATTGGTTAAGTTTGGTAAAAAAAGGAACCCATAAAAACATTGAGAAGTTTACGAGTAAATTACTGTAGAAAAGTCTCTTTAAAAGGGCGTCTGAGCAAAGGGCGCAGGGGGACACGTCCCCCCTGGCCAGCACGGGCCTGGCTTTAATAACCCAGTTTCACTATAATTTTGAATTTCATTTGTCTTATTCTTTTTATTTCACCCTTTTGTGGTGTAAACTAAGGAGAAATATAACTTAAATGTGATTTTAAGGGTTTTTAAAGATTTTTTCATCAGAAAAATTTCATAAGGTGGAAGAAGGTAATAAGTCCATCAACTTATTTTGTCTGTAAAATATTTTTGAATACACTTATATTTTTTTGATGATTGCTCTGTTTTCTAAATAGGGTTCTGAACTTCCAGTAAAAATTTGGCGGTTATACAATGAAAATTCCATTACTTATACAGTTTTTTTCGATTTTCTCAAAACTTTATTTTTGGACTTATTCCCTTCTTCAAACTGACGATTAAATTAATTTCTTTGAAAGGTATTTTTTTACTTATTATCGGCATTACACTTGCAAAAGTTTTGATACAAATACATATTAAAATCAAAAACATGTCACTACTCCCCTGTTTTGAGTAATCTGCACATTTTTTCTAAATAAAAAATTTGAAAAGAAAAACCTATATTTTTAAACTAAAAGTTCACATGAGATTTTTGACTCCCCCTCCCCTGAAAAAATTTTCAGTATAAACATGTGTGTGATAAGTCATGCTCAGAACTGATAAACTAAAAACCTTTTCTGGAGATAAAAGTCCTGATATTTTTTAAACTCTTGGTTAAATTGAGGGTTTTTTCTAACAATATTGTAATAATTATCTTTTGGATAATGTGACGATTGTTTATAAATAATGTGATATCAGGAGAAGGAAACTGGATGCCCCATGTTAATTTGCTAACCTTCATAAAAATTATTGTATGATTTAACATCAAGATGAGGTTTGTTTTTGAATATTTGTTTAGAGCACATCAATTATAAACTTTTCCTGGTTAACTGGATACATCATATATTAATTATTACCCATGTCTTTACTTATTATTTGTAATATTCATTTACCTTTTATTTGTTTATCACTGTTTTCAATAAGAAACTCATTTCTAATAAAATTTAGAACTGAATTGTGTTTTTTCTTTGGTAATTTGGTAGTTGCAGTATGTACTTTCAATATGATAACCTTGTGCCCCAAACCTCTATTTCTTCTAGGACATTAAAAATTCTTCTAAATATTAAATACTTTAAGAAAGACAAAAGCACTTAAAATCAAAAATTAATATTTCTATGTTGGTATCTACTTGGCAGGTGATGATTCTGTTGTTTTCAAAGAATTGGAACCTTATTACCTTATCAAAAAGTGAAAGGCACTCAAAATTATGGTGTTTCCAAGAAACTGTCCAACATCTATTATATTGGCAATAATATTTAAGTTCTAATAGCATCCAAGTTAATACTAATTCTAAGTTAATATCAAACTCAAGATTTTTTACTAGTATAACTCAGTTGTTCTTTTTTATGTTTGATAAAATCAGTCAGTTCTAAACATTATTACAAAACAAATTCTTGCCAATTATACACTCCAACACTAATGACTTCTAAGGAAAGATATTTTAAATTTTTTTTAAATGAAATCCATCTAATGTGTTCTTCTATGGATGTTCCTAACCATCCATGGAATCTCAGAAAGTGTTTGAGCAATCGAAATTTTTGCTGTTATCATTTTTAAAGTGTAAAAGCGTATTATATTTAGAAATTTTTATGGTTAAAAGTAAAAATGGGGCATAAGGGTAACCTGGTATTTATGATAGAAAATTAAGCACCATAATTCTAACTTAAGTTTTTCAAAACATATTAAAACTATCCCATAATAAATAGTTACTAGAGCATAGTGTATTTATATAGAAAGAGAAATAGGTACCTGATTGAGAGAGACTGTGAAGGGTCAAAATTATACTAAAACTATCTGTATTATCCATGAAGAAAAATAGCATCAGTTTCCTGCCCTATCAGGTGTGGGTATTATATATAACTCGCTGAACAAAATGGATTTTAGGGCAATATTTTCTCATTCTTTAACTGAGGTTATTTTTTTTTCACTTTCACATATTCTTTTTATTTAATCTTTCAGGAAGTTCTTAAACCTGCATGAAAATGGAGGAGTCTGAACCGAACAATCAACATAATTGTAATAAGTGTCAGAGAAGTTTTTCATTTCGCCGAGGATTACTGTCTCATATTAAAAAATTTCATCCTGAAGATGTAGAAAAATTTGTACAAAAACTTAAAGTTCCATGCCCTTTATGTGAGGTTAATTGCATTTCTATAGTTAACCTGCATCAACATTTCAAGGACACTCATTCTGATCTACCACTTAAATTTGAGGAATTTACTTTCTACTCAGAGGAAGACTTCAACAAATGGAAAAAGGACATGGAGGAGAAGTCAATCTCGTACTTCATCAAAAAACGACAACCTTTTGTTTTATCAGATGGGAGAAAGGTTGGTCATTTTTTTTGTCATAGAAGTGGCAATTTCAATTCAGTTAGAACGAAACGACACTTAAAAATTAAAGGATCGAACAAGATGGGCAAATCCTGTCCAGCTCATCTTACTGCCTACTTCGATGAGGTGGATGGAATTGTAGAAATAAAAGTTTCCCTGCAGAGCGTTCATGTGGGGCATGAACCAGAAATTGGGAAAATTCCCCTCCCAAAATCTGACCGGGATGCCATTGCTGGGAAATTATACTTGGGTATACCAAAGTCAGCCATACTGAAAGATATTCAGAAGCGTTACTCTCCTACAAAAAGGGTGTCCTTCACTCATCGGAAAGACCTTCACAATATATCTAGGGATTATAATTTGAACAGCAACATTAGATTGGATAAGGATGATGCCACATCCATCCACCTTCACATAAAAAAATTGGAAGCTGAAGAGGGATCTCCAGTCCTATTTTACAAGCCACTGGGAGAATTTAATGAAGAGTACCCTTCAATTTCAAAAAATGAGTTTTTCCTCATGCTTATGTCTTCTGCTCAACAATGGGTTCTGGAACAGAATGACAACGTAATAATGGTGGATGCCACTCATGGCATGAATAGTTATGGGTATATCCTGACCACCCTAATGGTAAATGATAGGAACTATGAGGGATTTCCAGTGGCAGTGCTTTACTCCTCAAGAAAAAACACAGAAACTTTTGCCACTTTTTTTTCACTAATTAAAGATAGGTGCCCTTCCCTGAAGCCAACCGTGTTCATGTCCGATGACGACCCAGCTTATTATAACGCCTGGGAAGCTGTGTTTGGGACAGTTGAACACAATCTTTTGTGCTCGTGGCATGTGCTACGAGCATGGAATTTGCAACTGAATGCCAAAGTGCATGATTTGGAGAAGCGCAATAGCCTAAAAAGCCTTTTGATGCAGATTCTACAAGAGACGGATGAATTGGCCTTTCAGACACTATGTGCCACATTTGAAGCCAACATTGAGGCTGATGATGATTACAAGTCTTTCGGGCAATATTTTCAGACTGTTTACATGAAAAGAAAACCCATGTGGGCGTATTGCTTCAGAAAGAAATGTGGCATCAATGTAAATATGAAGTTGGAGCGATGGCACCGGGAGCTGAAGCATGAAGAGGGGGAAGGAAAAAATATTGTCAGGATGGATAAATCTCTCTCCATAGTTCTTAATGCCATATCAAAAAAGGTTATTGGCATTTTAGTTTCTATGGAGAGAGGAAAGGTGACCTCCAAAATTACCGCCATAAGAAATAGGCATAAAACCAGCAAGGAAATGGCAAGAGAAAATGTGGTGGAGTTAAAGGATGGACAAGAATGGACTGTCTTTTCTAGCAAAGCTGCTAGCTCAACAATGTTGCTAGAAACATATAATGTCCAATATGAAGGCAAGTGCTCCTGCAGTATTCGTTGTGATGAATGCAATATTTGCATTCATACACTGTCATGCACTTGCCATGATTACTCTATATACGGTATGTCATATGTAAGCATATCCACTTGGTGTGTGCAAATTTCAAATTTGGCCCAATCCAAGAGAGTAATCAATATGAGGAGGTAGAAAATACCCTAACCATTGACTTAAATGAAGAAAAACTAGTAGAAAAAGAAGAAAAGGAAGCATTAGCTAACGTTATGAAAAAATGTGCTCCGCCATTTACATGCATTAAAAATCTAAGAGCCACCTACAACTCTAAGTTTTCCACTCTAATGGATAGCATTGAATCAGAAGAAGAGTTTAATGTTGTAAATGAAACTTTGAAAACCCTCGAGTCAAAGCTTTCAGCAGTTAAGAAATCAAACATTTCTTCTTTTCCTGAACCTAGGAACAAGAATGTCTCAAACCAAAACATTGAGCCCCAGAGGCGTTTTAAAAAAGTTAAAAGTAAAACAAAGCAATAAGATAACGAAGGCTTACACACACTGTCAGTCATCATTACAATCTATGTGATATTTCGATGAGAATTCCCTTTGAATTTATTGTTAAAAACTGGCCTTTCCAAGCATCAATAAAAACTCTCTTTGCCTTTTGTGTTACCATCAAAATGTAAACAAAAATAAAAAAATATTATTTAGCAGATACTGTAGTCAATTAATTCTTACATAAGAATTTTTAGGATTTCATAAATAAATAAAAAACTTTGAACTGTGAGGGATTTTAAATGAAACTCTATACACCATGATGAATATGATAGAAAGATTAAAATATTCAAGAAATATTTTTAAAGTTAAAGTTATAAAAAACTTTGAACTGTGAGGGATTTTAAATGAAACTCTATACACCATGATGAATATGATAGAAAGATTAAAATATTCAAGAAATATTTTTAAAGTTTCAGTAACCTTCCATTGTCTCACTCATTTTAAAGTCTAATGTATTTTTTTTCATTAACTTTAAAAATGAAATGTGATAACTAAAATATGTAAAGGAATTTATTCCTATCAGATTAAACAGATACTTAGAGAAAACACATTAAACAGAAAAATCTAAATTTTAAATTTATAAATGAAATGATATTTTAAAAGTGTGACATCATGAAGTTTGAACTTTACAAAAGTTAGCATAAAACTTTAAAAAATTTCTGCAAGTTTTCTGCCTGTAGTACAATCTCACTGTAAGAAACCTAAAGTTAGAACTACTATCAAGCGTGTTAAAATAATTTTAATAGCCTTAAAAGATTTAATGTTTATATTAATTCCTAAAAAAATTGAAATAAGTGTGACATTCTGATTTCTTTTTAACTTATAATTCACAACTTATCAAATTTCTTATATCCTGCTAATCCTAAATTAAAACTAATTATATCTCTTATTTTAAAATATTTTTTCCTAGTTGCATTGAACACTTTAAAATCAAATCCTTTCTGTTTACAAACGATTGGAAGGTAATGGGATAAAATAGTGTAAGGAATATATAAATCAATACCAAAAAAGTATGATTGTTTTGATGAAAAAAATTAGCTACCCTCAATATCAAGAAAAAAAATAACCAAGAGGAAAATATCTCTAAATTAAAAAAAGTTTAGAAAACTATCAAGAAAAGACAATTTGTGGGGAATATTTGTAGCAATAAAAAGAGGGTTCCATTCCTAAGCTCTTTTGGACAATAAAAAATAGAAAACCTGCTAAATAATTTCAAACTCGTAGTTTAAAGTGCTTTAATAGATCAATTACTGTTCAGATTATCATTAAAAATCAGAAAAATTTGTCGATATTTGAATATATAACGTCCAAAAGAGATTGGCGATATTTAGCGGGAACGTTAACGGAATTAAAATTAAAAGGATATTTGAATGAAGGAGACTAATACATAGGTACACTGCAGATAAGTTTCTGAGTTTGCGGTTATTTTTTTAATATTATTAACAGACCGGCGCAAGTTTAGAACTGCTGCGCCAAGTTTTTAGCGATAAAAATCACTATATAGTTACCCCAACTAATGTTAAGTGAATTATGTGGCTTCTAAATATGGCGCCAAATAACCAAAACTTGCCAACCATTAGAAGTTCTAAACTTGCGCCGTTGTAATAGCTTGATACCAAGCTATTTTGAACAAACATTAAAATTATACCAAAGAAATAAGAATATACACTTTTATTATTTAGGACAATAAAAATTTGGCGATATTTAAATATTGGGTATACAGCTTGATGATATTTAAAAAAAACTAACAGAATTAAATTGTTGTTTTGGTACGATTCCGTTATCTGTCCTGTTGATATAACCAAACTATTTTGGGCATCAAATAACACAAATGCGGTAAAAAAAATTTTATCACATTGGTATTAACAGCTAAATTTTTATGTGAAGTTCAAAACAGCTTGCCAATTTATAACTGGACACATAATGGAATAGACCTGAACTGTGGGTTTGAGTACACAGATATCTGATAAAATATTTTGAAATGTTTGAGCCCTACTCAAAAGAAAGTTCGGCCAAAATGTGAAGGCGAAATATTTCAGATAATTGCTTACGTTATACACTTGGAAATTAGAGCTACCAAGAGTAAAGTGTAATACATCATAAATATGCACAGAATTTGTAATCTTTGCACAAAAAGAAAAAAATAAAAATGCTCCCACAGCTACAGATGTTTTAAAACATCACTTAAATTGTCGCCATCACACCCATTTAAGCACACAACTTGTCTCCCCGCAGTTTTGTTATTGTTTACATCTTACATCCTGTCACCAAAATTTTATTCAATCATCGCGCAAGCGCTCTCACAGGACTCCGTAACTGTAGTTAATATGGGAACGACCCCCGTAAACGTAAGGAAATAAAAAATTGGTATTGAAGTTCTGGAGCATGCGCAGAAACTCCTCCGTATGAGGACACTGCTACTAAGAGACTTTAGTATTTTATTGTAAATATAGTAATGATTAGGTTGCCACAACGACAAAGATAAATATATAAATATGAATTAATTATTTAAAAATAAAAGATAAATTAATTATACATTAGTTTTAAATATAACTAAAATCGTTTGAACAGCAAAAATATAAATATTGTTAAAAAGAATCCAATATATTTTTTTAAATTAGTGTGATAAGATGATTATTTAATGTATTTGAATGTTAAAAAACCAGTGAAATATATTTTCAATTGTTTTAAAATTCATAGTTTCTTGCTTTGTAACTGCGACCTTATCCGAAATCTAAAAAATTGGAAATATTTTAAAATTAAGAATTTTTTTGAAAAATCGAAGGGCTTACTCGGAAATCCGGAAAGAATTCGGACATTTTGATACCATATATGTGTCATTTGGTTCAGTAATTAAAAAGCCTTTCTCTGGAAACCGTTCACCAAAAACGTTTTTTTAGAATAGAGAGATATTGTATAGTCCTGATTTTCCACCTAGTTAATTTTTTTCTGTAATGAAAAAAAGGGAGAGATTGGTCTGTTATGTTATGTTATACAGAGCCAAAAAAAGGGATTAATTTATATTTGTGCTCTGTCTTTTGCCATTTAATTTTATTAATTATCTTGAAAATGTATATTTATGTGTGTTTATTTGTGGTTTGGTTTCTTATTTGGTGTATAAATCTTTCTTTTTATAATTTTTTTTCTCTTTTAGCATATATGTATTGTACAAACCAAATGTTTTCACTTGGAAGGGCCCTTGGCCCCTTAGTGAACAATATGTATTATTTCCTTTTCTTTTCTTTTGTGTGTTTGTATATTATTAATTGTTAATAAATTATTATTAAATTATTATTATTCTATTAACGCATATTTGGTCGATGAGTTTCCAGAGAAAAACTTTTTAATTACTGATCCGCAAAACACATTTTTGGTACCAAAGTGTTCAGATTCTTACGAGGATTCCAAGTAAGCTTTTAGAATTCCTCTAACTATACTTAATTTTAAAATATTTACACTTGTAACAGATGAAAATGCTGCTTTACAACCAAACCCATTGTCTCGTAATATTTTACTCACGCGCTCGTAAACTTTAAAAATAATGGAAATGAAAATTGCTGTGTTCGATTCGATTGTTGATGTTTTGTCTTATGTAAGCAATGCTCAAATTTGAATTAAATTACCTATAATATTTTTTCAAAAGATTTAAATCTTTTAATGCTTATTAAACACTTTTTTAGATAACGGATAAGGTTGAAGTTACATATCAAGCAACTGTTTTTTTGCAGTTTATTATCAATAAAAAAACGACCAATTAACAAAACAAATTTCTTTTACGTTTTAAAAATGTACTTACAATTATTTCTAAATTACCTACCTTTCAAAAAATGAAAAATGATAAAAGTGTTCAAGAAACTTACAAATATACTATCATTAAATGCTAGAATTTTAACACTTTGCATTCTTGACGTATTCATAAACGTTTTATGAATGTAATAAACTACATGCATAAATATTGTAAGCATAATAAATTGTTTAAATTCCCCCAGTCCAGTAAATATTACAACCCCATTCTTTATTAGCGCCACAAAAGTACTATTCACTTCATATTTAAAAGACATTTGCCATGAGAGTCCCTCCAAAACAAATATTACGTGATACGACGTCCCTTCCAACCTCAGCACTGGTACTTCTTATGAATCAAAATGACATCATCCCAGAAATTTAAAAATCAAATTACCCAGTTAACCAAACTGGGTACAGATGGCGCCACGCATCCCACTCTTATACCACCGAACAATTCGTAACTCCGTCAGTGAAAGGACGTTTCCAAAAAAGAGAAAAGAGGGTGGAAAAGGAATAACAATCGAATGAATCTCGCTCTCCCAACACACACAGAGCAGACGGTTTATTTATTTTCATTCTCCTTATTCTGGAAAGCAAGGGCCGTGACGAAGAAATATTCAAATTCGTTTCGAATAGCGATATCAGCAGGAGCGAATAATTTTCCAAGGGAAACTTCTTTTCCCTGTGATCCTGCAGTGAATTAGCATAAACAGAGGACCGTCGGTCTGTTATTCTACTTTTTTATACATCTTTCTTTATTCGTATTTAAACAGATATATAACTCGTTTGCATACGCATTGTATGTGGTATTAAAAGTTTGGAGCCGAAACTGTTTCGTTTTCTCAGAGTTAGTTATTAATGGATTTATTTGGAAAGATTTTTGATGAAATGAAGTGAAGTGTGGTGGAATGTTTTTGCCGGGGTTTTGGTTGTTAGAGATATGAAAATAAAATTTGTGTGATGATGTTATTTTTCCCGAAGAAAATGTGCGTTCTTAATAATCTTCCTTTTATATTTTTCATATTAGTCACAAATTTTTA
This sequence comes from Tetragnatha versicolor, assembly GCA_024610705.1. Lineage (NCBI taxonomy): Eukaryota > Metazoa > Arthropoda > Arachnida > Araneae > Tetragnathidae > Tetragnatha > Tetragnatha versicolor. The sequence goes on along the minus strand of JANDEH010000004.1, from coordinate 52,296,383 downwards.
CGTTTTAAGTGCCTAGAGAATTTCCTAAAGGACTGTGATTTATTAAGATTATAATAATAAATATAAAATGAGGATTAATAGAACAAAGTATGAATAAAACCATCTAATTAGAAGGTCTTAGGAAATTTGCCTTTTTCTCTCGGAGATTAAAAATTAATACTAGTTATCGTGGATAAAAAAGTACGGCATTAAACTAGAAAACACGAGAATAAAATATGTATGAAGTAAAAGTATTCAAGATATAAGTTATAGATGAACTGTTTTACATATTGTCGAATTTAATCCCAATCCAAACACTTATACTTTTACATTTTAAGTAACTAAAATAAATTTTTCTTCTTTAATAATAACGTGACAACCAGTAGCAGGTCTTATTATGGGTATTATAAAATGCTTCCAAGGGAGCCCTAATCTAAAAAATAAAAAATTCTATCCATCTAAATTTGACATGGGGGAGAGTGTTAATACTGGCAAAAAAAATCGACTCAGACCCTATATCTCCGGAACGGCTTGTGATATAAAGACAAATAAGGTATAATTTTTCATGATTTGAAGTATTCTATATACAGAAAATTTTTCAAGTTCTTAGGGGGTCGTCTTCATATTAAACGAAGCACCAACTATCGTTTTTCCTATGGAAACCATCAAAGATTATTCCAGATTCTGAAAGCGCACCCTCTAAAACCCCCCAAAACCAGTTTTCATGCCATTTGGTCCCCAAATGAAGCCAGGAGTGGGGGTTGAAGTTCGTCGAATTTACGTTGAAATCTCGTTTTTTACGTTGAATTCTCGATTTTGATCCTTTCAACCATCAACCCCGAAGGATCAAAATCGAGAATTCACCGTAAAAAACGAGATTTCAACGTAAATTCGACGAACTTCAACCCCCACTCCTGGCTTCATTTGGGGACCAAATGGCATGAAAACTGGTTTTGGGGGTTTTAGAGGGTGCGCTTTCAGAATCTGGAATAATCTTTGATGGTTTCCATAGGAAAAACGAAAGTTGGTGCTTCGTTTAATATGAAGACGACCCCCTAAGAACTTGAAAAATTTTCTGTATATAGAATACTTCAAATCATGAAAAATTATACCTTATTTGTCTTTATATCACAAGCCGTTCCGGAGATATAGGGTCTGAGTCGATTTTTTTGCCAGTATTAACACTCTCCCCCATGTCAAATTTAGATGGATAGAATTTTTTATTTTTTAGATTAGGGCTCCCTTGGAAGCATTTTATAATACCCATAATAAGACCTGCTGCTTCGACCTCGATTTTGATCCTGCGGGGTTGATGGTTGAAAGGATCAAAATCGAGAATTCAACGTAAAAAACGAGATTTCAACGTAAATTCGACGAACTTCAACCCCCACTCCTGGCTTCATTTGTCTTTATATCACAAGCCGTTCCGGAGATATAGGGACTGAGTCGATTTTTTTTGCCAGTATTGTACCTACGGACACGTTCTTGTGGGTGTCTGTAGGTAATCGGCGTTTTTGAATCAGGTTTTATTAAAGTGAATACATTTTAATGCATATTAAATTAATTCTATATGGTTATCTATTTGTCGGCGATTATTTTCAAGTGATTTTAGATAGAAAATCAAACAATTTTTGATCTAAACTACCTTTTTAAATTTTTGATTTTACTTCGCATTTAATGTAAAATATGGTATAAATTCTTAAGCACCCTGTCGCATTTAAGTATAATGATTAGAAAAAACTTAAAATTTCCACCGAAGAAGATTTGCGAAAGTCATTACCTCCAAATGCTTGCGCAACTAAGTTTCGATCGAAGTGTTTTTTTTGATCAGTGAAGTGATCAGATCAATCAGCATGATTGATGAAACTATCACCTCAAATTTCGATCTGAAAATCCCATGTGAGTTATGTATTTTTGGTAAAAAAATCAAGACTTTTATCAATCAACTTCGTTTTAATGATCATTTACGATCTAAAGCTACATTACTTTAAAATATATATTTCGAATTTTAAAATTGCTTGAAATAGTTTAATTAAAGGTAATACACCAATAAAACTGTTCATTTTAAGCTTTTTTCAACTAAAACTTTCCTTTTTAAGGATGTCCACAGGTACAGCTCCCGTCAAAAAAAACGTTACATTGCTCCATCGATGGAACGGGTGGGGTTGCTGGATTTGGCAGTCAATTCACAGTTTGGCGCATATCTCGCATTTTTTCCGTTTTTATAAATGAAACTTATAAATTACATTCACCAGTTATTTGGAACAAGAGCTGGGCGCAATCAAACTACATTTGTAATCTGATTGAAAGTATAATCTGATTACTTTTGTTGTTTGATAACATTTGGAATTTTCAATCTAACTACATATGTAATTGGATTGAAAGTAATCAGATTACTTTTTTGGGGAAGTTTTACGGATTGATTTTATCTTAGTTGGCAAAGGGGAAGGGAGGGGGTCAGAAATGACCAAAAACAAGGTTTCGTAACATAGTCTTATAGTCTTTTTTTGAATTATTCCTTTTGATATGTTGTAATATAGACTCCAGGCTATTTTTAGAGACCTGTTTCGTAATTTTATTTTACTCGGTTCGGGAGCTACGAATTTTCAAAGTTTCGGTACCGAAATGCGTGTTTTCTGGGAGATTCGCATTCGCGGGTTCTTTTAAAATACTAAACCTTTTAATTAATTTTTTTTAAGGATTATGTTTAGAAAAACACTGATCCCGATCACTAATATTTATTTTAACGTATAATGTATCGTTTTATGCAATATATCTCTTAATGTTTTTAAAATCTGGTGAAATAACTAAAACACAGATTAGGTTGATTTAAAAAGTTTAAGTAGAATAATTTATTGATTTTAAAATTACAACAATAACAACTATGTGATAGACATGTCCTCATTTTGTGACAATCACATTGGAGTCGGATGTGATCGCATTGTCATTGGAATAAATGTGATCGCATTGTCACTGGAATAAGTGTGATCACATTGTCACTGGGACTATGATAGATGTGTCCGATATTTTCGATTAACAAATGTGATAAGTTGTTAAATGTGATAACGAGACCAAGTGATGCATATGACATCGCATGATGATCACGATTTGCCAAATCACTTTTTAACTCACAAGTTTCTTTTCTCATAATTTTCAGAATTGAAATAAAAACGTTTTTTTCAACAAAACCCCAAAGTTTAGGGCCAAGTTGGTGGCAATCCAAAATTTGGAAAATTGTAAAAGAAAAATATGTATTTGTCGATCAATGGTTTACAAGATCCTGATTAAAAATTGGAAATATTAAATATGAGAGACAATATTTTTTAACCAAATAACGCGACGGAATATTATCAAACGAGGATAAATGAAATTTTTTACAAAAAGTTTATTTTCAATCCTTTAATATCTAATCTACTTTACATAAAATCCCCTATGATTTAAAAGGGGAAATCGGATTCTTAACTTATTTATAAAGCACTTTGTGTTTGGTAAAATACCTTAAGAAAATTATCCTTTGAATATTTAGTTATAACGCAAATAATTTTTCAAAGGAAACTTCACCGATCTTTTATTTTATTGAAATTCAAAAATAAATAGAAAATGTCTGATATAAATTAAAAAACTAAATATTAACAAAATTTAAGTATTCCAACAGAAATGTGTTCTGCTTTTTAAAATCAGCAAAATTTGGAAAGCGGAAAGGCCTCATATCTTTTTAATTCAACTCGAAAACATTCAAATCCTTTCTGCTGTTGTGGTCGAAAAAGACAGAATGAGGAGCGAGGGTTGCTACTAGTTTCGCCTTGGCGGTCGGATGATGGCGACCGTTTTCAGGCTTTTACCTCTAAATTTTCAAACTTTAACTTTGAGCCATGGCTTTATTTAATGACCAAATTAAATGAAACTTGGTATTTAGGGTTTAAAGGGTATGGTCTTTCATATGCGGGTATAAAAATTGGGGGTCACCATGAAAAAAGTTGCACTTTATTTTGCGTTACGTATGAAGACGGCCTCTGAGAGAAAAATAGTCAATTAGTTATTTCAAGCTTACAATAAATCCTGAAAAATGACACCAAAAGCATCTTTCTAACCCCACCCGTTCACCCGCACATTCTACTGTAACGTTTTTTTTTGACGGGAGCTGTACAACTGGGTCTGTCCATAGGGAGAGCACGTTGTTGTACCTATGGACGCAAATTTCGTCATGTTATTAAAATTAATTAAAAATCCAATTTTGAAGATTTCAGCTAATAAAAAATATTACCCTCTTTGCAAAGGTTAGGACCATAGGTTCGGCACTTTAAATGGTAAAAATATGATTTTACCTGTCTTAGAAAAATCCAAACGTGATTTTTGTCCAAAGGTACAACACTCTCCCCTACTAATATTACAGTTAAAATTAACATATTAGCTTGACTAGTACACTAATCCTTAAATGATATATCCTTATGTGATATATCCTTATATGATTATTTAATAAATCCTATCAGGATCCATTTTAAAGATTAGCTTTTGAATACATTTTACTCTAATATTATCTCTAGCTGTGCTAGAAATATAAAACCGATTTTTCTTGCTCTAGTTAATACATTCTTGTATACGGAAAAATGGGTTTATTTTTACCTCACGCATACTTCTTTAACGAATAGAAGCGTGCGTGGTGACAGGTTAAAAAAGTAATGTCTCGTAAAAAACGTGTGAATATTAACATTAACTTGCGATACTGTGAAAATGGAAAACATAACTCATACCATACACTATACAACAACGCTTAACAAACACCTTAAATGAGAAATTCAGAAATAGCAATATTTCAAACACCCTATTAGCGCTTAGTTAGTAAAAAAATAATTGGGATGGAGGATAAAATGTACCGAAACGATGTCGGGAAATCACCCCTCAAAATCAAGCAAACGCGGCAGAAACAGACCGAAAAGAGAGAGAACCATCCTGCCGACACGACGTTTTTGCGGAGCCATTTTTTTTTCGTTTTCGCGAACAGCTTTTTAAGACGAAAGGGTTCGGCCAGCGGTTTTTATCGTTATTAAAAAGAGCTCAAATGTTTTTTTGCCGGCTGCGAGCTTAGTCGGCACCTTCTTGTCTCGAGCAGATGTTTCTCTCGAATGCACTTTCATGAGCGCATCGCCGTTTTTTACGCTTCCGGAGTTTGGCAACACGGCAGAGATCGTTCTGAAAATCGGGCTAAAAATGTTCCGAAGTTATTCATTCGAACGGGATTTTCGAATTCTATTTTTGTATTATTAAAATCGTAGTTTTCTATTTTAAAACTTGCGTTTCGCGGACCAGGTTTTGTTGAGGAAATTTAGCGTGAGTTTTTGAAGTTGAAGCTAGTTTTATGTAAATTGAAATTGCCATCTTGTTTGAGCACAAGGTTTTTCCTTTAAAAACTGAATTTTGGGTTACGTTTATTCCAAATTATCATTTTCTTTTAAGTATTTCATATACTAGTTTAAGAGGACAGTATTAAGGAAGTAAATCTAGAAAATTGAAGATTAAAGTGTTTATTGGTTTGACCAGTTTTATAAATGCTTAAAATTTTTATAATTACAGTATACAATCATTGCTGCAAGAAAATATTTTTTGAAGAGCCCAAAGAAACTATACCTCGGAGCAGACCCCTCTTTACTGAAGTATATATTGTTTTGTTCATAAGGTTCATAACGAGTTACATCACATATTTTTAGGGTTAGGAGAGGGTTTAAAATAGAATCAGTTTAAAATAGAGTCAGTTTAAAATAGAACACAAATCAATTAGAGCAGTCAAAGAGTTGAGCCATCATACTATAGTAATATTTCAAATTATTTTCCTTCCTCTAACCTGGAAAATAAATAGAACTTGGAGCAAAGCCAAATACCCGTCTTAAAATACATTGCATAATTGTCCAGAAAATAAATAAAACTTTTACACCCTTTTCCTCTCGCGGCATTTATTTTTATAGTATTCACCTCGGTTTCGAGTTTATCTTGGTACTTCAAAACTTGTTTTCAAAATGGAAAATACAAAAAAAAACAAAATAATAGCACCCCCATCCCGATATTAAACGCCGTGTTTAGTAAGAAAGATAAATCAATGAAATTATAGCATCAGTTTTTTAAAACTTTCAATTAAATTGTTAACTTTCGTTACACATTTTCTGTCTCCAGCAACATTTTGACAACAGTATCTTTTTTTACACGACACAAACGCATTACAATCTGAACATTGTTGTACATTAGGGTGGAGCGAAAAACTTTTTTTTGGAAATTTAAAACGCCTGAGGTGGGAATAGGTGCCATTTACGATAAAACTTAAAAATTCAAAACTTGAGTTCCATCAATTAATATCTTCAGGTTCCACATTCACTTTAAAGTTTCGAAGTTTCATCAAATTTTACGTAAAAATGGTTATAAAAGATTCCCACACAATTTTAGCTCCTTTTTCAAACCATAAGTGGTTGAGTTTATATTATTAGGATGTCAAACAACATTTTAAGACCTTCTATGGACCTGGAATGGGGGGAATTTCCGATTTTTCAAGCCCGAAATAAGGACGCATGCCATTACATTAGTCTAGCGACCGAAAAACAAATTTTTGAATATCGGTACAAAATAGAGCTCAAAAGTTGCGTTTTACCCTCCTTATTCATAGAAAAATAATAAAAAAATTTGTAAAAAATAATTTCGGTGTGTTTTGGCCCTAGAGCTTGAAAAATGGATATTTTGCATAGCGTATAATGGGAAAAGTCTTTATTAATCAAATTAAAGTTTTAAATGTAATAGAAACTTATAGTTGCGTTAATTCGGTGTTTTAATCGTCAAAAAAGTATTTACAAAGGTATTGCATTGTGATTTGAGCTAAGTAGATAAGGCCATACATCTTAGAATCGCCAAATGAGAGAAAAAAATCATTTTTATACTTATATATATTTATTTTTTCAGATCAAAGCATTAAAATTACTTATAATATATGCTAAATTTTCCCTTATTATATATAACAAATCATAACCTTTTATTTTATATTTCGTCCCTTTAAATTTGAAGACTTGTTACAAAAAGTGGTAGTTCAGGTTAAAGTTTGGAATAAAATGCCTGTAGTGCAATATAACGCTTTTTTCGTCTGTTTTCTGTAAAAATATCAACCTTAATGTTTTAAAAGCATTTTATGTAAACAAGAACGTGTATTACAGACTTTATAAAATATTTGAACTTAAAGTTTATAAATTTTGGGATTAAGTTTTTTCTTCAAAATTTGTCAATTTTTGGCTGTTAACTTGATTTTAAGAAATTTAATAATGAACTCAAAAGTATTATTGACTATTAAGACATTAACATAAGGATAACTTTAAGCATTTACAACATTTAAAACTTTAATTTGATTAATAAAGACTTTTCCCATTACACGCTATGCAAAAGATCCTTTTTTTTCAAATTCTAGGGCCAAAACACGCCTAAATTATTGTTTACGAATTTTTTTACATTTTTCCATGAATAAGGAGGGTAAAACGCAACTTTTGAGCACTATTTGGTACCGATATTCAAAAATTTGTTTTTCGGTCACTAGACTATTTTATTGGCATGCGCTCTTATTTCGGGCTTGAAAAATCGGAAATTCCCCCATTTCAGGTCCATAGAAGGTCTTTAAATGTTGTTTGACATCCTAAGAATAAAAACTCAACCACTTATGGTTTGAAAAAGGAGCTAAAGTTGTGTGGGAATCATTTATAACCATTTTTACGTAAAATTTGATGAAACTTCGAAACTTTAACGTGAATGTGGAATCTGAAGATATTAATTGATGGAACTCAAGTTTTGAATTTTCAAGTTTTATCGTAAATGGAACCTATTCCCACCTCATGCGTTTTTAATTTCCAAAGTTGGTCATTTTTGGCTAGTTTCACTCCACCCTATTGTACATTGTCCATTGCTGCCTTCTAACCATGTTTTTTTCATTATCAAGAACTCTTCTCCAATGAAAATAAAAAACGTAATTGGAAGAGTTCATTATTGCCTTGACCTCCCGTTTTAAAAATGTTTTATGCATTTGCAGTGTGCTAACTATACCGGGGTCCTTCCCTAATTGCAGAACGCGTTTTAACCCTTTATCCCCCAAATTGTTTTCCTCACCCTCATCCAAAATATGTCAAGTTTACGTAACTGAAACTATAAGTAAACTAAATTTGGCTTTACATGACGAAAATTGGACGAATTTGGAACATTGGGAAGTGGGACTTACAAGTCCCGTCGGGACATAAAGGGTTAAGTAAAAAAAAGCGCTATGTGACAAGGACCTTCCAAGGGAGGGTGCCCACCAGTAGAGGACATGCTTAAGAAGTTCTCCAGAACAAATTCTTCAAATAAATAAACGTCATTACCTCATCATTTCCATCAACAACGAATTCCCCCCATTGAAACCACCCCATTTCCATAACCCGCATTCATCATATGCGGCTTTTACAACCAGGAGGAATCGTTCTTCCACCTTTTAACTCGGAAAGCGATCTCCTGACAGCTTTATGGTCCTTCCATCATCCGATCCGGCCATAAAAACGTCATCTTGCAGATTTCTAGGCAGGTGGGACATAAAGGGATGGTTTTTCCTCCTTTCAGGGGACACACCTCGATAAGGGAGGCGAGGGTTTCTCTCTTATCGCTCGGGCATTAAACCTCTGGAGATGGTTTTTTGGAAGACATAGGTTTTGGTAAAGGGTTCGAAGAAGATGTGCTAAATGTGTAGGGATTTCTGGTGAAATATCTACACCTGACACTCTATTTATGGAGGGATTTTTTTCTTAAACCTTTCTTTCTATGAACCTTTTTCTTAAAGTTAAAAATTTTTTTTACAGTAGATAGTGAAGAGGTCTGAAATTATGTAGCCACAGTCTGTGCGACAGACCAGTTATTAAATAATGAGAGAAAGATTGTGCACATGGTTTTGGGCATTGCAGCAGTTGATAAGTTTCTTTAGAACCTGTGTTGCCGAAAGCAGTTTAACAACAAAGAAGTAATTAAAAAAAATATGTGAAAAACACTAGAGGAGTGGAAATTATATAGGCTCATTTAAAGTTTATTCACACTGTTTTGCTTTCACTGTTCATTCTGAGTGATAAACTATTGTGAATCGCTAGTTTGATTAAAAAAGTGAAGAAGTAAGGAGTGAAGTGAAATTCACGCTTTTCATTTTGGGTATTTTCTCCAAAATGAATAAAAAAGTGAAAACTCTGAATGGAGCCTTTAGATTTATCCCTTTTGTTATTCATTTCGGATGAATTACCCATAGTAAAAAGTGTAAATTGTCATTTCACTCTTTAAACACCTCCTATTTTCTATGGAAAGAGCAATTTGCAGGAGTGAATCTCTTATGATGAACATTGAAAGTGAAAAAGTGTAAATGATCCTTAATGGTGGACACAAATTGGAGCCGAGCGGCGAAGGCGAACAGCCACGAACACGCTCTGCGCACGCGCAACTCGGAGGCTCTAAGAGCGGCGCTTGCGCAGAGCGTGTTCGTGGATGTTCGCTACGCCGCTCGGCTCCAATTTGTGTCCACCTTAAGGGTCATTTCAGACATTACTTTTTGTGTTCATTTTGGAGGAATCATTCAAAGTGAAGAGTGTGAATTGACGTTTCACTCTTTACTCCTTCACCTTTCAATGGAAACTAGCTATTCACAGAAGTGAATCACTCAGGATAAACAGTGAAAATGAAACTAAGGGAATGAGCTTTTCTTAACTCCTGAAGACGTTAATTTATCTTTCTAAGTAAGGAGGTATTATTTTTAGTTAGTATAAAGAAGTTGTTACTTTTGTAATATGGGCCCTGCCCCGCTTCGCCGTTACACCTTGGGACAGTGTAGGAGTGTGGTTAGGAGATCTTTAGACGAGTCCTGGATACAGAGATGGAAGGACTGCGCACCACTGGACGGGAGTACTTCAGCATCCAAAGCTCCCCGAATGACCCAAAGATCTTTAAGGATATGCCCCGTTCTGTGGCATCGTTCGCAGCACGGGCGCGCATGGGTCATATAGTCACCAGAAAATTCACAAGAAAAGTCACAGGATTCTTCATTCCTGTCAAGATAGGGGACTAGGCTTTCTCCATGCTTTTTTTTATGGAGATTGATCGCTGTCGCGTCTTATGATCGATAGGTCTGACTTGCCACTAAGGGTTGGGCCACAGTCACTAAAAAACATCGCGCAAGTCGTTAATATCCTTATTAAGAGGAGCGGAGAAAGAAGGGGACTCGAGGGGCGATGTAGTAGTTTAGATTTGGTGAGATGACAGCAACCGGCCACTGTCAGGCTTGTCAGTGTGAGGAGTACTTCGACCGCTGAGCTACAGGAGTAATCTACTACATCTCTTATCAACTCCTCTTCTTTCTCCCCTACACTGTAAAAAATTTTGGATGGCAAAACACCAAAAAGGGTGGCAACTGAGTTGCCACTCCTAGTGGTGTTAAAGAACACCAGTGTTTCATTACACCAAAACTATCCCACCACTGGTAGAATAGTTTTGGTGTAATGAAACACTGGTGTTCTTTAACACCACTAGGAGTGGCAACTCAGTTGCCACTTTTTTTGGTGTTATGCTGGTGTTTTAATACTAGGCACCTTTTTTGGTGTTTCATCATCTTATTTCTGACTTGCCTGGGTAATAACTTGAAATTTCAATTTCAAATTGCACTAATTTATATTTTTAGTACATAATAAAATATATTAAAACTTTCAGTGAGTTATATAAATCAAATAAAATAAATCTTTCAAATCAAGAGCAATTAATTAATTAGTAAATTGAATAAATTATTTTTATAATTTTCATAAAAGGGTATTTACACAGGTAACTGACTGACATTTTCAAAGAAAAACAATGAGTATTTTGTAATTTACTTCCCAAAATAAATAAAAAAAAAGGATTTTCAACCCAGTTTATTGCTTTCTTGTTAGCTAAATTTAATGGAACAAATAAATTTGAATGGTAACATGTAAATTTAAATTTACATGGTAACTGACTGACATTAATGAAACCTTTATTTCAGTCAGTTACCATGTTGTTTAAAATAAAAAAACATATTTAGAAAATTTAATTGTGTCATTGGATTTTGTTAACAAAAAGGCAGTAAACCGGTAGAAAAATCTTTATAAAATTTATTTTTGGGAAGTAAATTAGAAAATACTTATTGTTTTTCTTTGAAAATGTCAGTCAGTTACCCATGGAATTACCCAAAATAGAAGTAAATTATTCACCTCTTATAATAATTTAATACAAGAAAAAGAAAATTTCTTGTGCTTTTTGAATGAATACTGTATAATTGTAACTACCAAACCAAAATAATTTCACTTTATTAAGAGTTTGAAACCTTACTTTGTGGTTTTTAAACACATATTTTTTTAGAAACTAAATAATCAGTTGTTGTATAAAAAATCATTAGTCATTATATACTATAAGTTATTTAATCATTAAAAATAATTCCTCCGAAATAAATATATGCAGCATTTTACGAGTAATTTTAAAAGAAAAAAAAAACTACAGTTTTTATAACTATAATAATATATGTAATAAAATGTAAAGCATGTGATAGTAATAAATAACATTAATTTAATATTTATTTACTAAACATAAAGTACTTTTGATGAATTAATTTTGTATACAACATGATCCAATAACAAATAACAGATGGTTGCTATATTTAACATTGATATACATAATTGATCCTAACCTTTTTCCACATAATCATTGCAATTATGTTTTCTTAGAAAGGTTGAGAAGTTTTAATACATTCAGCCAATTCTAAAAAAATGTTGAAGTCATTGCATAAAAAAAATTAAAAAATCATTCATTGTTTTGTTTAAATATTTTTGGAACTTATTTTTTTATTATTTAATTTTCATGATATTATTGTGTTCATTGTTCAATAAATACTCATACACCATAAATATTTTTTAAAAGCAACCCTGTAAAAAGCCTCCAATAATCCCAAACTTCTGATATAAAGTTTTTTTTTAAATTCAGATAAAGGAGAGAAACTTGAAGTAGTAAGTCATTTCATTTGCTTATGATTTTAGACAATCTGATTTAATGGTTAAAATATTTTTAAGATGCTGCATTTTATAATTAATATATAAGAATATCAAATTTAAATTTCTTCTAATCCTAATTAATTGGTATTATTGATATTTATTTGCATGGCATTATTATTATTTTTAGAGAGTAAAATAAATAACATTTGGATGTTAAAATAATTTATCTTGCAGCTTACTTTTTCCAAATTTGTGTTTTCAAATGAAATATTGAGTATAAAAAATATCAAATGAGAAAACATTAGAATGTGAATGTAGAAAATTTTTAATTTCATACAAACTTAAAAATTTTCGATTTTTCACGAGTGGAAGCCAACTTTTTGGGGAAAAAATGATTGCATGGTTAAAATTTCATTCTTTATAAGTACTTTATTATATAAGAATATCATCTAAATAATATTTTTTAATTGATATCACGGTTATATAAATTCTAAATAAAGTATTTTAAATTAACATTTTCAATTTTTCCGGAAAGAAATAAACCCTTCGGGAAAAAAACTGGAAAAACGTTTCCCCCCCCAAAGTTTCCGGCCATACCCATCTCTACTTTAAATACAATGGGAGCAAAAAATTGCACTCACCTTTTCTCAGAAGTCCAACGGGGAAGCTTGTCTACATCAAAACCTGGAAGGTAGTGTATATGGGTTGGAAGGAAACACTTCTTAGTTACCGATACTCAAAAATTTAATTTCTTAATATTTACAATTTGTACAGATATATGATAATACTAGGTGAGAAGCGTGTGACATTCAGTCAATCTTTTTCTGCAACAAGGAACTCACATTAAAATAAAGCACACACCAGATCAGAATGGAAACCTATCATTCGTTGCCATAGGAAATGAGAAACTTGATCAATAGGATTGCCAGTTTTTCCACTTCCTTCCTTGAGTTTTTTTTAACAAAGTAAATTAAAAGTAAAAAAAAAGTTTTCATAGTCACAGTTCAGCCAGCACTTGTTTAAGTGTACAGTTCAAGAACTACTTTCAAACTCCAAGAACCACGAAAGTGTCCTGAATTGAAGTCTATGAGGAACCAAGGATCTCACCAAGCACAGGAACCGGGAGCGCAGGGGAACTAGGAGCACCTTCAGGAACCAGGAGCGAAGAGGAAGCTAAGACTCCTGGGACCGGAACCAGAAGCGAAGAGGAACCAAACCCCTCCACGGACAGGAACTGGAAGCAAAGAGGCACCAGGCGTGACACCTCCAGGAACTGAGGAGTCAATTCTTTGAAAAAGTTCACGATTCTTATCTGTAAATAGAGGATTATTAATATCAGGGTTGGGTTTCTTCCGGAAGAAACTAGTTTCTTCCAGGACAGTGGAAGAAGCTGGAAAAAACCGGAAGAAACTGGAAAAAACCGGAAGAAATGGAAGAAACTGGAAGGAACTAACAAAAAGCTTTACAGAAGCACCCAATTTTTAAATCTGTTAAATGAATAAATCAAACCATAATTTAAAAACTCTTAAATGTAATTTAATTATAATTAGTTAAATTTATATATAGTAATTAAATTTTAAAAAATTTATATTTGACTTTTAATTCCGGTTAGTTAAATTAAATTTTAAATCTGTTGTGTTAACTGAATAAATTAAACCACAGTTTAAAAAACTCATAAATGTAATTTAATTACAATTAATTAAATTTAATTAGAGTAATTAATTTTCTAAAAATAACATATTTAACTTTTAATTCCAGACTTATTCAAAACTACTTTTCTGTTAGGAAGAAATTAATTTAAAATTACTGGAATAATTTAATACATGCATGCAATAGGTATTTATAACAGTTTTGAGTATTTAATTAAATTTTAGACTACAAAGTAAATATTGTTTATTAAAGGGGTTTTTTTTCAAATTATTTAATAGCATTTTTTTCATAGTTTGGAAGAAACCTACATTTACTAATTTAATCATTAACTAATAGGTGCATATAATTAATGACATTTTGGAAGTTTTTATGTAAATATAAGAGTGTTTGTGAGACAAATATTTATAAAACCTGAAAATTTAAAGCTAATTCTTTAAAAAAAGAGGTTTCTTCCACATGGAAGAAACCTATTTCTTCCGGACGGTTTTTTCCGCGGTTTTTTCCACTTCGGAAGAAACTTGCCAACCCTGATTAATATGACATAGAGCACGGTCAAGGCACGGTGCCTTGATCAACTCGGAGGGAGAGATGTTAAGGTCTTCGCCGACCACAAGATGACTGAAAAAATGGCCAAAACTGACTAATTTAAAAATCCTGAAACACAGTAAAGGCAGTGAAAAGTTATCAAAGCCCATTGACTGTTCTATAGCTGTGCGGCTGAATTTGACGGTCGCTGAATGGTCAAAAGGATAATATGTATAAGTACCAAAATTTGTTTTTGTGTCTGCGTATTAAAAACATATAAGCTTTATGACCATTCAGTCACAGTTATAGCTCAATTAGTGAGCTTTCATATTTTTTCAGAATCAGGGATTTAGGTTTTCAACATTTTTCTAAATTTGGTTCTTTTTGGGTGCCCTTCCACAAAATATTTTGAGAGAAAAATTTTTTTCACAAAGTCAACTCAACAACTCCACTGGTGGGTCCCCGATCAGTGTTTGGAGGATCACAGCATTTTGAATTCGTCTGAAAAGTATTATATGTATATATATGTTACGGGCAAAGTGATTAATTGGGCATTTTTAATAATGCCCAGAGTGAAAGCGGGCATAGTGATAAATTTCATTCATAAATTTTGTTGAATTTATCACATTAACATGCCCAGGCATTATTAATAATGCCCAATAAATTACTTTGCCCATAATATGTATATTAAGTATATTTTAAAGTATTAAGAAAATTATATTTTACAAATCATCATAAACCTAATGGAACAAAAAGAGCAAATAATAATACCAGGTGCTTTAGGATTAGACGAGTACAAATCTTTCCAACCTGATTATATTATAGGAGGCAATGTTTTTTTATTTATACATAAAAATATATAGCAAAATTTAAAAGTTGAGATATTTGATTTGTGTTTTATATTGATGTTTGATTACTATGAGCAATATAGCATCATAGTACTTGAAGCTTGCACCCAGCTAATCCTTAAGTACCAAATACCCTAATATTGAATTCTGTAATGGACAATTAAAGTAAACTAAACATGTCATTTTAATGTGCTTATTCAAAAATTATTAGTTATTCCAATAAGATTTGAAAAAAAAAACATTTTTAAACCCTGTTTCTTACTGTCAAATTCAAATATTTCAATAAGTGAGCCGTAAAACCCCTCCTTTATATTACGGAGCTCATTGCTGCTCCCCCAATTGGTTCAATTCCGTTAACGTTCCTGCTAAATATCGCCTATCACTTAAGAACACCATATAATCAAATATTGACAAACTTTTCTTATCTTTAATGAAACTGAACAGTTATTGATCTTCTAATTAATCATTTTAATCTATATATGTATTTGAAATTATTTAGCACGTTTTCCACTTTTTGTGTCCATTACATTACAATACAACATGGTGGCAGGAATGCAGAAAATGTGTTTACTTTCAAGATTTCCCTCAATCCATACAAAAATTTCCCCAAAATTTAAAAAAATTATAAAGACCTTCAAAAATTCTGAATTATTGTCAGTATCATAAATTTGTTAAAAAGTAGTGACACGAATCGCCACGTATATTTTTATTACTGTACTAAAATTCAATTCAATAGTATACTTTTCCACAAAATTTCCCCAGATGGCTAAAATTTCCCCCGATCCTAGATCGCCGGATCTGACATATTCTGCATCCCTGCATGGTGGTAATTAGCGGGGTAAACGAAGCGAATCCGGTCTGCAACTGAATTTGGCGACTTTTTGGCCAAGTGCAAAATCAGTGGTATCCGAGCATTGAATCGATATTGCCAAATTTAGCGGTAAATAACTGCAGGCCGGATTCGCTTCATTAACCTTTAGCAGGAACATTAACGGAATTAAACCCCACAATTTAATAATTTGATATGCTCAGGTTTAAATCCTTCATTTTATTTTTCAAGAGTCAATTAAACCTGTTATACATACAAGCAATTTAGGCACAGCTGGGATATACGTCGACCAGATGCCATGTTTACTCATAGCTCAAATTAGATCTATATTGTTGTGTGTCATCATTTGAGCTGTGGGTAAACATGGCGGCTGGTCGACGTATATCCAAGCTGTGCCGCAATTTATTATTCAAACAAAATAGGGTGCTTACGTATTATCCCGTCGACGTTCCATGACTCAAATTCAGTGGCACAGCCATAGAAAAGTCAATGGGTTGTTTACCGTTTTCGGATTCAGTCGTACAGTTGACGAGATAATACACAAGAACCCAAAATCATATATGACTACTCTGACAATAAATTAGGTGAAAATATTTTTTAAAAATTTTGATGGCACTTAGATTTTCCTTCATTTTAAATAGATGGGGTCCATTGGCTTCTACTTCCCGAGATCTACGATTCGAGATGCTAGCGTCATATTTTTTGGCTTAAAAAATAACTGCTTTTCATTTAATTTGATAATTTTTTTATTTTATTTTAAATTTATTACTAGGTAACCTTCGTGGCCAGAGTTTTCAGTAACAAAAAGAATTGGAAAATCAGAAAGTGGAATTTGAGTTTTGCAAATCGAATTGTCGGACTTTTAATTTTGCAAGCAAATAGGTGGATTCCGCCAATTGGGGGAAGAATCACATGTATGCAAAATAGTTAGTGACAAAACCCCACAGGCACATAGCTTAAAATCTTGAAGGGGATATGGGGAAATTGGTCAATGAAGCGAATTCAGGCTGCAGATTTTCATCGACAAATTTGGGGGATAACAATTCAATGCTCGGATGCCAGCGTTTTTCCACTAGGCGTCAAAAAAAAGTTGACACATATTCAGCTTCAGCTTGTATTCGCTTCATTTACCGGGAAATTGACTGAAGATGAGGTTGTGAGTCGCATTGAATTTGTTCATAAAAAGTGGGAAGCAAAATTCAAAAGTCAGATCCATGTTTTCAATTCCGAAAAACCAGGTCCCTTCACATATATGAGAAGACCTGTTAAAATAGGAAAGCTCTTTTTACGTTCTTAATCTTTTGACGAAATATGAGCAGGAAAACATCCAACCTAAACTAAGTCTGACGGATCGGTCGCGACCGATGAATTTAACCCTTAACTGTTCTTCTACCTATTTAATAATAGCCAAAAATATCATGTCCGAGTTCTTATTTTTATCACCAAAACGATAAGCATAAAAGTACAAAACTTAAAACCATTAGCACAAATGCATATCACTCTACAATGTCAACAACAATGTCAATACTATAATGTAAACAATGTTTAAAACTGTCCTGACGAACTTGATCAAACCAAGTCTCTAAACTAATGGTAATATATTAATACGTGGAAAATAATGTCATGAATTTAGATAAAATAACATTACTTACCGGTTGGTTGACTAAATATCTTGTTGATGTTGATTTGGTTACATATATTTTCCGGTTTGGCACTTGATCTCAAGGATCCGCTTATGCTTATTAACTTTCGTCAAGTAAGACAGACTAAATATGATATTTACTGACACAGAGGAGGAAAATACACCCAGGGGCGAGGGCAGAATCGAATCAAACTGAGAACGGAAACAGAGTACATATTATAAAAAAAGCAGACAATATTCTATAACAAGGGATGCATCATGCATTGATGTTAAGACTAACGTGGATGACTACTGACGCTGTGATGCCAGTTTGGTTTGGTGGTGTTCGAATAGTCGATTTGGATACTACGCCAGACAACACCAGAGATAGAGTAGCATTTCTCAGTGTATGGCGCTTCTGTGGTGTTTTTTGAACTCAAAAAGGGAGACGTAATACCTTTTAATTCTTACAAAACCATTCTAATACTATGCTTACACTATATTTGTAGTTGACACCTTATGTAGTGTTCAATTACATCACAATTAATGTCTCTACTCTCGAAATAGGTGTAATAATGGTGTTTTAATACTCTTTTGTTTTTACAGTGTACGTATAATAAGGATCTTAATGGATTGCGCGACTTCAGTCCTCCAGTGAGGGCAGGCCCTTAAGCGGCAGTGTCGCGAAAAAAAAGGGAAGCACGAAGTTAAAGCGAAACAAAACCTCTTACCCTTATAAGAAACGTTTAATTGGTTATCCCGAATTCTTCTGACCCCCCCCAAAAAAGTTGAAACGCCCCTTCCGTGCCAGGGAGCCCTGTTTTATTTCCACGTCTCTCTCGCAGTCGTAAAAACTGTTGTTCCCGGCCACTCGTTAGGCCTAATGGAGCAGTGTGAAATCTCGTAAAACAAAGGAAGGGGAAAGGAGTCCGGTAGCTCATTTGAGAGTTCCCCGACTGTCGTTATGGAGTTCTTAGATCGTGAGATATCACCCGGTGAGAAGGGATTAGGGGGCTGTTAAGTGGATGGGCGAGGGCATGTTAAAGAGTTTTTTTATATGAGAGCAAGTGTGAAGGAAGTGTGGAAAAGTGTCAGAAGTTAGTCACGTGAGTTTTTTTCGGAGTTAATTGGCATAATATATTTTTATGTGGAACTATTATTGTATAAAACTTAGAGAGCATCTGCTTCATGCTGTGGATAACCTTTAGGCTAAAATATACGTCGGGTTCATAACTTTAACAAAACATGTTTTTAACTTTCGTATTTGATTAACATAAAAATTAGCTCAGTGCAAACTAGCCCCATGGCAATTTCCAAAACAAAATTTTTTCCCCACAATCCCAAACATTGAAAACTTAAAGTTATGATATGATACATGCATGGAATCGCAGTAAACCCTTTCCAAACCTGCCGTCAACAATGCTTTAATTCAATCTAGAAATTAACAGATAAAAAAATCTAAAGATGAAAAAGTTTACTTACCAGTATAAAAACAATTACACAGCATTGGCAAAAAGCCAACTAGCCCCAAATGCCAACTAACCCCTGTCTCTCATGTGCTTATTGTGGAATGAGAGGAATACTGTGTGCCACTGAATGTCAGAAAAAACTGGAGGGGGATAGCGTGAAGCCCAGCAAGGAATCGAAGTACTATTTGAATTTTTTTCTTTAACACATTTATTCCATTGGAAATAGTAATTATCGTTTCTGGCAACCCATTCCACCCACCCACAATTGTATTGAGAATAATACTTTCTTGCTTTCCTGGTTAAATGTGCCTTATTAAATATGAAACTGTGACTCCTATCCACTCATTGAAGTCCAAGTTTTCTGCGTCCCCTTGCTTTATCATTTTAAAAGATTGAATAGAATCCTCCCGTCATGCCCTTATTTTCTTCTTATAAAAGTTAAACATAAATAATAATTATAAAAAGAGTAATGAACGGGAGAAAGTAAGATAGATAATTAATATGATTTTAAGGACTTAGGGACTTATAAGTTAAGGAAGGTATAAGTACTACTTAGCTAGATTTTTTTACAGCAATGGATTCTAAAAAATTAAGTACATTTATGTTGAACGTGAAACTCTTTTATTTTATATGAACGCTTTGATAATATTATTTCTAATAACAAGCTTTCATGACGAGATTAACACAAGGGTACAATAATTATTCTAATTAAAAATATACAACTTTAAGCCACAGGTTCACAATTTAAAAAATAACCTTTACTCTTGCAGAATCTAATTTGCTTTAAATTAAAATACAATAGACCGAGGAAAAATCTAACAAAACCAAAATGTTCTTCTAATAAGGAAGTTGCATGTGTCAGATTTTCAAAAACAAACAAGTGTTCCGTATGGTTTTTTGTATGGTAAAATGAAATATCTAGTCAGTTTTTCAAAAAAATGTACAGGTAATTAAATATTGTAATTTAAAAATTGAGAAAAAAAACACGTGACTAAAAACGTTTATTGTTTAAACTATAAGATGACGTCAACAATAATACCATCAACTCCATTGCTTTACAACAATGTTTAGTATAAGATGACGTCACATCCAAACTCTTGGCGTTTTCGCGCGCTTTTAAAAAGGGGATTTTTGTTAATTTTTTTGGCAATCAAAAAATTTCTCGATCGGCCTCAAATTTTGGGAAGTTGCTTATTTTTGCAAGAGGAATCGATTAAAAAAAATAAAAAAAATCATGCAACTTCCTCATTTTACAAAATATTAATCTTTATTGTTATAATTTTTATACTTATTTTTTTTCAATATACTATCGTTTAAATTTCGTTCAAATGAAGTTCTAGCCCAATTTTCAACGCTCTCTTTACAGATTTCCTTCCAAAAAAATACCTCCTGTATCTGTTCTACTAGTTGACCACTCTTCTTTCTACTCAATTCTTTGAATAAAAAATGGATCCCGAATCTTATATTTTTGAACGTCCACGCAGGAATCTCGCGATTTCTCGCTCGTAACGAGAATTGACGGCGCACTGGTTGACGTGCTGCCAGATGCGACGAAAATAGGTTGAAAATAAAAACACATAACAGTATTTCACTAGATCGGATCAAGTTCAAATCCAGCAGTAGGTGAATCGATCGGGACAAGTACACGGTACCCTGATACAGAAGGAATATCCCAGAAGCCTTCGTAGATCAACTGGTGAAAAGTAAAGTAAAATCACTTGGCTGCATACAAATTGTAAAGAATGACCGATCTCAAAATGAAAGTGTAATGGAATGCTCTTCATAAAAACTAGGCCAGTAAGTCGGATATGTTTGGAAATAGTTGCATTTTGTAAGAATTTAGGAGAAAAATATCAGCTTTTATGTTTCAATCGTATTTTATGTTCAATGTGGAAGGGAACTGGTTTGGTAGAAATAGGAGATGTGTTATGGCAAAGCTCCAACAGTTTTATGAGATTTTCTAAACGTTAAGAATGTTTAAGAGTCGAAAGAAATCTCTTGAGAATCTTTACCTCAAGGATAATACTCACATTGTTGTCATCTTGTGAAATTCTTGAAAGAATTTTAAGGTAAATGTGGGTATAGTGGACACTGTACCAATAGTGGCCACATAGCTGATTAATTTTAAATAAAACGAGTTAGAGGCATCATACAGCGTCAAAATTCATTGGCATAATAGATTGTACAATCAGGTAAGCTGGTAAATTACCACCGATACCACAGATCAGCATGGGAAGGATATTTAAATATTTGAAAATAACAACATCGGCCGAGTGACTGAAATTTGATTTCGCTTATTGAATCGCGTAAGGAAACGGGTATTTCGAAACTGATTTTTTTGTATTTATAACCGTTTGATTGAATTTTAAATTTATATTTAGATAAAGAAGATAACATAAAATGATACTGAATAAAATTTATTTTAAAATTTTGATTTTACGAGGATTTATGGGGGTGGCCACTTTACCAACACATAATCTTGGATTTTCCAATAGTGGCCACTGCAATGGCTTCTACAAAAAACATAAATAATATTAATTTGAATCAGTTTTTCTTCATAAACTGTTGATTGCGCTTTAAAATGAGTGTTGTATTAATTTGGTTTCATTCTGGCTTTGGGAACCAAGGTTTCAAAAACATTGAATTACATGCTAAATTCCTCTCAAATCAGCTACAGCGTAGGCTTTGGGCCGAAAACTATCAAGTATTTTTTTAAATAAAGCTAATTTGATTTGATCTAAAATACATTTCGTTGGGAAGGGAGATTTAATAAGAACTAAACGACTATACCAAAAAAAACCCCTCAGTTTCATGCATAAACCCCTCATATAGGCCGAAAAAGAGAGGTGTCCACAATTGATGCAAGAGGTGTCCACCATAGATACAACAGCTACATCAATGTGGCCACTATAGATGCAATTTGGAGTACTTTTTAAAAATTAATTAAAAATACTTTACCCAATCTAATTAAAATTTTTAATGGTAAAATCGAAAGAAGAAGATCCAATTAACCTAAAAATAGGATGATAACCGTTTCCAAGCAAATAGGTTGGTATTTATTAAGAATTTAAGCAAAAATTTTCCTTAAAGTGTCCACTATACCCACATTTACCTTACTTACCTTTTTTTCATCGTTCCTCGGTGTTCCTGTGGTGTTTGTCTCAAGTGGCATGAGTTGAACTAGACTTCAAATAACGAAGAACTTGAAATTTTTCCAGATAAGAATAATTTTTTCATAGACGTTGACTCACGGTTGTCTTCTGGTGAGACTTGAGTTTAGTTGCACACACCTAAAACTGAATTTATCAAGTAATTCCTAAAAGTAAGCATGGTAAAAAAGTTTTATTTGCAAAACTATGAATACACAAAAGTCTGCCAATTTTGAAAATTGAAAACGTTATAATACTTTTAAAAGGTCATGAGTGGTTTGGAGCATACATAAGTGGTATAGGTGACATTCGATCAAAACTTTTACTTAGCGTGATGGGTACGAGAAGTCGTGAGTCTATGCGAGTTGGCAATTTTGTAGGCAACACTTCTTTGCCACCTCCTCAACGTTTTGTTCACATTTTTTATATGTCTTGTTTTTAATTGAATTTCAATAACACAAAGAACATGAAAATCAAACATCAAAACAGGAAAACATCAAAATAACATGAGAACTATAACGAATCCAAGGATTCTCGATCCTAACTTAGTTCAACGTCTTAGCTGATTTGAGGAGTAAACAAAGATTTTGAACCATTCCTCAGCTGAACGTTTTGTAGCTGATATTAGATGGCTTTTTATAATGCAATTCCTTTTTTCCCGACCCTCGTACTCCTCGGTATTTTTTTTAAATGCTTGCCATGTAATAAAAATATTTCTTTCATTGGAAATTCTGGAAGCTTTTTTGTGCAATTTTACTTTGATGGTACTTAAAACTGACTCCAAATTGGGATTCTTAATTGAAAGTGAAAGTTCTTATGGAGATTACATGGTAGGAAAGGAACTCGCCAACTCGAAGTTCGCTAACAAAGCTAATGGCAATGGCCTTATTCACAGCCACTAAACCTGTGGTTAACCATCGGTTAAAGAAGGATTCCACCAATCAGAATCAGCAAAAAGCACCTTTTCTCTCTTTAGCTGCTCGTTAACCACTGGTTAAGTGTCTGTGAATAAGGCCATAAGATTGGTGGAATCCTTCTTTAACCGATGGTTTAACCGCATATTCCAAATAGAGCTTTTCACATCACGTGATTTGGCCCATAGCAGCAGTCCAAATAACCGCTTAGCAACAGGTTTGGAGGACCATGCGCATGGTCAGTGCATGCACATGCTATTGTTTTCCACCATACGGGTGTCCTCCACGGTCGTGAAAATAACTGGTCGTGACGTCATCGCGAAAAGCTCTATACCTGCAAGGTTTTTACACTTTGATAACAATGCGCATGCGTCACAAAGAGAGAACATGTTATAATAAGTTTTAAAGTTTCTAAATCCCCGCTGGAGCAGTGGTAGGATGATTGTGTAGCATGCGACAGTTCGTGGGTTCTATCCCCAGTTACGATTTCATTAAAATTTCCAAAAAACAGAAAAAATCAAGTGCACGTGCATTGTTATCAATGTATAAAAACCTTGCAGGTGTTGTGAATATGCTGGTTAAGTGGCAGTTCCAAAACATCATAGAAAATTTTTGTGCGATTTAAAATTTGATAAAAAATATTTCCTTTGGCAGTGAGACCACTATACTCTGTTCATTTTGAACTGACGTGGCGCTTGAAAATATTTCCTTCCCCCACAACCGATTGGTAACCATAGCAATCATCCTCGTCAAAGTGACGAAGAAGGCTTACTATTGGCTGCTCGAAGAGCGTAACAATGGTTACGCTTCTAGCGTGGGGGAAAGCACTATTTCTCAAGCGCCAATTCTAAATGAATAGAGAATAATTATTCAAATACACACTGGTGCTGGTTTCATTGCAGAGATAGTTAAAAAACATAAAATATGGCAGCTTGTTTTCTTATTTTCTGCTGATTTGGCACCCGAAACAGTTTTTTAAACTTCGAGTTTTAGGTACGGTTGCCGTTAACGGATTCCAACTGCGAAGCAAAAAAATTATATTTTTAAGAATTTAAAACAAAAAATGTTTTAAAGCCATATTGCAGATGTTTTAAATGAGGTTAAACCATGATCTTGTCATTACTTCATACAGAGATAAAATGAGGGCCTGATGAAATTAGTGGTTAGGTTGAAGCGATTAGGATTTCAAATACACACCGTGTACAGAATAGCTTCGTAGGGCGATTTCTGCTTTAGTTGGATCATGATCAGGTAAAATGAGCAAATGAGCTGAATTATACGAGGGTGAAGTTAATACTTATCAGGAACGAATTGTGGATGGTTTGACGAATGAGTAGAACTTTCTACAGCCATATCAACTTCTCGTTCCTTTAAAATCTGGTCTTGAGGATTCATTGGAGCGTTGAAGTTTTGATAACCCTGATTTCGCATTTGGGACTGTTCTGTCCCCCACAGGGGAGGAGGTTGTTGGGGGTACATCGCAAAAGGCTGCACGACATGATTTTTGGTTTCTGAGGAATATTGGTTCATGTCCAAATTGACGACGTTAGCATTGTTGACTTTCACTTCCTTCTTATAACCGCACATAGCACAGCAGCATCTGCAAATGCAGTAGAAGTAGCAGACACAGATGAGGATGCATAATATTATGATTGAAATCAAGCCAAACCACTCCAACGGGGTGAATCCTAAAATAAAAAGAACAGGTATCATTCAGGATATCCACACCTCATGTTAAATACCATTAAAATTAAATTTAGGTTCACAGATGAAGGGATTAATCGACAGGCGATTCAAAGTAGGTAGTTTCATTCACTTTGATTTACCGGACTTTTCGCCCCAACTGATTGATGGGTATCCTGACATGTGGTCAGCTTCCCCCTGGACCCCCTGTGGTTTATGGTTCACTCCCCTCTCTTTCCAGAAGAGGGTTGCAAGACTCACAAAAAGGTTGCCCTATTTGGCGAGATATCGGAGACTGAACTATTACAATGTTTCTATCTATACGGCCCCTTTAGACGGAAAAAGGTCTTGGTTCCTCTAATTCGATTCGGTTGTATACCTGTAGGGCCTGCAATAGCCTTTGAAATCGACATCCTGTTGAAAAGGGGGTCAAGCCCCTGATTACCATCTCATTTCTTGCAGTGACATATCGGCCATCGATTTTTAACCACGTGTGTAAGGACTCCCATAACCACGTGTTTATATTAAAATTTAAAAATCGAATAGAAGCTAAACTATAATTACAGTACTATGGAAATATAGCTTATAAATAAACATGGTAAAATATTAAGTCATTTTAGAATAGGCAAATACTTACAAAAACTTACATAAATAAACAAAAAATAGTGTAAAATTAAATTAAATTTGAATTAAACTGTGGCAAGCTTCTCTAAATTAAAGAAAATTTCTAAATCATGAATATTATAAGCATGAATCGTATAAGAAACGTTTAATATTGTAAATTAATAAAAACCTTTTACTCAAAACTTCTTTATAAAAGTGCTGAATCTCTTTTTTACCTTCCCTCAGAAACTATATTAATTTTACGATATCGAATATTTATATTCGTTTTTTAATTCTACTTGAAAGTTGTCCCAATGCAAGCATTTATTAATTTTATAAAATTTAAAGTATTTTACGGATCAAAATGATTGGCAGCAGACCAAATTTGTTTGAAATAACAAAAAGACACATAAATAATTGCATATAGATTTTACAGTAATAATTTAACATAAAAACCAAAATCAATTTAAACCGGCCCAACTTTGTTTAGTTAAAACAAGGAAATTCATATACATGTAACTTATCAATTTAATTAATTTATCTAGTACCGTTTAAAAGAATGATTCATTTTCTTGTAAAAACAAAGAGAATTTTTATTTATAGATTTTTTTTTAGCTTTTATGAGACTATTAAACACAGGCTTAACAGTTTTGACTGGTCGGTCATGGAAAAATGTTTTTATTTTAAAATAATCTACTTACATAAATAAACTTTATATTAATTTTTTGTATCATAAGATGTATTTGATGATACAAATAAAAAATTATTTTGGGTAATTGAATCACTTATTTCTGAAACATGTCAAATGCCAATTTTCTTGTTTTGAGAAAAAGCATAAAAACTGTATAGTTAGAGGCTCACTACATTTTAATGAAAATGTTTAGTAATTTTTTTCTTATAGAATACCTCATGTGGAAATGAGGAATTTAATGGCAAAAAAATTTCTTAAAAAAATTTATCCTTGCGAAAATTTTTTTGAAAATTTGGCATTTTTTGACAGGTTTCTGAAATTAATAGTGTGATCAAGCCTATTTTCATGACTTAACTCTAATTTTTTGAGGATTCGGTTATAAAAATGGGTATTTTTTTAGTTGAAACCTTTTTAGACACTAACCCTTAAAATTATTATAGAATTCTTATTTTTCTCTTTTGGTTAGTAGATAATACTTATTTTTTAAATGGTTTAAAAATTGATTTAAACTCTAGACTCAAAATTACTGGCCAGCCAATTCAAAATGTTTATATAGAAATCTTCAAAGTCAATTAGTTTAGATGTAACTTTGTTCTATGTGATTAAATTCTATGTGCTTTGTATATTTTTTAGTGAGAAATCAAGACATGTATTTCCTTTAAAGGAGTATTTATGGTCCAGAAATAATTTCTTTACTTTAAACAATTGATTTCCAATTTATTATATGCGAGGAATTGTTGATCATTATAAGTAATCCATCAAAAAAGTGCTATGTTTTAACTTTCTTTTAAACTGAAACTTTTCTTTTTATGAGTTAATGATAAGTACAATCGTTTCAGTTTATAGGGAGAACAGCTTGTTGTAACAAATTTTATCAATGGTCGAAATGTGATTTTATCTGCTTTATAAAAATTAAAACATTAATATTTCCCGTAGTCACAGCAGTTTCACCTTTGGGTTTTATTTATTTAGTCCATTTAGTTCATATACTATATGGTTTTATAAAGGATTTTTCCAGCTAGTGAACTAAACCAGAAAAAAAGTGTTTTTTAGCCTATTTCTGAAATAAAAACCGAGATTGGATTATATTCTATGTACTTTTAATAAGCTTTTAATTTTGTGGGGCCGAGTGCCATGAAATATAAAGTCAGTTGACTTAAAAAAAGGGTTTTTTTTTAGAAATTCAATTTTACAAAGCAATAGTGGAGTCGCTTTTATGTCATGTTTAAAAAATGTTTTGCTGGAGCTTAGTGAGTGGTAACATTTGATTCGTAATGACGTCTGCATTAACGTGGTACCAGGTGTTTTTTTCCAATTTCGTGCAGGGGGCGGGTATGACGTCATGAATGCAAGATGGCTACCGCAGGAAAAATTCTGTAAATGGCGAAATAAGAGATAATATCGGAATTATTTTAGACGAAAATATCAGAAATAGATAGATTTATCGAATAGCTACCGAAAAAAGAATATAAATTCATAGAAAAGGGAGTTTATGAAGACATAACAAAAAAAATGGATATTTTTATTAAAAACACAGTATTTTGTTATGAAATACTTTAAATCAGGTATGGGCAACCTTTTCAAGTCCGCGGGCCGGACTCCAAGATTATAATGACGTGGAGGGCCATAGAGTAGATAATAGGTAATATTTTTAAAGTAAAAATGAGTCGTTTAGTTGTATATATATTTATGAAGTTTAGTACTAAAGTTAAAAATTAATCTGGACTAGAATAATATTATCTAGATTACATACAAAAATTTAATGTTAAAGTTACAAAAATCTGGACTGGAAAATCTAGAAAAATCTGGAGTACTTGAGTTTGAACCTGAGTTACAAGATTGTCAACATTGGGATCTCTATCTCACTTATACATTGGCGGAGAGTTTTGTCCACATTTTCCTCCGTAAGCCTGGTTCGATACTTCGATTTATTAATTTTCATTTTGGAAAAGAACTGTTCACATTTACATGTACATACTTCCAAATGCGCAGATCATTTTTCTTGCAAATGCTCTAAGATGGGGGAATTTTTCTTCAGCTATAGGTATGTGCTGTTGAAATCACTGGGCTTTACGTCTTCAAATTTTGATTTTAAATACCAGTCTTCCTGAAGCTCGATCAACTCCATTTGCAGGTGTATCGGAGCTTCCTCGACGTAACTTTTCAAGGGAGATGGAAAAAGGTTGAACAGGCTATCCACGTTTTTAAAATCGGAAAATCAACCGTCGGCGATCGTCCGCCGTGAAGTAACAACTCTCAGACGCTTATAGACACCTCCCAAGAACAAAATATAGTTGTACAGCACGTTTTAACTGCTAAAATTAAGTTCTTTTCGGGGGAAACTTCTGTATCCCCTCTTTCGCTCTTGTTAACGAAAACAGAGTGATTTTTTAGTACAGTTTTTAAAATGTTCCGCGGGCAGGACCAAATGAAGAGGCGGGCCGGATCCGGCCCGCGGGCCGTAGGTTGCCCATCCTTGCTTTAAATAGATGCTATTTTCAAAGTGAATGTGAATGTAATGAAAATATGTTACTAATTATAAACACAACAATGAAACAAAAGGCGGATATGACGTCATAAATCCAGGATGGCTGCAACATACAGTCAAAATTTCTAATTTTTTATTCGAAATTTTTTTAATTGCAAATTATTGCACTCTAATGAACGTAATGACGTAACTTATAAGACTAAAAGTCGAAAGTGTTACTGACTAAAGTCGAAAAGTTAATATGTAAAGGAGAATTAAATGACAGGTGTTCAGAAATAATTCCGGAAATAATAGTGTTTAGCCAAGTTGTTTCTAAGACCGTTTACATTAACTATGAGAAAACATAAGATGTTTTTAAAAATAATCATTTTTGTTTAATTTAATAACATTTGATAACTTCTTTAATTCTACTAATTTGGAACGAAAATATAGATTGAAATATATAGGCGTTTTCTTCATCGCCCCGTTTAGTTTACTGTAATTAAAAATAACAACATTTACAGTAAATAAGAAGTATCAAGTAATTTTTAAAATGGAAAATATTTAATTCATTAACAAATTAAACTGTTGTTAAATTATAAACCATAACGTCATAGCGGTGAAATCACGCCGTAAAATTTATTTTGGGCTCCCATCGATTTTTAGTTCTTATATGATTATCTAACATCCCTGAAAGTTTCATTAAATTATCACATTTTGCAGTTTTCGGTTACCCAACTATTTGATAGTTAACTAGGAAATTGATTGCTGAAATTTATCAAGTCTTTTGTAAATGGTTTATATTTTCCTTACAGTTTAATTTGTTAATGAATTGATATTTTCCATTTATTATCATTATAATCCATAATATTATCGTCATAATTACTGATTTGGATGATAAAAATGGGGGAGGGAGATAGAAAAGTTTCGTTGATTCTTTCCTAACCGTAGTGTAATACCTGCCAATCACTCATTCTAAAGCAGCTTTTTTTTAACTTTTATTCTTATAAATAACTTTATTAAGTTCATTAGAGTGCAATAATTTGCAATTTAAAAAATTTCGAACAAAAAATTAGAAATTTTGACTGTATGGCAGCCATCCTGGATTTATGACGTCATATCCGCCTTTTGTGATCAACAATGAAATTTTCATTGTTGTGTTTTTAATTAGGAACATATTTTCATTGCATTCACTTTGAAAATAGCATCTATTGAAAGTATTTGATGACCAAATACTGTGTTTTTGGTAAAATAGCCATTTTTTGGTTATGTCGTCTTATACTCCTTTTTCTATGGATTTATATTCGTTTTTTTTTGGTAGCTATTCGATAAATCTATCTATTTCTGAGATTTTCGTCCAAAAATAATTCCGATATTATCTCTATTTCTCCATTTACAGCCTTTTCCTGCTGTTGCCATCTTCATTCATGACGTCATACCCACCCCTGCACAAAATTCGGAAAAAACACCCGGTACCACGTTAATGTAGACGTCATTACGAATCAAATGATACCACTCACAAAGCTCCAGCAAAACATTTTTTGGACACCATTGTTTTTTGACACAAGCGACTCCACTACAATGAGAATAACTTTAAATGAAGTGGTAATAATCATGTGATATGGGGATGGGCTCAATTTGATAAAAGTCAAATGGATTATCTTAATTAATATTTATTTGCATAATTAACTTGTAAATAATTTATATTAGGGGTTGACCTTTTTTAGACTTTCTTTAATAAGTCATTTTAATCTTTAATTAGCAGTAACTTTAAATGATCTTCTCATATTAATTATAATCAATTTCTTAAACTAAATTAAAAATTACTCATAGCCAATTAGTTTTTTCAGTCTATAAAAACAACTTTTCTTTAATAAACTAATAACAACCAGAGTTTTTAATTAAAAACTTACAAAAACCACTCTGTTTATAAATAATCAAAAAAAATTTCTACAATTTTTTAATTAGTTTGTAAGTGGTAAGTGGTAAGTGGCCATAACTGGTACATTTACCCTACTTTTTTTTAACAAAAGCTTCCTTCCCTTAAAATATTTTTACCGTGTCCTGTATGGTATTTTATATATGTTTAGAGAATAATTATAATATTTAAATTTCAATTTTTACCTATTATACATTTAAAAATTATGTATCATGCAAAATTCTTTATAAAATTGTATATGTATCAAAAATTATTTATCAAACCCAAACATGGTTGGGCATAAACTCTAAAAGTTTCCCAGCAAAAAAAAATCAGCAAAATTTCTTCAAAAAAGTGAAGGGAATTTGGACACTTTGTCTGCAGTTTTCTTCATGAAAAATGCAGTTTTCTTCAAGAATTCTGCAGTTTTTTATAAGACCGTTGAAATGCCTTTAGAATGTATTCAAAATTGCTGTAAAAACCCAGCACTCTATAAGTACATCTATACTTATTTCGTTTTTTTAATAAAGTATTTAAAATCGATTTTATTTTTAGAATTATTTCTTCTGTATTTCATTTTTACCAGTTTATCAAAGTCAATTTCTTTTCTAAAATGTTCATCGCTCTTCATTCCCACGCCACCTAAATGTTTATGTGCAACGGATTCTTGCTTGGACATGGTCTAACTTCGTCAGATCATGTGGGAGATAAGAAACAACAACACCCCTTTTCCGTAAGGGGACCATCTCCATAGTTACGCCTTTTGCAATCAAATTTAAAATTGGCGAACCTGGCGCAACATCCATTTCGCCAAACGGGGACGGAGAAAGACTTGCCACCAAACCCTTCGTTAATTGACAGGTGTGATGGATGAGAAAGGGAGGGTCGCCGGGGTCGAATACAATGGCTGGGGCGAAATGTCCTGGACACCTTCACTTTCCATACCTTCATTGGCTGGTTTTATCACGAATTTTGCATCTTTCACTTTAATAAAAGACCTGCAAATTACGAAGTTGAAAATACCTGACTAATACTTGATGCCCTCTCATTCCCCATAGGATTCGAAACCAAACTATTCAAGCCAAAATAGTTAACTCTCCTTGAAAAACCGACGTTATTCTTTTGATCAATCGTGTCTACAGGATTTTTCAAATCGACTATTTCCGAAATAGTAGACTTACAGTAGAGCACAAAGGACAAGCCGAACATAAGGTCCAAAACGTTATCTTCAAATCATCCCCTCTTATGGTAGATCTCCTATTATGATAGATTAGGGCAGTACAACAAATGTCAATCATAGCTGTGATTGATTGATGGGTAGGCAGTACCATTTTGGTGGTCATAGCTGCAGTGGCGGATCCAGGATTTGGTTTTGGGGGCTAAGAATTTTCATAATCCAATTGAATCTTCTTATTAATGGTAATACGGAAAAGGTAGTGAATTATCCTACTCAAACCACTAAAAGGGGGGTCTGGGGGTCCCAGAAAATGTTTGGAAATTTAAGTCAAAAATCCCACTTTTCAACTTGTTTTGGTACGCCTCACCCGAATTTCGGATTTTTTTGCGTTTTTACAAACATTGTAAAATATAAGGCGTTTTGGGGGGGCTTCAGCCCGAAAGCCCCCCCCCGTTGATCCGCCACTGCACAGCTGTGATTGTGGGTGTGACGTGTTCATTCAATCTGTTTTGCTGTAGAGCTGCTATTATCCCATTTTCTATTAAGCGACTATCTATCTATCCATCAGAACATACTACGCTTTTCACTACTCGAATCTAGAATACATAGGTATCCTTTATTTTCCCTTAAAAATATTCAGAGTGATATCAAGCAATATAATAGTTTTCTCTGAAAACTTAGCGTTACCTTCCTATACCGTGCTGATGAGCCCTAACAAGGGCGAAACCAGTCCACGGTTGGAGGCGACGCTTGAGAGCTGGAGTTTTCTCACATATTCCTCTAACCAGAGGTAGTGGTAAAATACTCCCTTTTCACACCTGTGTCCTTTCGGGAATTAAATCTGTTCTATGGAATGCGCAGTTCATTCCGGCAGATAGTGGAGGACTAGTCAATAGTCACCACTTTTTCCGTTATAGTCGGCTAGACTAAAAGTTCTCCCTCCGCTCTCTTGCGTTACCTTCCTATACCGTGCTGATGAGCCCTAACAAGGGCGAAACCGGTCCATGGTTGGAGGCGACGCTTGAGAGCTGGAGTTTTCTCACACATTCCTCTAACCAGAGGTTACTGGTGAAGAACTCTTCTTTTCATACCTTGCCTTTCGGGAATTAAATCTGTTCTAGGGAATGCGCAGTTCATTCCGGCAGATGGTGGAGGACTAATCAATAGTCACCACTTTTTCCGTTATAGTCGGCTAGACTAAAAGCTCTCCCTCCGCTCTCTTGCGTTACCTTCCTATACCGTGCTGATGAGCCCTAACAAGGGCGAAACCGGTCCACGGTTGGAGGCGACGCTTGAGAGCTGGAGTTTTCTCACACATTCCTCTAACCAGAGGTTACTGGTGAAGAACTCTTCTTTTCATACCTTGCCTTTCGGGAATTAAATCTGTTCTAGGGAATGCGCAGTTCATTCCGGCAGATGGTGGAGGACTAATCAATAGTCACCACTTTTTCCGTTATAGTCGGCTAGACTAAAAGCTCTCCCTCCGCTCTCTTGCGTTACCTTCCTATACCGTGCTGATGAGCCCTAACAAGGGCGAAACCGGTCTACGGTTGGAGGCGACGCTTGAGAGCTGGAGTTTTCTCACATATTCCTCTAACCAGAGGTAGTGGTAAAATACTCCCTTTTCATAAACTATGATAAGCTTAACAATTTTCTATTAAATTATACCTTTCCTTTAAATCAAAATTCTGAGAATGAGAATTATTTATATGACGGATTTGCAGATGTTTTAAAAAATATTATAATCAATTTTACCCACTGCTTTGAGCTGCCAAATCGTAAAATAAAAAAAAACTGGATAGACGAGGAAATCTTAAAATTGATCAAAACTAAAGAAAAACTATATAAAAATATCCCTTTGATATAATTCACGAACATAATTATAAATCTTTACAAAAAGAACTGAAAATAAAAATAAAAAACGCAAAACATAATTATTTCTTGTCTGAATTCTTAAAATGTTAAAAGGCAATGGGAATTTGTGAATAAAATCACAAACTCTAATGCAAAAGACAAAATACCTTTATCTGAAAATAATGACTTGCTAGTGGAGAATATCAACCAATTTTTTATAAACATGGGATCAAATACTGTATACACTAATGATAGTAATCATGGAAAATATCTAACAAGTCAATCAAATTATTTTTTTCTTGCCGAAACAAATGATCTGGAAACTGAAAAAATTATCAGATCATTAGACGACAGAAAATCCCCTGGTTATGATAGCATAACATCTCAAGCCCTTAAAATTGCTGCAAACCACCATATCTCTATCATCACAAAAATCATAAACCTATCCCTTTCAAGTGGTACTTTCCCTGCTTCCCTAAAAACAGCGTTAGTGGTACCTATCCATAAATCTGGTGACACAAATGATTTTGCTAATTATCGACCAATCTCTCTTTTACCAATTTTCTCCAAGGTTCTTGAAAAAATTGTACACGCCAGACTTTATGATTATTTAAAGACTTTCAATATAATATCTGATAATCAATTTGGGTTCTTGCCGGGTCTCAGAACTGAAAACGCGCTAATAGAATTTACTAAATATACATATAACAGTATAGATAAAAACAACAAAACAGCTGCAATTTTCCTAGACATCTCAAAAGCATTCGACAGTGTGAATCATGTAATTTTAATTAAAAAACTATCTTCAATCGGGGTTCGAGGCGGTGAACTGGATTGGTTCATTTCCTACTTAGCAAACCGAAAACAGTTCGTAAAATTGGGAAATTCTAAAAGTAGTCTATTAAACATAAGGTCTGGTGTACCACAAGGTTCAATCCTTGGACCTTTGCTTTTTATAATCTACATAAATGACTTCTGCAAACTAAAATTAAATGGTAAAATCATAACCTATGCAGATGATACTGTAATTCTATACTCATGTTCTAACTATAGTATACTACAAAATAACATAAATAAGGATCTTCTGACCATTAAACACTGGTTTATATCTAATAAATTAGCAATAAATGTAAATAAAACAAAATTTATCAATTTCAGTATCTACGGGCCTCCTGAGCATCTTCGTCTTTATTATCATGTAAATGACTGTATAGGTCTTAATTGTAATTGCCCCCCTCTTGAACAAGTATCTTCAATAAAATACCTTGGTTTAAATATAGACTCTAACCTAAAATGGAAATCCCACGTTAATTGCCTAACAAATAAACTACGCTATATTTTACACAAACTTTACTTCATAAAAAAGATAATAAATAAGATCTTCTTGCTTCAACTTTACCACTCTTGGGTAAATTCAATAATAAGCTATGGTATTCTGGCCTGGGGTGGGGATTACTTACAAAATATAAATCCAATAATTAAAATTCAAAATAAAATCATTAAATTTCTAAGCAGTAAAACTTAACGTTTTACCAGTTCGTCACCTCTTTTTCTTTAAAACAATAGTTTATTTTACTAAGCAAGCAAACGAATCTGACCTACTAAAATTTAACTTACTAGGGGGCTCTGCCCCCTGCTCGCTATCGCTCACCAACCCCCGGAACTGCTTCGCAGTTCTTTGAAGATCGCTTCGCGATCTTTGCGAGCAGAGCTCGCTTGTTTCATCTCAACTATCCAGTACAACCTGGAACTTGTGTGCTTAGTCTGTTCATTTAGGATAGGCGCCTGAAACAGGATAAAAAACGCTCAATAATGCTCATCAGACAACTTCAGTGACCGATTGTTTTTACAGTATTTTAACTACTTCTGTTTAGGCTGCCTTGACGCTTCTAAATACATTACGTCTCAGGCGCCAATTCTAAATGAAGAGAGTATAGTTAATGATCATTTAATATCGAAACTTTTTATATCTCAAACTTTTCAATAATTTAATTCGGATCATTACCACAAAATATCAAAATAAAACTTACTGAAATATTCCTTTTTAAATTATCAATATAATTTAATGGATAGAGGGCTACCGCCCCCTGCTCGTTTACGCTCACCAACCCCCGTAACTGCTATGCATGTCTTTACAGATCGAGAAGCGATCTGTAATATCTGCAATCGATCTGCAGCAGAGTAAAACAAACTTCCCGAAAATCTTCTTCCTTTCATCGGCACAAATAACACTCAATAAAGTTAAATTATTTATTTCTCTAGTGGTTCAAAAAATATCGAAGTATCTTTAAAATATTATTAACCAAGTCTATACTATAACGCTAGCAAACTTAGAGCAAAAATCTGCACCTCGAAACTTTTAAATTTAATATCCGTGCTCGCGACAATCTAGTAAACAGACAAATATAAAATTTTAAAACATTAAACACGTCTGATAAAGACCTACTAAAACTATGAAAAAAATAAAACTTTGATGCTTAATAATTCCAAAACTAATTAGAATTTTTTAAAGAACTAAAAGCCAATTTCTTTCTAAAAAATAATAATATAAGTGCTTAAAAAATCACATTGATACCGTGATTAGTTTTCATTTTAGATAGAAAATAACGAAAAAGTGTCAAAAATTTCGAAAATTAAAAAATTAATTACTCTAAACCAAATTCGAAATTCGAAAAAAGGACGACGTAGTGCACATCTTCATACTTCAGAGTATTAGGCTGCAAAAAATCATAGTTCTGCTGCTATTAGATTTCGCTGAACTGGATTACGCGGCGAAAAAAGAAAAACTTCAACTTTGACCCTAAAAATACCCCAGTACTAATTATCACATCAGTTAGCTTTTTGTTCGAGAATGTGCCCCAAATATTCCTCTACAAGCATTTCAAATTTCATAAATTTCTATCAAGTAGTTTTTGCGATAGGAGAGTTCAAAGAGTTGAAAAATTAAATTTTCCGAAACAGCGGCAGCGGCGGCGGCGGCGGTGACAGTAACTTTTTTTTAATATAGAGAGATAATGTACGTTCAAGAAACTTGTATTTTGTACCTAAAGCAAAAAAAAAAATTCTTCATAAAAATTATGTTTATTTATAAGTTTATTTTAAGTTTTACAATATTTTACCCAATGACATAAAAACAGAAAAATCCCCTTATAAGTTTAAAAAATTACTAAAGCTTTTTATTTTTACAATAGAAAATATTGAAGAACTTTTAAAAAAAAGGAACAATTGCTCTCTAAATTCCAATTTAGTCATTCTGAAGCTTGCCTTGCGATGCCACTATTATCCATACCCTTGCGATGCCACTATTATCCAGACCCCTGGGCTTCCCCATATGTCTTCCTGTTTTTTGTGTATGTGTTTGTTCCAATTGTCAAATGTTCATGATGTGTACGTAACAAATAAAGAATTTGAATTGAATTGAAATTGAATTCGTGTTATATTCAGCTGCCTTACAGTAAGTGCTTCGTCCTTATACAAAATCTTATTAGGTTAACATTTTTCAGAGTTTTTCAAAAAATAAAAGCAATATTCGAGTGTTATGGACCAATACCCATCATTTACCATCACAGGTTTCTAAACAAAAACAAAAAATCATAACCCTAGTGCAAAGCTATCAACACTTAAGCAACGACGCTCCCATGGTAACAGCGGTCGCAACTTTCTGAGCGATCGCAGCGCCAATTTTCCTCCTGGCGAACGTGCGAGGAGTTAGCCGGTGACGGAGGGCTGCCCGCGCATGCGTGGTTATACCTTCCTTAGCATTGATTGCCATTCCTTAAAATTTATTTTGTTTAGTCTTGTTGAAGAAATAAAATAAATTGGGGTTCCCATAAATTTGATCATTTTTATTAACGTATCATTGCTGATTATAAAATATAATAAATATTGAAACATATATGAAAAAACCTTTTAATTTGAAACCATTTTTTTTAATTTCATCACATTAAATCATTAAAAACAATAAAATCTAGCCTTTAAGTTAAGACATAAAATGTTAATTTTTTTAATTAAAAAAACTAAAACTGCAATAGTATATGGTTTTGTTTAGCAACTTTATTCTGTTTTCACAGAATACATAAAATCGTTAATGATATTTAAAATAAAAAAAGTAG
Organism: Tetragnatha versicolor; assembly: GCA_024610705.1. NCBI lineage: Eukaryota > Metazoa > Arthropoda > Arachnida > Araneae > Tetragnathidae > Tetragnatha > Tetragnatha versicolor. Next base: position 52,258,880 of record JANDEH010000004.1, on the reverse strand, counting down.
GATTATTGTACATTTTTATGTATCCAAATATTCTTAATAGGATATTTCATTGGTGCAGGAACATAATTGTTTCCTCCAAAAGAAGATTTTATTGTAAAATAATACCAAGTTGATTCAGTTACTGAAATTCTTTAAGTTTCATTTTTTTCACATAATTCATGGATAAAAATTTTAATAAAATTATACCCTATTTTAATCTTCCTTTCGTACTTAAAGCTTATCTTTTAAGTGGACATTTTCTTCAATTATCAATTAGATATAGGTATTTTTTCTCGAATTTAGCTAGCTTAAAGGCAAGATTGATAGTGTTGCATTTGCAAATTTTTGGTTGGTTGACAATATCAAAATATTCCATCTCTTACTTCTAATAGAAATAATTCTATAATCAAAACCTAAATCCTTGCAAAGAAATTTAAAATGTCCCTTTAAAGAAAACTAGAAAGTTATTTACAATATGTAAGGTATGGGGCAGATTTTACAAACACATTCTTAATACTCCAGTTTGGAAATAAGAAAAAAGTGAGTCTGTCTAGGATTTTTTTAAAACTACATATTTTGGGAAAATTTAAATCAACTTGGAAAAAAATTAAAATGATAGTGTATAAATTAACATGCACATATACATAATCTTCAAAACATCAAAAAAAATAATAAGAATTTTGTTTAGAATGACTAATTAATTTTAAATATAGAATAAAACAGCTTATATCAGAGAACTTTCCTATAGAAATTTATTTTGTGAAGGTACCAATAAAATGTAGTAAATTATCCTTAAACAGACACCTGGAGTAACTTGTAAAACTTTAAAATTATATAAACTAAATCTTGGGAAAAAAATATCTTCTAATTACAAGAAGGTTCTGAACTGTAAGAATGTTAGCACAACAATTTATCAATTATTCAATGTTTATTCAATGACTTAAATATAGTTGAATTGTCACTATTTGATGGTCACAATTCTAATGAAAAATATTTTTTAAAATTACTAAATACAATGATCTGTTTTTCACTATCAGAATGGTTATTGTCATCAAAGGATAACTCAGAAATGAAGAGAATTTATCAAAAGGAAAAATGTTTATTTGACTACATTAATCGACACTAATTCTTGAAATACATGACATTTTATTAAGTTACATCATTTTTAAATTCTTCACAATCTGCCCTTTTCAATATTCGTTTCATGGATTTACAAAGAACAGCATTTTATATGAAATTAAAAAAACAATTATTATAGCAAGCGATTACAACATCGAAATAGTAATTACAGGAAAAAATTTAACATTATACTAATTTACTGATTGCTATATTGAATGACTCATTGAAGTATGAAAGGTTTACTTATTTGCATTCAATGATATTTATTTTATCTTGGTGTAACTTTCTAAATTTAATCTCCTGAAGATAAAAACTTTCATGCGAAAGATACAGAAAGATGCGAAAGAAAGATACAGTACTTCTAGTTGAACAAAAAACAAGCGAATAAGAATTCTTAAAATATGGGATTTCCTAATTCTAGAAAAATGCGTAATTTAGCTAAATAAGAACGAGAAAAACAGTCAAAATGATAAATATTTTTATCCCTGTTTCAATTAAGAATTACAAGTAATACGTAATTTATAACTATGGCAAAAAATATCTTACACAAAATTTAAAAGAAACGATCTCTTATTTTTTTTACAACTGAAAAAACAATAAAAAGCTCCATTTAAAACAAAGTAAACAACAGCTGCTAATAAATATATAATTTGTCGAGTAAGATAACTTTCACTGGGATCTAAAAAATATTAAATATTCAAAATATTTACCTTCGTAATTCCAATCTTGAATTGACCTGAGCTAGTCTATAATTTTTTATGTTGATCTGAAACTAATGATTAATCAAAACAATACTCGCTCGCCTCTTTCGATTCAATTGAGTGACGACATGGGGAAAAAATGGCGGCAAATTTTGAGCTCTGAGATTTCTGTAACTCCTCGCACGCTCGCTAGAGGACGCCACTAGAAAAAAAGCGACTGGTCGTCCCATTGAATTGTCTTCGCTTAACTATATAACGCTTTGCCCTAGTGTACATACAAACCATGAAACATTCAAAAAGGAGCTCAGTCACCAGAGATTGAAATTTACTTAAATTTACTACAGAGTAATGTATTTTCAATATATATCCCTCCAGTTGAGCCCCCAAGCCCCTAATTTCTGTAACAAGAAGCTAAATATCATAATTAACTTTAAAAAAAAGGAAGAATTCATTATTACTAAAACATTATTTTATCTGTAGTATGCGTTGATTTTACCAAAAAATTAGAAATTATTCAGGATGTTTCAACAAGTACACCATAGAGAAAAGAAAGAAAAGATAAAATTAAGAAAATTGTTACAGAAAAATGTATGATGTCATATCCGGTTTACTCTAAAAAATTTGATGGAAATCTTGAATATAAGGGTATGTTTGCCGAAAAGACGTTAAAAATATCCATTGCACTTATCTACTACTGTTACTACACATCACATCTTTGGCCAAGGAACATCTTTGATAACTTCCGTACTCCAAGACATCTAAATGATAAACCAGTGCTTTTTAATTTAATTACAGTAAAATCCCGTTATAACGAACTTTACGGGACCGGAAAATTTCTTCGTTGTAACAGAAATTTCGTTGTAACCGTACTATTCCTAATACAAATAAAAACGATTGGGGAATTTCTGGACTTTCGTAATAACAGGATTTTTCGTTGTATCGGTATTCGTTGTAACGGGATTTCACTGTATAACATTAAAAACTCAATTTCTGAAAGAAAATTAACCCCAAGTTGCAACAAAACAATACACCCCTTATTCATAATTGTATCCAAATAATTCCCAATTATTTACTTACCGTCTGGACAAATACGCATGACTGCAGAAGGTTAGCTTGGGCCGTGGCCAAAATTCACGGAAAAACACATTTTCAGGTGAGAGAAGTTAGATCCTTACACATTTTTGTTCATAGTGCTCTTTGATAGTTATTTGTGCTCGAAAAATCACCGCTGTATTGTTTGGTTGTCATAGTTTTTCATCATTATGATCAATTTATGGATTGGTCTGTCAAGGTTCTGGGGTCTTTAGCTGCTAACACGATTGCGGTTAATTCGATCGATTTGTTACAATGAATTAATTAATGCCATCATCAGTTTTTCTGAAATAAATTTGCTAGCCATTGTTGGACTACTTTGTACTGGACAAGAAATGACGAAAAGAAGTAGTACTTTGTCAATTTGAAGACTATCTGTGAGCACAAATGTATATTGGTATTGTCACAGAACAAAGGAAAGTAATTCAAAAGAATTCAGTTATTCCACCCACAAGAAAAGACACGGAACGTGAAAATAACTCTAGCATAGGATTAATTGATCACTGAAAGAAATTGATCATATGTAGTAAGGTGTGGTTAAACTCTCACAGTTAGTCGCTTTGTGAACGCAATTCGCCGCTGGAAAGTGTTCGGTCGACTGAGAGAAGCAGTGGCGCTTCATCAAATTAACGGCTACTATTGGAATGCAGTCCAATTCGAAGGCCAGTGGTTGATTTCTGTGGTGTTATTATAGGTTGGGAAATATATTAAGCTATGAAATTCCGCTGCATTTGTATCAATAAACTGGAAGTGGGATGTTACAATACGAAGAAAAGGTATTATCTTCGCATACTGGGCAAACAAAAAGAAAGTTATAGAGTAATAAACCTTAAATGAACCGGAAATTATATACCTATTAAATAATTATACTCAGTCACAAGCATAATCACACACTTGGAATATTTTTTTCTTTAAAACAATAAAAACATTATTCAAATAGTCCACATACTTGTAAAACCTTAGTTCAGCGAAATTTTTATCAGAGGGGTTTGAAAATTACTAATTTAGTTCCCAAAAACTTCTGAAAAGATAAATCAATGGTTTTAAACCTAAAGAGCAAAAAGTAATCCTAAGAAATAAGTCATGGAAGAAAACAACTATCCATTCAAAAGGCCAAAGAAACTCCGTCCTGTTGTCGCTTTTGATCACTTTTTGATAACTCAACTTCACTCTAAAGTAAATTAAAATGGTAAAATTAATAGAAATAATTTCATTTAATTAAGAATGAAGTTGAACAGTTGATTTTTTCCATAGGTGAGCGCTGAGAAGCAAACTTTTCTCTTCAGTTGTTATTAAATTGTTGATTTTAGTTCCCCAAGGGGCTTCAGAAAATGGAACTATCAGGTGAAAAATAAATTTATATCTGGAGTTCCCCCTACATTATTAACTGAATACAACCAGCGAGATTTGCAAAAAAATGAGTACTATTGGAGGAAAAATCCAATCCAATATCAACTTACAACCAGACAAACTTTTAATTAATTAACAGAACACAACTGAACACTCCAACACAGTTAACCGTATCCTCACAAACATAAATTTATTTTAAACGAGACGCAAAACAGAACATTCTAATAACAATCGAGAGACAGTCCCGTCTAAGGGAGATGAAAATTGATTAGAAGAGCCGTCAAGATATTCACAAAAAGAGAACAGGCGACGGAAGCTGTCAGAGGGACTAAAATACCGTCATTTTTCTCGGAAGACAGAGACAGAGAGGGGGGAACACCCCCATCAGACGAGGAAATGACCATCATTTGCTTGTCAAAAGGGAAATCCTTTCATTACACAGGGCTTTGCATCCAGCCCTTGTCATCGGTTGTTATGTCGGCAGTTTATGGGAAAATTATGCACCGTCCCGGGAGACGGAGGGGATGAAAAATGTTAATAAAGTGCGATAGGACACCTCGGTGTGTGTGAAAAATGCTCTGCAGTATTTTTTTCCTTTTACTGATCGTTCTCCGATTTGGAGCTTGATTTGGGGTCAGTGTGAAAAGAGCTAGCTGGATTGTGTTGAGAATTGATGTAGTGAGATATCGAGGATTGCTGGTGGAGATTCAATTGGTTAGGACAGGGGTCGGCAACCTTTTGAAACGGAAGAGCCAAAAGTGACAACTTAAAAAATTTCAGTTTTTAAAGATCTATTGATTTTTTGTTTCAATTTTATGGTATTTGCTTATTTGATTTTAGATTGGGAGGGTGATTTTAGTTGGAGAGGTTGACCCCAACATTTTTTCTGAGGTAGTACCTCCTTTTGGGAACTTTTTACATCTAGACTTATATGACTTACATACATATTGTAAATTAATTTTAGTGTACTTAATTTCAAAATTTTGTAAACATGTGAATTCCAAGAAAAATTGGTGGGTCTGGGGGTTCCTCCCTCAGAAACATTTTTGGAAATTTCCTCTTCAAAATAGCATTTTAGCTCATTTGAAGGCTTTTTTGGATTGCACCCTAAGAGCACCGCTCATTATTTAAGTGACAAAATTTCCAAGGAAAAATATGAACAGCAAAAGTTTGGGGGGTTCTACTTCAGAAAAATTTTGGAAAATGTATTCCTTTTTTAGAACTTCTACAATAGACCATATGAGGATAACTCCTCATAAGTCACAGAATTTTCAAGGAAAAACAGTACATATTCATTGTTCCAAAATTTTGAAGGGTATTTGAGAGTTCTACCCCAGAAATTGTTTGGAGTTTTTACCCTTAAAAGTAGTGTTTTGTTTGACTCATCTTGAGAACTTTGGGTTACACCGCTCTGTTTGTGTCACATTGATTCGATTTGGTACTTAAAAACAAATTTTCTAATTTTTTAAGGGATTTGAAAATATATTAAAAATTTTGTTCGTATGGAACTGAAGAGCCGCAACTTTACATCAAAAGAGCCGCATGCGGCTCGCGAGCCGCAGGTTGCCGACCCCTGGGTTAGGAGAATCGATATCGGCAAGTGAATGTGTTGGTGATTGAAAGTTATGACCTTTCTTCTGTTGGTTAGTTTGGTAAAATGTAGTTTCGTGATATATTATGTAGGTCCAGAGTTCAGTAATACCTTTTAATTTCAATAATTTTTCTTGTTGACCTGATTTTTTTGGCGGTACGTTCAAACATCAAAATTGAAATAAAATTATTATAACGAGTGCCCTTCTAAATATGCCTTATTTATTATAAATCTTATACAGGGTATGAAAAGGGAGTATTTCACAACTCTCAAGCGTCTCCTCTAGCCATGGACCGGTTTCGTCCTTGTTAGGACTCATCAGCGCGGCATAGGAAGGACACGCAAGGAAAAATTACACTTATTCTCCTCTAACCAGAGGCAGTGGTGAAATACTCCCTTTTCATACCTTGCCTATCGGGAATTAAATCTGTTCTAGGGAATGCGCAGTTCATTCCGGCAGATGGTTGAGGACTAATCAATGGTCACGACTTTTTCCGTTATAGTCGGCTAGACTAAAAGCTCTCCCTCCGCTATCTTGCGTTGCCTTCCTATGCCGTGCTGATGATTCCTAACAAGGACGAAACCAGTCCATGGCTGGAGGCGACACTTGAGAGTTGGAGTTTTCAATTATAAAGGGTGTTTCAAATAGTGTAACAATAGGCTATTTCCTAAAATACTTCACCTAGACACATACTTCCAGTTGCAAATATTCATTAAATGAGGAGACAAATTTAGATGAGACTAGTTTCAACTCCAGTGGGTTTATTTCAGAAGATGCAGAAAATAACTTATATAAGTCTACCATGTAAAAACCTTTAGCTCTTAGTGTGATGTAATACATAAAAAATGTCAAAAGAAGCAAGGCATCTACGACCATCAATGCATCTACGACCTATAGTTTTATTGAAAATTGTAAAAAAACCCCGCATGATTTCACACCCGTTCTACGCTCAAGAAAAGATTTATGGAAAACGTTAGCATAGCATGGATATGTTTAATAAACATTTTTTAATAAACCTCTGTGCAAGCATGTGAGCATTAGGGTGGGTCAAAAATATTTTTTTCACATTTTCCCAGGGGCACAGCGACAAAAGGGTGCCAAATGGTCTCAAACTAACATGTGTAAAATATTATTCGATTATAATAACTCTTTTTGCCTCCGGATTGGCCTCAAAGTTTCGATTAATATAGTAATTTCATGTAAAAATGGACGAACGAAAATCAAGCTTTTACCTTGATTGCACAAATCCGTCATGAATAAAATGTGCACAATGGCATAAAAATCATCATTGAAGACTATAAAATAATTATAAATGAAACCAGAGTTGAAATACTTGAGTTGTAATACAACATATTTTGAAATATCTCAATGGTTAGAACTGGCAATCAAAAATTTCTTGCTGGAATCATTAAAATGTGCGAAACCTTTATTGTCGGTTGAGTAGGATGGTAAAAACATTAAATTTTTAATAAAAATGGATATGTCAGAAGGTGGGTACCTTTTTTGGGTTATAGGTTTCAACCCCAAGGAAAACATTTGGATAATAGTTTAAAAGTTGGGATTTCCTTGAAATTTCTTGGCATATTAGGAATAGTCCATCCCAAGTGTCCCCATATGATTCCCTAATGTCCAAAAATAAATTAAATCCACATTTTAAGAGTCAAATTTTGAAATATTTTCTTAAGAAGTGCGGTAGATCCCAGTTTTCAGCTTAAAGCTCAGTATTATCCCGTAAGTTTTTAAATAAGTTACATTACTTTTCAAAACTCACTTGTAATTATCCTTAACAGTTGATTTGTGATATTTTAACTTTTATGAACGCATAAGGGAATGCTAAGAAGCTATTTTGAGTCAATCCTCAAAGAAGTATAATTTCATGGGCCTGGGTTTCAGTCTATTGCTATAGCAAAAAATTAGGTAAATCATAACTGACCGAATCATAACTGATATTGCCTATGAACGAACTATCCATTCGAAAATTGTTTCATTATATTTTTGCGATCATATTTGGATCCCAAGACCAGTCAGTGAAATAACTGTCCGCTGAATTTCGAAAGCGCGGCATATTTATGAAAAATACAACTGTTTCTATTTTGAAAAATTAAAAATACCGTTTTATACTGACCAAACTTGAGGGAGAATGTATATGAACAACCAATATTTAAAATTTGTACCACTGACAATCCACTGTTTGTTGGCAAAAAAGAGATTCATATTCTACGGCTCTTGTTAATATGATAGCATATTATATTGCCACTTTGACAGTTGTTTTTGTATTAATAATGCATGAAGGTGACTAATGTGATTAAAACTGCTTTTAAATACCCTTATTTGTGAACTTTAAAGAGTTATCGAGAAAAAAATTTAATTAATAAAACTTTAAAAAAATATGAAAAATTACATATTTTTGTTCTATTTGAGGCCAATCCGGAGGCAAAAAGAGTTATTATATTGGAATAATATTTTACACATGTTAGTTTGAGACCATTTGGCACCCTTTTCTTGCTGTGCCCAATAGAATTTGTAAAAAATTTTTTTCGCCGTAGGAAAATGACCCACCCTAGTGAGCATCGAGGAATGGAATGAAATTTTTTTGTATATGACGTCACATTTTTTAATGTAGATGTATATACATGTCTTTGGAGTCCCTTTTTATGTAGTTACTTTACACTTTACTAGACGGCAACGGTAGTTGATCTTACGACGTCACTAACAAACAAAGTAGTTCCCATCGCGGTGTCTGAATTTCGAGTGAAATACAGAACGTCAATTTTAAAATATGATTGTTTAGTTAAACCCATGTATAAATAGTGTCTTTTTTATCACAATTCGAGTATCGAAATTCCTCCTATCAACCCAACAGGCTTTGTGTTTGCTCACTTTCTCCTTCCGCGTACTGATGTACCGGGTTCAGAAAACGTTGCTGTGAAGTATAGGAATCTTTCTGTGTATTAGTTTGGGTGAAGTTTTGGAGCACTCTGTATTGGAGTCAAAAAAAACATTCATTTATATTTTATGTTATTAAAAGTTTCAAGACGCCTCAACAACTTACAAAAATGGTACTATTTTTCTCACATTCAACCATTTACTGCACACTTAAAGCTTCGTTTAACCTCACAACACACTTTATATAGGAGAAAAGTCTAGCATCCGCATGTTAAACCGCATTTAACGCAGATGGAATGAAACCTAATCACCCATATTACGATCTCCTCCGTGATCGTAAAATCGAAACAAAACCTACGGCCGCCATTACCCGATGTCCCATTTGAATAGAAACAAATCGCTTACAGGACCCCCTGTCATTAAAGAAAGAAGAAGAAAAAGAACGAAACAAACAAAAAGGAAAAATGAAGAACGCTGCATTCGTAATTCCGTTCTGGGGAACTTGTGGAAGAAACGGAATAGGCTTAAAGATTGTCATTAGGGGACGTCCTTTGGATTTAATGTATTTTTTTTTCAAAAACTTCGATTTCCCCCGTGGTTTAACCCCTCCAACATGATGGTTTTACTAGGGGTTTTAGTTTTTTTCTTCGTTTTGATATAATTTAATATACTTCATTGTACTACTATTACTTACGCCCATATTCACCGGTAACTTGACCGGCGGTTAAACAGCAGTCAAACTTCTGATTGATAGTTAAAGAAGGAAAATTATTTTTCCGCCAATTAGAAGTTCGATTCCCGGTTAACCGCCGGTCATGTTACCGGTGAATACGGCCGTTAATTATAATCTGATGTCCTTTAAATGATAATAATACGATTTATATCTTTCATTCTATCTCTGTAGTTTTATAAATTTAAATAAAAATTAAAATAGGTGGAGGTTGAAAGCCAAGGGGTTCAATTGTGATAGATTTAAGTGATGGATAAATTTGAATGGATGAGAAGAAAGTATTTAAAAAAAAGCTTGAATCGAGATATCATTGGTATTTGGGGTCGCAATCTTTCTTCATGACACAGCTATCCTTATTAATAATTGTAGGATATGGCGTCTAAACAAAATAATACCCTATCTATTCATTTAGTCCAGTAACTTTGTCGCCTGAAAGCATAGGGTCGTATGCGTCAAATCCGGTAGTTCTGATTTTTTGCAGACTTGTTTATGATGTTAACCTAATGAATAATTCCAAGTTTTAGACCTCGAGCGCCGAACGCAACTTTCTCAAAAATCGAAAAAACCGCGGAAAAATCGAGTTTTTTTCACATTTTGGTAATTATAACCCTAAAGAACTAGTTTTTGAAAAAAATTTCCAGTTACAAAGTTAAAGCAAACAAAATTTCCTACAAAATGCACTATTCAACTTTGATTTTCTGAAGAGCGGTTTTTAAGCTAGAGCGCGCTGAAAAACATCGATTTTTTTGCCTTTCCGCAAAAAAAGGAAGACGCGCTCTTCTACCCTCTACAAAAAGAAAACTATTCATGTTATCAACAAAAATTTTATACCACGTGAAAGAGCATTTAATTTTCTATAAAAAACGTGCTTTACATTTTCATTTTTTTAGAAGGGGGGAGGGAGGGAAGCAAAGATCGATAATAAAACTCGGTCGATAATAAAAATCGATAATAACATTACAATAATTCATTTATTTTGAAAATGTTACATACCTTCATCTTAAATTTCCTTTGAAATACTTTAAAAAATTAACTTCTAGATTAATTTGGCGGAACTTCTAGTAGTAGCATGGTAAAAAACATTCATATTAAAACACTCATGTTTTTAACCCTCCCCCCTCATATCATAACCCTTTTTCGTTTGTACCTCTTAACCAACCCATACCAAAATTACTTAATTCAATAAAAATGAAAAATTTTATACCCCTTTCTCTTAATGGGTCTGACAAGACTTTGCCGGAACCCCCATCCGACTTCCCGCAATTAAGAGACATCCCCTTAAAAACCACGCATTCTAATTTTCCTTCTGCAAAACCTACTTAAAAAGAAATGGCGTTGGCTTTAAGATCGCCATTAGGCTTTGATCGGAAGAGAGAACACTAGTCGTTCTTAATAGCGCGAGAAGAACTTAGAAATCTTATAGTCCAGTTTATCAGCAGAGCTCACGGAATGTAACAATCATTTTGGAGGACGTTAGTGGGAATTATGCAGCTTGGATTTATAAATTTTTTGGGACTTGTAGGACATAGTTGAATGAGGATTCGGTGTGGTATATGTGCGTGACGTTTCCAATATTCTGTCCATCGTTAATTAATGATGCTGTGTGCACAGTCATTAACGTTGAAGATGAGGTAATTATTGAGGGTAGGGATTTGGAAGGGTTTCAATTTTGGGTTAAAATAGGGGTTGGTTATAGTAAATAATGTGTTGAAAATGCTCGTAGATAGTTTTTTTTCTGGTTAGGTCCTTTTTCCTTTGTGATTTTGTTACTTTCTGTGGTGATTCTGTGCTTTAAAAGTGTTTGTCAGGCCGATTTTTTAAAGTTAGAGTTTATAGAGTTAGATAAAAAAATAAAGGTGGTTAAAAAATAAATGGATAAAATGATTATGGATAAAATAATTAGGTTCAAAGCCTATTTGGTTTCAAAAATCACACAGTCATATTTTCATAACTTAACCTTTTACCTAACCTAACAGTGCAAAAAAAAATTTAACTTGATTTTATGTGATTGATTCATGCACAACAATGTCCATTCAATTACTAGGGTAGGGTGGATTTAAATGAACATAAAAAATGGATGTATGGATTTTAACAGTTTAAATTTATAAAATTTGATGTTTTTTGGCATACTGATTTTTCTCGATCCACAAGAAAACCAACATGCCAAAGGAATTAATTTAATGTTTACTTAAGATAAAAACACATATAATTTTATTATTTGAGCCGTGACTATTGTTTGACTGAAAATGAATTTTTCTGGTAGCGTTTTTTAAAAGTTGAAGTATGATTTCACTCAGAATCGATGCGTTTAACGAAATTTCAATAATTTTAGCCCCGTTATGAACTCTTTGCTTATCGTCCCATCACTTAACGACATTAATACTGTTTTCTCTGGCATTACAAGGGCTTAACACAGAAAAAAAGTAGTAAGCTAATAAGTAGGGTAGGTGGGGGCAAAGCCACGCAATATTCAGTATTTTTAACATTGTCGTCGAAAGGGGGTAGATAATCCCGAAATTTCAATTGGAGGTGTTAGATTGAGATCCTACATACGAAACAAATCCAAGTTTAAACTCTTATCGATGGTATTTTAGGAGAAATTTACTATTTAGTATAAAAAAAATTGCGGGGCTTTGCCTCTCAAAATGGGGCAAAGACCCGCACTTGCAAATCTTGGTGCCCAAGTGAAATAAACATGGATAAACAGAATTTTTCATTAAAAAAACACTTTAAATAATCCTTTTAATGTTGTTTTATTATTTCTAAGCCAACCAACAATATTAAATATAAATATGATCAGTTTTAATGAAAATTGTCAACCTGTTGTAGCAATTCATTTCAGATTGCCCAGATATCTTTCAAAAGGGAGAAAGGATGGTTTCAGGTAGAGGGTTGGCATCTCGGATACCTTTATTAACCTCTTTAGAGATCAAGTAGTCCCATTTTCCTTTTGGGACGAATTCCTAAGCTTTTTAAGCTGCGTGGATTTGCCCCCAAACACCTGCGTGGATTTGCCCCGTTTTACTTTATTTTGAAAAACAAGCCTTATTATATTTAGAGACATGTTGAGGCGATTCTTTCAAAATGAAACTGAAGGTGAATTGCTATCTTATCATCGGGCTATTTGTTTGTATTTCTTGTCAAGCCCTGTTTTATGTAATGTTTAAGTAAATGATCAGAAAAATTACATCAAAATGATGAAAAACAAACATACAGCATTTTTTGAACTCATGAGGGACTTAGGAGTACGAACTTTAGTAGAACAATAGGTCACAATAAGACAAACCAACCACCTGGTTTTCAACTTTTGAATCGATCATTAACAATTAAAAATCGCGGTGGGTGGTTTTGCCCCGTGCGGGTTTTCACCCCCACCTACCCTATCCTTTTTAAAGAAAAAAAAACTCCAACAATCCGATGCTTTCCATCCACAATTGATAAAACATACTTCAGCAGCTCATAGTCCCATCCCTTTACGCCAGTCCACATCAGTAGCATCTTACACACCATGCATAGAATTCCTCTGCATTTCCTCCCATTATGCTATACACATGGAGGACACACGGTATCCTATTTGTTCTCCCAGCAGGGATCTGCCGCCTCCAGAGCTTTATATGCGATGCTCTTTTCAGCTCTTGAATAAACAGAGGGCTCAGTGGTTCTTATATGTTCTTGCATTCCATTCTTATAGAAAGCCGGGAATGGAATAGTTTTGTTCGACGAAAGAAGCGGGAATTTCGGGAGCGGCAGTTATTTGCTTTTTTGCATTCGTTGCTTTTTTTGAGAATGTGAAATGCTTATAAAGGTTGAACCTGCTCATATTGAGCAGGATGAGTCTTTGATGTAAGTTTAAAACTGTTTGATGCAGGTTTTGTATCAAATATTTGTTTTTTCTCTACACTGTAAAAATAATCCTGCAAAAAAACAGAAAATTTCTGGCAGCAAAAGTTGCCAGAAAAAATTTGTAAGTCGAAAAATCCTGTAAACAGAAAAAAGCTGTAACCTACAGGTAAATGCTGTAAAAAGGAACTTTCTGTCAAGTGAGCTACAGATTTTTCTGTTGCCTCTCAGTAATTTTCTGCTTGTGCGCATGCGTGTGGACTTATTTTAGTTGAGTTCTTTTTTAATTTTAATCAATTAATATCCGGGGATAGAACCCATACCGCATGCTAAGCGCGCACGCTACCACAGCTCCAAAGAAGATTCAGTATAATGTTGCCAATAGCTGTATTGGTTTTCGATGCAGAAAGTTTCTGTTTAAGTACAGATAAGCTAAAAACTAAAAAAACTGTTTTTTTACATAAAATAAATAGAAGTGCGGTGGGAATGTTACATGACAGAATATCTCTGTAAACATAAAGTCATTGTTATTGAAAATTTCTGTTTTTCTACAGTTTTTTTTACAGTGTACGAAATTATAAACTAGGTTCTCGTTATACCGTTTCGTGCAATTTAGAGCTACTATAATAAAAAAACTTCGTTGATTTGCTTTGTACTTGGAACTAAAATTCATACCTTTGTGAATTTTATTATAAGAAGGGCACTCGAATAAAATTTCTACGCTAAGAAGAAATAAAAATTGAAATATCTTTTCGAAAAACCGCTTAAAATTAACAAACCTATTTTTAATAATAAAAATTTAAATAAATTTTAATTATTCCTTTGAAAAAGAAAACCGCTCAACTTAATTTCTAAAAAATCCTTATACTATTTTTACTCTTTAATGGAAATTGAGGAAAACTAGATATTTTACGCTGAATTAAGACCACATCCATCCATTAGTTTTATATGGTTTATCCTGAATTCTTATATTAAATACCTTATTAATTACCCTGCCATTAAAAAAATTCCTAAATCAATAAGAAAAACCCTGCCCTTAGCTTCATTCAACCATTAATTGTGTATTTAATCTCCATCCTAATCCTAAAACTCTAGCTACCCCTAAAGGCTTAAATAAGTCTACCATTATTGATCCACCTCTCTCTGTAGTGAGTACGGATACTCTACCAATTAAAGCAAGCTATACAACGCTCTCCGTTGGTCCTAACGATACAATTAGGTTCCATCTAAAGAAAGCCTAACGAGGTTAAAAGTCACTTTGGAAGAGTTAGTTGCTTAATCCGTAGGAGTTGATTGCATTTCGAAGGGCGTCCGTGGAAATGTATTGGAAGAATTAATTTTTTAATTAGGTTTATTTTTCGGGATGTTAGCAGGATTTTTAGGACGAAAAGACAACGTTTCATTGAATCGTATGAATTTGATAGATATAAGGTAGGTTCGTGGTAGTTGAATGTAAAGCCCTGTATGAAGCTACGTTACTTTGCTATCCAGGGCTTTAGTTGAATGGAGATTGTTATTGCGGTTTCTCCTTTGTTAAATAAAAATGCTTTAGTTTTGAACTGTGAAAGTTGTGTGTTGCTGACTTTTTATTATTATCTACAGTGACAAATGGTGTGCCTTTAAACTCTTTGGATTCATTTATATTAAGGCATTGACATATTTTATGTAATTACCCACAGTGTCAAGAAACAGGGCGTTCTAAGAAGACAGAATCTATTTTAGGACTCAGTGCACCAATTAAACAATAAAAAATAATATTAGACACTCAAAATGAGAAAAAAATATTGTCTTGAAATTAAACAATGCATTTTAAAGTCTAAATAGAAGTTAGTTTATGAGATGCTAATAAAGATTGATGAACCAGAACTTTAAATATAAAAACTACATTCATACTCTGCTACTTCCTGCTAAAAAATCCTAATTTTTCAAACAATTTCCAATCAAAATAACAAAAGTAACTAAATTGCCCAACTCCGAACTAATAAGGAGAATCACTAAAGGCCAATCAAAGTGCATTTTCCTGGAAGCACATCACATTGAACAAAGAAACTGTTTTGAGTGGAAAGGTTGAGTGTTATTTATAAAACGAGGCAAGGAAAGTCGGAAATAACAAAGGGGGAAAACAGGGAAAAGTTTTTCCGAACCCGAGAGTTTTCCCGAAAATAGGAAAACAAAAGGGATTAGTCAGTTCGGCTAGAAACATTAAAACTGTTTCGAGAAGATCTTTGATTTCCTTCTTTTTTTCTGCAAAATTTGTGAGAAGTATACATTACAGAAACCTTAAGAGTTTAATATTTTCAAGGACAACCAATTTATTTATTTGTTTTCCCCAATTTTTTTCCCAACGTAGTACGTACTAGTTGAAACAACTGGATTATAGGGTTATGGGCTTCATAGTAACATCGCAGTTTCATATTTAGTAATCAATAGGTAGAGATAATCACTTACTAAAAAACAAGTGCACACAGTATTGCTGTCATAGAAATATATTATGTATTTAAAACGTCCAAAAAGGTTAAAGATACAGTGGGTCTGTAAGGCGCATTTAACGTATTTAAGCAAATAAATGTTAATAATTTGTGTTAGAACAATTTTTTACATATCAGCAGACTATTCTATATTAAAAGATCTACCCATAATTTTTTTAACTATACCTAAAGCAACCATACTAAAAATAACTTTTTTTAATTTAAAAGTATGCAACTAAAAAGAAACGTATCCTACATAGATTAAAAATGACCCAAATAACTTGTATGCAAAAGTTTACATTCCAAAACAGTTCTAGAAAAATGGTTCAAATTCAGAAATGTGAAGTTACAAAGCAATTCTAAAATTTTCCTGTAATATTTGTAGCAGTAAAAACTATTTGGGTTTAAAAATACCTAAAAACACCTTACGGTAGTTAAATACTAAAAATATGAGTGACAAATAAAAATAAAATATTATTTTGGAATCAGTCCTTCTTTTCTAAGAAATATAACCTTAACATTTTGTTATACATAGCATAATTGACTGTAGACAACTCCACAAAGCAAGTATTTGCTCAACAAATCGTATCTCATACAAAAATCAAGATGAAGGTTGTCCGAAATATGTGTATCTTCAAAATCTGCGCAAACATGTGAGAATCCTATAGTCATCATGGTTTTCAAGAATTGTAGACTTCGTTTACCCACAAACTTTTCATGTTTGTTCAATACAAGACTTTATAAAACCCTTTGACTAAAAGAAGACAAAACAGTACTTTAAACTAAAAATGATTCGAAACACAAGAAAAACCACTCGATAATTCATTTACTCAAAGAATAACACAAAAAACCCTGCTTGGGAAAAAAGTATGACGAAAAAAAAATCCCAACAAAAGAAATCTTTGCTTTCTCTCTTCACCCTATTTTCCTTCCGATATCGGTGTTTTGAGAGACGATATATTCTTCCATGTTCTCAAAATTAAAAAATGGCGGATGGTGGACTTTTTTTTTCTCGCTGTGTGTTCGCTAAAAGCAGTGGCTTGTTTCCATTAGCGTTTTAGCGTACGTGGGCGTGTGGGCCTGGTTATTAGATTACCAGTTTTGTGTCTTTTGTATTCTGCTATTTACTTAGTTTAAATGAGATGCGATCCGCTGTTGTTGGAAGAGCTTGTAATTTCGCTTAAATTTGAATTTTGATGGTCACGCTTTGTTTGAGATATGAATTTTTCATTACTTTTTATTGGTTTTGTTTAAAGGCATCAACGGTTTTTCGTTGAATGGAATGATACTAAATTACGTTGCTTAACTTCATTAATTCGTCGGATGACACAAGCTTCAAACAATCGCACTTGTACCTGGCTAATCGAAAAGTATCCAATTATATCCGCGATAAAAATCAACAAAATATTGACATAAAAATGGTAAGAAATATCAGCAAATATTCAAATATTGACAAAATTTCATTGTTTTCCTTATAAAGGTATTAAACTAAAAAGGCTTGTTTGTTGAATAATATTTCTATTATTTGCTGTTCAAAACAGATTGGCAGTTTTTAACAGGATACGTAACTGAAACTGCCAAAAATAACAACCTTTAAAAAACATTCGTATATTTTTCTCTCTGTTTTGTAACCGGTTCCTAAAGTAATCTATGTTTCCTTTGAATATATGTAATTAACATGAATTACAAGTGGGTAATTCAATCACAAATTTTCCTTAAATGAAAGTATGTGAAGTTTAAAAATAAAAATTCGGAATTACTGCAGAATAAAATCTCTACATTTCTTATTATTCATAAAGCATGCTTATTTTAACTAAAATTTTAAACTTTTCAAAGATCCTTCTCAAAAAAGAAATCATTGCAAAGAGGAATAGAAATGTGCCTGATTCTAAATATAGTTAAAAGTTTCCCCCGAGAGCCCCATTCCAAGGGGCAGGTTGGAGTCTCCAGTGACTTATAGTTAAAAGTTTCTTTAACTGAATAAAATAGACTATGAAAGTAACTTTAATTTACCTTAAATAATTAATATAAACTATACCATAAGCTAAGTTATGCCTTAAATAATATGGAACATTTATATATATTGCATATAATTTTTTTCGAACTCCCTTTCCTTTTATGAACTCATTCATTTTAGTCTAGTAAAATACCCAGTTTTTACATTGAGATACCATTCGCTTTTTATATCAAATCAATTTCACAAACAAAAGACCTTGCGTATTAAGCTCTTAATTATGCAGGATCAATGAAATCAGCACGAAATGCAACTTCAAAAAGGTGAGCACAAATAATATCACTCAATCCAAAGCTCATTAAAAATTCCCACCAAAATTTCTCCTCAGCAGAATGGTAACACAAAAAAAAAGGACCCACCACGTGATCTCTTTGTCCGACTCATTTGGAACATTAACAGACCATCATTAAGAAAATTCCTCCTCTTCCCCTTTCTTTCATCAGCTTACTTGTCAAAGGCTCCTCCTCGGGTGATAATGTGTCCTTTGAAGCCTTATATTTTTCTTTTCTCGCGCCTCACTGAGAGGAATAATTCCTACTACGACTTTATTGTGCCGCCGAGCCTTACCATTAATGGCGAAGACATCGATTCTGATGAGATCGAAGTTCGGAAGAAAATGCCATTTCAAGAGGAGATGTGGAGCTTTTAAATTGCTCATTAGTGCCAGTAGAGTGCTGTGTTGGGTTTTAGATGATGTGGGATTTGATTGTCCGTTTTGTGATGAGAGGTCTTTTTAAGGGGGGCACTGTTGCGTGTGTATGGTGGTGTTATTTGATTTCGCCCGTTACTGAAATTAGCATAAACTGTTGAAGATTGGGATTTATGGGGGTAATCTGTTGCGCATTTGAATGAAGTTGGAATGTTCCGAAGGCGATATTTGGGTGCACGAAACTATTAATGGATTGTAATGGTTTCAATAAATTTAAGGCTAAGCGCGCACGACGACTGAGACAAAATTATCACCCTGGCTATTGCAAGAAGCTAGAGGGTGCGCATTAGGCTACGAGACTCTTGGACGATTGCCAAGAATCTGGCCATAGAGATGCATTGCTTTCGAGTGACAGTTATGTTCTAGTCGCCGTGACGGAAGTCTATAGTGCGCGGTTAGCCTTAATGTAGTAATTTTGTGTTGGACAATTCCCGCATTTTTATTTTTTTAATCTGATATAGATATCCAAATAAGGAGTAAAAGTGCATATATTTTTGATTTAGTTTATTTTTTTTAATTTAATTTTTAAAAGGGCGCGGAAACAGTTTGTGGAGTCATTCAATCCAAAACAATGGTCTTCGGATTCAAAGGAATAGTAAATTTTTACCTTAAATATTGAATTGATTTTTTTGGAACCTGTGTCTCTTTTTTAATTTTAAACTATTTTTTACAGGAAAAATGCACTTTCTTCTGTGCAGAAGAAGATTTAAGCATCCAATTCTAATGAAAAAAAAGTATGAAGAAAGCAGAACTTGAATTACATACATTTTACCGAAATTTCTCATGAACTACAGATTAAAAAGTTGAAATAGTTTCTCATTAACTATCCGTTCATTAAAAAGAACTTCAGTTAAAGAAGAATAGCTTTCAAAAGTTGCCAACATACCTTAAAATAAATGTATTTTTCATTAATTAAAATAATCAACAGGTTAAAAGGAGAGTCAG
This sequence comes from Tetragnatha versicolor, assembly GCA_024610705.1. NCBI lineage: Eukaryota > Metazoa > Arthropoda > Arachnida > Araneae > Tetragnathidae > Tetragnatha > Tetragnatha versicolor. Next base: position 52,239,455 of record JANDEH010000004.1, on the reverse strand, counting down.
ACGTACAACAAGGGATAAAGTGTTTTTACAGAAATAATATGAAATGATCACTTCTTTTAAAAGAAGTGTGTTTATTAAATTAAAGGAAAACACGGGTATTAACTAAAAATTTTAAAATGTATTAACACAAAGAATATGAGATACCAACTCACTACTTTTTGTGCTGTTATTTTCTTGGAACGTTCTGGATAGTCAAGGGCCAAGGACATTCTCTGTAAAAAACAAACAAAGGAGTTAAAAAGATACAGAACTCCCTGTGGATGAAGCTTCTTTTCTTAGATACTCTCCCGTACAGAAAGACAGCTCTTTCATGGTATTGAAATGGAATAGAGACGCATCGGTTCTGTTGGAATCGAAAAGATGATGTTTGAAACTAAATGAAGTTGGCAACATTTCTTAGAAATCCAAAGGTCGAATTACTTTTGTTTTCATGAAAGTTTTCTTGGTACGGTTTTCCGAGAACCTCTTTTATTCAAGGTATCCGGGGAGCAAACAAATCTTATGCATCGTCGTAGTGTGTTTTTCAGTATTATTTGCTTTTTATGTCGCATAATTTTAATATTTTCGGAGAAACCTTAAAAACCTTTTTTGGGTCAATTGGTTAGGTTGCAGCGCTTGATATGTTAAATAACTTCCGCCTTAATTTTGCATTTTAATTTTTTCAAACACCTGTTTTCAAACAATTGGTTTAAAGGTACAACTTTTATCTGTGGGCAAAGCTAAATGTTTTTAGTAATGGTGAATCTGACACTTTCAATCTAACGAGGAGAAACATAAATTACTCAAATAAAATCATAGTATCTTAACCCTACAGTGCATACTGTTGCCATTTGGCAACACACTTTTCACCATTTTCTACTCGAACTTCCATTTTCAAACGACAACACCATTCAATAAGTACAATAAATATAACATTTCATTGTTATAGCACTTTAGATTGCCAGTAAATGGCAACAGGGGTACTATTTTGAGACATTTGTTATTAGCTAGTGAGACGAAAGTCAAGACACAGAAAACGCCAAAATAAAAGGACCGTATAAATTAAAATAAAAAATTTTTCCAGCTTGAAAAGAAATTGTTTTGAAAAGATAAGTTGATTTTTTATATTTTTAGAGCATTTGGTTTTATTTCACTTCACAATTAATTTCACAAGGGACAATAAGGTTTTATTTTTTTCTTGATGTATTTATTTGAATATATTATGGGGACACATATACATCTACATTCTGTATAGGCTTTAATTTTTTGTGTACATAAACAGTGATTAAAGTTCCATTTTCCCTCTCTTAAAAGTGATGTTTTCCCACCAACGCTCACGTGCTAGATCAAAAAGTTCGCCAACACAAAGTAGATGGGATGAAGCAGAAAGGGACCAATAAACACCAGCCATCTAAAATAATTTCAGTTGTTGATATATTTAGGGATATACGAAAAAACCGTTCAATACAAAATCCGTTCAATAAAAAACAAACAAATTTATTACATGTGTAAAGCTATGAGTTTTTTTGTTTTTTGAACGGTTTTCGTCTGAACGTTTTTTGCATTGAACGGTTTTTTCGCGTCACCATATTTAGTGCTAAGGGGTCGAAAAGGGCACTACGCTATTGCGAGAAAAGCGCTGCCGCATAAGCTGTCTGCTGTTACTTCAATGATGGTGTCTCTTTCCTTTTTAATTTTAAATTATGAACGTAAATAAATATAATCCATCTGAATACGTCCTAAATAACACATTCGAATCAGTTTTATCACAATATAAATCTTGAAATATATTTTCAAAAATTTCAAAGATTGGTCATTTTGTCACTTTTTTCAAATTTTGGGAATCTCTGAGGCAAAAGAACGTATAATCCTTAAGTATAAACATTTTTTGCAGTTTAGTTGGTTAACAATAGTACAATTTAAGCCCAACTCCAAATCAAATACTGAAATTTGTAGTTTTTTATGAATTTTTGAACTTTAGTCACTTTTAGCCCAATGAGGTATTTGCATGAGTGAGGAATTTGCTTGATTTTATACTTTTTCGATACATTATGGTCTAAAACTCCCAAATTTCTGATTTTTAAGTTCAAAAATGTGTTTTAAATAATTTAAAATTCAATTTTACTTTTGCCAAAACGTCAGAAAAGCCACGCTATCAGAAAACGGGTTTCTATTGGATGTGACGTCACAGCGCATGAAAACCATTGTGTTTTCTGTTGTCACGTGATCAGAAAACGGCCTTCTGTTGGATGTGACCTCACAGCGCATGATTTGTGATTCGAAAGTGTTTTCTCGCCAAAACAAAAAACGAAATTTCAAAAATTTATATCTCAGAAACTAGGCTACGGAAATAGTTGATGTAAACGTCATTCTTCATGGTTTTTTATCTACTATTTTAATAAAATTTAATCTTAAAACGTGAGAATACCTCATTTTCAGAACTTAAGGTCTAATGAGGCAACAGAAGATACAACCCAGAGTTTTAAGATTTCACACCCTTATTATTGGTGGTGTGTACAAGTTTTCCGCATTACCACAAAGGGATCTACGAAATTTCGGTTTTTTTGGTACACCCTATTAGTATGAATGCTATTATACCGCTCAGAAATATTGAAATGCGTTTTTCAAAAAAACTGAGGGTGATGGAGAAAAACTACTTGCATATTCGAATTCTGCGTGAAAAGTTCTATAAGAATCACCCATTTTCGTTCTTAGGTCAAAAAAAAGTTCGATTTTGTTGACTAGTGTTATTGACGTTTTTGGGTAAAGCATCGAACTATCATAGAATCCGTAATAATAACAGCAAACCTTAATGCAATACACCGTTTTAATCAACTAATATAGACGCACAACATATTACAGTTTTATAATCATAGGTATAGCATAAAGAAAGTTATGAAACCTATGGAAAAACTGACATTTTTACAGAACACATTTAACACAGAAAGAACTCACTAAAATTTGAAAAAAAAACCCACTTTTTCCGAAAAAACCCAATTTTATATGTTTTTTTTCAGGGTTTTATTGAAAAAACCCGAAAAAAACTCAAGAAGAAGAAGAATTCAAGAAGAAATATATTCAGATTCACTTCAAATGTGCTGAGAAGTATAAACGAAAGTGGATTAAATTAAAACGAAAATAACTTCAGTAATGATATAACAGACGCATCTTTTGTTCAGACAACGGTTAAAAAATGAAACTTTTTTATGGATGAAACCAACAATTTAATCCAACAAATAATACAAACGTGGTTCTTCTCTTCCCAGAAAGCAAACATCCCTTTGTTTTGAATAGTTAATCTACCTTTATCCTCAGACTAATTGCCAAGTTTTTACCTATCGCATGCATCGCAAAATAACCTCGAATATTTTTTCTCCATACGATTAAGTCTACAAACGAGGCATCATTTGAGCCAAACCAGTATAACTACTTCAAACAACAAAAGTATCCTATATTTGTCATTCGCATTAAAATTTATCGTCGTATTTATGAGGGCACAATTGCATGAGAATTTAAAGAGGGAATTTGCGTTAGACTTGGAAATAAACAAAAGAATATTTGTGCCCTTGCAGAAAGCGTAGGACAATGTCTCTTAGAAATCATTTTAATCTCCACATAAATTTGCGGGGAGGGTTATTTTATTCTCGTTTCGGGGAAAGTGTGTAGAATATTGTCTTTTAGAAGTGTGGGGAACTTAGTTGGTTTTGGTGAACGTCCAGGGGAACAAAAGATCCCATTCTGGCGTAATAGAAACTAATACATTAAAAATACAATGGATATAACAAAAAAAAGAAAACAGAAAACAATACAAAAACACACACACAAAAAATAATTCTAGAACAAATGAAATAAATACATCAAGATTCAAATATCAATTAAAAATACATTGTGATTCAATTAAAAAAACAAATGAATAAAACAAAATATATTGAAATTAATAATTTTGTTTCCATTGGCAAAGTCTGGTGGCTGCAAATATAATATCGCTTCATAAAAATTTTACAAATAAAAGTCTATGTCGTCTAAATTTATAAGGAAAAGAAAAAGTTCACACTTAAAAGTCGAAAGCTGTTTAATACTTTGGAGATCCCGGGGCAAATTGTTATAAAATTTGGGTGCTAGATAGAAAAAATGCTTACGGAAAATTTCTTTAAAATATCTAGGAATTTTGTACACTTCATTTGGCCTTCTATGGGATACGTATTCTTTTAAGTTACAAATTGATTTATTACGGTGCAAAAAATGTGAAACACGGTATAAAAAACTTAAAAAAGGGTATTGTGTTCCAGTAGCGTGTACTTTTACTAACAACATTTTTGAGGATGATTTAATTGTTTGTCAAAATATTCATACAACAGCGGCTATTAATTGAGAAAAAAAATCTTACATGTTTTGAAATATTCAAGCAACCGTAAGTAGGGTCTTTAAAAAAAATTATACTCAGTTAAAATTTGTTGATGTTGTTTTATTATTCCTTATGTTAAGGTCAAGGTTCTTTTATAGCATAGATTAGTAACAGCGCTCAATTTTCTTGTTAAATACGTAAATGTTATATTTTCTTGGATTATAATTGAGAAGGATAAAGACAGAGTTCCATTCCTTTTTTTCATTGAAGATTTAAAGTTCCCATTCAGATAGTTTTAACTTAAAGAGTTGCAATGCATGGATGCAAGAAACTTTTAGAATTGGGCTATCTACAAAGTAAAGAAAAATCAATTGTTAAATTAAATTTTCTTCGTAATATTTCGACTAAAATTTTCCAAATGCCTAGAAAACGTGTTTTTCCGTAAATTCTTCCACAAGCGAATTTAGATTTAACTAAATCCTCACTGTAAAGGAATAAAATTTAAAAGTAACTGTGTAAAAGTCAAAGTGTTTCGGAATTGTTAAAACAAATATAATCTTCCATTTGAAAGATGCATAATATAATCATAAAATTGGGGCCTAGGTATACCATGCTTATCCGATGTGACAACTTTCAACGCCTACAAGCGGCAATGTCAGGAGTTATAATTTAAAAAAACTTTTAGACATTTGCTAAATTAGTCAGTTAGAATTTACTTAGTTTTTACGTCCTAAAACGCTTCTCATAAGGCCGGCGAAAATGAGATATTTTTATTTGTATTACTTTAGTAAACCATTAAAAGTATTCTTAGATCATATAGATGGAAATTTCTCATTTTTACGTTATAAGCGTTTAAAATCTACGTAAATTCTACCTAATTGAGTAAGCGTTTTAGGGGTTTTATTTAAGGTTGCACAAGTTGTCTTTTCGTACTAAATCGATGCTGCTCAAAAACTTTATAACGGACTAATTTAGCATATTTCTAATAGTTAAAAAATAAAAATTATAACTCCTAACATTGCCTCTAGGGGATCTTGAAAGTTGTTTCATCGGATAGGGCATGGTCACTTTACTACACCTAGACCCCACTTTTATAACTATATCTGTAAAGGTTCAAAATTTATTGGGGGTGGACAGCTATCTTGGGACATACTGTACAGTTGAGGAAAAAAATGACTCAGTTGTGATTTCTGGCGAACCACTCTGGTTAGGAAGACAACATAGGAGTCGTTTTTCATTAATTGAAGTATTCTTTTACCCAAAAAATTTTCGAGTCCTTAGGGGGTCGTCTTCATATTAAACGAAACACTAACTTTTTTCCAATGGGGACCCCCAATTATTATTAGTTTTTCTGAAAGGCCATCCCCCCAAACACTTAAATACCCAGTTTCATCCAGATTGATTTTAAATTTTTTTAAAAAATCAAATTACTTTTGTTTTATTTATTGATTGTTATAAAGGCTACCTCCTATAACTAAGCTAAAAAACTATAAAGTTTCATCAAATAATTGAACGTTTATCCCCTTGACAGAAAAAAATGTGGATATTTTTGAGAAGTACGGAAAGTAACCGAACACACCAGTTCATTTTCTTTATTTTTATAAAGAATATTTTTATATAATTAACGTATTGCAAACACCCGAATCCTTCGTGGCATGTAACTGATGCTATCAAAGCATACTCACAACACACAAAAAATAAAAACACAAAAAAATAACGGGACGTACCCAGAAACAAATCGAACCTCACGTTTCCTCCCCTCCAGTCATCCATTCTATAACTCCCCCTTCTTTAAAATTCAACACAAAACCCAGCCCTGGCCCCGGGTAATTTCACTAAGAGCCCCTCCGCCCCGGTAAGAATCTAACAAAATAAATGCGCCTCGTAAATTTGCCCCTGGCTTTATTCGGAGGGAGCCCCCTGAAACGGCTTTTTTATGAGATCGAGATCTCTTCTTGTATCGCCCGCACTCTGTTGTGTGCCCAATGGAAGGAAAGTCCGATGCAACGAGGGGCTATTCGTAGTCCGGATCTTCGTTTATACAGAAGGGAAGAGGTTGGCTTTTAGTGTTATGGAGACGCTTCATTTGTGGGAGCTGTAATGAGGCAGTAAATGCGGCCTTTTTTGGGAAGAAGTGTGCTTGTGTTTGAGTAAAGAGTGAAGCCGTAATCTGGGATGGGACATCCATCCATATTCATCCAAAACGAATGCGTTTGTTGTGGGTTTGGGTAGTTAATGTTTACAGTTTCACACAGTGTTACTAATACGTAAACAAACAGAAACAATGTGAATGGCAGAGTCATTGGTTCTGTAGTATATTATGAGGGGAGTGGGACATGAAAATGCCAGGAAACTTGGAGCACAGCTCATACCAAGTACCTCAAGTTCACTTAACTGCAACTTAGAAGTAAACGATATTTGGCCAAGCATGGCAAAAATTCCAACCTTTTTCATTGCTTGGGGTATTTAAGAATCGTGAGTGTAAAGACTGGGGAAAAAGATTAACTTACCCCTGTGGCGAAGTAAGGAAATTTTCTTATGGTCTTTATTCACTATAATACTTCTATGCTTGTAAAAAAGTTTCGGGATGGAAAAATCCTTTCGAAGGTCTAGAATAATTATTGTAGAAATTGTGAAAATTTATAGAGTTAAGTTATACTTGAAAAGAAACACATTAATTTTTTTGCGTAATGTAAGAAAAATAAAGTTTATTTTATCAACATATAAAATTAATAAATTACTTCAGAAGAATTATTAAATTTTAGAAACTTTCTTTAAATTTATCAAGAACTTTAAAAGTCGTATGAGAGAGTAAAACATAATTTACCTCACAGTTATATACCTTTAAAACAGGGGTGGATATGTTAAAATAGTGAATAGTACAATAACAATAATTCAAGAGCCTAACCAATCTCTTGATTGTGAAGAATTTAGTGACATATATTAAATTCCAAGGATGAAGTTTTATTTCAAGAAATAAGATTGGTTAAAATAGCAGTTTTGGAACAATTTATATTGATATAGAAAATAAACTATTGCTAAATTCTTGTAAATTTATACTGAATTTCAAATTTATTTAACAAAGTACTAGATTAGGGGTGAACTAATTCCTATCTTTAAGAACTTGTTACACTTTCTCAAAGAATGAAACAAAGAAAAAAATGCAAAAAGATTTCATTTGCAACCAGCTAAGCATTTGGTGAATTATGAGCACAAAATGCATTACTCAGCGTCTGGTGAATGTCAAGAATGTTTAAGTTGGACAAAGCAAAGTATCCTTTTGAGGATCATTAGTCTCCATCCCGTTAAGAGGCGGGACATTTAGTTTGCTGTAGTTTTCCATTTGTAAGTAATTTATGTCAAAGCTTTGGAGGGAACTCTTAAGATTTTTTAGGACTCTATTGAGTAAAAATACATTTTATGTATGATACAAGAAAACAAAATGAATGATATGGATACTTAATTTTTAAGAATAGTACTCAAAACTAAAAAGGTTTCTTAGTATGGTTGATTTTATAAAGCTTTTTAAAAAACAAGTTTATTGAAAAATAATTTCCTGTTTATGTGTGTTTGAAGGGGAAAAAGGATGGGGCATTTTAATAAAAGAGATACAAATTTTAACTTTTATCACTACCTATTAGTCTCTAATAAAATTTAACGAAAATAAATATAAAATTATAATAAATTGACGTATTAAGTAATTGAATAATTTCAATAGTTCTAAATTGATTAATTTTCTATGCATTCACCATTTGGTGAACACATTTCTATGGTTAATACTATATTGTTCACCAAGGGACTCGTCCAGTTGAAACAACACATTATTAAAGTAAAGTTTGGTTATTTATTTTTGGTTTCTAATATAAATTGTTCCATATTTTTTTTTTCATTTATAGAAAGAATTATCATGTACATAAAAATAGACTTTAAGATTTAAAAAATACAACGCTTAAAATACCTATTCATAGTGTTTTTGGGAATAATAGAGTTTTGAAGCTAAAAAAACATTATTAACATTTTTGCATAGGAAAGGTTATAGCACTTGTGTTATTCAGGAGTTACCTACAATTTTAGTATTAAATAAATAGTTAAAATATATAAAACGCCATTGAAAATAAAAGATAACTAAGATAGGGATTAAAAGGAAGATTATGTATTTCTATATTAAGATATTTTTCTGAAAAATTTAATATGCATTATATAAACCAGTTATCTCATTTATATCCTTAATTCAAAATCCCCTTCTTAATCTAGTTTAAACTGAGATAACAAAATAGTTAAATCAACGAAAACAAAGAGAGTATTTATCAAAGGTGTGCCATATAAAGACAATTTTAAACACCTTTTCTGTCAACGCACTTCACTACCTCCTCGATCAATTAATCATCCACAAACAGGTCCGCACATCAAAGAAAGTTACCAACTTCAAACTCACCGCATTAACCCCACCTCCAGGAATTCCAAAATCCCTCCATTTTTTTCCCAGAATTCCCTTCTCCTCCCGCCAATACTTAATCATTTCGCTTCATAAGCCTTCCTCCTCCCCAAGGTAATGATGCTGAGAGTGAGAGAGAGGAAGTGGACCAACCTCCTGAAGGAAAAGTTCATGTTCAAATCCGGAGTTTAATGAAGTCCTTTGACTCTTCCTCTCCTGGACTTTCGAGCGTCCTTTCTACCATCCCCCCTCAGGGGGTGTCGGTTTGGCAGAGGGCTAATGAGAGACCAGGACCCTCCCTTGTTAGGATGGGAGGCAATAACCACTCCGGTGCCATGCTTGAGATATTATTAAGTTGAAAGTTTTGGAAGAGGGGTTTAATGTGTGCTTTTGTTATGTTTTAAACGGTTGTTGTTGTTGTTTAATGTATTTTTTAAAAAGTTGGTTTGTTTGGTTGTGTCTGTAATGACAAGAGGAGGGGGAGAATGTTAAATATGATTACTAGTGCTACATTATTGTACTACATTTTGGGTATCGCTGGAGAATAGATTTGGGTTAACAGTAAACTTTAAATGTTATTCACTCGTAGGTTCAATTCCGTTAAAGTTCCCACTAAATATCGCCAATATCCATTAAACGCCACCTGTATGCTCACATATCGACACATTATTCGGATTTTTAATGATAAACTGAACATTTATTGATGTAATTAAACATTTTAATCTTAGAGTTTGAAATTATTTAGCAGGTTTTCTACTTTTTGGTGTCCAAAAGAGCATGGTGGTATTTAGTGGGAACTTTAACGGAATTGAACCACCCTCTAGTAACCCAAAATGTCATGTCAGCACTAGTAGCCATATTTAATAGAAAATATTAAATTAAAGGGGATTGCAGAATATAATGGATATGAAATAGAGGAAGAAAATATCATGACAATGAAAGGTATAGAACAGAGCGTGAGATCATTCAGAGTTTGGTTTGAATTAATGAAACAGGTATTACATAAAATGGAAACTATAGATTAGTTTACGAAAGACTTTAAAATTAATGGAAGAAAAGGGGAAAAAAGAGAAACGGAACGAAAAATACAGGGGAAAGGTGAAGAGCTGTTAAAAAGAGGTAGTATAAAAATAAGAGGAAAAGAATGAGAATTCAGGAATAAAAGAGACTATAAAGAGGAGAAAAGAGAGAAATGAAGGAAGGGAAAATATGAGAAGCAGGAAGAAATGAGCATAATAAGAGAGAAAATAATGAAAAATAAGAGAAATATAAGAGAAAAAGAGAAATAAATTTAATAATTTTTTTTCTTACCTTAAGATAATTTCCACAAAGCAGATAGTAAGAATTTTTTTTGTTTAAAATTTGTTTTGAGGGCAAATCAGCATTGATTGCTTTATTTTTTCTAAATAATAAAAGAGGAACAAAATGATAGACCAAACAAAAGAGCTCTCAAAGAACATATAAGAAATTAATCACTATCAAATAGTTAGATACTGCGGTACCATTAAACCGTCATTTCAACAAAAAGTACCACTAACCAACGACTCTAAACTACTAAAGCTTCAAATTCTCGTCTAAGAAGTCACTAAACCACGGAATTGACCTCTTTGTTGGGGGAAATTAATTACAGCCATTCTCGAACACTCACTTTGTAGCCAAACGTTACGGCCCAACGGCTTTTTGATGCTGTAAACAGCAGTGATTAATGACTGTATTATCGTATATAATAGATCCCTTTGGAATCGCCAGGTCATTTTGGTAAAGCAATCTATTATGTCTTCAATCAGTAGAGACTGTTATATTTATTAAAGTGAAGCAAAAGTCCTTAAAATTTTCATGAAATTGACTTAGAAAATTATTCTTATATCATTTTAACTCTAGTATTGCCATGATGATTCATGAAAAAAAATAATAAAAAAATTCTTGAATCTAAGTTTTGCAACTATTTCCCTATTAGTTGTAGAAAATTGTGAATATAGCGAAAGGAAAAAAAGTGCTATGTCAAAGTGCTTCACTATAACGCTTGTAAATTTGTAAGTGACAAAAGTTTGTGCCTTTTTAATCAAGTGAAAAAATCGAGAATTTTAGGAAACACTAAAACGACTATGGTGCAAATAGCTGTGGACTACCATGGTAAAAATTAAAAATATAGTGTTAATCTCAGGAATTTTTAAGTTTCATAACTGACCACAAGTTACTTATTATATAAATTTAGAATGTCCTAAGAGTTTTCCTATTTGTTCTATTGTTATGCCTTTTTAATTTAACATGAAAAATATTAGTTAAATAATAAGCAAGATTAGTAATTTGATTTCTTTACAATTTTTAAGGTATAGTTTTTCTTCTTTAACATTATCAGTGAGTGGGCTTGATTCCTAAAATTATTGAAAAATATTTATTATAATTTTATTTCTTAAGGCCCCAACAGACGATCAACTTGGTTATCAACCTGGTTGACAACCAGGTTGAATTTTTAATGCCCATGAGAACTAAAACCAAGCCCCTTTTTATTTTAAAACTACCCATCTTCATAATACTATCAAATTTACTCCTATTTGAATTAAGTATTATTTACAGGTCGTAACAAAATTAATTGTCACCCGTTATTTAACTCAAACCACATTACAAAAGAAAACGTAATGAATTATAACCCACAATTACAACAATGTGTCACACATTTCATTGTGGGAATCTGTAATAATGTGTGGTGACCAGATTTACTTCTGGTCACAAACCAAAGGAAACGTCAGTGCTGTCCCTTAACTAGCAACATTAACGTAATTGAAGATACTTCTAGACAGACGGTTTAGCGTTATTGCTTAGCTTAATTACCTTGGTTTATGCGTAGGATTTTAAGACTTTTGAGTATGGAGCAACATGCATTCATTTTAAGCGGTGGTAAATGTCTAGGTTAAAGGAAATATATTATATCCTTTTATGTATTATATGTATTTAACAATATGCTATTTTTTAAATAAGCATTGTGAGTTGTTAGGTGATTTTGCTACATTAAAGCAGTTTAGTGATGAGGAATTTAATGAAGGGCTAATTTGAACGCTTTTCAATTTTTGAGTATCAGAAATATTGATTTTGACTTAAATATGTAGAATATATTGCATTCAATTTTGTAAATTATTTATTCAGTGTTAATAATTATAGTATATAGTTATAAATTATAGTGGTAAATAATTGATTGCATTTATTCGGAAAAAATAATTTATACAAAAATAAAATATTTTCACACATGTTTTCAACTATTATTATAATGTTTTATGATGAGTTTGTTTAGTCTTAGTTCTTAGTTGGAAAGTTTAGGAGACATTTGCATACTCTAAGTCTAAGGTGAGCTGCTTCCTCTCTCTTAGTTTTTATTTAGTACTTAGCAAACCTTAATATCCGATGCTTATTTTTCGTGGAATATTGCTCACTAAACTAGATTGTATAGTGAATATAATGCATTTAAAGCGACAAATAACGATATATTGTTTAGTTACAAAACTATGTTTATGATATAAATGAGTTCATTGTTTATTTCATTCGTTTAAACACCAAGCTATGAATAACTGTAATTTGTTATCTATATTCAGTTTTGGGATTTACAAGAATTTCCTTACTCAACAAAAGCTCCAAAAAAATTCATTTATTAACACTTTTTTTGTCACACTAGCAACACTTTTGTTTGCTGTCAAGTAGAACTCCTTATCACTTTATTGTGTTGTTATAGTGTTCTGAATATGTTTGGAACGTGTTAGAAATGTTTTCTAAAATGTGTTCTGAATATGAAAGTGTTCTTAAATTTGTATCGAGACATTATAAGAATTATGACTGAAATATTTTAACACTTTTACAACACTTCCTTTTTCTCACACAACACATTTGCAACCCGATTCCTATACAATCAAAAAGTTTTTACTTAGAAGTATTCAGTGTTTACTTAGCGTTCCAAAAGTGTTTCACCCATTTTGCAGTGCAGTAGTGTACAACACATGTAGTAGTGTATCCCCATAAAGCTATTGTTTTAGTTGTAGACCTGAATAGTAGTGGTTGGATATATATTACTACACTTATATTTTTAATGGTTCATTAATAGATTTATCAGTTTTGTATAATACTCACTTCTTAAAAAACGTAAAAGAGATGAAATGTAAAATTCTACATGTCCATATACCTATGATCAAATTTAAGATAAATTGTATTCTAGCATAACAAACTAAAACATCTTTCATATGTTTCCTTTACGATGTGATAATACTAGCCTCATTCATTACTCTTTATATATTGAAGAATAGCTCAGAATGCATCGTAACAAGAAATAGTTTACGCCGCATATAGCTCATTCACGAGTTCTTGACGATGAGAAATAGTTCGATCACCTTTATAATTCGAACAACGGAGGACCTTCAACCCTTCACGCTCTACTTCGCAACACATTTCTTTTGCTTAAAATCTCGTGATCATACATTCCCACCAAGATGATGATGGTGGTCTGTATCTGTATCGTCTACCCGAGATCATATATTCTGGCGAATCATCAGTACCCCATACGAGTTTCGAACAAGGTGTAGAGAAAGTTCACACAGCGCCATTTCTCTTTTTGGCCGCGCAAACGATTTTTCAGTTTTGTTTCGAATGAATCGTCTGCACGCGAAAAGAGAGAATTTCTTTTCCCGAAACTGGCAACGCGTTCCGTTTTCGGGATGAATGTTCGGAAGCGGAGATTTTCAAAGGGTTATTGTGTAGTTGAAAGTTAGTGGGAGGTTTATTTGATTTTAAAAACGTTCTTCCGACGATGTTTCTAAATCTTTGGGGCTTATGTTTTAGTTCTTAGTTAGTTAAAAGAACTTAAGTTAACTAAAAGACGCTTTTATAAAAGCTTAGCGAAAAATTAGGAAAGAAAACTTAAACGAACTTGAAACGATTTTATTCATTTTCTAAAGTGTTATTTTAATAGTTCTTAAAATCAAGTTTAATTAATGTTCTTAGTAAGTTAAACTTGGAAAGTTCTTACCCACGCTTAATATTTACTAGTTTTTTTTCTTTTAATTGGAATATATTAAGTTACATCGTAAAAAGTGATTAAAATCTTGAGAGTTAATTTCTTCATGTTTTTCATGTGTTAGAAATTTTGTATTCTACCTACTATAATGTTCTGTTATCTTTCATGAAATGAAAAGAAAATCAATTCAAACTCTTTGTGAAGCATAAAAGAAACATATTTTTACAATGAAAGTACATGGTAATACTCCATATTACACTAGAATGGGGGTTCGTCCTTTTTTTAAAAATATATTTCAATTGAACGCATTGGAACAGTACATTAAGAAAAGTTTGATGTTATACAACAGACTAAATCTTAATATTGAAAGAACATTTCGCATTCCCGAATAACCATCAAACGGGAAAAATCATTCATGACCCCTTTCAAAGAAAGTACGTTTAAGAAAAACGAGGTATTTGTTTCTACATAATGCTTTCAAACGATTGAAAAAAACTAGTCCACTAAAAAGGAATAAAACTGCATACTTCATGATTACATGAACCGTGAATTTCCCAAGGCTAAGGTAAAAAAATCGGTCAAGAATATTTCATTTCAATTAGGTTGAAAAGATGCTTGAAATATTTTGACTAATGACGACGAACATTTCTTTTAAACACTTCAAAAATTCCTCAGATGGGAATAAATTAGTTTTCGGCGTTACCTTTTCTTATTTATGAAAATAACATAAGAACATAAGCTAGTAATTACTGTAGTAAATTATTTTTTATGGGTAATTAACTCCGTAAGTTAAAAAAATGATATTAATCTCCTGATGGCATTATTTTAATTATATTTTTTTGAGAATTTTGTTTTAAGGAAAGGGCAAAAGTGTTCTTCATTTCCCAAATGTAGCTAATTTTTAGTGAGTGTTTATACGGTTTGGGACCTTGATTCTTAAAACGAGATTTTAATTAATATCAGTGGACTATTTCCTTTTTCCAGTTAAAACCTTTTAGGCGCTGATGGAATATATGTAGTTTTTGAAAGAACCAAAGTTACGAAATTGTGGGAAAATTTTCCCTTAGATTGGAAGAGCATAATTTTCAAGAAGTGCAACCGTCTGTACCTGAACAGTTTATACTCTTTCAATCCTAAGCCGCCCGAGATTACCATTGAATCCTATGGAAAATTTTAGGCGGCTAGGTCTGAAAGGGTTAAAGAACAGTTCATGTTAAATTATCAATGACAACAATTCAATCTTTCTTCCAAAAGAAAAAAATCCAGACATATATAATCCCTTTTTAACTTCCCAAAACATAAGTTTTCGCAAATGAAAATGGGAAAAAAATCTTTTCTACAACTTCTCCGAAAGTTGGTTGCTTTCTTTCTGTTTCCTGCCTTCGTAGAGGGCAATCTCGTTTGGCCTTCTGAAATGATAAAAGTGGATTTCAAATTTTTTTTTTGAAAAACCTAACCTGGAAGAAATCGAGGGAGTGCGAAAGAACGCAATCGGATGTCCTTTCAAGAGGAAATGGACTTCCGGTGGACCATGTATGGGGAGATTATTTCCTTTTTCGACCCCCCATTTCTAATGGAAAGAAAGATGCGACTATTATTATTGCTGCCGATAGCATGGTCCACTGAGGAACCTTTGGGGTACATTTATTTTTCTGTGTTTGGTTTTTTATCATGTTTTATATCATGTTATTGAAATGATCCTTTCCTTTCCCATCATGAAGAAGTCGTTGTGGTAAATTATGAAGACTCGCTATTTTTAGAGGTTTAAACCCCTCCCCCAAGTTGACATTTCTGTGAAACATCTCCCCAAGCAGCAAAAACGTTTGAGATTTGTCCAATTTTCGCCCGGGAGGGCCATATTTCGTTCACTTCTAGTTGCTGGAGTTCAAATGTGATCGTGGCTCCCAGACTGCTCTAGCAAGACTCGCTACTGGCCATCTGAAGTGCCTTTCTTTTGAACGTGGCAGAATAATCCACCCCATTTGTGCACAATGCCGTAGCCCCTCCAGCTTCACCGGATCACATTCTTGGATGCGTCCGACTTTCCAAAGAGGACTTAACATCTGACCGCCCTCTCATGGTTATTGACTTTTTGGCGGTCAACAACTTGATGGAGTTGATCTGACAAATGTCAGATATTCTGAGGATAAATAACAACAACTTCTAGCTGCAGTTAGGTAAACTTAACATGTTTGGCATGCTAAGGTCGATACTATCATTGAGGTGTTGGGAGCAACAACGATATTCCTCCAATGTAACACTCTCTAAAAAACCTGTTGATTTTTGTCAAATTTGCTGCCAGAAAACGCCTGTAATTTATACATGGAAATCTTTTTGTATGGAATCCTGTTATTGCATACAAGACTTTCTTTGTACACAATAACAGAATACAATACATACTTTACTGAAATAATTTGTCTGAATTAATTTTATCGAATTAAATGTAGCTTAAACAGTCAGATACTAGCAACTGGCAGCAAATAATACCAAAAATTAATTGATAACAAAAGCTTTGATTTTTGAAGTTGAAGAATATTTTTTAAAATTAAAATAACAATAAGCTTAGACTAATAAAACATTTGAAATATTCGTAAATAATGAATTCAAATAAATAAAAATTGCGATAAACTCTCACCAGAGTATTCAAATTGTCATTCGCTATTCTAGACTCTGAATGAAAGAAACTAAAAAAATATTGGTTTAATTTTGAATTGTTTTTTAAAACTCCAATTTTATATAATTCCTAGTTCAAATTACATCTGTTTAAATAAAAATGAGTATAGTTTTCCGCAGTTTCAAATGGAATATTAAAACTTCAATCCAAACTACGCAGTTAAAAATACTATTCATTCTACATGCATATAATACCCCATTTGAGCTTGTGAATTTGAGTAACAGTGTCTGGATACATGATTTGTGTCTAGACAATCAGTTGTAACCAATATAACAGTTGGAAACTTAAGACCTTGTTTTCCACATTTACTAATACTTCCATCGCTTTAAATTGATTCATTCCTAAATATCCCTATTTTTTATCACAATAATCGCCACAAACGTTAGCATAAAATTACACGCATTTTCCATAAGGGTTCCTTCATTGTAATTCTAAACTACTTTTCTACAAACTCGGAATAAACTTTGAAGATAATTTCAGTGAAGATTTTTGAAAGATCCATTTTATTCTACAGGGTGTCCCATCAGTGGCGAATCCAGGATTTTCGTCTGGGGGGCTGAGTGTCACAAGTAACTTAATTGCTATTATGGGCTATTCAAATATAAATGTAAGCAACTGAAAGGGGAAGGGGGTTGCCAGTCCCCCAGCCAGAGTATTTTTTAGGGGGGTTACTCAACATCTTTTCTGAGGTCTAATCTTAGGTTTTAGGTGAGATGACTTCGTAAGGTTTTAATTTTGGTGTACTATAAGTTTCAAAAATGTGTAAAAATGTGAACTCCAAGTAAAAAGGGGGTCTGGGGGTCCTCCCCCAGAAAATTTTTGAAAAGTTGCCCCTCAAAAATAGTGTTTTAGCTCATTTTAAAGCCTTTTAGATTCCACTCAAAGAGCACCACTCATTGTAAGCGGCAGTATTTTCAAGGAAAAATGTTTGTTGCATACAAATACAAATACAAATTAAGTCGACCAACTACAGGCGTAAGCCCAGCAAGGTTGGTCCAGTCTTTTTAACCCAAACTACCGGAATCCCAGTATCTGTCAATTTTCCTCTTCAACTCGTTTACCCCACTTGAATTTACAATTGTTTCAGGCAACACATTCCATTTATCCACTATATAATGAATTGGAAAATTTCTAGGGGGTTTAAGGGTTCTTGTTCCAGAAAATTTTTTGAATTTTACCCCTAAAAGTTGCATTTTAACTCATGTTTAGACATTTTAGGTTACAACAAAGAGGATCACTCCTTTTAAATCCCTAAAGTTTCAAGGAAAAACCGTACTTATTAGATTCCAAAATTTCGAGGGGGTTTGGGGTTCTTCCCCCAGAAAAATTTTGGAATTTTTACCCTTAAAAGTAGGGTTCCGATACATTTTGAGACCCTTTGGGTAACACCACCGAATGTCCGCAAGTGTTGAAATTTCTTTTATTCACGTTTTGGTAATAGCAATAAAGCCAAAAAAGAAATTTAAACACGTTGCGGACATTCGGTGGT
Source organism: Tetragnatha versicolor (assembly GCA_024610705.1). Lineage (NCBI taxonomy): Eukaryota > Metazoa > Arthropoda > Arachnida > Araneae > Tetragnathidae > Tetragnatha > Tetragnatha versicolor. Next base: position 52,221,537 of record JANDEH010000004.1, on the reverse strand, counting down.
GTTACCCAAAGGGTCTCAAAATGAATCGGAACCCTACTTTTAAGGGTAAAAATTCCAAATTTCTCTGGGGGAAGACCCCCAGACCCCCTCGAAATTTCGGAATCTAATAAGTACGGTTTTTCCTTTAAACTTTAGGGATTTACAAGGAGTGATCCTCTTTGATGTACCCTAGAGGATCTCAAAATGAGTTAAAATGTCACTTTTAGGGGAAAAGTTCAAAATTTGTTCTGGAATAGGAGCCCCCTAAACCCCCTAGAAATTTTCCAATTCATAATCCTATAAACTTTTTCCTTAAAAATTCTGCCGCTTACAATGAGTGATACTCTTTGGGTGGAATCTAAAAGCTTTAAAACGAGCTAAAATACTATTTTGAAGGATAAATTTTATAAATTTTTATGGGGGAGGACCCCTGACCCCCCTTTTACTTGGAGTTAACATTTTTACACAATTATGAAATTTAGTGCACCAAATTAAAACCTTACGAAGTCATCTCTCCTAAAACTTAGTTTTCCTAAGATTAGACCTCAGAAAAGATGTTGAGTAACCCCCAAAACAAAATATGGCTACAGCAATGGGAACCCCCCTTCCCCCTTTCAGTTGCTTACATTAACATTTCAACAGCCCATAATAGCAATGAAGTTATTTGTGAAACTCAGCCCCCCCAGACAAAAATCCTGGATTCGCCACTGTGTCTTATTCCTGGGGGGGCTGCAGCCCCACAGCCCCCCTACTGGATTCGCCACTGTGTCCCATAAATAATGGGTCACACTTCTACGGGGGATAGTAGACACCTAGACGAGTCAGAATCACATTGGATTTGGGGGTCCCAGACCAAATCCCAGGGAGTTAAAAATGGCGCGACACCCCAAAAAAATTATTGAAAAATTCAATTTGTAGAAGAACTACTATTGATAAAAATTTAGTTATGGTCTCAAAAATTGTGGTTTAATATGATCTTGAAAATTATTTCAACGGTCTTACTTTTAAATTTGTTTTATTATGAAAAAAGTTAAAAAATCACAAAAAATGTGAAAATTCTGCCAAAACCTCATTTTGTATTCCGAAATCCTTTCTTTTGATTTTGTAATCTGAAAGATCATAGTAGTAAACCCTTAAGTCCAAAGTTTCACGTAAAAACCATCAATATTAAACGCTTGAGATCCTATTAAAGTTCGTTTTTTGGGTGCGCAAAGTGGTTTCCTATAACCGTTTCCAAAACGGCAGTTTGCGGACCCAAACAACTGACTTAAACTATGCTTTAAACTTTTTTGGGGTTTTTAAACCTTTTGTAATATAAAAATTTTAAACTGAAAACTTTTAAGATAATTTTAAAGATCATATTAAACCACAATTTTTCAGACCGTAATTAAATTTTTATCAATAGTAGTTCTTCTACAAATTGAATTTTTCAATAATTTTTTTGGGGTGTCGCTCAATTTTTAACTCCCTGAGATATGGTCTGGGACCCCCAAATCCTATGTGATTCTGACTCGTCTAGGTGTCTACTATCCCCCCTAGAAGTGTGACCCATTATTTATGGGACACCCTGTATATCATAAAGAAGAAAATAAATTTTTCCTACTTTTGAGAGCTAAATAGCACAATATTTTTTGCTAACTTAATATTTTTAAGCTCGAAAATTAATAAATATTACTAAGGTACTACTTGTACCCAATATGGACAGGGCTCTAAATATGGACACACCTAATAACTTAAAAAGTAAGACACTTGATTGAGTGTTGGCACTACATGTTCTTGAAGAAAAGCAGTTGAAAAGATAATTTAGTCTGGAAAGTGAAAAAAAAAGCGCACTGTTCGCCATTTTGAAAGAAATTTGGGTTTTCATGGTGTGCTGATCGTAATAACAGGTTAATTTTAAATTCTTTTTAGATATGGTAAAATTACTTTAAATATTAGAAAGTGGAGTGTTTTAGAAAGCGGATAAACCATATTTTCGTTCGCTATTGCGCATATTGATTGCTTAAAAATGTTTTCTTTGTTTATTTTTTACAAAATTAAGCAAAACTACGCCCTGTTCCCAATATGGACACCTTATGTCCACATTGGAAGTACAGCAAGTGAATCTTCAGATTCAGAAATTTGTAAAATAATTATCTGTTTTATGTTATTTTATTTAGCTAATTCATAATAAATTAATGTTTATATGTATTTTTAATCTTAATTATAGTATCCGTACATAACATTACGAAGTGCATGTTCTAAAGATATTTACTGTCCCCCCTCCCCCGCAATACTTTATGAAATATTTTTTTTACCCCCTCTCCTCTTAAATCCCTTGGAAGAGTGGTTCTTCCATACACCCTGTGTAGAAGGTCAATAAGTAGCCATCTGTCCATAATAGGGACAGGTGGTTCCTAATATGGACACTTGCAAACATTTTTTGTTTTTATCATTGAAATTAAACCAGAATAATTACAAGATCGCTAATTTTAATAATGATAGTCAACAGTCCAGGGATAGTGGTCATACATATTTGGAGTCCTATAACGTGTACAAGGGGGTGAAAAAATGCATTTTCCTTAGGGTGTCCATATTAGGTACAGGTACCTTACTCAAAAAGCTTTCACTGTGTTCCATATTTATAGTTTTTCTTGCTTATCTCACCTTTGCAATAAGTTTACGATATCAGATTTTAAGAACCGAATAAAGATTTATTACAAATTAAGAATATAATTTCTAATTAAGTGAATTTTCACTCAATGACACCACTCCTTAAGTGTTGAAATCTCCAAATGGTAAATAAATATATTCTTTAAGTTTATTGCCAAAAACTGATGCTGTATTTGAAATGAAGTAGAAGGTGTATTTGACGTAAAGGTTATCGAGTACCACTCGAAAATGTTGAGAAATCCTAAATGGTTGGGGGATAAAGTGCATCTATATCAAATATCCAGACACTCTTAAACAGCCATAAGGTCATTTGAAACATCATTTTCAATATATTGTATATTTCATCTGTTGTGATATCAAACATATTATGCCATGGATATTACCGAAATGTGTAATATTAATGAACTATATTAGTGTAGAAATGTTCAGAAATTCGACAGAAGTAAGAAGTCAGTGGAAGTTAAGTGGTTTTCTCCTATGTAATAAGTGGGTTTAATCAAATTTTAGTGAGTTCTTTCTACGTTAAATGTGTTCTGTCTAAAAATTGTCAGTTTTCAATAATTAAGTGGGTTTTTGTTCAAGTTTGTTAAACTTTGAAAAAAACACACTAAAATTTAAAAAAATATCCTAAACTGTGGAAAAAAAAAACATTCAATTTCGAAGTCATTTCGACAGAAGTAAGAAATAGGGTGACTTTATTTATTGGTGTGAATTATTTTTGAGAGCTGTGTTATTCTTTGGTGTGCTTTTGTTTATTGTGAAAATAAAAATGAATAGTTGAAACAGTATCAATAAGTTGTAGGCAATAGATTTATGGTTTAGATCACATAGGTTTGTGTAAAAAACAGGGTTGGCAAAAACCCGGCTTTTTTCAACAAACCCTGAAAAAAAACCCTGTTTAAAACTGTTTTTTTTCAAAGTTAAGAGGTTTTCTCCTAAATAGTAATTGGGTTTAATCAAATTTAACTTTGAAAAAACAGTTCAAAACTTTCGCATTTCTGGCACTAAATTTTTCTTGTATCTTCGAACAAACCTATTTCACTTCTATCAGAAATTTCCTCTTTTCATATCACGAGTGTTCTTGGAGAACCTCTGTCTGAGCATTAGCATCCAAGTTTGACGCTTTGCTTCGTATAAAACCAATTATAAGTCCGATCATTTGATTCTTTAATTGCCCCACCCCGGGGCCTCTCAGGTTCAATTAATCTGATGCAATACTTTGCCACAACATCACATTTCGTTTCTACTTTGTAATGAACTACTGTTGAATAAAGTTAATGAAATGAACAAATAATTCATAGAAGAGAAAGAGAAAAATTTTATGTATGATGCGTATGATTTTTTACTGATGTTTTTACATCGGTGGTTATTTTACGACTTCCTGGATTGTGTGATTAAGAAAACTATTTTTTAAATTTCCACACATTTTTGGATAAGTTTAAAAATCTTTTCACGGAACATCTAACGAAGGCTTCACGGACTACCGATTGGGAACCGCTGAACTAGAAGTAATATTGAACAGGAAGTACTCAAGATATAAACAATTAAAATTACCTTTATTAATCATCATATAAGAAATGTACAAATTGCAATATGAAGATAATAGCCCCCCCACCCCATGAAATCATCCAGCCAGATGAATACAGCAAAACATGACAAATAATGACGACTAAAATTATTAAAAATTACAAAACATTGAAAGCACGACTAAAATTATTTTGAAATAAAAATGGTAATGAAATATGTGTATTTACAATATGGGGGAAATACAAATGATGATGAAATATGTTGTTTAACAATGTGGGGAAATGATAACACAAAGATATTTACACTCGTGGAAATCCAAAAAAAACCCAAAGATGATTATACAAATGATTGCATGATCCCAAAGATAAAATAATAAAAATAAAAAAACTAACTTTAAGCTCTTTACACTCGGGCAAATCCAGGAAGAGACATCATAAAAATGATATGCATTGAGAATTTCACAATGGTTTTGAAAATTTCACCTCACAAGTTTAGTCATCAAACACTCTTCCTAAGTTAGACTAGATCCTTAGAGCCAATACCCAGCTTTAAAAAAGAGTGGAGGGTTGGTGGGATGTCCAAACAGTCGATCGTTTCATCACTTATACTGTTCGCCTCACGAAGACATTCCCTAACTTTGACCATCGACAGTTGCTTTAGAGACCGAGGTTGCTTTGTCTCCGGAACCTCCAAAACGTTGCTCTCTAAGTACAGGTCACAGGCTTTCTGGAGTTTGAGGAGGTCTTTGAAAAAAGGCTCCAACAGATCAAACATCTCTTTCCCGGTTATCAACGGATAAGGCAAAGCTTTCCACAGCAACCTGAGGACGTACTTGCCTTTTTCAGAATGGTAGAAGAGGGCAACCAAAATCTCAACCGCGAGTTGCATCCTCAGGTTGCCTTTGTTGAGGATTTCAACTCTGATTTTTCCAAGATTGGATCTAAAAGCAAAAGAAATGTCTTAATATCTTAGAGTAAACTTAGCATGGTTATAATTATCTACCGGTATCATTATTATTAATAGCACACATTTCATTTTAATAGCACAAAAGTCACATTTTGACCATTGCTCCTAAACAGCTTTTTTCAGTTAAAAAATGGTTATTTTCTGTATAAATACTTTTATAAATTCAACAATTAAAAAATTAGAATATTGCTCGTGGGAAATTTAGAGTATTCCTACCTAGATACCTCTCATTAGCTTTGTTTATTACTGAGAAAAAATTATGTGTAGTTAGAGGGAAAATGTAGAAGGGACTAGGGGGAAAAACACTACAAAAGTTCACTGGGGCGAAAAACACGAATTTATTCGGATTTTGAAAACACCCATGGTGCGAATTGTTGTGGACACACATGCCTATTAATAATCTAAAATATGAGATCTTCAGGTTCCAGTTTCACTTTGAGATTTCGAAATTTTGTCAAATTTATAAAATTTATTTTAAAATAATTCTACTTCATCCTGCCTCTATTTTAAAACCATATCTGGGTGAACTCATAATAAAAGAAGGAAGGCCAAATAGAAGTTTGAAAAATTTCATGCACCTAGAATTGCTGAACTTTTCAATTTATTGTACCCATTGTAAAGGAAAAGACGCGTACCCACTAAATAGCATAATATGCCGGGAAAAATAAATTTTTAAATATTGACTCCATATAGGGATCAAAAGTTGCGTATTACCATGCTGATTCATGGAAAAAATTGTTTCAAAATAATTCATCCAAGTATTGGATCTAAAAGTAGAGAAAATTGCTATATAATAAAATGGAAAAAAGTTAATATTTCTTTTTAGCCAAAATATGATTTAAAAGCTTCATGTAGTTCCCATATGATAGAAAAAAAATATTTCTAGTTACTTAATGCGATGATTTCATTAAGCGTATAGAGCGTTTATTTTCCCAATTAGAGAAACCCCCCTCCTATCCGTTTCTTTATTTATTGCCTTAACTGTTTAAGGTAAGTATTAAATTTGCTTATAATTTAGTCTTTGTAGGTATAAAATAATTAAAATACTAGCCTTCAGGTTAAAAAAGTATTATGCTTCAAAATCATACCTAATTATTGTTTTTTTAAGGGGGTATTCTAGTGTAGAGACATGAATTTTAGGTAATTTTTAAAGTGTCGTAAAAAAAAATCAATCAATACTTTTACTATCCATTTTTTATCAGTTATTTATTAATGTTTCAAGAGTACAGAAAAAAATTAAAAAACAAAAAAAGTCAAAAATTTAAAAAACTGGCAGCCGAAGAAGTGGGGGGCGTCAAAAAATTGGCAGATGAGTTTTGACATGATTTCAACCCTCCTAGTCATCTGAAATGAAAAAATAAAAAAGATTATTAATCTGCAATGATGTCGCAAGAATCAGAACTAGCGATGAGTGAAAAAATTCTTTTTTGACAAAATGGCGACTGTTTGAAAAAAAAAACGATTTTTTTTACCACTTTTTTGAGTTTCTCGAATTTTTTAAAAATAATCAAAATTGAAATTTGGGGATGAGGCTAGTTCCAATTCTTGAGAGGTCTATAAAGAAGATTCTCTGAAAATTTCAAGTGAATCGGTCCAGTAGAACTCGAGAAATCGTGACAAATATATTGAAAAAGTCTGTTCTGAGAAAAACGCATTTAAAGTTTCGCATAAAGTTTTTCGCTGTCAAAGTCATGAAATGATATATTATACTTACTTTTATTCAATCTCTGCCATTCCTGCTTCATACATCGGACCTTCTTTCCTGTTAATACAGATCACTTCCGGTTAGAGTTGGACCATTTCCGGTTAAATACGGACCACTTCCGGTTAAATACATACCACTTCCGGTTAAGAATGAAGCATTTCCGGTTAAGAATGAAGCATTTCCGGTTAAATACGGGCCACTTCCGGTTAAATGCGGACCACTTCCGGTAAGTTGCAGAACATTTCCTGTTAATACGGATCACTTCCGGTTAAAGATGAACCATTTCCGGTTAAATACGGGTCATTTCCGTTTAAATACGGACCACTTCCGGTGACTTACGAACCACTTCCGGTAAGTTGTGGACCACTTCTGGTGACTTACGAACCACTTCCGGTATGTTGCGGACCACTTCCGGTTACTTACGAACCACTTCTGGTTTGTTGCGGACCACTTCCGGTAACTTACGAGCCACTTCCGGTAAGTTGTGGAACATTTCATGTTAATACGGATCACTTCCGGTTAAAGATGGACCATTTCCGGTTAAATTTAGACCACTTCCGGTTGAATTCGGGCAACTTCCGGTCACTTACGAACCACTTCCGTAAATTTACGGACCACTCCGGTAAAGTTGTGGACCCTTCCGTACCAACCCTGAGAATTTTTTTGCACCCCTATATGTACCTTCTGTAATTAATTTATTTGTCTGGTGAAATTATTCGCAATTGAATAATTATTCGTCATCCACGAATAAAGTTAGTTGCGAATGAATTTTCAATTGCGAATAAAAATTCAATCGCCGGTGACAGATAACTTTATTCGCAACTGATTTATTCGAAGCTGAATTTATTCGTACGATTGACGAATAAATTTTCATTCGCGTGAGTGCCCAACTCTGCAACCGAACCAGTTTGGAGGCCGGGTCAGTAAAATGTCTATAGCTCCGAAAATAATTTAAATTTTCAAAAATCCTCTCGTAGACATATTCTTAAATAGTTAAACTTTGAAAATATAACAAAAAAAAAATATCGATTTTTTTGAAATTCTACACTAGAATACCCCCTTAAATGGACTATAAAATGGGATCCTTCCGACTTTTAAAATAAAAATATAAAATTAAACACTGGTATGGTTCTTCAGGGTAGATACCATAACGATTTAAACTGTACCAATGTGTAAAAAATTTAATAAAAATTTACTGCATTTTGTTTAAAATAATATGAAGAATTGGAATTTGCACACTTAATTTAATAACTTTATCACCCAAATTTGAAATTCTAGACCCTTGTGCAAACTGAAATCACAAAAATATGCATTTAGAAATCGCATTCTATCAAGTAAGTGCGACATTAAAGGAATTTTAAGCTTTAAAACATTAAAAAATTTTTTTAACTATATACCCTTATAAGAAAGTCATTTTGTAAATTTTCTCTTCTTTTGGAACCAATACTTTATTGAATCCCATTTAAGAATTTTTTAAAATAATATATAGCAATATTTTTAGATTATGCAAATATCTAATGATCTAAATATCTAAATATGATCTTTTAAGCTCCTTTTTCATAAACACATACGAGGGTTGTTTTTTAATTAACTTCCGTTTTTCTCCTGAAAAAAAAGTAGTAGGAATTTTGAAACAATTTTGGTGCTGGTAGTTAGATACATCCTTCAGGTTCAATTTGCCACCTTACTGAATAAAATCGGACATTTTTTCTATTTTTTATCGATTTTACAAGCGCGCTCCTCGAACTATTTTCCCGCCAACCCATAGAGAATTCCGCTTTTTTTCCTCCATTCGCTCCGTCCGCAATCACCTGATTGTTTAATGTTAATGCCTGCTCGCGGACGGAGCGAAGGGGGAGAAAAAAGCCAAATTCTCTATGGGTTGGCGGGAAAATAGTTCGAGAAGAGCTCTTGTAAAATCGATAAAAAATAGAAAAAATGTCCGATTTTATTCAGTAAGGTGGCAAATTGAACCTGAAGAATGTATCTAACTACCAGCACCAAAATTGTTTCGAAATTCTTACTACTTTTTTTTCAGGAGAAAAACGGAAGTTAATTAAAAAACAACCCTCGTACATTCTGCACGTCAGAGATAATAGTTTAATTGCATAAGAAATGTCCTTAATAAGTAGACTTAAATTAAAGAGTTATAATCTAACTTATATAATATTTATATATATTTTTTACTACTTATATTGAACCTGGAATGTCATAATAAAAGATATTTTAATGCGCAAAATATTGACACACTAAGATTTTCGTATTCCAAATAAATTTAAATACCTTAGAAAAGTAAGCAAATATATAGTCACATCATTGATTATTGAATGCAAAATACAGGGTGTATCTGAAATGGTGCAACAAACTTTTAGGGATGATAGTACTGATCAAGACGAACAAGAATCGGTATAGAAAGGGGGTCCCAGACCAAATCCCAGGGAGTTAAAAATGGAGCGACACCCCAAAAAAATCATTAAAAAATTCGATTTGTAGAAGAACTACTATTGGTAAAAACTTAATTATGGTCTCAAAAATTGTGGTTTAATATGATCTTTAAAATTATCTAAAAAGTCTTCACTTTAAAATTTGTTTTATTATGAAAAAAGTTAAAAAACTACAAAAAATGTGAAAAATCTGCCAAAACCTTATATTGTATTTGGAAATCCTTTCTTTTGATTTGATAATCTGAAAGAGCATAGATGAAAACCCTAAAATCGAAAGATTCACGTAAATGCCATCAATATTAAACGCTTGAGATCCTGATAAAAGCATGCGAAAAAAGATCCAAAAAACAAATGTTCAGGGAAAATCTACAAGTTACGGATTGATGCTCGCTAAATTTCTCGCCACGATTTGCGTTTCGAGATTCCGCGCCAACTTTCGCCAACAACAGATCGCCCTAGCTTGCTTGGCGATCTGTAGGAGCTTGGCATGTTTCGCCAAATTGGGAGAGAAAAGAAATTTAGCGATTATTCTCGATATTATAGCGATAGATTCTCCCTGAACATTCGTTTTCTGGAGCTGTTTTCGCACTCAAAAAACAAACTTGAACAGGATCTCAAGGGTTTAATATTGATGGTATTTACTTGAAATTTTGGACTTAAGGGACTTAAGGGGTAATCTTTTCAGATTATCAAATCAAAAGAAAGGATTTCGAAATACAAAATAAGGTTTTGGCAGATTTTTCACATTTTTTTGTAGTTTTTTAACTTTTTTCATATTAAAACAAATTTTAAAGGGAAGACTTTTGAGGTAATTTTAAAGATCATATTAAACCACAATTTTTGAGACCATAATTAAGTTGTTACTAATAGTAGTAGTTCTTCTACAAATTGAATTTTTCAATGATTTTTTTGGGGTGTCGCTCCATTTTTAACTCCCTGGGATTTGGCCTGGGATTCCCTTTCTATACCGATTCTTGTTCTTCTTGATGAGTACTATCATCCCTAAAAGTTTGTTGCACCATTTCAGATACACCCTGTATATACAATGGTATTTATGGTGTATCAGACATGGACCAAGAACACACATAAAATTAATGAATAATTAAAAAATGATAGTTAACATATTTGAAGATATGTTAACTATAATTTTTTTATAAAATTTTAACTACTGTTTAAACTGCAATAATGTAAAAAATTTGTTTACCTCCGACGATCAAGCTTGAACCAGCATACCTTGAAATACTCCTCATCATACCTATATGGCAGTTGGTACTTCAGAAGTATTTGGAATCGGGGCTCTTCCAACAGCGAATTGTCCTTCAACTGTTTCATTAGAAGACAACTGTCGTTGAAAAGTTTGTCAGTGGAACGCACGTTGGAAAAACTCCAAAGGACATATTCAAACAAAACCATTGACATCTTAAAGAGGAGTTTGTCCATAAAATCGACTCCAAGTTTTTTTCGGTACATACTAACGAAAAGCACAACTTTTTCACACGGCCACGAAAACACTTCAAGAACAGTATTGAGTAGTTCCATAATGGTCATGTCAAGCTCCGTCATTGAAATAGCACCACTGGAGGAAACTTTGGCAAGTATCCGGCCAAAGAAATTCAGCCATGAGTCGAAATGACTTTTAAGTTCCAATGTTTTCATTTGCTTTGTTACTTCCACAAAAATCTTCACTGCTGCTTTGCTACTGCTTATTTCGCTGGAGATTATAGAATCAACGGACACACGACGGAGGAATCTGCGAGGAAGGCCAGATTCCAATATGTCTTTTCTGATGTCATCTAAGTTTACCTTGGATTTCTTTCGAAGTTCAGACGGCATGATGACTAGACTAACCAAAAAGCACCACGAAATATTGACCACGAAAAAAATATTGAGTGAATTTAACCACGAAATAAAGACGATCGAAAAAAAATACACAGCTACTGCGTGCGTACAGTGGTGAGTGGTCCACCAACACACTAGGGAGGAGCTTTTATAGGGTCCCAATGAGTATGGGGGTCTCCGAGGAATGTCGCCAAATTCACTCCCACTTGCAACCCTTACCCCATGTGGGGTCATTCTATACTCACCTGAGAAAGTCGGTCCGCGCGACAATATCTGAACACTCCCATCAGGTGACAATGATTGATAGCCCAAGAGGTTAGCTCCCTGTCTACCATCCCAAGACGGTTTACTCTTTAATCCATTGTGCTTTTCTATTTCTCTAGATTCAAACCCTATCCAGTTTCAATTAGAAGTGGTTTTCTATGGTTCCAAACTTTTTGTTGTAATTTAATACGGAAAAGCTCACAGGGTACATTGTGATTACAAATGTAGTTTCTCCAAATGTATTTTCGATAAAATCCATAGAAATCATCTGTTAAAGGGATAGAACAAAAAAGACGCGTTCAATTAGTTTCTCTTTATGAAGCTTAAGACTATTTTTTAAGTTCACGAGATTTTTCGCACGTATGACTTGAAATAAGCTGCCAGGGTTTATTTATAAGCTTTCTTTTCCTTACGACATGCATATTCTTGGTTTAAATATAATTCATATTGGGATAAAATTCATTTTTTAAATTTACTAAAACCTATAACAAACAATAGCGTTATTACACTTTGACATTTGAAAACGTTTATCGCTTATACTCAATAAAAGAAATTACAAAAAAAGTAAATAGTATTGTATAGGTTTATTATAAAAACTGTAGTACATGGAAATTTTATTTACTTCATAAATGACTTTTTATTTTAATTATTCCCATTCCCATAATGATACTTTACATTACATAAACTTTCGCAATTTGATTGAGCCTCTATTGGATTTGTCTTTTCGGTTTTTACGTCTACATATTGAGAAATAAGCCAAAAATATGATTGGATTTGTAAATTTTGTAAGATAAAACACATTAAAAGAAAAGTGCATTGAAAAATTAGTGTTTCCATCACTGATCTGTTGTCAAGATACTGAGAAAAATCAATAACTTCTGTGGGGATTCGATGATCACATTTTAAATTTACAACATATTTTGTTTTTTTTCTTAAATTTTCAGATTTGGGATTTTTTTTTAAAGAAAGAGTATAATTAACCTCTTTCTTAAAACTGACGTTTTGTGCATCATTGGGGAAATAGCCTTCAAGTTAAAATTAAACAGAAAAATACTTATACAGGGTGTTTCAAAAAACCTGTAACGATAGGCTATTTCCTAAAATATTTCCCCTAGACCCCTACTTCCAATAGAGAATTTTCTTCAAATGAGGTGAAGAATTATATGAGACCAGTTTCAACTCCATGGGGGGTCTATTTTAGAAGATGCAGAAAATAACTTTTTATACGGCCCCCGTAGACTAAAACTTCCATTAGAAACAATTTTCTTCATTCACTTCTCAATCAGATAGAAAAAATTCTGTCTCGATATCTTCAAAATTCACAGAGATATGCTGGTTTATACTTTTAAGGGACCGTCCGCAAGTTAAAAAGCGCGTCATTCTATTAAACAATAAAGCAGTGTTTGGCTAAATCGGAACTTATATGTATTGATTCCTGAGTATCAAGTGTTTCTGGGAGTCACACACTCGTGCTACGATTATTTTTTACGTAGCTAATAGGTATGAAGGAGTACCTGATTTCGGGGCTCCAAGAAATATTTTTTTTAATATTTTCGATAACTCAAGGTAATTTATAAATAAGTCTTGATTTAGATATAAGTATTGATTGGTAGGAGGGTTACTTTCAAACCAATGACGTCACAAATCTGAACGCAAAATGAGAGCTGATGGGCCCCCTCTGGGCATCGCTGATATGAGTAGCAATGACAGGTATCTGGATTAGCGTAGTTGAGCGAGCTCAACACCATGGCTGATTGGAGGAGTTTTTCATGTAGTCCTTGTCACCTCAAAAAATCAAAGTTTTACGGTAGTTTGGTTTCTAAAATGTTCAACTGTAGTTTGTGGATGGCCCCTATTTTGCAGTAAAAGTATGTCATTCATAGGTATGATAAAGTGGTGTAAGTCACGAATTTTAGCTTTTAATATCTTGGTGAATTTTGAAGATATCGAGATGAATTTTTTTGTGACTGATTAAGAAATGAATGGAAAAAATTTTTCTCACTGGGGGTTTCAATCTACGGGGGCCGTATAAAAATTTTTTTTCTGCATCTTCTAAAATAGACCCCCCATGGAGTTGAAACTGGTGTCATATAATTCTACACCTCATTTGAAGAAACTTCGCCATTGAAAGTATGGATCTAGGGGAAATATTTTAGGAAATAGCCTATCGTTACAGGTTTTTTGAAACACCCTGTATATGTTTCTGTAGTTATAATTATTGTATAATATCAGTTTAATAAGTGTTTTTTTGTTCAACGTCCTTCCAAAAATAATATATCCTTTATCAATTTAATTTGAGTAATTTGAAAGGATTATGGGTAAGAAGAAAACACGTGGAAACAAAGAAACAAGTGGATCGTTTGTGTTACGATTTTTCATCGAGAACGGTCATGTTGTGTTGGGACGTGCCGGGAGTCTCCCCCCCACCTTTAGAAAGTCCTGCTATCTCCTGCAATGTGTGGGAATGTTTGCTTTATCCTTTAGTCACGGGTGAGGTCATTCTTTTGGCGATATCGGGGCTTCAGTATTGGAGAGAAATTGCCTTTTTGGCTCAATCCTTAGAACCAATTTTTTTAAGGCAGCGGTTCCCAACTCAAATATGTCTGCGGACCACTTCGCTTAATTTGAACCTCGTGCGGACCATCTCTATCCCTAACTTTATCTTCAACAATTTAACCTTTTTCAGTGCATTTAGTCCTCACAAAAGTTCTAAAATGTTGAATATTTTTTCTGAAGGGAAACCGAGTCTTACCAATGTATCTAAAGGGAATGAAAAAACAATCTATTAAACTTAAAAGAAAATTTACATTACGTTAATTTTATATCCAATTATTAAAAAACATGCCTTTTATAAAAGACATTTTATAAAATCAAGACATTTTATATCTCAACAAGCTCTCATGAAATTCAACAAATAAAATAGAATACATCATTAACTACGATTGTTTGTTGAATTCCGTAAAACTAAATTAGAAAATTTAATAAGAAAAATGTTTTTTTAAGAAAATGTTTTGAGGGTAATACTTTACAAATGATAATAATTATTCAGATGAGTGGATATCGTGTTATTTATTAATCAATCCCAGTGTCCGCTCATGAATCTATTAACCCTGGAAGGACCCTCTCACCTACACACAAGTCAAGGTTTAAAAAACATCAGTATAAAATAGTATTTTTCATAACCAACAACAAAGGTAATATTATAGCACTAGTAGATTTAAATTTGAAAGAAAGTACTTAGCTTGAAATTAAACTGCAGGACAAATGAGATGACCAGGAATTATATAATATTGATCAGAAAAAAGTAAACTGGACATGCACTAAAAATGCTTTAAGTAGTTCATTTTTCTCTGCTATAGACAATTTTTACATTTAAAAGACTGTAAAAACTACCCAAACAACTATTTTTATCTTTAAAATATTCATAAACATTGGCAACTTTGTGTTTCATTGGTTTGTTACTTGTATCAAAATATTTGAATCCTCACGGGGTAATGCTACATTCCCCTAAGAACTTCAAATGATCGTATAATCTTACATTTTAAAAGCACCGTGCCTCTTCACCACACGTTCTCGGTAGGTTTAACATCTCCCTCAAAAGTCAGAAAAAAATATTCTTAAACCCTCCCCAGAAGACATTAATCAAGACAGGAAAACACCACCTGCTTGGAGTTATTCCGGAACATTTCGCTTCTGGAGAATCCAACCCCACAAAAAAAAAACCTCCTGAAAAAATCCCTGAACTACTGACTCTTTTCCCTACCTATTTCTCCCACTCACAATTTATGTACCGATTTTAATTTTTCTCCCTTGCGAAAAGACGTTAAATTTCACGATAGACGGACTTCTAAAGCGATTACACCCTACCCCCGCTCCCTTAAGAGGGCAGAGATAAATTCGCGCCGTCAAAGGATCCGAACCTTGACGAAAACCTTTTCTGCGGAATCCCATCCGATCGCAAAAATCTAATTAACTTTATCGACGAAAAAGATTCTTTCTTTCGGGCTCAAAAATCCCGTTGTGATCAGTAGTAGTTAGAGATCCCCTTTTCTTTTAAAATCCGATAGTAAGTAAGTAAATCGCGATTGCAGGAGAGAGATGTTCTACTTACTTTAAGAAAGGTTGACAGGATTTGAAGAGTGCTTTGACGAAAGTTTCTTTAACCCATTACTGCCTGACGTCCCTTTTTAGGGACGTTTTTTAAAAATCCTCCTATTTCTACAAAAATTGTTCCTTTCAATCAAAATTTGCACGGATGTATCTCTGATCTTCATAGAACATAAAGAACACAAGAAGAAAGCAGAATTTTAAAAATTTTTTACTCTTTTTAAAGTTGGAAGATAGAATTTTTCAGAAAAGGGCTTTTTTAAAAATTTTAAAAGAAAAAGCTCAAAAATCCTAGTTGTTATTGGAAAAAAATTTCAATGCCGATATATATTACTGTTTATACATTAAATCAGTTGGGGTGTTTTTTTATTTTTTAAAAATATTTTATCTTGACCTTATTTTGGACCCTCAAAAAGCGTCCCTAAAAAGGGACGTCAGGCACGAATGCCCCCGTGGTTTTCCCCATAGTGAAATGCTAGTGTTTCCTTCATTTTTTCATAAAAACGCGTTCGATTCTTATGAAATGAACTAAATAACTGATATTTATAAAATTAATTTAATTTTAGCTAATAAATTTATTATTTTTGTTTATTTTTTTTTGGAAAATACTGTTTTTTCTGCTAAATTAATGGAATAAAAAGTCTTAAATTATAAGGAATTAATTAATTTGTATTAATTAAAAGGAATAAATTAATTATTTTAGTATATTTATTACTTATGCAAATATATTCCGGTTATATTTTAATTAAAAGTTTAATAATTATTAGTTATAATGACCTTTTGTCATTAAAATTGCCAAAAAAGTTGCTTTTGTGATACATTTTCGGCTTTTTTTCTAATTAGATGTCGCTAATCATTGTGTTCTATACTGCAGATTGATCTATATCATCTGGCTTGCTAATGCACATCCCACTAATGCTTGATTTTTGGGGAGAAATTCGTGTTCCGCACAATTCAATTAAATAAAATGAAAAAAGTATGGGCATTTGAAAGACTTAAACTTCACAAATTGAGATATTCTGATGGATTTGAGGTGTGTAAAAGTAATTAATACTTAATATTAGGTAACATATAAACAAAGAATGCCTTTTTCAATTAAAAACCTTAATTAATTTGCAATTAACATAGATTTGGGAGGAAAAAACGTGTTTTAGAGCATAAAAAATGCTCAAATTACGTTAATTAGGGTTAATTTTACAGTTAATTGGATAAATAATTAATATTTTTTTATCTTCATGTTACAGTATGGTTCCGATCACTTTTGCTGCACTTAAAGGGTGTTTCACAAAGAGCCCCCGATTTTAAAAATTAATAACAAAAAAGCGAAAAGAGATAAAAATACGCCGTCTGCGGCATCCTACTTAAAAGATCAAAGAATTTTCGTACACAAATTTTTGAAAATTCGTAGTTCTCACGTCAATTTATAGATGGAAGCACTGCTTCATTTGGTGTTTAGGGAAAGCTATCCTCAAATTCCTTATTTTCGTTTTTCATAGGGAAATCAAATTTTTCGAAAGAATCTATTCCAAATTATTCATAATTATTTTATTCTAATTCGATTCATGGATCGATTCTTTCCCAAAACTCGATTTCCCTATGACAAACGAAAATACGGACTTTGAGGAAAACTTTCCCTAAATATCAAATGAAGCAGTGCTTCCATCTATAAATTGACGTGAGAACTACGAATTTTCAAAAATTTGTGTACGAAAATTCTTTGATCTTTAAAGTAGGATGCCACAGACGGCGTATTTTTATCTCTTTTTGCTTTTTTGTTATTAATTTTTAAAATCGGGGGCTCTTTGTGAAACACCCTGTAAAAAGGTAGAAGATGTTTTTGAGGCTTTAAAAAAGTTTTCTACCATGCGTTTACTACAGGGAAAAACAACGGGGGCATTCGTGCCTGACGTCCCTTTTTAGGGACGTTTTTTAATTTTGGTGTAGAAATTAAAATTTTAACCTGGAATTTTTTTCACTATTTTTCCAGTTGTTTTGGGGCTATTTACTATGTTTTTACAAAATATTTAAGAAAAATAAAAAGTTGGGCATTAATGGGTTAAATGAACGGGCTTTAAATTTGTTGATGGCTGGATTTAGATGACTATTGGTCGTGAAATGGGTTTTGACTTCTTTGAATAAACAGCAATCTACAAAGAGTGAGAAATAAAATAAAGGCTTCATCTATTAAAGAATAAATAATGATTCTTTTCCCGTAAGACAAGGCATTCTTATAAAATGCATTACATTATTTTACAACATACATTAATGGAAAATATTCTTTGAACATAAAAAAAACGATAACTGTTTTGTTACCCAAATAATGATTAATTTTCTCGTCTATATAAAAAGCATGTAAATATTCATCAAACACAATTTTTTTGTTTGTTTTTAAAGCTTAGTTTCAGGATTTGATCATGCCATTATCATTTGATTTATGGAATCTATCTTTTCTTATAGGGCTTAAGTTACTTTGTGTAACTAGTATTATGTAAATTACGTGCATCAAAAGTCCATTAAAGAACAACATAGTAGGCTGTTACAAAGAATGGCTTACAAATGATGTACTAACATAATTTTAATAAAGTAGCTCATTTATGTAGCTAATTTTAATACTGGATGTATTAGTATATACTATTATACTAAAAGATGCTATAAATAATAAGATGCTGAGACTCATTTGTCAGTTATTAAGTACCCATGATGAAAGAGCGTTATTATCAGATAAAAGTTTCAATTTTCTGATATACAGTGTTGTATTCTTTTAAAGCGAGTTCTGCGATAAAACCAAGACATGGTTTGTAGATAAAAAATATTTGGTTGAGGCACAAGGTAAAAGAGACAGTTCATTACAAAAACATTAATAACTAAAACTCAGATTTTTCAAAATTTCTTCTTTATTGCTATGCCCTCAATCTATTTAAAGCGTAATAAAATTTTTTATTCTTTTATTCTATTTATAAGTTCTTGGTAGCATATTAAATAATTACATATTAGAACCAAAAAATGTTTTGATTAAAAAAATGCTACTCTTGAATAACGCTTTTTTTGAAGGATTTAAAAATACAATGTATAGTAGAACCCCGATTATCCGCGAGCGGATGATCCGAGGTGTGGATTATCCGCGAGTGCTACGAAAAAAATTTCTAATGATCGAATTTTAGATGAGATTAGAGAGATTTTAGATGTAGAGCAAAGGTTTCTGCCGTACTGTACATATTTTAAAAGTTTTATATTTATCATGTTTTTTGTACAGTAAAACATAGTTTTTATCCTGAAATATTTTTCGAGTTTTCACCTCATTTTTAGTTTTTTTTTCGGGTTATCCGCGATTTTCGATATCCGCGGTACCCTTGCCACCCAATTCCGCGGATAATCGGGGATCTACAGTAGTTTGTAAATATTTTTGTACATAATTATTATGATTTAACTTAATATTCAATTAAACTAATTCATCAACTATTCTTGCCTGTCTGCTAATTAAGTATACCAGCACATAACAGTTATTCGATAGTTGACTGGTTTGGTTTTATTACAAATCCACACAAAACCGTCCTATCTCCTGATTCTCACTGCCAATTTCTCCACTAACCGCAGCAACATCTCCCGGCATGCATCAGCAAGAAAACTCTCCTTATGATTCCGCGGGAAAAAGAAGAGCGAGAGCAACTCCTCTCATTACACCCCTAATGGAAGTCAAATCCCCCGTGATGCTCTTCTCTCATTGGCTCAGCTGGCGGTCTGGAGGGAGAATGCAAAGTCCGAACTATACTTACTCGGCCGCTGATGAGTGCCTTGTAGTAGTATTATTATTATTCTTCCAGAAAATGATGCGGTTTTTCCTGCGGAGTGAGTTGGATATTGGGTTGTGTGGGATGAATGGATATGGTTTCTAGGACGAGTCATGGAAGTTTACACAGGAATTCTATACTATTTGCATATTGAGTCTGAATCACATAATTTAAATGTAGTGTTATAATATTCTAGATTTAAACGTGAACTTTTTAATTTCATAATAATTTTGGACGTCATAGAATGTTATTTTCACATAAAGAACAAGCAATTTAGTAACCAGACTTTTGCCGATTTTTTCCTTAATTATTACTTATGAAATATTTGATTTTCCTTTCTTTAATAAATTCTTTAATTTTCAAATTCGAAATTATGCTTCAAATTATTTAATGTCTCTTATTTAAATGTCTATATATATATATATATATATTTTCGGATTTTTTGAATTACGCCTCCAATCAAATCATTTAATCTGTGTATTATTTTTTGTGTGTAAACCCCTTCTTAGTAAATTTTCCATGTATTCCTTTAAATTTTGTTTAGTTAAATTTTTTATTTATTGTGTTCTTTTGAATTAAAATTCATCTGTCACCTGAACGGGATTTAGTCTCCTAGGTGATGCATATATTGGCCTTCTCAATGTTTTTCGTATTTAAGTATGTAGGTAAATATTGAAAATTAATAAAAATATATAGTAGTATAGTGTGATAATTATAATAAAGCTGTTTTTATATGTATTTGAATTTTAGGTTACATTATGAATAAATTCCTTGATCCAAAGTAAGTTACTATACTTAGTTGTAGTGAACTGGCAGTTTCTTCGGCGATCTCAGCTAAAAATCCTAATGAATTAGGATCCTTTTTTAAAGGCTACTGAGTCGTAGACAGCCTCCGTTGGATTAGATAAGGAACAATAGAAGGAATTTTTGAGCCATCCCAATGTGTCCCAACTTTTATTTGGTCCAAATCCAATTTGGAAATTCATTTGGCCCAAAACAAATTCCACCTTCTTTTTAAAGAAATATAAAGGTAAAAATTAAAGAGGAATTTTTTTATTTGCAAATTGAGTGCAAGGATTAAGTCTTATCAAGGTACACTTCACTTCTTTTTCCCTCCTCTTTTCCCCTCAAAAACAAACAAAATCTTCTACAACCAGTAGCTTAAAACATCGCGTCTAGCGATTAAATGGAGACATATCTTCTTCCAAATTCACGAAATAATCGAAGTAAAAGGAGAAAGATTAGCCCCAAAACTCTCCGGGACACGAAAAAGTGCCAGGCTGTTGAAACGTGAAAAAGTGGAAGAGAAATAGTTTTTTCCGAGCCGATAATCAAATCTTTTGGCTTGGAGATTTTCAGATATCACTTGAATGGCGCCATTTCTGTAAACTATTCGATAAAAATGTTCCAAGTAAGGGGATAGAACTGCCTGGTTTAATTTTAGAACTTTGTATGATGCAGTTTTTATCTGGTTTTTGGTATTGAAAAGAAACGGAGTTAACAAGCAAGGAAGCATTTTTAAGCCTCTGGAAATATTTTTCAATGGGAACTCGATATCTGAATGCAGATATCTCGAATGATATTTCTTTTTAAGCAGTTAAGTTTTGGAGGTTTTTCATTTTATCAATGCTTGTAAATGCGAGTTGAATATCTAGCTCATATGAAATTATTTTATCATTTAATATTTTAAGCTGTAAGATTAAACAAAAGGAATAAACTTCTGGATCTTACTGAATAGATATTTTTTCCTATAGTTTATTGGAATTATAATTTTTAATAATTATTAATTTTGAGTAGAACTCTAAAAATGTGGTTGAATATTTTTTTGAAAAAATTATATAATATTTCTTCAAATATTGAATATTTTTTGTTTATGGAACAAATAAGCATATCACTTTGTTGAAACACATTTTTTTAATTTTAAGTTTCTTCAAAAACTAGGGGGCTACCTCCCCCTTTCCCGCTATCAATCCTGAACCCCCGTAATTGCTACGCTGCTCTTTACAGATCGTTTCGCGATCTGAGGGAGCAAAGCTTGCTTTTTACATTTTACCAACTTTAATGGCAATCATTATACAGGGTGTTTCAAAATTGCGTTGCACGGCTTTTATTCGGAACCAACGCCTCCTAGGGTCATGGAAGTAAGGTCTACTGCTACGTAAGTGACCCTAGAGAATCCATTGAGATGACTTACAGCGCCCCTAGCGGCGAAATTAAAAAGTTAAAAACATTAATTTAAAAACTAAAGGAGATAGAGCAAAAACCTCAGTGAGAGTATTGTTGCCAACGTCAAGAAAAACTCACTCAATTTCGCCGCTAGGGGCGCTGTAATTTATCTCAATGGATTTTCTAGGGTCACTTACCTAGGGTTAGACCTTACTTCCATGACCCTAGGAGGCGTTGGTTACGAATAAAAGCCGTGCAACGCAATTTTGAAACACCCTGTATAATCTAAAATATTTCATTTCTCTTTTAAACTAATTTTTATTAGAAATCCTTACCCAAAAACCTGTACCAAATATTGGCAAACATTTGATTTTTCAGATTATGCACACATAAACGTGTATAGGTAACTTTTTTATTATAGAGAAAAACATCTATATTTAATTTTTTTCTTTTATCTTGTGATGTCTAATACGATATAGTATTATACAAAGGTATGAAGGAGAAACATAGAAAATCCTTTTTTAAAAAGTTCCAAAAATTAGAAAAAAAATTACTCTTAGGTAACTGAAAAATAACATTTTATAAAATCGTGGACAGTGCCTATTTACTATTTTCTTTGCAAACTAGCTGATAAACCCACCGTTGCTCGGGGAAAAAAGGATTTTCGAACTGAGTGTTAAAATAAATAAGAATTATTTTCTTCGCTATATTCCTTTACGGGGCGTCAATTAGGGGCAATGAATCAACTGCCTTCCCGCTAGGATTCTTCTCTGATGCTATCCTTCTTTAAGACATAAAAAAACTTCAAAAACACCACCTGTTCAGAACATATGTTTGAAATCCATATTTTTAAGAGTGATACTTCCAAATTACAAGGAAGTTAGAGGAAAACCATCTTAACCCCCTTATTTCAAAGTGTTATATCTTAGTTCTCATCAATATCCTTTGCTCACTCCATCCAATTTTGCAATAGGAATTCATGAATGAGACAAACTCTTCCACCTTCGCATCACAATAAAGGTAAAGGTTTACTATTGAACAACTATTTCTTAAGACTTAATATTTATTTCTCCTTCGTCCCGCTAATTATATGTTTTATATATGTTTTCATAAAATTACTAAACAATTAAAAAATAAATACTTTTCAAAGATGTAAAACAAAACCTAAAAAACTTTTGGAATTTATAGAAGTAAAATATTTTTTTAAGCGTATTACTTATGTAATTTATGTATGTCCGAAGGCAATCCCTGTCAATAAGAAAAAATTTTCTTAATTACTTCTTAACTTTATACATGTTATAAGCAAAGCGTAACCTGGACATAATTAATAATGCCCGAAATAAGCGGGCATTATTAATAATGCCAGGATTTATCACATTGCCCGTGGCATACAAATAATAACAAGTCAACACCTTTTTGTAACAACAACAGCAAAAAACCTCCTTCCTTCAACTATAAACAAAACTCATTCTCGAAGTAATCCACCTCCCTCAAACACACTCCACAGAAAACAACCAGTTCCTATCTTCAGCAGAGGACTGAAAAGAGGACAAGGATCAGCGAGAGAAAGACAAAACCAGACATGGAAATGTAATCTCGGGCCAAACACAACGCTCGAAGAATTATTTTTCGAATTATTTACGGCCCGTGATCCCGATTTTTCCCGGAAAGGGTAGAGAGAAATGGAGATAAATACCCCGTCTCCAGAGACCTGGATAAAGGCGATCTCCCGAAATTTTTTTTCTTTTTACGTTGTTGCAGCCGAGATTAGAGGACGATCTCTTGTTTTATCGAAGCTCGTCGGTGCTCGATATTCATGCAATAAGGCCTTGCTCAGGGAAGATGCTCGTCCCTTGGAAAATCAATCGGTGTGTTGTTGTTATCGAACCTTGTTTTTTGTTTCGGGAACAAAGAAAGATGGGTCTCCTCTCGACTGTATATGCATCTTGCCGGCGAGGGATTTTTGAGGTGTTTGGTTAGGTTTAAATGTATCGCTGCTCTTTTAGGGGATGTATCAATCTATGACCTTTTCTGGTTTTGTTAAGGTTTAATAAGGACATGAGGGAATTCTGGATTAATTTACCATCTCTTAGATGGCTTCCGAACTCGGACGTGTGGTGTCAAACGTAAGATTAATTCGTTGAATTTGCAACGTTAAGGCTAAGCGCGCACTAGAGACTTTTGTCTCGGAGACAAAGACAAAATTGCTTCCCTGGCTATTGCAAGAAGCTAGAGTGCGCGCACATGGCGACGAGACCAAGATCACTAGGCCAAGAATTTCCTCATAGAAATGCATTGCTCTCGAGTGACTAGTGTTTTAAGTCGCCGAGACAGAAGTCTCCAGTGCGCGCTTAGCCTAATAGTACGGGAGCTGGCGTTAAATTTCAAGAATTCATCTGCTCGTACACGATTTTAATTTTACAGGATAGTGTTAGTGGTGCTGATCATGGAATCGAGCGTCAGCTGGTCAGGTAGTGGTGGGTTGAGCGTGGGGAGGGGGTCAAAGGTACAAAAAAAGGAAAATAAATTCATCTGCTCGTGTATGAAACTTGGTGGAGATGGTAGTTTAGACGTTCCTGATTACAAAAATGTCCGTCAGCTGGCTGGGTGGCGGTGGAATGACCGTCAGCTGGGCACGTGAACTTGCAAACAAAAAATTTATCTGACAAAGCAAGAAACTTGGTAGGAAATCAATCTTTGTTACGTAAATAATAGCGAGTTACTAGTACAACAGACATTAATTCATGAGTTGCTAATGTAAGTTGAAGATAGTAACTCGTTATTACTTCATGTAATAGAGATTGACAACCCTTCCAAGTTTCATGCATTGTCAGATAAATTTTTTGTTTGCAAGTTTATGTGACCAGCTGACGGTCATTCTACGGCCACCCAGCCAGCTGACGGTCATTTTTGTTATCAGGAAGGCCTAAACTACCATCTCCACCAAGTTTCATACACGAACAAATGAATTTATTTTTTTACTTTTTTTGCAACTTAGACCCCCTCCCCACGCTCAACCCACCACTACCTGACCAGCTGACGCTCGATTCCGTGATCAGCACCACTAACACTATCCTGTCATATTAAAATCGTGTACGAGCAGATGAATTTTTCATTTTAACGCCAGCTCCCGTACTATAAGTGTATGGAGTCTATTAGATCGTCATTTGATGCTTTTCATTATTGCTAATTTACTAGTTAATAACGGGGAAAATCGATTCACTTAACGAGAATTTTCACATCATTAAGATGGGTTGTGCTGGGGATAAACAGAAGTTCTCAAACCTCTTACTTAGTTTTTCTCAGATACAGTTCCCCCCCCCATTCACAGGTGTCCCCTCTTACATCTTTATCCCTTTATGCCCTAAATTATTTTTTTATCCTCATCCAAAATATGTCAAGTTTACGTAACTGCAACTATATTTAAACTAAATTTGGCCTTACATGACAAAAACTGGACGAATTTGGAACATTGGGAAATGGGACTTAGGGGACATCCATAAATTACGTGAGGTGTTTTTTCCAAAATCTGGACCCCCCTCCCCCCTTGGTGATATTTAGTGAGATTTTGCTGGACCCCCCCTCCCCCACGTGAGATTTACCTACAACCTTTAAAAATAATTTTCTATCCTATTCGTTTGCATTTTGTGCTTCACAGCACCTAAAACTTAATGATGTGGGGCAAAAGGACATTCTTCCGCCTAAAAATCACCACAGTATCTTATCTGCGGGTATTATTCCTTTCTCATACTTAAAAAAATCGTTTAATTTCTAACTTAAAAAGTTGACGTGAGATTTTAGTCGACCCTCCCTTGGTGAGATTTGGTGAGATTTTTCCAAACCCCTCCCTCCCCTTTTTGACCTCACGTAATTTATGGATGTCCCCTAGGGTGGTCACAAGTAACATGGGGAAAAGTTTTTTTCGACTTTCTTCAGGTCTCACCCCCCTAAAATGTGCCAATAGGCTAAAAAATGAGATTGGCCAAGTTTCAGCTCAATCCGATAATATTAACCCGTGCCTCATCGAGGTCAAAGTTCAGAAAAACAGCGATTTTTAACAAAAATTGGTAGTTTTCGCCCCATAAAACTAGAACCGTTTGTCCCAGAAACCCGGTTAGGGTGTCATTTAATAGGTAATTTTATACACTTTAACTTTGATATAGTCAGATTTTATTTACTCAAACGGATAGGGGGCTATTTAGAATTTTCATAGTGAAGGTCCTCGAAAGCGAATTTCCTTGCAAGAATCCTAGAACATTATGAAGTTACAAAAAACTATCTTTCCTGTCTTTCCCTATTCATTTTGGCTCCAATAGATAGTATATGAGTTCTTAGACCCCCTAAGATAATTCTAGGGTATAATTTCAACCCCCCTAGGTTTCGGAAAAAGAGAAAAATATATATATATTTTTACAAATTTTTTTGACTGTTAATGTGTTAAAGTTGGTTCAAATACATTATTAAAAGTTTAATTAGGTAGAAGATTAATGATAAAGGGGATTAACCTTTCGTTATAGCCCCTATATCTAAGCGAAAGAAGCGCGACTGTAAGAGGTTTTGCTAAAAAAGGCTTTAATATCCATTAAAGTGATAAAAAGGTCTAATATACAAATTTTTTCAGCAAAAACCTATAGAGAGATTACATTTGGCGATTTTTGTCTATGATATTATAATAATAGCACCCTTACCGGCTTTAAATTTTAAGAAACCCTATTTCTACCAAAGTTGCTCGTTTTCAGCTAATTAACC
Organism: Tetragnatha versicolor; assembly: GCA_024610705.1. NCBI lineage: Eukaryota > Metazoa > Arthropoda > Arachnida > Araneae > Tetragnathidae > Tetragnatha > Tetragnatha versicolor. Next base: position 52,195,351 of record JANDEH010000004.1, on the reverse strand, counting down.
TAAAAGTATGATATTAGAAAAATGTATAAATTGATTTATTTTTAATAAATATACCTGAGGGGTTTCATTTGCTTACCATTCGAAGAAAATTAATTTTTAATAGGTATGAAAAGGTTTCATTACATATGTTTGATCTAAACTTAATATTTTATTCTTTAGTCGCCAATTATATTCACACCTGTGTTGAAGGAGACGAAAATAGCGCGTAAAATTGGAAATATTCAACATATTTTCATATATTCAGTAAAAGTTATAGTTTCCCATGATAAATATTTGATATAGATTGGAAACAAGATTTCTCTGAAAAATACTACGGTTGAGAAACACCAACAGTATATCACTTTTAAGCTTCCGCTGCATTACTGTAAGACACATCTAAGTTATAGTCCTAATCGTAAAAATTGATAAGCTTAGCAGGGGTTGATCCAGACAAAAATTGGGACCCTTTTGCTACCCCTTCACAAAAATTCCCCCTTAAAATCTGCTCCTTCACAAAAATAAATTCATAAAAACGTCCCTTTCATGAAATTCAAATTAGCTTTAGTGATAATTTGCAAGAAAACATTCACAAAATATTTGAATTTTTCATGATTTTCTTGGTTTGCGAGTCAATTTTACTTTTACGCACTCATCTGCTAACTATCACTGCTTCAATTTTTCACAAAAACAATTTTGATGATAATTTATGTACTAAATTATGTTATGCATTTAAAAGTAAATTTTCTGGAACGATAGGCAAATGAAAACTGAAGTATATATTACAAATAAATTGATTTATACATTTTTCTAAGATCATACTTTCAGTTTAATTAGCTGGAAGCGAGTAACTTGGGTAGAAAACCTTTTTAAAAAATTAGAGTTCAGAAGGGCGCTATTATTATAATTTTATAACACATATAAATAATCTCAAACATCATTTTTAACACCAAATGATATCTTTCTAGATGTTTTTATGAAAAAATTTGTAATTAACCTATTTTTATCACTTTAATGGGTATTAATGGGTTTTAGCAAAACTTCTCACAGTCGCGCTTCTTTCGCTTAGGGTATAGGGGTTATAACGAAAGGTTAATCCCCTTTATCATTAATCTTCTACCTAATTTAAACTTTTAATAATGTATTTGAACCAACTTTAACACATTAACAGTAAAAAAAATTTGTAAAAAAATATATATTTTTCTCTTTTTCCGAAACCTAGGGGGGTTGAAATTATACCCTAGAATTCTCTTAGGGGGTCTAAGAACTCATATACTATCTATTGGAGCCAAAATGAATAGGGAAAGACAGGAAAGATAGTTTTTTGTGACTTCATAATGTTCTAGGATTCTTGCAAGGAAATTCGCTTTCGAGGACCTTCACTATGAAAATGCTAAAAAGCGCCCTATCCGTTTGAGTAAATAAAATCTGACTATATCAAAGTTAAAGTGTATAAAATTACCTATTAAATGACACCCTAACCGGGTTTCTGGGACAAACGGTTCTAGTTTTATGGGGCGAAAACTACCAATTTTTGTTAAAAATCGATGTTTTTCTGAACTTTGACCTCGATGAGGCACGGGTTAATATTATCGGATTGAGCTGAAACTTGGCCAATCTTATTTTTTAGCCTATTGGCACATTTTAGGGGGGTGAGACCTAATGATTTCAAAAGTTGATTTTTTGTAACCACCCTAATGTCCCCTTACAAGTCCCGTCGGGACTTAAAGGGTTAAATATAACTTTGATGACGTATTCACTAGTTCAAATTTATCACTTAGTGTTAATAGTTTTAACCTTATAAACGCCACAATTCAAATTTCGAATGAGGTATTTGCATCAGTGAGGGATTTGCTTGATTTTATACTTTTTCGATACATTATGATGGTCTAAAACTCCCAAATTTCTGATTTTTAAGTTCAAAAATGTGTTTTAAATAATTTAAATTCAATTTTATTTTTGCCAAAACGTCATAAAAGTCACATTATCAGAAAACGGGCTTCTATTGGATGTGACGTCACAGCGCATGAAAACCATTGTGTTTTCTGTTATCACATGATCAGAAAACGGGCTCCTATTGGATGTGACCTCACAGCGTATGATTTGGGATTCGAAAGTGTTTTTGCGCCCAAACAAAAAACGAAATTTCAAAAATTTATATCTCAGAAACTAGGCTACGGAAATACTTGCTGTAAACGTCATTCTTCATGGTTTTTTATCTACTATTTTAATAAAATTTAATCTCAAAACGTGAGTATACCTCATTAAAGGTTCTGATTTTTGGCTTAAATGACTTGTTTCATCATTACTAAAACCATTCTAGTCAGTTTTTGTCGGAAAAAAAATCCTAAGTATGATTTTGAGGATGTTCCCAAATGGGAACATGGCGTTTGGGGTGAAGTCTTCAGGGGGATTTCCAAAAGGCACATATTTTACAATTAATTCAAATAAAATTATTGAAATCAGTTTCTACTCAATAATTATGAACATTTTTATGATTGTGGACGGTTTTTTCGAATTTATTATGCATACTTGGACCATTGAGCAACATTTTATAAATTTTCATAAGAAAAAATTAACATGTTTATTACGTACACGAAGCTTTTCCGTAAATTTTTCTTGCATTATTAGTAATATTTTGGTGTAAAAAATACATAAGAGTGTTCCCATGCTCTTCAAAGCTAAAAATTTACGGTTCTGTGAGAAAAATTAGTTTTAATTACGGTTCTATTCGGTTATCTAGCATAAATCCACTAATTGCATTCAAATCTAATTAGCTTTCAAAATTGATAATCATAATTATCTCCATCGATTTATTGACGCTGTGTTTCTCATGGAATATTCCGAACTGAACCACATATATCTTACATCCATCTTACTTAAGAAGAGTGTTTTTAGATGTAAGCACTTTTCCTTATTTTATAAATTCTTCAATTTTATTCCTAAAATTTTTATGTAAAAAAGTACTTGAACAAAAATATGTACGCAAATCCTCAAAATCACTCCAAATATGCTCTTTTCATAACCCCTTTTGATAATTACTGAAAATTAATCGATCAGGGAGTTTGAAATATATACAATTGTAAGAATCTGCTATAAAGATATGGAATTTATTTCTCCATAAATCAGGTGAAAAAATAAAAATTACATATTTTTTGAATTTAAAACATCCTTCTTAACCTGTTTAGATCCTTTGAGACAAAAAAGGTTAAAAAAATTAAAGAAAATAGGAAATAACTTGAATTTTTTTATGTTATAAAAATCCCCTCAAATACTATACCCCAAACGCCAATGTTCCCATTTGGAAACATATACGTTGTATGGTAATTACTCTCCAAAATTAGAATATGAAGCTATTCTGTCAAGCCAAATCGGAAGATGTGTACTTAAGCTACCTAAACACCGCAAAATTATTTAAAACTAAATTTATTTAAAATTTTCACAAGTTGAAACTTATGGAACTTTTGGAAGAGCCAAAAATCTCTAATTTTGATGTAAATTCTACAAAAAGGATTAAATTACACATGAAAAACTTTTGCATGTAAAATAACTTCATATCTTTGAGTTGCTTTCTACCAAGTATCAAATTCCTGCATGAAAAATTAAGTGGTGAAAAAATTCCTTAAAATGATGTTCCCATTTGGGATCATCGGAAGGTAAAAGGTTAAGACAACTTAGTTTCTTTTCAAGTTAATTCAAATGAAAATTTTCTACTCTGTCATCATAAAAATAGTAACTGCTTTCAATGAATTTTTTTAACAACTGTAATTATGACTGTGTAACAACATTATGCTATCCGATCTAAGGCTTCTTTTAGCGTGACTTTGGCCCGATAAAAAGTACCGTGTGGCCCACTCTCAACTCTTCTAATACCAGAGAAACTTCCGAGTAATCTCTTCTCCATTTCTTTCAAAAAAACACTTCGAAAAAGAACCCAAAACAACAACAACTCCAGATTTCGAGAATCGCCGAGCGAAAAGGAATTTTGTAATACCCATAAAATGAGTCCTACCCCCCAAAAAACGGGAGGACCGTAACAGTCACCTCGACAGGCCACGTTCCAAACAAAGAAGGATTAGTCAATACCTCTTCCGAAAGCGGGCCGAGGAAAAAAATACAGCACAGTAGAGATGGAGATGTGTAGAGGGAACATCGATTTTAAAACCGAGAGAAAGTAGGCAAAAACACTACCTTCTCGGGCTGTATGTGTGAATTAATTGGTGTTTCAAGGAGTACGAAGGGTTTTTGAAGGGAACGAATTAAAACACTCAGTGCAAAAAGTAAAAAAAACTCTAATTGAGGAAATCTCCATTATATCCGCTTAACCTAAAAACTTCCAACTAAAAAAATGAATTGTAATATTTTTTTAATTAAAAATTCCTTATTTTTGGGTGAGTCATGGTTCCTTTGAAGAGCAGAAAGAGTTACGAGAGCAAAGAGATGCTCAAGAGCAAATGTATATTGGAGAGTAAAAAGTTCCTAAAGAGCACAGGGATTCTCAGGACTTCTGGGAGGCTTGAGCGTAATGAGAACAAAAATATAATAATAAAAAGAAAAGCTGAAGAGCAAAAATATATTGAAGAGCAAAAGAATACTAATTAGCAGGAGAGTTAGAGGCTACATAGGGAATATTGAAATAACTTTAAAAAAGTTCCTAATTGCATGAAAAAATAAAAATATTTGGAGAATATTTTGCCATGGTATATGAAAGAATGCCATGGGGAGCCTAGTGGTTAAGGCATCGGCTCTGCGATCGGAGGGTCCCGGGTGCAATTCCCGACACCGCACACCGCTGAAGACCCATCGAATATATGCGGGTATCTGTGGATCCGAAAGTCCTGTGGTCGGTTGCAGCTGTTTACCATGGGTCTCCAGGTCTTCTGGAGACTATTTCCCTCCCCTTCAGATACATGGCAAAATTGTGGAGGTGGCGATAGATAGTGGCAGAATCTATCATCCATGCAAAAAATAAAAAATAAAGAGAGACGAAGCGGCTCATCTTAGAGTAAGCAAATGTCTCCTAAACTTTCCAACTAAGAAAGATCGCCTTTGAATTTTGACATGGTGAACGGTTTTAAGTGATACATAGTAAAGATGATGGTCTGCAAACGGCGCAATTTTAATCTAAGTGGTTTATTAACTTTATTAAGTTAAGAATTAGCTTTAAAGTGTGATAGCTCCCAGCAAACCGTGACGTCATTGTGAAGAAACGTTATGAACAATACCTTTTTTGGAATATCCAATTTAAAAAAATCGCGTACCATACTACAACAAATATTGTTTTCACAGGGTTTCAATGCATGCCTCCTCTATCCCTACCCATCCCTACTCAAGGGGGATATTTGTTTTGTCTCTTTCCTTCTTTTGTTGGGTCCGGCAGTAAGCCCCTTGATGAGCTGAATTCTAAAGGGGAGTCCTCGCGCCAAACACCACTGTCTCATTTAAGATGCGATGTCTTGTGGGTGGTTTATCTATCTCTCTGGACTTTTCCCGATTTTTTTTTGCCTGGTTTCGGGAGTGTTTTTCTCCCGGGGAGGGTGTGTGGATAAGGTGTCGAGGGGAAGGGAGAGGGGGATTTAAAAGGTTTGGAGTGGAGAGATAAATGTTCGAAGTTTTTTTTATGTTTGTTGTTCTTGGTGTGTGCTCGTTTTCAGCCTACTATCGTTTTTTCGTACTGAAAGGTTTGCTTGTTACTACAAATTCGAGTCGTTGCTGCCGTCTTGTTTTGAAATACCACATTGTGTCACTCAGTGTTGCTTGATTTAAATCATGATTTAATCACAAAAAAAAATCATTGATTTAAACCCCGTCCCAGGGGTTTTTGCCCGTGGACCCCCTGTTATAGGGTCCGTTCAAAAAGTAACTAAAAATCTTATGTTTAGAATATACTTATATTTCTGAACCACGCATAAATTTTGTAATTTTTTTCAAGTGTTGATAAAAAGTTGTTTCAAGTGACATTTTTAAAGAAACTATAAAAATCAAACCTTTAAAATGCTTGAAACTAAAAACAAACCTAAACTTTTAATATCATTACATTTCAAGGCACAAAAACTTTTAGCTTTAATAAATTTTTGGTCGCAAACTTGTAAAAGTTAATGACTTTTGAGTGAGTATTCATTCACCAAATCATAAAAAGAAATAATATATGGCATGTTAACAAACAATAGTTAAATAAGTTCAACTATGAAAAGAAATAAAATTACACATTATGGAAAATGATATTGAAAAAGAAATGCTTTTGCAATAAAGAAATATGTGTTGCTTTTTATACATGTATTACAAATTTAATCATTTACATATATGATTGAACAGCATAAATAAATTTTGAAAACAATTTCATGAGTTTTCCATAGCAGAAAGAAATACTGATAGAAAACACGCCTTTATTATTGCTGTTTAACAAGTTACACATGAGAAAATGACTACCAATGGCTAAGGCTAATTGTAACAGAAATCAAATGATAGTGTTGGTTTTAATGTTTTAAGTTTTTTAATATAACATTTAATGTTTGACAATTTATCATGGAACTTTCCGCTAGCGCCCGGTTAATCATAAAATATAAAAAATTATTTCATAAAATTTTTAAAATGTAAAAATGTATTGCCTAAGCATTTTTTGTTCATAAAAACCATCCTTATAAAATTAATTGCTAAAAACAAGTAATAAAATTCAAATTTCAATTTTAACTCATTGAATAATTATTTATAAAAACTAGGGAGCTACCGCCCCCTGCTCGCTATCGCTCGCCAACCCCCGTAAACTGCTGACGCAGGACCTTTTGGAGTTGCTTCGCAATTCCCACAAATTCCAACTCGCTGAACTTAATACACTTTATAAAACAATTAAACAATTTAAAGAAAAAACGTCAACCAACTTTCCAAAAATACGTTACCAAATCCCCTCCATGAATAAATCTCCCTTAAAAGTTTGAATATATATTAACTCGAACTTATCAAAAATTTAAACGAAATGTTTTTAAAAATATTCATCTTAATTATTTTTAATCTATGATTATAAAAATAACTAATTCTAATTGTTTATCAACATTCCGACCAAACAAAAACCATTATTTTAAAGTAACTCGCAACTCGTTAGTATAATATGCCTAGTGTTTATCATTCATATTTTTTTAAACCCAGACTTGTTAAAACAATACCGTTTAAGCAATTGAAAATAATAAGAGACAATAAATCACTCTATGTTTACAATTAGTTTCGATAAAATCAGACTAAAAATTATAAATATTGGACAAAAAGTGTGAAATTTTAGTATAAAATGGCGTACATGTAAGTTTTTAGAATATGTTTTTATCAGTCTTTGAGTGATATTTCCTCAAGAAAGTACTTTTTTAAAAGGTGGAAAAACATGTTTCATCTTAAAATATAGCGTCAATCGGTCGTTGTGATTGGATGCATAATAATTTGATTGAAAATACTTGCTTTGTAACTGCGACCTTATCCGTCAGTGGCGGATCTACGGGGGGGGCTTTCGGGCTGAAGCCCCCCCCCAAAACGTCTAATATTTTACTAAATTTGTCAAAACGCAAAAAACTATATCCGAAATTCGGATGAAGCGTACCAAAACGAGTTGAAAAAGTGGAGTTTTTTACTTAAATTTCCAAAAATGTTCTGGGGGAGGACCCCCAGACCCCCCTTTTAGTGGTTTGAGTAGGATAATTTACTAACTTTTCCGTATTACCATTAACAATAAATTCAATTGGATTATGAAAATTCTTAGCCCCCCCCAAAACCAAATCCTGGATCCGCCACTGTTATCCGTTATCTAAAAAAATGGAAATATTTTAAAGTTGAGAATTTTTTTGAAAAATCGAAGGCCTTACTCGGAAATCCGGAAAGAATCCGGACATTTTGATACCGTATATGTGTCATTCGGTTCAGTAATTAAAAAGCCTTTCTCTGGAAACCGTTCACCAAAAACTTTTTTTTTAGAATAGAGAGATAAAAGTAGGGAAAAGGAATTATGTGAGATACTATAAAATATACAGAGAGGGAAAACTGGAATATTCCAACATACTTTTAATGGAAGAGATGAACCTGGTGCTCTTTGACATTAGGTTTTTAACATTTGGTTTCAACGACTGAGGTTTAACCTCAAATCACCTGTTCGGATGCTCTCCCCCGCTATAAGAGAGAAAAGATTCTATCGCCCCTGCTCGCGTTGCAAGGACTCGGTGATAACCAACTTTTCATATTACTAAAACTTGATTATAATAATTAATGAAAAAACCTTTTTAAAGAACAACGTTTTTAAAATGCACTAAAAAGTATAAAATAATTTTTTGCAACTCCTTGTAAAACGAAAAACGTGGGGGTCATGCAATAATATTTACAGCCACTACTCTTGTCACTCTATTTACCATTATATCCACAGTTAAAAATTATTTAAATGAATGATGAAATTAAGTTGGATTAATTACCTAATGCATGATCCCCACGTTTTTCGTTTTACAAGGAGTTGCAAAAATTATTTTACACTTTTTAGTGCATTTTAAAAACGTTGTTCTTTAAAAAGGTTTTTTTTCATTAACTAGGGGGCTACCGCCCCCTGCTCGCTATCGCTCGCCAACCCCCGTTAACTGCTGACGCAGTAACTTTTGGACCGCTTCACAATTCCCCACAAAACCCAGCTCACTGCACTTACTCACTTTATAAAACATTCTTAACACAGGGGTAGTACCTCTCCGTGGTATTCTTTCAAAAATGGCGAATATTTATTCAGTGGTGGAATTTTATCATTTCCTTTAAGGTGGGCACAAATTGGAGCCGAACGGCGAAGCGAACAGCCACGAACACGCTCTACGCAAGCGCCGCTCTTAGCGCCTCCGAGTTGCGCGTGCGCAGAGCGCGTTCGTGGCTGTTCGCTTCGCCGTTCGGCTCCAATTTGTGCCCACCTTTATGGTAACATGAATTGGCGGATCGCTTTATAATTCCAAGAAAGGTTCATATATAGTTCCCGCTAAATATGAACCTTCCCTTAATGTTTCAGTGCTTCCCTTAATGTATCTGTGAAAAACACATTACCTTAGGGAAATGGGTAAAAAAATGTTTACATTGCTCTGTTGTTAATTTTCTTGGGGTTGAATTCCGTTATAGTTCCCGCTAAATATCACTAATCTCTTTTGGACACTATAAAGTATAAATATTGCTAAATTGTTTCAAATTCATAGATTAAAGTGTTTAATTAGATCTATAACTATTCAGCTTATCATTAAAAATTAGAAAAATTGGTTTACATTTGAATATTGAGCGTTCGAAAAAGATTGGCGATATTTAGCGGGAACTATAACGGAATTGAACCCCAAGAAAATTAACAACAAAGCAATGAAAACATTCTTTTACCCATTTCCCTAAGGTAATGTTTTTCACAGATACATTAAGGGAAGCATTGAAATATCTCAGGAATAAATTTAACTTTCTTAAAATTTATAATGATTGACTGTTAAAAATGTAGTAATTATCTTAAACATCGCGAAAATTTAGAATTTTATCTTCATGAGAAACAAACTTCGAAGTTGTGTCATTTTCATAGCAACGACACCGAATGTCAAGTTTCCAACATTTTCATCCTTATTTCTAAAACATTCACCCTTGTTATTTAGTTGTTTGCGTTTTTTCATTATGAAATAAAGAGTTACATTTTACTACCTTAAAAAACATACTTGCAAAGGGATATAAAAAATAAATGCAAAATGCAAAATTTCCGAAAGCGAGTGTATATTTTATTGTAAATATAATGATTAGGTTGCCACAACTACAAAGATAAATATAAAAATATTAATTTGTTATTTAAAAATAAAAAATAAATTAATTATATATTAAGTTTAAATTATAATGATAACCGTTTGAACAACAATTAAACCCTTTGTGAACAACAAAAATATAAATATTGTTAAAAATAACACAAAATATATTTTTTAAATTCGTGTTATAAATAGAAAGATGATTATTTAATCTATTTGAATATTAAAAAACCAGTGAAATATGTTTTCAATTGTTTTAAAATTCATAGTTTCTTGCTTTGTAACTGCGACCTTATCCGAAATCTAAAAAAATGGAAATATTTTAAAATTCAGATTTTTTTTAGAAATTCTAAAGGCACTTTGCACATCCTCAAAAGAATCCGGACAGTTTGATACCAAATATGTGTTATACGGATCAGTAATTAAAAAGCCTTTCTCTGGAAACCGTTCACCAAAAACTTTTTTTTAGAATAGAGAGATTATTTTCTGGTTTTTAGTTTTGTTGTGTAAAGTTTGGAATTCGCGACCTGAACCCCTGAACGCCTTCCGATAATTTGATTCCTTTCTCTTTTTAATAAAACTAAAAAGTGTTTTTTTCTGAACTTTAACACGTGGCTTTACTCTGTTTTGTTAAAATCATTGCACAGTTTTTGCCTCTAGCTATTATTCAGATGACGTTGGAAATTTTTGAACCACTAGTAATATAAAAAAGTGTTTTAAAAAATATATTGGTGACAAACTTTTCAGTAACTAATTAATAAATTCAGTCCCTTGTCAATTCAATTCAGTCATGTATTACAAATACAAAACTTGCATGAAGTACTGCTCTGTGTATTACTTTTATTCTTACAAATTTTCATTTTACTAATATTTTATACAACACTTCTAAAGCCATCTTGATAACGAGAGGAGGCAAACTGCACAACAATGATTTTTTAACAATAAGGTCCTATAGTTGAACTTCTAAACTTTAAGTCCCCCTGGGGGTTCAGGGACGGCAAATTGAACCGAACTAAAGAGATAATATCGTATTTTCATCCAGATCTGAACTATGTTCAAAATTTCAAGTCTCTAGCTCATGGGGAAGTATGTTTAAAATTGATTACTAAATTCCTCCCGAACAGACAGATAGACGGACGGACAAGATTGAAAGCTACCTAATAAAAACGTTGTAAAAAGGCCAAATATTTTAAACTTATCAAAATTTTCCATTTTAATGAATTTTTTTCCCGTGGACCACCAATTTTCATTTTCATTCCCGTGGACCCCCTGGAAGTCGCTGTAGACCCCTGGGGGTCCATATGGACCATTTTGGGAACCGCTGTTTTAAACTTATCAAAATTTTCCATTTTAAGGAATTTTTTCCCGTGGACCCCCTAGAAGTCGCTGTGACCCCCAATTTTCATTCTCATTCCCGTGGATCCCCTGGAAGTCGTTGTGGACCCTTGGGGGTCCATATGAACCACTTTGGGAACCGCTGATTTAAATCAAAAGTGTAAAAACAGTAAAACTACCAGTATTTGAATAAAAAATTTATTTCTATGCTTAAAAAACGGTTTAAGATTATTATTACATTACATTATTACATTACATTAAGATTATTATTACATTGCATTAGATTTTTTAAACTGCTAGATCCAGGCCCGTGCTGGGTACCTTCAGAGGGCGGTGGACAAAGGGTGTAAGGGCGCAACCATACATTGATTATTAAACCTAAAAACTTTTTTTAAAGATAGGCGGGATTTTAAAAATTACAAAGCAATACTGCTACTTGTGTTTTTTTTATTGTTTTTATTTCAACATTTGATATTTGTTTAAAAAAAGGTATTTTAGCTCATTTTGAGCCCCTTCTGTGTGGATGATTACACCAAAATAGGATCACTCCTTGTAAGTCAAAATATTCAAGAGAAACAGTGCATGAATAATAAGAAATTTAAAAGGGGGTCTGGGGGTCCTCCCCCAGAAAAATTTTAGAATTTTTACTCTTAAAAGTAGTGAAAAGTAATTTTGAGACCCTTTTGAGTTACACCAGGAGGAAAAAATTGGAAAGAAAATACACCATAAAAAATGTCAGAATTTCAGGAATTGCTATAAAAATCTCCCTGAATTTTTATTTTCGAAGGTAATTATTATTTTGACTAAGGGCAGCCCTCAGTCAAGAAGCCCTTGGTGTGTGGCCAGTCGTCAAAATTTGAGCGAAAATTTTAAAATAGCTGGCTTGCATGAAAAAGGGCACCCTGCAAACACCTCGTCTTCCCCTAATTTTTTCATTTAGTGTGCCCAAGGGGAAAACTAATGCTTATTGAAGAAAGATGGTCTCCATTTGACAGTTTAAATGAGAGTGCCCTATCAATTTCAACGTGCCTTGAATATTAACCACCTTACCTTGTTATTTCATAGTTAATCTTTAAATAAAGGCGCCCTAAAAATAAAAACTCATAACGAAATTTGATGGTAAGGTGAAAATGGGGAGGTTAAAAAGACTTTTAGATGCCTTCGCGCATCAGACTTGATGAACCAAGAATGAATTGTAAAACCAATAGTATAGTGACTAGACCAATAGTGGTTCAAGTTTGGTGGAAAAGGAGCCCATAAAAACATTGAGAAATCCACGAGTAAATTACAAATTGTAGAAAAATCTCTTTTAAAGGGCGCCTGAGCAAAGGGCGCAGGGGGACACGTCCCCCTGTCCCCCCTGACCAGCACGGGCCTGGCTAGATCCCCTATTACGTTAAAGCGAGGGAAATAAATGGTCTTATAAAATAAAATATTAAACAATTTAATATAGAATACCTTTGGATTTTTCATAATATAGTACCTTTAAGAAATTTGGGAATGAGATTTCTCATAAGGCTTATGGGAATTTTCTTTGTCTATGAACTACACTATTATTATACAGGGTGATTCAGAAATAATCATCAATAATTGGGGGGGAGGTAGAGGGGCCCTAGACAAGCATATTTCGAATAGGGATGGTGGGGCGCAGCCTTACCTTTAAAGAGCTAGGACCTAATGTAGTGCGAGTGCATTTCAAAAGGCCGTTTAAGAAGGCCCGTGTGACAAAACAAAACATAATAAAATGAAAAAATCTATTGCAAGAGGTAATGAAGTATCCCTACTATTTACACCATGAATTCAATAGAATTTGAACCTCTTTCTAAACCATGGGGGTAAGTTTTAAAACGTGCAATATTACAAACATTGGAGTTCCCTTAATGGTATTTAGAAAAATCATGATCGGGGATGGAATTTTCAATAATTGTAACATTGATCATTGAAGCTATATGATAATTGAAAATTCCTTCCCCGATCATCATTTTTCTAAATACCATTAAGGGAATTCCATTGTTTGACTGAAGATTAATATTGCACGTTTTAAAACTCACCCCACGGTTTAGCAAGGGCTCCAATTTCTATCACATTGAGTAGTACGGATACTCCTGTACCTCATGCATTAATGTTTTTCATTTTATTATGTTTTATTTCGTCACACGGGCCTTCTAAAAACGGCCTTTTGAAATGCACTCGCACTACATTAGTTCCTAGCTCTTTAACGGGAAGGCTATGCCCCACCATCCCTATTCGAAATATGTTTGTCTAGGGCCCCTCTACCCCCCCCCAATTATTGATGATTATTTCTGAATCTCCCTGTATACAGATTTTTTTTAAAAAGGCAACGGTTTATTATATGCACGTAAAATATTAAACAAATTTTACGTCCAAAACTAAAAGCGTTATACCATTCTATATAGATTACAATTCCGAGTTATAATATTCAATTTTGAAGCTTTGTAAAAAGATTCCAATAAATCTGAGATAAAATTGGGTACAAAACTAAGCAAGCCAAAAATGCGATTTCTCTCCAATACGGAAGTCCTGTATTCGCCAAAAAGATGTCCTCCCCCCGTCACTAAAGGAAAGGCGAAAATTCCCACACTTTGCAGGTGGGGAGACTCCCGTCATGTCTAGGCTTGATCGTTCTTGAAAAATCGTAAACGCAAACCGCGTGCGTTTGTTTGTATTTTCCCACAATCCTTTCATAGGACTTTAATTGATGGAAGTGAAATTTGTTTTAGTTTGAGAGCGTAGAACAAAACACACTTACATTATTAAGAAAATTGCGCAATGGGCAATACCAGTAATTTCTTAAAAACAGAAAAACATATTTTTCCATGAAAAAAATTGATCTAACTTCAAAAATCGACATAAACAGTTTCAAACAAATATAGTTAATTCAATATTTCATAATGAAAATCTGAACAATTTATTTGCCTTTGTTAAGGATTGAATAAAGATAGAACTCGTGCAGCCTTACTTTAAAAAGTGGAAACCAACAATCGCTATAAAATCTTCAAACAATAAGGAAGTTGCATGTGTCAGATTTTCAAAAATAAACAAGTGTTCCGTATGGTTTTTTGTATAGTAAAATGAAATATCTAGTCAATTTTTCAAAAAAGTGTACAGGTATAATTAAATATTTTAATTTAAAAGTCGAGAAAAAAACACGTTACACACACGCACGGCACCCTCAAAAACATATAGAGCAGTCAATAGAAAAATTTTGCATGTAATTTCAAGAAGCAACTTAGTTATAGAAATACTATTATCTCCTGTTGAACTTTCGTTCTTAAGAGAAATCACCGAACAAAAACGCATTTAGTTATCATTATTGGAGTTTTTAGATGGCTAATTTCATGTGAAATATTATTTACGCAGGTTTTATAGTATCCTGTTCCAAAAATGCGGTTTTTTGGAGGTACGTACTAGTGAAATTTTTTGGATTTCTTACCAATCGAACGAAAATAGCCCCTTTTTCAACGTGCTCTATCGGCGAAACTATGCGTCTGAGAGAAAAGTTGTAATTGACTTTTTTGTATCTTGGTTAGTGTTCTTTATTTTTTGGATTGACTGTTTAGCTCCGAAGCGCAAAGGTAATGTTCTAGGGGCCGAAAACGAAAAAAAGGGGCGAATTTTTGCCATTTTTTCAAATTTTCAGAATGTTCCGTCACGAAATTTTGTTGGCAAACCTCAGATTCGGATTCAGCACCCCAAAAAACATACAGATAGCAAAAAATATCTTCTACCCCAAAATTTTCCCAAAATAAATACTATTTGACTGGACCACTGAGCTAATAAAACAAACCTTTTTATTTGTTTTTTAGCTCAGTGGACTGGACTATAACTTGACTAGTTGGATAACAACATCAACTATCCTTTGAAGGTAAATTAACAAAAACTTTTGAATAAATTCATTATTAAACTAAATTATATAATAATCAGTTCTTAGTTTTAGTACATCGTTTTCCATATCTTTATAAACACCTATTTTGTTTCAACTGAATATTTTTGTCTAAATCTAAGAATGTTCCAAAAAGTTCTCTTTATCGTATTTTAAGTACTATAATATATTGTTTTATTTTTATAAGCAGCTGTTTTTCATTACAATTATGGTAATTAGTCTTTTATTAAAGGTTTTTCAATGGTCCAGTTACTGGTGCAGGACATGTCAGTTATTGGTGCTCAAAATTTTCCCGGTGTGTCAGTTACTGGTTCAGCTACCATGCAATTTAAAAAATATTTAAGGTGCCTGCCTTACCTAAAAATGTCGTTTTGGACCAAAAATTCGAAAACAAAATTATTATTTTATTTCAAAAAACACATCTTTAGCTTTCCAAATCAGTTTAAATTTTGTCTTTATCTTTCCTAGAACCAAAGTTACAGAAATTTTACTTCTAACTAAAGAGGCATTTTATTAAGGAAAAAGTAAAAAAGATTTTGTCTAGTTCTAATGATTTTTATCTACGAAACCATTCCACGAAATCACTCAAAAAAGTGCACAATCTTCTTGCATCTATTTTAGCAAGTGAAAAGAAAAGCAGCAATGACAGAACTCTTTTGACCAGTGCAATTGGCATCAATTGAAGTCCTGCATATACGGTACTACTACAGTATACTATACGAAATCACATCGGCCAAATAAGAGTCTTAAATGAAACGGGGAAAAGCGCGCCTCTCTGTAAAGACCCTTTAGGTACAAAACACACTGCGCGTCTTATAGATGCTACTGCAATCTATCTCCATAAAAGAAGCATGGAGAAAGCCTAGTCCTATATCTTGACAGGAATGAAGATTGCTGTCAAGATAGGGGGAGTCTCAGACTGAACTCCATGCTTTTCCCCCTCATTGATTAATTGCAGTAGCGTCTTATGGTCGCTAGGTCTGACTTGGGCCTTAGAGATCCGAGAGCAGATTATATTTCCGTCTCCCGCTTCACATTTCACTTCGTGATGCTCCGCGTAGAGGTAATATGAGGGGAGATAACATTGGTGAGGCAACACTGTGGATAAAACAAGTGAAAGACAAACAGAAATACATCCACAAGAAGCAGGGCCGCCCATAACTCTACCGGGCCCCCCGAAAAAGTTTTTTCACGGGCCCCCTAACTTTTTAAGTTTTTGAAGTATAATAAGGAATTTAAATTTCACAAAGTATCCCTTAAGTAAAATATACAGGGTATCTCAAAAGGTCGAGTAGAAAATTAGCATGCATGCATGTCTATCATGCCATGACCTACAGGGCTGAGATTGGAGGGGGACGCGGGGGGACGCCGTCCCCCGAAATGTTTGGACCGTCCCCCGAAATATTTTTACCGTCCCCCAAAATATTTGTTTCAACGAAAACTTTTAGTTTAATTTTTAAAATTTCTAAAAAAAAATGTGTAGCACAGGGGATCTAGCGTGATAAATTTTATAAAATCCCGGACATTTTGACATTTTTTTGTCAAAAGGTAAAAGTGATGGCCTGGAAAAGTGTTCCCCTTGGACACAAAGAGGTTCTCAAAATGAGTTAAAACCCTACTTTTACGAGTCAAATTTAAAATATTTTTCTGGGGGAGAACCCCCATACCCCCAGCGGTCCACAAAGGGACTTTGCGTGATACTTTTTAGGAAATAACCAATATTTTGAAAAAAATTTTTTATCAAAAATTAAAAGTATTGGTCTGAAAAGTGCCCCTCTTGGACTCAATAAGGTTCTCAAAATGAGTTAAAACCCTACTTTTACGAGTCAAATTTCAAAATTTTTTCTGGGGGAGAGCCCCCATTCCCCCTTGCAGTACCACAAATAAACGATCTTGCGTGATACTTTTTAGAAAATCGCCAACATTTCGACTTTTTTTTGTCAAAAGGTAAAGGTGAGGGTTTGGAAAAGTTACCCCCTTGGAGCCCTAATTTGAGTAGGTCGTATCTGAAATTAGCGACATTTTGCCCCCTATCAACCATCTACTCTATTAAAAAAGATGAGTCCCCCCAAATATTTTTCTCCAATCTCAGCACTGATGACCAACAAGATTTTCATAGGAACCCAAGTCCCCTAGACTCTAGGGGACCCTAGGCTAGAGGACAATGTTTGCCGGCGAAGGAGTAGCATTTTTTATAACTACTTTATTCTTCTGAAAACTTTATTTATTATTAGAGATTCGGAGAGAGCACCCTCGAAAACCCCTGTAAACCGAATTTCATTAAATTCTGCCTGCAGGGGCGGATCCAGGATTCGGTTTTGGGGGAGGGCTAAGAATTTCCAAAGTCCAATTGAATCTTCTTTTTGATTTTAATATGGAAAGGGTAGTGGAATTATCCTGCTCCAACTACTAAAAGGGGGGACTGGGGGTCCTCCCCCAGAAAATTTTTGGAAATTTAAGTAAAAGAACCCTCTTTTTCAACTCGTTTTGATACGCCTCATCCGAATTTCGGATATAGGTTTTATGGTAGAATTTCCGCGTTTTGACGAACTAAATATAAAATAAGGTTGTAATAATAGAGTTACAGGTACCAAGGGGGTCTGGGGGTTCTCCCCCATAAATTTTTTCAAAATTTCACCTTAAAATAACAGGGTTTTAACTCATTTTGGTGCATAAAATGCCATAGCAAGAAATATTGGTAGCTTTTTCCAGTGTGCGGGAAGTGGTCACGTTGGGAAGGGGTTGTGTGATCTCATGTTTCAGAATTTGATTGGAGATGAAACTTCTGAAAAAGAGACCGACCACTTTTGACGGGCCCGTCCGTTTCGGTAACTGAATATGCTAAATAGCTAAATGATATGAATTCAGCGAGTTCAATTTTTATTTGGAAAATAAAAAAACCATCTAGTACAATCTCTGACTAAAAAAACAAAGTGGAACTCGTGGGCCCGGGCCCCTTAAAGCTCCGGGCCCTCCGACATTTGTCGGGGTTGCTGCCCCCTATGGGCGGCCCTGACAAGAAGAGATGAGTTCTCATACTTATCGAAAGTATCTATCTATCACCCTAACTTTCTCTCTCCCTCTCTGTCTTTATCTCTACACTAAAAAAAATTTTGGGCCGTGTTGCACCAAAATCTGGTACTATTTATTTGTTGGCTACAAAAAATGGCTCATAATTTTCCCATATTATGGTGCTATCATTAGCACCAACAATCAGAAGAGGTTGCACCATAATATGGTGTTTTAAGGCACTCAAAATTAGAGAGGGGTTGCACCATAATATGGTGTACTTTTTGCTGTTTTTTGGAAATTTTAATAAAATAATAATCACTGGGGATAGAACCCACGAACTATCGCATGCTTTGCAAGCAAGCTACCACTGATCCAGGGGGATTCAGTAACTTTAAAACACTTATTATAACATCATTTTTCTTTGTGACGCATGCGAAAACAAAACTGCGGAGCGCGAACACAAACTCAACAACGGTCCCAGTTCAGAGAAGTTTACCAAACTTTGGTGCAACCGATCGCACCATAAAAGTATTTTTCAATCATATACTACCAATTTTTGGTACAATCTAGCTTTTTCACTGCACCAAAGTTTCGGGAAATTAAAAACTTTGCACGAAATATTGGTTTTACATTTACCCACATTTTTACAGTGTATTGCTCTCTCTCTATAACTACCCCTTTTGATATCTCAAATCTCAATCCATACTGTTCTTTACCTTCTTATCTCTCCTTCCATATACCTTTCTCTCTCTCTCTACCCCTATTGATCTTATATCCCTCTATCCCCATAGTTCTCTCTTTCCCTCTCTATTCCCCTCTACTTCTCTCTCCTTCTCTGCCTATATCCCTATTTTTTTCTCTGTTTCAATTTCTCCCCCACTATCTTCACTTTTCTCTCCCCCTCTCTCTGCCTTTCTCCCTATTTATTCATCCCTTCTCTAACTCTCCCTCTCTAGATACTTGTGTATCCTTCATTCTCTCCCTCACTATTCTTTACTTCTCTCTTTGTTGATTTCTCTTCCTATCTCTCTGTTACTCTCTAAAAGTAAGCGATAAGAAAGATCGACGATTCCTTCGCGCGTAAAAAAAATAATGACGAATCACTCGTCTAAAATAATTCTCTCCATCCGAATTGGTATTCGACTTGGGATTATTTTAAAGCAACGGCATCCAACAGTCATTTCACGCTGTTATGTGGGAAAGTTTTGGAAAAAAATATGCCACACCCTATGTAACATAGAAATTATATAATAGTTTAAATCGGTATTTAAGAAAGAAAGTATTGTTGTTGTTGTTTCTAATTTCCAGTTGGGAAAGCGAAAGCTAGACCAACTCCATGAGTCCAAAGAATTTTAGAAGAAAGACCAAAAACAAAAAAGGCTTAAGAAAGTGGTTATTTTACTGATCGAGATAGAAGTGGAAGTTGGCTTTATATTGACTACGAAGCACGGATGTTTGTAACTCTCACTATGGAGGTAAATGAATGTGTCCCTTTAAAAATGGGTTGTCCGCGCGAATGTGGGTGTTGTGTGGCCTTAAGGCTTCGGTCGGCAAGTTCCAGCTAGGTAAGTAGCCCACAAAGTAGGTACATCTTATCAGTTTGATTTGTGGATACAAGGATGTTACTCCTCAAGTACCCACCATTAATAACAAATATATTGGATCTAGTTCCCCGACTGCATAATCTCCAATTTTTCTTCAAAGATGTGCGCAAGAGCAATGATTGATTTGTCAGAAGATTGCCATTCTAAAATATGGAATTAACAGCTGCTCAGAGAACATTTTGATTTGTCTTTGAGGCAACGTGGGTATCGTATGAAGTGGAATATATAGAAATAGGATCACTTTGAATGACTTAAATATACCTAGAAGAAATGAAAGTCTCAATGAAACAATCTCAATCACCAATGAAACAGTTTTCCCACTAGATCCACATGAAAAGCCACGCTCAGTATAATATGATATTGTGTTCAAAGCTCTGTCTTCGCATATAGCCTATACGTTTTTTAAAAACGGGAGATTTTATTTCGACGCTCACAAATGGGGCAGCAGGAAAACACCCGTCTTCGAAATTGTTTTCGAGGATTACGCTCTTGAAGGGGTCGGGTTTCCGGGGCCTCATATTCTTCGCATGTGTGAGAGATATTGATACTAGAGCTCCTGTTTTCCGGCAATTCCTTTGTGTAAGCATTGGAAATATGGAATCTCGACTTTGTATCAATATTGGAGGAATTTCGGAAGCTTGTTTTTCGCCTTTTTCGTCGTTTATTCTGTCATGTTGTTTAATATTCAGGGTCTGGCTTGTTGTTGGAAGGATGAGATTGAATGTGCGTTTCAACTGATCTGTTTGACTGTTTTGAATAAGTCGTTGTTAGCACGAGTTAACACCATTTAAGTAATTGTTCGCGTTAATGCAATGGCTATAAGATTTTAACAAGATTTTCAATTTCTACTATTTGCTTAACTATAGTATCATGCTAAACTTTTAGCTGGATTAATGGCCTTATTCACAGCGACTAAACCAGCTGTTAACCAGCAGCTAAAGATAGAAAGTGAGCTTTTCGCTTACTGTGATTGGTGGAATCCTTCTTTAACCCTTTATTTACCAAATTATTTTCGGCTCAAGTTTAGAGCTGCTGATGCACCAAGTTTTTAGCGACAAAAATCACTATATAGTTACCCCAACTAATGTTAAGTGAATTAGCTTTTAAATATGGCGTCAAATAGCCAAAACTAGCCAACCATCAGCAGTTCTAAACTTGCGCTAGTGGTACAAGTACCGTGGCTAGTGGTACAAGTACTAGTGGCTAGTTGTACAAGTACTAGTGGCTACAAGTACCGTCGGTAAGTAAAGGGTTAACCGATGGTTAAGTGGCGATGAATACTAACTGCCATTAACAGTTCAACCCCACAGGAAATTTCGGGTTGTTATATTAACAAAACATGACTTACTCATGGTATGGGTAGATGATCAAAGAGAAGATGTTCACCCTTAACTATTTGAATGTGGTTATCCATCAAGTATACATATTTTGTATTTAACTGAAAGTAAATCTCTATTTCAACTATCTACGGCTGCCAAATCGTTAAATCAATGTTCATCACAAACAACAAGAGTGATTTGCGTTTCCTAGTTTAATCACATATGCAATTAAAAACTTTTTACAAAACCATCTGTAAATAAGTAATCACTACACTTAAATCATAATAAAAATAGCTTTTAAAACACAACAATGGAGAATTGCAGCATCTCTTAAAATTCTGAATATTCAATTTTAAATGATTAAAAATTACCTCCTGATTCCAAAAATATACTTGTCTTTTCCCACAATTTTTTTCAATTAATTATGAGATATTTTATTACAGAAAGCTTCTAACACTGTGACGTTACATGTGCTTCTTGGAAATGTGGGAAACACCGTTTTAATCAAAATACAAGGTTAAAAAAACTAGAGCTCAGTATTTCAAAGCGGATAATGATAGTAAACAAGGCACATTTGACGTCACAAGCTTTTTCAGCTCACAAGGAAACATTCTTAGGGTGAACTCACAGAAATGCACGAAAATTTTACAGGCATAAGAAGATGACTCAAAACACTTACTGTGAAAAAATTAGCTGCTGAATTTCAATAGGAGAGGAGTTATTTAAATTTGAAATTTGGGTTCTGAGTTGCCAAACACAGTCATTTAGCACCACTTGGCGACTTTCCAATCGGATGGAATGAGAAATTTGATTCGAAGTGTCTAAATCCACGAAAGTTGGCCCGTGCTAAAGTATTAGCGAAATTTGTTAGAGTTGAGTTGTTACTTTCGTGGATTTAGACAGTGCCATAAAATATATAGTTTCCAATGCATTTTTAAAAAATATGCGGCAAACAGATAACTCCTAAAAATTAAATGCTAAATAGATGTTGGATTCTTTTTAATTTGCATATAATTTTGTATTGCTTCATGCGTTATTTATTTTAATTTTCCTTCTTTAATTAATTTTTATTCCTGTTTTGCATTTGATGAACTTTTTTTTATTCGCTCATTTATAAGTGGCAACAGAGAAAACGCGGCCAGTTCATTCTACCATTTGGCGTTCTCTCTGCGTTTCTCGCCTTGTACGGTTACATTTGGCGTTAAATATGACAATTTTCAATAATTTTTTACAGCTTTTCTACTGTAATTCAGCAGCTAATTTTTTTACAGAAGGTGTTTTAAGTCATATACTAACCCCTGTAAAATTTTCGTCCAATTCTGTGAGTTCATCCTGAGAATGTTTCCTTGTCAGACAGAAAAGAAGCTATTTTTAACTGAAAATAGATTAAAATTTTGGGCTTTGAAATGTAAATAACAATGTCTGAATACATTAAGATTTAAAAAAAAATTTGACTGCTATTATCAATTTTCTTCCACCTCAAAACATTACTGCCCTCCAAACTTATCAAGTTTTTAAACCACCTATTCATTGTACTGATTAAACACGACATACAGCAACGCTTCAAACAGCAGCAACAAAGTAACAGGTACCCCAATCATCACTGACTGAGACAAATTCCAACGTCCTAATCTTCAACTTTAAATACACGGTCCACCTTCCCTTGACTCTCTCAAGAGGGAGGGGGTGTTCGGTCCTTAAATAGAATATTCGCCGAGAAAACTTAACGAAGTTT
Organism: Tetragnatha versicolor; assembly: GCA_024610705.1. Lineage (NCBI taxonomy): Eukaryota > Metazoa > Arthropoda > Arachnida > Araneae > Tetragnathidae > Tetragnatha > Tetragnatha versicolor. The sequence goes on along the minus strand of JANDEH010000004.1, from coordinate 52,172,702 downwards.
CCTCATCTGAGATATTTGCTTTGGGAAATGAAGGAAGTCAACAAGTTTCTGAGCTAATTCTACAAAGTGTTCGACCGGCAGTTTCAGAGCTATTATATTCTGTTTCCAGCAGATGAGAGCGGAGTTCTGATTCTGTGGGAGGTTTTGAGAGGGATTTGGCGAGAGAGTTTGTCGCAGAGTCTTTTGCTGATGGGGTTGTTTCGACAATTTCGGGATCGATGTTTGTCGAGCCATTTCGGAAGAGTTGAGAAGTTATTAAAGAGGGTTGCGCGGGGTGGATTGGATGAGGGTTAGATGCCGAAGTATGAAATAGGTTATCTGCTTAGAAGGATGATGAGAAAATCTCACCGTTTAGCCGCTTTTTGCAGAAATTTGGCAGGAAATTTGATTTTCAATTAGCCATCATTCACTAACGCAACCTTTTTTTAACAGCCTATCACCTATACAATTTTACTTCCCTAAAAAGGTTATTTCAAGGCCCAGCAGTGTCGTGGCCAGGTTTTTCCTTTGGGGGGGTCAAGTGGGAGTCAAGTTTTTTTGTGTACAGACACCATCAAAAAACGAATTAAGAGTTTTCAATGGGTTATCAGTAGCTCGATATCGAAAAGGGAGGGGGTTTGGGGGTCCTTCAGAATTTTTTTTTAAATTTGATTTTTAAAAGGAGTTTTTTTATTTGACTTTGAGGTAATAACCGAGGAGCACCGCTCGTCAGCGAATTTTTAAGAAAAAAACTGGAAAACTTACGTTAAAGGGGCGAGAATCAAATTTTCTACATCACCCTAAAATATTACGTGACTTTTAAGGAGACTGAATATAAATCTATTTTATCCCCACATTGGCGGCCACATATGGTGTGATATTTGAGTTTATATGGAGGATTATATTGAATATCAAAATCCTGATATTCGAATTGTGTTTCGCTACATCGACTTTTAAGGCCCCGGATATATAATTCTTTACATCACCGTTTAATTTTAAATTACTTTCAGGGGGAGGAATAAAAATCTTATACAACCCCACATCGGCGGCCACATATTTTGGGATGTAAGTGGTCATATTGGGTCATGTCGAATATCAGTATTCTGATATTCGAACATCGAGATTTGAATATGTTGACTTTAAAGGAGCCAGAATCAAAACTTTCTACATCACCCTAAAATATTTACTGACTTTTAAGGGGACTGAATATAAATCTTTTTTTATCCCCACATTGGCGGCTACATATGGTGTGATGCAAACTTTGTACGAGTAAAGTTCCATTAAATGTTCAAAGTGTGGATAACTTTACGCATAAATAAAGAGAGAAATTTTTTCGCTGTATTTCATCAAAAATGAACATATGGAACATTGTTTTGCCATTTAATAAACTTTTTGCAATTGTTATATCAAATGAATTTTTAATTCTTCTCCTACACACCATTTAAGAATTTCTATTTTACAATTTGTAAATTAAATTTTATACACATATTTGTAAATCCAACATTCTAGTCATATTCTAGTATTGTGGGATATGTGTCAAAATGGCACAATCAGATAATTACCCAAAATGGGCTTTGTGCCATATTTGGCACTTACCATAAAAAACATATATCTTAATGAAAAATGAAGTCTGGAATTTTTAAAATATTTTTCCTGTATGCTGTTTCCTGTGGATGTTAGAAGATATTTTGAATCAAAAGAAACAAAAAATTGTGCAGTGAAGGGTTGAAATTTGTGAGGCAGTGGGAGAATCCAGGATTTGGTTTTGGGGGGCTAAGAATTTTGAAAATCAAATTTAATCTTTTTCAACAGACATAATACTAAAAACGTTGAAAATAATCGTGTTCGAATCATCTAAAGCAGGGGCTCCCAAACTTTTTTGGCCCGCGGACCCCCGGACGATATTTTTCGTATCCCGTGGACCCCTTGTCTTAGGGATAATTCAAAAAGAAGCTAAAACCCTTATATTTATTATATCATTTTCTAAACCAAGCATTAATTTGTAATTTTTTCAAGTGTTTTTTTGTGCATTAATAAGCATTTCATTTCCCACTTTTACATATTGAAAAAATCCTTTGTTTTATTTTTTGCCATTCATATAATTACAAAATATTTTAAATGAAATTATAGCAATCAAACATCTAAAAAGTATAAACTAAAAACTAATCTAAACTTTTGATATAATTACATTTCCAGGCACAGAAGCTTTTTTCAATATTGCAGCGTTCCTTCACTGATGATGTCCTCCAAAGAGAGGGACGATACGTATGATAAGAATAAAAATACGACACGGCCTTATATACCAGGTAAATTTGATTTTATGAATTCTATTGATAATTCCGGCCGTGAAAGCCTAAAGGTTTACATAAATAAAAGTTTTGGTCACAAAGTTAATGGCTTATGAGAGAGTTACTCATTTACCAAATCGTAAAATTTCAGAAATAATTACAGTTAAAATATTGCATGGTTTACAAGCAATATTTACTTAAGTTCAACTATATTTGAAAAGAAATTAAATTATAAATTTCAGAAATTGAGTTTTAATTGATGAAATTGAAAAAAAAAGTTTTTTGCAAACAAAAAATGTTTTGGATCAACACCGCAATAAAAGAGTAAACATTTCATTGCCCCTGCTCGCGTTGCGAGGACTCGGGGATAACCAAGTTTTCATATTTCTAAAATTTGATTATAAAAAAAACAAAATTTTTGTGAAACTTATCAAAATTATTCATTTAATGAAAATCCTGTGGACCTATGAAAATCGGTGTGGACCCCCCTAGAAGTCCCTGTGGACCCCAAATTTTCATTTCCATGCCCGTGGACCCCCTTTGAAGTTGCTTTCCGTCCCTAGGGGGCCGTATGAATCACTTTGGGAATCGCTGATCTAAAGGGATGTTTAGAGACGTCCCTAAAATTTTTTTGGAAATTCAAGTCTGAAAAGCAGGTTTTCAACTCGTTTTGGAACTCAAAATCCGAATTTGGAACAGATCGTCACCTTAGTATCAAAAACTACTATCTCCATTCGGCAAACTTCGGGAATCCCGATTCTTGGCGTTTAGATCGTTGGAGAAGATAATTTGATGGGTTTTGATCTTTTCTGCTCGATCAAGTCAGCGCTTACGAACCAAAAAATGAGCTTCTCGAACTATCCGATCGCCAATAATCGGGATTCCCGAAGTTTGCCGAATGGAGATAGTAGTTTTTGATACTAAGGTGACGAGATATTATCAGGAATTCCTTATTTGGTAGAAGTTTTAAGTTTTGCATTTTGACGAACTCATTATAAAAAAGTTGTATATAATAAAGTTCCAAGTTTCAAGGAAGATATGGGGTTGTTCCCCCTAAAATATTTGGGATTCATACATTTTTTCCCAATTTCGTTTTTGGGGACAAATCATTATTTACAGGTATTTTCTAGTAGAAATAATGCATCTTTCAAGTTTAAAACTAATTTAACGCTTCTTAAATTTTTCCTTATGAAAAAATTACCTATTGTCCTAAAAACTTTCTTATAAAAATGATTCTTAATGTGGACATCTATACTCCCGGATGAATCCCGAGTGTAAAAGAATGTGTACGCCGTGATTAACCGAACACTACCGAGTCTCCATCAACTCCGATAGAACACCAGATTTGTAAAATGAGGTAACTGGGAGCAATATAAAAAATTACGATTCTGTTAAAAAAAATTAAGATATGTTCCTTTTGAATCGTCAAAAATTAGTACACTTACCATGCTGTTGATATTTATATATTAAGTTGACACAATAACTTTAAAATGCTGTGAAAGAACCGGTGATTTTTTATATGTTTAAGTTTTTAACCCCCCTTAAAGTAAGAAAGGACCTTTAGGGCATGCAGAGCAGGTAGGTATATTCAATGAGAGATAACACGAAAACAATTTTTTTATGATAATTAGGAACGTAAATAAGGTCTGAAACATTAGCGGATTTACGGGGGATTATAGGGATCAATGAATCCCCCTTAATTTTTAAGCATATTACATTCTTTCATAGTAAGCAATGTTTTCAGTTAGGGTCAGAATGCCCACTAGGGTGGGTCATTTTCCTATGGCGAAATTTTTTTTTACAAATTCTATCGGGCACAGCAAGAAAAGGGTGCCAAATGGTCTCAAACTAACATGTGTAAAATATTATTCCATTATAAAATCCTTTTGCCTCCGGATTGGCCTAAAATAGAACGAAAATATGTAATTTTTCATATTTTTTAAAATGATATAAATTAAATTTTTTAAATTGAACTTCTTAAAGCTCACAAATAAGGGTCTTTAAAAGCAATTTTAATCACATTAGTCACCTTTATGTGTTATCAATACAAAAACAACTTCCAAAGTGGCAATGTAATATGCTATCATATTAACAAAAGCCGTAGAATTGGAGGCTCTTTTTTTGCCAACCAACAGTGGATTGTCAGTGGTACATATTTTAAATATTGGTAGTTCAGATACATTTTCCCTCAAGTTTAGTCAGTACAAAGCGGTATTTTTAATTTTTAAAAGTAGAAATAGTTATATTTTTCATAAATATGCCGCGCTTTCAAAATTCAGCGGACAGTTATTTCACTGGCTGGTTTTGGGATCCAAATATGATCGCAAAAATTTGTTGAAACAATTGTCGAGTGGATAGTTCATTCATTAGGCATTATATCAGTTATCATTCACATCAGTCATGATTTAACTATTTTTTTCTTATAACAATAGACTGAAACCCAGGCCCATGAAATTATACTTCTTTGGAGGGAGGATTGACTCAAAATGGATCCTTAGCATTCCCTTATGCGTTCACAAAAGTTAAAATATAGCAAATTTAACTGTTTAAGATAATTACAATTAAGTTTTGAAATGTAATGTAGCTTGTTTAAAAACTTAGGGGATAATACTGAGCTTTATGCTGAAAACGGGGATCTACTGCTCTTCTTAAGAAAATGTTTCAAAATTTGACTCTTAAAATGTGGTTTTAATTTATTTTTGGACATAAGTGATTCATATGGGGTCACTTTGGATGAATATTCCTAATTTGCCAAAGAAATTTCAAGGAAAACCCCAACTTTTAGACTATTATCCATATGTTTTCCTTTGGGTTGAAATATAACCCAAAAAAGGTACCCACCTTCTGACATATCCATTTTTATTAAAAATGTAATGTTTTTAAAATCCCACTCAACCGGCAATAAGAGTTTTGCACATTTTTATGATTCCAGCAAGAAATTTTTGATTGCTAGTTCTAACCATTGAGATATTTTAAAATATGTGGTATTAAAACTCATGTATTTCAACTCTGGTTTCATTTATAATTATTTTATAGTCTTCAATGATGATTTTTATACCATTGTGCACATTTACATTCATGACGGATTCGTGAAATCGAGGTAAGAGCTTGATTTTCGTTCGTCCATTTTTACATGAAATTACTATATTAATCGAAACTTTGAGGCCAATCCGGAGGCAAAAAGAGTTATTATAATCGAATAATATTTTACACAAGTCTGTTTGAGACCATTTGGCACCCTTTTGTCGCTCTGCCCCTGGAGAAATGTGAAAAAAATTTTTGACCCACCCTAATGCCCACCCCCCAAAGTATCTAGCTTGACCCCCAGGGTCTTCCTCCTATATCCGTCCATTTTCTCAACATTAGTTCTAAAAAAAGATTAATTTGTGTTAAGATTTGTTTCGTTTGAGGTGTTTACCCGCTTTAGGCACCGTATTAACAAAGCGTCTGTTTTGCGAATACTTCTTTTTCAGTAATAAATTATTATTTGGCTTAATCCGACGTTATCGTGCACTTTTATTTTATAGTTCGATAACTCACCTATCATTTAAAAACAAATTTTTAATTCTAACCAAACAATAAATACATTATCGGGGGATGATCGGGGAAGGAATTTTCAATGATCGTAACATGGATCATTGAAACTGTTTGATCATTGAAAATTCCTTCCCCGATCATCATTTTTCTAAATACCATTAATGGAACTCCATTGTTTGACTAAGAGCACGTTTTAAAACTCACCCCACGGTTTAGAAAGTGGTCCAATTTCTATCAAATTTATGATGTAAGTAATACGGATACTGCTGTACCTCATGCGATGAATTTTTTCATTTCATTATGTTTTTTTTTCGTTAAACGGGCCTTGGCAAAACGTCCTTTTGAAACGCTCTCGCACTACATTAGGACCTAGCTCTTTAACGGTGTAACTGCGACCCCCCTTTCTATACCAATTCTTGTTCGTCTTGATGAGTACTATCATCCCTCCAAGTTTGTACTAGACCTTTTGAGACACCCTGTATAACAATTTTAACACCAAGTGGTCGTTAAAATATTACCTGAACACCTAAGGGGTGGTTTTCATTTTTGCTTATTTTATCTGACAAGGGAGATAGAGGTATGAGGTATGCTAACGTTGAATGTTACAAGCACTGCATTTTCGAAAATCCTTTTTTATAAATTAAACAAAAAAATTGAAGTTGGAAAAAAAATTTCAGGCATCTTAATTTTTTAGAGGCGAGGGGTTGTTCATTTTTCTCCCGGTATTATGACGGGGGTTGCTGTTTGCTCATCTTTTCTGATAAGACAAAAATGACCAAAAGCATCATGCTCACTCTAAATTTGAACGGTTCCAAAGTAAAAATAAATGCGGAACTTTAAAAAAAATACATTTTTTATGGTGTCGTGTTGTGAGCGGACCTGTTGTAAACGGACACCTAAAAATCGTGCTGTGAGCGGACATTGATAAAAAATCGAGATCGAATCGATAAATTATGCTATGTGTATTCATATTGGCTATTTTAATGCTCTGTTTGTGTGATTTGCGTGTTTTGTCTAACATTCAAGAGTACCAGATCCCCTTTTTTTTCTGAATCGTCACTGTCACTGATTACACCCTAAACGAGTTTGGCTATTATAGTTAGGGCAGGGGGGTGTGGGGGGGCGGCAGCCCCCCCAACTACCATAAACTTTTACAGTTCTTTTAATGTTGAAAATAGCATATAAAATCGTTAACCGATTCAATCTCGATTTTCGATCTCACTTTTTATCAATGTCCGCTCACAACACGATTTTTTATGTCCGCTCCCAACACGGCATCATTTTTATACCTTAAGGTGTACTTGCACACTACGGAATCCCGAAAATAGACCTCAACAATGGATACCCTTTCCTCTACATCAAAGTGGATTTTAAATCTGCAGATTCAGAAAAATTTAAGATTTTGAAGATAACTATCTAATTTGTATTTGTTAGAGTTCAAATTTTATCGAAATACGTTTTTAATATATGTTCACTTAACTTATAAAATTTAATATTTTTTAATGGTTTTTCAACTTTAAACAGTGATAATTTCAGAAATATTTAGTTTATCTTGATAAAACTTGTGTTTTTACAATCTGTAGAGTTGTAGGAAGGGTCTAAACCTCCAAAATAAACAAGGTTATAGGAAGTTTATTTTAAACAAATTTTGAAATTTTCTTGTCTCAGGAAAATATCATGGTTTTTTCAGCTTTTTTCAAAATAAAAATTGTTACAGGCAAACTATTTATTGCAGATCCTTTTTTTCGAGGTTCGGACCCTTAAGTACAGTTAAAGGAACCGTTTACAACCAGAATTAAGTTTCTAAGATGATTTGAATGTATTAAATCACTGTTTAAAAATGATGCTAATATTGGACATAATTTCCTAATTAATAATTAATATTTTAAAGTTTTTTCAAGAAAATTGTTTTAACAATAAATCACAAACCTACAGAGAAAAAATAAAGCTAAAAATAAGAAAAAAGTTGTCTAGTGTGTACGTACACCAGAAAATTAAAATATTTACAATCCATAAAATAATTTGAATGCTTAAATTACGAAGAATCCGGAGCTCCACCTTAATCACAATTCACATGGTTACATCCTTCCAAAAATTCAAATTAAGCTCCAAAAGACGAAGAAAAGAACACAACAGCAATTTTCTAATTCTCCCCAAAAACGCATCACGGCACGTTCCCTCTCCCTCTTTGAATAAGTCGTTGTTCACATACTGTATGGTTTTATAAAGGATTTTTCCAGCTAGTAAACTGAACCAGAAAAAAAGTGTTTTTTAGCCTATTTCTGAAATAAAAACTGAGATTGGATTATATTCTATGTACTTTTAATAAGCTTTTACTTTTGTGGGACCGAGTGCCATGAAAATCTCATCGAAGGCCACATGCATACACTGTTATAGAAAACACATATGTAATGCCTATAAAGTCAGTTGACTTAAAAAAAAGTTTTTTTTTAGAAATTTAATTTAACAAAAAGCAAAAGCAATATATGTGGAGTCGCTTATGTTATGTTTCAAAAAATGTTTTGCTGGAGCTTAGTGAGTGGTATCATTTGATGGTATGACGTCATGAATGCAAGATGGCTACCGCAGGAAAAATGCTGTAAATGGCGAAATAGAGATAATATCGGAATTATTTTGGACGAAAATCTCAGAAATAGATAGATTTATCGAATAGCTACCGAAAAAAGAATCTAAATCCATAGAAAAGGGAGTTTATGAAGACATAACGAAAAAATGGCTATTTTTTACCAAAAACACAGTATGAGTATTTTGTCATAAAATACTTTAAATAGATGCTATTTTCAAAGTGAATGTAATGAAAATATGTTCCTAAATATAAACACATCAATGAAACAAAAGGCGGATATGACGTCATAAATCCAGGATTGCTGCCACATACAGTCAAAATTTCTAATTTTTTATTCGAAATTTTTAATTGCAAATTATATTGCACTCTAATGAACGTAATGAAGTTATTTATAAGACTAAAAGTAGAAAGTGTTACTGACTAAAGTCGAAAAGTTAAGGTGTAAATGAGAATTAAATGATAGGTGTTTAGAAATAATTCCGGAAATATTAGTGTTAAGCCAAGTTGTTCCAAGTCGTTTACATTAACTAAGAAAAAACATTAGATGTTTTTAAAAATAATCATTTTTGTTTAATTTAATTAAAAATAACAACATACAGTAAATAAGAAGTATCAAGTAATTTTTAAAATGGAAAATATATACTTCATTAACAAATTAAACTGTTAGGAAATTATAGAGCATAACGTCATAGCGGTCAAATCACGCTGTAGAATTTATTTTGGGCTTTCATCGATATTTTAGTTCTTATATGATTATCTGACATCCCTGAAAGTTTCATTAAAGTATCACATTTTGCAGTTTTTGGTCATTTTTATGTAGTAAGCCACCCAACTATTTGATAGTTAACTAGGAAATTGATTGCTGAAATTTATCAAGTCTTTTATATATGGTTTATATTTTCCTAGGAGTTTAATTTATTAATGAATTAATATTTTCCATTCATTATCATTATAATCCATAATAGTATCCTCATAATTACTGATTTGGATGATAAAAATGGGGGAGGGAGATAGAAAAAGTTCGTTGATTCTTTCCTAACCGTAGTGTAATAGCTGCCATTCACTCATTCTAAAGCAACTTTTTTTTAACTTTTATTCTTATAAATAACTTTATTACGTTCATTAGAGTGCAATAATTTGCAATTAAAAAAATTTCAAACAAAAAATTAGAAATTCTGACTGTATCCTGGATTTATGACGTCATATCCGCTTTTGTGACCAACAATGAAATTTTCATTGTTGTGTTTTTAATTAGGAACATATTTTCATTGCATTCACATTGAAAATAGAAAATAGCATCTATTTAAAGTATTTGATGATTGCTATATTAATAGCCATTTTTTGGGTTATGTCGTCATAAACTCCTTTTTCTATGGATTTATATTCGTTTTTTGGTAGCTATTCGATAAATCTATCTATTTCTGAAATTTTCGTCCAAAAATAATTCTGATATTATCCCTATATCTCCATTTACAGCCTTTTTCCTGCGGTTGCCGTCTTGCATCCATGACGTCATACCCACCCCCTGCACAAAATTCGGAAAAAACACCCGGTACCACGTTAATGAAGACGTCATTACGAATCAAATGATACCACTCACAAAGCTCCAGCAAAACATTTTTTGGACACCATTGTTTTTTGACACAAGGGACTCCACTACAATGAGAATAACTTTAAATGAAGTGGTAATAATCATGTGATATCGGCTCAATTTGATAAAAGTCAAATGGATGATCTTAATTAATTATATTTGCATAATTAACTTATTAAATAATTAATATTAGGGGTTGACCTTTGTTAGTCTTTCTTTAATAAGTCATTTTAATGTTTAATTAGCAGTAACTTTAAATGATCTTCTCATATTAATTATAATCAATTTCTTAAACTAAATTAAAAATTACTCATAACCAACTAGTTTTTTTCAGTCTATAAAAATGACTTATCTTTAATAAACTAATAAAAACAAGGGTTATTAATTAAAAACTTACAAAAACCACTCTGTTTTTAAATAATCATAAAATAAATTTCTACAATTTTTTATTTAGCAGAATGTTCTTAAAGTGGCCATAACTGGTACATTTACCCTACTTTTTTTTTAACAAAAGCTTCCTTCCCTTAAAATATTTTTACCGTGTCCTTTATGGTATTTTATATATGTTTAGAGAATAATTATAACATTTAAATTTCATTTTTTACCTATTATACATTTAAAAATTATGTATCATGTAAAATTCTCTATAAAATTGTATATGTATCAAAAATTATTTATCAAACCCAAACATGGTTGGGCATAAACTCTAAAAGTTTGTAAACGTATTGTTTGTTGTTAGATCTAAAACTACAATGCTACAAAAACCTAGCACTTTATAAGAACATCTATATTTATTTCGTTAATACGATTTTATTTTCAGAATTATTTCTTCTGTTTCTGTATTTCATTTTTACCAGTTTATCAAAGTCAATTTCTTTACTTAAAATGTTCATCACTCTTCATTCCCACGCCACCTAAATGTTTATGTACAACGGATTCTTGTTTGGACATGGTCTAAGTTCGTCAGATCATGTGGGAGATAAGAAACAACAACACCCCTTTTCCGTAAGGGGACCATCTATATATTAACGCCTTTTGCAATCAAATTTAAAATTGGCGAACCTGGCGCAGTATCCATTTCGCCAAACGGGGACGGAGAAAGACTCGCCACCAAACCCTTCATTAATTGACAGGTGTGATGGATGAGAAAGGGAGGGTCGTTGGGGTGGAGTACAATGGCGGGGGCGAAACGTCCTGCACACCGGAAGGGATTTGGGATAAAGCCATAAAACAGCAGGGGTTGTAGGGGAAGCTGACCCTACATGTCAGAATACCCATCAATCCAGGGGGCGTGATGCCCGGTGAATCGGTATATTCAATGAGAGATAACACGCGAAAATAATTTTTTGATGATAATTAGGAACTTAAATAAGGTCTCAAACATTAGCGGATTTACGGGGGATTATTGGGGTCAATGAATCCTCCTTAATTTTTAAGCAAATTACATTCTTTCATAGTAAGCAATGTTTTCAGTTAGGGTCAGAATGCCCACTAGGGTGGGTCATTTTCCTATGGCGAAAATTTTTTTTTACAAATTCTATCGGGCACAGCAAGAAAAGGGTGCCAAATGGTCTCAAACTAACATGTGTAAAATATTATTCCATTATAATAACTCTTTTTGCTTCCGGATTGGCCTAAAATAGAACGAAAATATGTAATTTTTCATATTTTTTTAAAATGATATAAATTAAATTTTTTAAATTGAACTTTTTAAAGCTCACAAATAAGGGTCTTTAAAAGCAATTTTAATCACATTAGTCACCTTTATGTGTTATCAATACAAAAACAACTTCCAAAGTGGCAATGTAATATGCTATCATATTAACAAAAGCCGTAGAATAGGAGGCTCTTTTTTTGCCAACCAACAGTGGATTGTCAGTGGTACATATTTTAACTATTGGTAGTTCAGATACATTTTCCCTCAAGTTTGGTCAGTACAAAGCGGTATTTTTAATTTTTAAAAGTAGAAATAGTTATATTTTTCATAAATATGCCGCGCTTTTAAAATTCAGCGGACAGTTATTTCACTGGCTGGACTTGGGATCCAAATATGATCGCAAAAATTTGTTGAAACAATTGTCGAGTGGATAGTTCATTCATTAGGCATTATATCAGTTATCATTCACATCAGTCATGATTTACCCATTTTTTTGTTATGACAATAGACTGAAACCCAGGCCCATGAAATTATACATCTTTTAGGGAGGATTGACTCAAAATTGATCCTTAGCATTCCCTTATGCGTTCACAAAAGTTAAAATATAGCAAATTTAACTGTTTAAGATAATTACAATTAAGTTTTGAAAAGTAATGTAGCTTGTTTAAAAACTTATGGGATAATACTGAGCTTTATGCTGAAAACGGGGATGTTTCAAACGTGTTTCAAAATTTGACTCTTAAAATGTGGTTTTCCATATGTTTTCCTTGGGGTTGAAATATAACACAAAAAAGGTACCCACCTTCTGACATATCCATTTTTATTAAAAATTTAATGTTTTTAAAATCCCACTCAACCGGCAATAAGAGTTTTGCACATTTTTATGATTCCAGCAAGAAATTTTTGATTGCTAGTTCTAACCATTGAGATATTTTAAAATGTGTGGTATTAAAACTCAAGTATTTCAACTCTGGTTTCATTTATAATTATTTTATATTCTTCAATGATGATTTTTTTACCATTGTGCACATTTACATTCATGACGGATTCGTGAAATCGAGGTAAGAGCTTGATTTTCGTTCGTCCATTTTTACATGAAATTACTATATTAATTGAAACTTTGAGGCCAATCCGGAGGCAAAAAGAGTTATTATAATCGAATAATATTTTACACAAGTCAGTTTGAGACCATTTGGCACCCTTTTGTCGCTGTGCCCCTGATGGGAAAATGTGAAAAAAAAAATTTTGACCCACCCTAATGCCCACCCCCCAAAGTATCTAGCTTGACCCCCAGGGTCTTCCTCCTATATCCGTCCTTTTTCTCAACAATAGTTCTAAAAAAGATTAATTTGTGTTAAGATTTGTCTCGTTTGAGGTGTTTACCCGCTTTAGGCACCGTATTAACAAAGCGTCTGTTTTGCGAATACTTCTTTTTCAGTAATAAATTATTATTTGGCTTAATCCGACGTTATCGTGCACTTTTATTTTATAGTTTGATAACTCACCTATCATTTAAAAACAAATTTGTAATTCTAACCAAACAATAAATACATTATTCTTGAGCATTCACAATTAGTATACCCGCTTTGAGCTACTCCCTCTAATATAAAACCTCGAGTAAAAAATTTAAAATCGTTGCGTTTTTAAACTATAAAAAGGGAGAAAAGAAAGTAGCAGGTTTGTGATGACATTAAACGGATTTAACGGATGTACGATGTTTCCATTGTTTATTAAGAATATGTAAAGCTTAAGGACGGTCGGCCCCATATTTCGGAAACTTTAAGGTTTTATTTGAAAACTGAATATGGGCATCATGACCGAAGTTTTAGATACATTAGTCTGAAATTTTAGTATGCAAACTTCCTTAAAATTTTCTTTTGAACGATGTATGACACTTAGGTGTGGTACACATATTTCGAGCTGTTGAGTCCACGTGCTTTTTCTAATTAACACTTTCTAACGCCTCTAGCTCATTTTCTCGGAAAGAAACGAAGTCTCTCTGACACTATTCAATTTTTTTTTCAATAATATGATTATCCTAAGCTCTCTGATAATTATTTAGGGAGAACCTCGTGAAAAATCGTCTTGGAAAGCAAAACAATGAATTTCCTGCATTGTGCAATTTTTACACCACCTCATAGTAAAACCTGCTTTTCAAAGCCCCCTAATGTATGCATTTAAAAAATACAAACCACACTGCGCTATGTGTTTCTAATAGAACCGTAGTAATTAAACGTCAAAGCAGGAGACGCACGTGGTAGGCCTAACGTACCATGAGGCCCCTGTTCCTATACTAAACAATGGTGCGATGCGAAGTGGTTTTCGTAGAATTGCTAGAAAAGTCTGGATTGAATTTTCCTCTCCAACTTTTCTGAGACTTACTAAACTCTCCTATAAATAATTTCGAGAGAAATTGGAATAAAAAAAATGTTGCGATCTTGAACATTACGGTTGTATATTGAAGAAATTCGGCTGAACACGAAATAGCTAAATAATGAAAGGCATAAAATAATATGGCAGTATGGCTATATCTAAAGAAGTATTCATACCTTAAAACCTTATAATTTATTTAAAATTAATAATGGAACGATTAATTGTCAAACCAAAATTTTTCATTATTATTTTGATACTATTTGATTAATTTGTTATATTTTAACGCAAATATAAACATATCTTAAAACTTAAAGAGAAAAATGCCATAAAAGGAAACAAAATTGTATCCTAAAAAAACCCTTTTAATTAATACATTAATGCCCCTCGAAATTAATACATCTTATCCTTAAAAATATTTGATTACGCAACATACAAACTAATATTACACCGCATGATAGATTATTTATCGTTGTAAATATATTTAATTTATAAGCAACGATAAAAAACACGTTAGTTGAATTGGGTTTAAGACTGGACCAAAAGGGCGATATCTGTCCAATGAGGAAGCCCTGTATTCGCCAAAAAGATGACCCTCCTGTGAATGAATACTAAGAAATTGTGAAAAGAAAATTCCCACACAAAGCAGGAAATAGCTAAGGCGGGGCCGGCATGACCGACCGTTCTCCAAGCACAAAAAGTCCACGTGTTTCTTTGCACTTACCCATAATATTTTCAGATAACTTATATTGACGATTTTTTTGGGGGGAGGGGCATAAAACAAATATAACTTCTATTACTAAAAAAACTGAGGAAACTTAAAATTTTGAAATAATACAATAAATATTATTACAAAACCAAATATTTTAGAAATGGGTTTGGTATGAAAATTTTATATGGTTCAGTCAAACATCGAATGTAAACACGTAAGTTTTACCAAACCCTAAAAATTGAAAATGAAACACAATAAATTCGGTATAATTTCATTACGTAATCATTAAATTCCAATTGAATTTTTTTTAAATATATCTTATCTGACATTTATCCATGTATTTTTTCATTATAAGAAAGTTCCTTAAATATGTTTATAATCTTAGTAAAAAATAAACTCCAAATTCAATGATATTTTTTGCTTATTTCACAGTAGTATGTAGATGTGAAAAAACAAGATTAAGTCAAAATTAATAAAAAATGGAATGTGAAGCTCCCTCCCATGGAGTCAGTTTATGAAATGTATTATTGTTGTGGGGGATAATTACCATTAAAAGTAATTACGATATAAATTTTAATTAATATATAAAATTTCCATGCTTAAGTTTTCACAACACTAACACGTGCCTTTGCGTTAATTGTAACGAATACAAAACATTATCGTTTTCAATTTATTATGGACGGTAAACCTTCTCAAATTTTAATGTGATGATTCTAGAGTTTCATGTTTAATTATAATATTTAAAAAAATACATGATATCCTATATAAATTATATTTGAACTAACAAAATTGGTGTCTAATACATTTAGAAAAGAAGAGCTGATTATAGATGAACTGTTTAAATGGATTCCAAATAAAAAATTTGACCACAAAACAGCACTTAAACTTTTTTTGTTACACTCCTTACCTCTCCCTTATATTCACAACTGAGTTTTAAACCTCCTGTCCTTCCCATTGTAAGTTCACGAAAATTAAAAATAGGTATTAAGTAAAGAAAATACAAGAATGCTTGTGAATGCAAATAGTGTGTGACTCTTACGAGAAGGAATATATAGGGTCGAGAAGCATCAGTTTCTTTCGCATTTTAAGAATACGATTATTGCTAATCTTTGATAAATACGATCGAATTGGGAAAAAACAAAAACAACAAAAGAAAATGAAAATGTCGTATTATACATTGTAAAGTTTTTCATCTGGGGTCGACAGAAGCCCCCTATTCCCCCTTCGATCCACTAGATTTCACTGTGAACTTTTCTTGGATAAAATATGACTCGTGTTTTGAATCAGAAAACCACGTGTTTTTCTCTCGGAACTCACGTGAACTGGGAAACATTTGAAATGAAGGGCACAGCACACAAAGGGGGGATGAAAACGTCTTACAAATGGTTCGATAGAAAGGGAGGACACCTGCTTTTTCCTTGTTAATCATTGTTACCTAAAGGAGGGTTGCAGGGGCGGATACAGAACGGTTCCACAAAGGGGTTACTTTTCTAGGCCATAGCACCTTTGCTTTTTGACACAAAATGTCAAAATATTGGGAATTTTTTTATAAAATATGTACATATTTTTCATGCTCATATGCGGTTCTTTTAAATTATTTTTTAAAACTATAGTATAGTTCGAGTGATGAGACTGGTGAAAAACTACTAAGAAAATAATTACGCTTATACAAGATAATGATTAGTATCAATTGTATTTTCCACAACATAACTTAACTCTATATTAAATGCATTTTTAGCCCATAATATTTATTTTTTGAAACTAGTTTAGTAGGACAAATTTGACGTTTTTTGTTTCAGTCGATGTCGAGCCTATGTTAATATGATTCAGAATACTCAAGAAGATAATTTTCATTTCTAAAAAAACTTTCACGACACTAAAACATTGATTTCAAGAGGTTTTTTAAAACAATGTCATTTAATTATACTGTAAAAAATCTAATTCCGAAAAAAGAGCCAAACTTACATCCTGAAGTCAAAGACCATTGAGGCAATATTAAAAACAAAGGAAAAGGCAATAAGAAAAAAAATCGGAAAGTTGATTGCTTTTAGCGCTATTTCTCGAGTGTTCTCTTAACTTTTTTCTCAAATCCCATATGGGGGTTGATGTACAGGTTTTTGAGGGGCGTACCAACTGGTGGGGGGGGCTAGCTTTCTCAGGTGAGTGCAATGTCACCGGACAAGGGTAGGGGTTGCAAGAGGGAATGATGTTGGCGACATTCTTCAGGTACCATCTATATTTAAAGCAACCATCGCATTTTGGTGAGAGTGGTGAACCACGTTGTGTATTAGTAGCCTTGCTGAGTCGTAGATCTTCCGTTGTCTGATAATGGAGTCACCATTTTATATGGAATTTCGTAATAATGTAAGAGAGTGGAAGGAAATTATGCGTCAAACCCGGAAAGAATTCGTGGACGTAGGCCTTCCACGAAGTTTTGTTAGTCGCGTTCCCTTAAATTCTATTTATCGGCATGAAATGAACCCAGATAAAGCGGCTCTTAATGTTGTTGTAGAGTTGACAAACAAAATGTCCTTGTCGGAAATGAAGGACCACTTCTTCGCATGGGTTAACTACTTAAAAACGATTCTTCATAAATATGTTCGCAGTGGAATAATTGATCGCCGTTCTGAATCAGACCTATATACTGCTCTTTGGAAGCTACTGTGTAAGATCGTGTTCCTAAAAGACCTGTTTCCTAATGGGTGTGATCAAGTGATTGTTTTAATTACTGTGTGCAAAGAAGAACTGGGTGACAGTGTTTTAAATAACTTTCTATTCGACATCCCAACGGGTATGCTGGAGTACGTCTTTTGGTGTTTTTCGCATACGCGTTCAAATAACATGCTTTTAAGGGACAGCGGTCTCCTAATCAAATCGCTGAAAACAGACCTTATAATGCCCCGCTTCCAGATGTTGCTAAAATATGGATTGGGATACGGCTTCGTCCAGGAGTACTATTCAATGTTATGCTGGCACATGCGTCAGAGGTAAGAGAATTTTCACATTATTTAATTTTATCATTATTATGTGCTGGTGAATGTTACGATCACGATCACGATCACTGGGTACGATCACGGTTTTCGATTTCGATTGTTTTAATTTGCAAATATTTTAACTGTTTTTTCTGTTTTAATTGAATCGTCAGTTTGAAGAAGGGAATAAGTCCAAAAAATGACAAATTGACTTTTTGTGCTCAAAACAATCTCCAAGCTTTGCCCTACACATGGGTGAAAAGAGGGGGAAAATAACTAACCCCTATAGGGAGATATCGCCCCTTGAAGTTGTAATATCGATGTCCATACAATGAAAATTCCATTACTTTTTTTCGATTTTCTCAAAACTTGATTTTTGGACTTATTCCCTTCTTCAAACTGACGATTTAATTATTTTTTTACCTTTTCATTTGTTCGCGTGGCACCGTTAATATCAATAGTAAGGGACGCCGGTTTAGTTGGTATAATTTTTGTTATTGGATGTATAAAAGGGTGCATCGAAGAAAACTTTTTTGGATTTTTATGACTTGTTTTTGCGAAACAGTTGTCAAAGGTGGCCGAGAGCACCCGTGTCTTTTTTTTCAGAATTTTTTTATGACGTCTTTAGATGCCAATTTGGCTCTGAAGGCTTCTCATGTTTATGGAGCACGCAACGTTAGATTGCCCGAGAAAAGAGGCTTTTCAAGCATTTCAAGTTTTTCTTCTGTTTTATATTTTAAATTTTAATTTAAATTTTGATGGGGGTTTGGAAAATAGGTAAACAGAAACCTATGATAAATTGAACTTAATGATATCCTTTTTTAGACAATAAAATTAAATTGCGAGAATATCATGTAAATAATTTTAGAAAAATAAGTTAAATTAGTTTTTAAACAAAACAATGAGAGATTTAAAAAAAAATTTAATGACATAAGACATTTTTAAAATTGGCAGAATGTAATTAAATCTTCTCAAACTTTTTAAATGAAATAACATGTTTCCAATGATTATGTGCGAAAGGTTAGGGCCAGTAATGTAAATTGATGTAAATATTATAGAAAACATCTGTTATTTGTTATTGTATACCATGTTGTATCCAAAATCACAAATACTTTATATGTAATCAATAAGAATTATTAAATTAATGTTATCACAATCACATGCTTTAGGTCAAAACCACATTGTTGTAAAAATAACAATAGAAGATGTAACATTGATTGTTGTAGGCATGATATCGATTGTTGTAGTTTAAAATCCATTGTTGTAGCATAAACATAAAAATGGATCCTTTATTTAACTATTTTCACATTTGGACTGGCAAAGCCCATCTGTAACACACCAAATAATTTTTTTTAAAAATGGACTTGCGAATCCCATCTGGGCAATTCCACGGGTAACTGACTGACATTTTTTAAGAAAAACGCTTAGTATTTTGTTATTTTCTTCCCAAAAATAAATTATAAAAAAATACTTTCCACCCAGTTTATTGCTTTCTTGTTAGCTTAATCTGATGGCACAATTAAATTTTCAAAATATGTTTTTATTGATTTTATAAAAATTTTAAACGACATGGTAACTGACTGACATTTGTGAAACATATATGTCAGTCAGTTACCTTGATGTTTAAAATTTTTATAAAATCAATAAAAACATATTTTGAAAATTTAATTGTGCAATCAGATTAAGCTAACAAGAAAGCAATAAACTGGGTGGAAAGTATTTTTTTATAATTTATTTTTGGGAAGAAAATAACAAAATACTAAGCGTTTTTCTTTAAAAATGTCAGTCAGTTACCCGTGGAATTGCCCATCTGTAACACACCAGAATAATTTTCCTTAAAAATGGACTGGCGAAGCCCATCTGTAACCCACCAGGTGATATTTATAAAAAATTAAAACCCGGGTGAAGCCCTGGTCTAGCGCGTCATCGCAAGTTTTTATTTATAAAAGTAAAAGTTTAAAATTGCATTCACATACAGCCAATAGTCTACAAAATTGTATCTCAGTATAAAATGTAAGATCAAAACCTTTTATCATAGTTTAAATGACACTGAAACACGAACAAAGTGTATTTTATAGTCTTAAGCAGTGTTTCCCAACCTTTTTTGGTCCATGCCCCACCAAAGCCTTTAACTTTCCATGCCCCCCGGTCTCAGTCTCATATACAGGGTGTATCTGAAATGGTGCAACAAACTTTCAGGGATGGTAGTACTCATCAAGACGAACAAGAATCGGTATAGAAAGGGAGGTCCCAGACCAAATCCCAGGGAGTTAAAAATGGAGCGACACCCAGGGCCCGATCATGGCAAGTTGGGGCCCAAGGCCCAGATACTTTAGGGGGCCCTTTCATGGCAAAATATTAAGAAAAAAATAGTTGTAAATTGTAAAAAAGAGTTATTTCAACTTTGGAAGGATACACTCATTTTGAAATGGACTGCGTGTATAATTGATTGCGGTTTGATAATGATAAATATGATTTGGTTTACTTAAATAAACACACTTTGGGTGAACTACTGGGTCTCTGGTGACTACTACAATCAAACCTATGATAAATTCCAAATGGGTTTCTTGTGTAAAACAATTTATACAATTACTACAAAAATATTTACGTAGCTGTTATGAAACAAAATTTATGCTTTTCAGACAATTTGGGGCCCTTTAAAATCATGGGCCCAAGGCCCGGGCCTTGTAGGCCTAGGCAATGATCAGGCCCTGGCGACACCCCAAAAAAATCATTGAAAAATTCAATTTGTAGAAGAACTACTATTGGTAAAAACTTAATTATGGTCTCAAAAATTGTGGTTTAATATGATCTTTAAAATTACCTCAAAAGTCTTCACCTCAAAATTTTTTTATTATGAAAAAATGTTAAAAAACCCAAAAAAATGTGAAAACTCTGCCAAAACCTTATTTTGTATTTCGAAATCATTTCTTTTGATTTGATAATCTGAAAGATCATAGTTGAAAACCCCTTAAGTCCAAAGTTTCACGTAAATACAATCAATATTAAACGCTTGAGATTCCGTTAAAGTTTGTTTTTTGCGTGCGCAAACAGCTGTTTTGGAAACAGCTCTAGAAAACTGCTAGCGCACCGAAAAAACAAACTTTAACAGGAACTCAAGCGTTTAATATTGATTGTATTTACGTGAAACTTTGGACTTAAGAGTTTTCAACTATGATCTTTCTGATTATCAAATCAAAAGAAAGGATTTCGAAATACAAAATAAGGTTTTGGCAGAGTTTTCACATTTTCTTGTGTTTTTTAATTTTTTTCATTACTAGGGTGCTCTGCCCCCCTGCTTGCTATCGCTCACCAACCCCCGGAAATGCTTCGCAGTTCTTTTGAGATCGCTTGTTTCATCTGAACAGTCCAGCACAATCCCGGGCTCGCCTGCTTAGTTAATGCTCCTTTAATACTGAAATTACCTATCTCTCTAGCTTCTCTATTATTTAATTCGGATCACTACCTCAAAAATATTAAAATAATATTGGTATTGAAATGTTTAAAAAAACACCCAGCAAGTCTACTAATTACCGTCAACCATCTTAAAGAAAAAACATGTGATTTAAGAAACTTTTAAATTTATTTACGCAAGAGTGTATCCAGTAAACCGTTGAAATGGATAACTGCAACGATTTTCAATTTTGCTTTTAATGTGTTCCGAATGTCTTAAAACTTCTAGAAAACATTTTATTTCTTAGATTTACGCGCCCAATAATTAATTATTTGCAATTAAAAATCACCTAGTTTCGGAATCACTTTGAAAAGGCAGTCATGTGACTTGAATGGCTGTGACGTAACATGTGTTAAATACTAGTTGTTTTAGTTAGATATCCCATAGCGTGTAGTGTGTTTTTTATTTATAATTAATGGATAACTGCAGCATCTCTTAAATTTTCTTTATTTAGTTTGTTCTTAGTAAAATTTGGTATTCTGATTCCAAGTATCACATTTTTAAATCTCAAAAATAATTAGTTCTTTTATTATTAACAATTAAAAATGAGCGAAAAGTGATGCAACCAGAAACGCACTATGATTGGCTGTTACCATCGTGACGCGTCGGGTGCCATAACTCGCTCAGATAACATGGCTACACGATTCATTTAGCAAAGCTTTTGTTTTGTTTAGTTTTAGTTGTTTTGTTTATATAGTAAGTGCGAGACTTTCTGCTTTGCTTTTTATTTTTATTTAATAGTAATTCTTAATTCTAACAAGAAGTGGAAGATAAAAATGGATCATTTGCCACATAATTCCGAAATTATGATTCCACAGTTCTTCACTGCTAATAAAGGATTTTTTTCTGTGGAAATCTTAGGATTAAAGGTAAAATATTTTTATCCCCAAATAAAATATTCTTAATATTTGTTTTAGATTTTTCTAAACTTCTTGCAAATGTATTCTAGATGAAGGAACTAAGAAAGTTCCAGAAAAATGCTATTTATATCTAATAGCATTTAGCAAGAAATGTGGATAAAAACACTTTGGTGGCATGTTTTATATATTTTTAAACAACTTAATATAGAATTTGTGTGTTTTAAGTCGTATTTAACAAAATTTAAGTTATTTATACTGTTTAATATTGTTGAGCTCAAAATTTCATGCATTGATTCCTTACTCTACTTAAATATAAAAAGAGGGGTTATCCTTGAAAAATAGCCTTATAAGCAAATTATATAGTATACTCATAAATGTTTTTTAAATGTAATGTACACTATATTATGGTGTTTGGTGTTTTAACCTTTTTTTGGGCTAAGAATGTTAGTTCTAGCTATATTTTCTTCTAATTTTATCCAGATTCTTGTGGATGATATGAAACTTTTATTCGTTCAGATCGCCATATTAATCCACAGCTCTCATGCCTTATAACCATATCTAATGATATTAATACGAGGGTAGTTAAAAGAGTTTTCGGCCTGACCATGAAAATGATAATTATGGTTTAAAGAACTGTTTATTTTTTAACATTGCTTCCTTTTAAGCTACCTCACTTCTTATTCGGACAGTCCGGTCATATTTTCCCCTCTTTTGGGGGTGCTTCTGGAATTTCGTCAAAAAAACCTATTCAACTCACAATTACTTCTTAATTCGAAGAAAAACGGTGTCCAGAGAGAAAAATTGTCACTTTGGGGGAGAGATATAAGTTTGAATATTCCAAATCTGGGTGACGGGATGGGTGTTTTAAAAATTTTTAATCCAAATCCTTGAATTGCTAAATAGGTATTTTTTCTCCGAAAATCTTAGCAACCGTTTAGTTAAGTATTCTCCAATTATATTCATAGCCTTCCCCCTATAATTTATAGACAGAATTTTCCTGAAATCATAGAGTTATTACTCCATGACTTTGCCAGCCGATAGGACTTTTTGGTGCTGAAAAACTGACTATTATCCATTGCATTGATTATTGTTTTACTTAAAAGTTCAAAGTTATGTCCATGTTTGCCTGTAGACGCATAAAATAGCTTTTATTTTATGAAAATCGCGTTAAAAATCGCATTTAAGTCGTCATGTCAAAATGCACTTTTGTGCCGCATTTAGGATTCGTGGCACCCATCTTGAGCAGTGTTTTCAAGTGCAATTCCTCAAGCAAAAATAATTAAAATAATTCGTAATTTGTTATCTGATACCCCTAGATTAGACAATTACAAATGTTCCCCACCTTTCATCAATCTTCTAGGGGGGACTTTTCTATTATTTCCGGCATGGTCGCTCTTTTTAAACTTTTTCCACTATGGTTCTTAATGAATGCTCTCACACCCAAGTTAAATCTTCGACGCTTATTTTTTTCACTGGCAAAACAAAGCTAAAGAGTCCATTTACACATTTCGGAACTTAGAATTACTTTAATTTGGTGACATCGCTTCTTTTAAAAATAATTTTATCACAGCTCGATACTTGCTTTTTCTCATCGTTGAGAATATAGGCTCTTAAAATAAATTGCCGACAGCATTATTCCAATCAGAACAACCCAAAAAAATTAATTAGGCTTCTTTGAAGAGTTATTAAAAGAGGAAAAAAAAATTCGCGCCAATTCTGAGTGAGAATAACCTGAAGAATTAATTATAAATAATAAAACACACTACACGCTATGGGATATTTAACTAAAACAACTAGTATTCAGCACGTGTTACGTCACAGCCATCCAAGTCACATGACTGCCTTTTCAAAGTGATTCCGAAACTAGGTGATTTTTAATTGCAAATAATTAATTATTGGGCGCGTAAATCTAAGAAATAAAATGTTTTCTAGAAGTTTTGAGACATTCGGAACACATTAAAAGCAAAATTGAAAATTGTTGCAGTTAACCATTCTTCTGGTTATTCTCACGATTCTCACCCAGAATTGGCGCGAATTTTTTTCCCTCTTACAATAACTCTTCAAAGAAGCCTAATTAATTTTTTTGGGTTGTTCTGATCGGAATAATGCTGTCGGCAATTTATTTTAAGATCTTATGTTCTCAACAATGAGAAAAAGCAAGTATCGAGTTGTGATAAAATTATTTTTAAAAGAAGCGATGTCACCAAATTAAAGTAATTCTAAGTTCCGAAATGTGTAAATGGACTCTTTAGCTTTGTTTTGCCAGTGAAAAAATAAGCGTCGAAGATTTAACTTGGGTGTGAGAGCATTCATTAAGAACCACAGTGGAAAAAGTTTAAAAAGAGCGAATATGCCGGAAATAATCGAAAAGTCCCCCCTAGAAGATTGATGAAAGGTGGGGAACATTTGTACAGGGGCGCAGCGACGGGGGGGGACCAAGGGGACCAAACCCCCCCCCAGAGACCGAGAGGTCATCTGATGTTATCAAGAATTTCCAATATTCGTAAAAAAATTCAAAACATGTTCGAATCTCTCATAAAAGTTTACAGATTCCTTTCTACCCACTGAAAATTATCAAGATGTTAGCTTGAGGGGGGTCCTATGGGGGCACGATTTTCCGGATAACTGTTTGTCCTTAAGATATTTCATTCGTACTCGGGAGGGTCCAACGGGATCTCCCCCCAGCAGTGGGCATGCTTGGGGAATGGGTACGGGGTATGCTAGGTAGGGGGGTCCTTAGATACCCCTTCGGGGTGTCCGTTAACCCTGGAAACCTGGAAAACCTGGAATAATCAGGGAATTCCAAAAATATTCTGGAAAAATGTGATTTTGTACAATGCGTAGCGTTTTCCGGCGTTTTTTACATTGTGCAGTTACCATCTCCGGTATTTAGTCAAATCAACGGCATCCTGCGCATCGGCATACGCATACGTTCACGCGACTCGGCCTGTAAAGGTGCCTTCTCCTTGTTCGTTTACTGTACTACGAAATAACGACTTTTATTGGAAGAAAGCCGTGTTCATGCTGTTCTTGCCATGCAGCCTAAAGATGAGAAGCCTATTTTACGGGGCGTAATCGTCGATAAAGTTGGCTTCTCGCATTTGGTGTATTGTGGAAAACGGACTTAAGAATATATCTCAATGAATGAGCTCAAGTGAATTACTCTGCTTAAGTCTTAATTTAAATTTAATAATTTTATAGTTATAGTATGGTTGTGAGTGAAAGGTAGTTTTGTTCCTCCAAAAAATACCTTATAAGATTTTCAGCTTATTTATGAAAATAAAAAATGAAATTTCTTTACAAGGTATCTTTATACACAAATAGGATCTTTTATTTAAAATTGAAGCTTTAATTTTTCTCAGTTAAATTTCTGAATAATTTGATACTTTTTGAGTATTGGCCTTTTAAAGTTAATTTTTACTGAAGGCTCCTGATTATCAATTAAACATTTCTCACTTTTGATTTTTCAGAATAATTTGAAGATCAAATATAATCTAACTTCAGTTTTCATTAAAATAATTTCATTTCGCAAAAATGCACCCCCAAAAATTGAACCTGGATCAACAACCATTCTAGCCAGTGTATTATAGTCATTTCTCAAATCTTGTATTCATTTTACCTTTTGAGCTCTTGCTCAGTCTCAGAATTGGTCGAAGCTTTTCTAGAGAAAAAGAAAACGGTTGTTTTCTCAATGAGTAAAACATCTGTTAATTAAATGTCTAATTTTAAAATTAATGTATTATTCAACCAATTTATACTAATCTAATGAAGATATTTTTCAGTTATTTTTTATCAAGTTTATTTAATATATGGTATGAATAAAAGGAAAATAAAAGTTCCATCTTATCACCAAAAATTTAAAAAAAAGAAACGCCTTAAAGCTATAATTTGACCGAACCTGGAAAATCAAAAAAATTGTCCTGGAAAACTCAGGGAACTCTTAGCTTAGAATTAAGTGGACATCCTGCCCTTGCACCCCCACTATATCCCAAGCATGCCTCTTGTTAGGGGGTCCCGATCCCAGCCCCTGGGCTGGTCGAAAAAATTTGATTTATTGGCTCCTATGGCGCAGTGACTGGGAGACCATACAGAGACCGGACCCCCAGCAGGGTGACAGGGAACTTGAGATGATAGGAATATCTAAATTTCAGAAAGATAATTTTTAAACAATTTATTAGGAAAGTTTATATTTTTTCTTATATCATAAAATATTATTTTCAGAAATGAACAATAGAGTTAACCCCTTAAGGTTATCAAAATTTGTCCATATGCCCTAAAAAACGCCCGCTTTCGAGTTTTGCTTTGATTGAAAGAAAAAGTAAACATTCGATGCTCTCCTCATTACCTTGCTAGACCTTCTTCTTCAAGGGCATGACAGCCCCGGGTGGGCCTTGGGCTTCTCCAAAAAATTATCTTATAGTTATAGGGGAGGGGCAGCTGCCCCCAAGTCCCGAGTAATTAACTTTAACTGAACTTTCAGTTAAGTTATAACCCAGTATTTTAGGGTCAAATTTTCAAAATTTTTATGGGGGAGGACCCCCAGGCCCCCCTTAAATATTTAAACCTTTATTATTCACACTTTTAATAAGTTCATTATAATTAAAATTTTACCTAAAAATGTATGTCCAAATTTGGGTTTATGTGTGCCAAAGAAACAGTTTTAAACCCTGTTTCAGGGTCAAATTTCCGAAAATTTTCTGGGGGAGGAACCCCAGACCCCCCGTTAAAACTGAACTTTAAATATTTTCTACACAATCATAGAAAAGTCAACCCTGCTTGCCCCCCTAAATTGAACCCTGGCCTATCATAGATAAACAAAATTAAAACAGGTAGAACTATGTGTGTGCATGTGCTTGTTTCTAATAAAGTCTTACTTAAATTGTGTACTAATTAATTTATTAATTAATATAAGTTCAGTTACAAAGAAATTTTTCGCATTCATCAAATAAATTCTACATAAAGCTTCTCATATTTTTGAAAAAGCTAAGAAACCCAAATTATTTTTGACTGGTCCCCCCCAGAAGGAATTTCTGGCTGCGCCACTGCATTTGTAATTGTCTAATTTAGGGGTATCAGAGGAACACGCAAATTATTTTTTGCATGAGGAATTGCACTTGAAAACACTGCTCAAGATGGGTGCCACGAATCCTAAATGCGGCACAAAAGTGCATTTGACATGACGACTTAAATGCGATTTTTAACGCGATTTTCATAAAATAAAAGCTATTTTATGCGTCTACAGGCAAACATGGACATAACTTTGAACTTTTAAGTAAAACAATAATCAATGCAATGGATAATAGTCAGTTTTTCAGCACAAAAAAGTCCTATCGGCTGGCAAAGTCATGGCGTAATAACTCTATGATTTCAGGAAAATTCTGTCTATGAATTATAGGGGGAAGGCTATGAATATAATTGGAGAATATTTAACTAAACGGTTGCTAAGATTTTCCGAAAAAAAATCCCTATATAGCAATTCAAGGATTTGGATTAAAAATTTTTAAAACACCCATCTCGTCACCCAGATTTGGAATTTTTTTCACTTCCAACATGTCAAATCAAAAGAAATTTAAAGTGTTTGAAGATAAAAGAATAAAATGAAACCATAAATTACGTAAAAACTTAATTCTAAGGAAAATTCAGGTGAAATTAGGCACAGTGAATTAAGTTGAAAACTAGCTCTGTATGATTTTGTACCGAATCGGCTAATAGTTGTATTTTCTGAAATTTAAGTGAATTTTTTGCATGCTACAAATCGTATGAGCACCCTCAAGGGAGTTTTTGAAATCCCCATGAGTAAATCGCTTTTTTTGTTAAATTACATGGAATGTTTAGGGACTTGCCAAAGTTTCGAAAATTTCTATTTTTTTCTACATGATCAAATTTTATTTTCAACTTGAAATTTGGCAGAAATGCTTATTTTGGGAGTCTAAAAAATTTAAATTTACTTAATAATTTTTTTTTTCAAAAATTTTTTCATTAAATTTTTTTACCATTTTTTTAATTTTGTGAAAAAAATTTTTAAGAAAGGCAGTTATGTTGCACATCAAATCAAAGATAATAAAATTACAAACAAAATGGCATAAATTTCAGATTTTTAAGTTGTATAGTTCTTGAGTTATGAGCTCTTTTAAAATGAAGGAAAAACAACTTTACAAGAGTTATTTTTATTTTAAAAAATTGTTACTACCGAAAGAGGGGTGATAGAAGAATGGAATCTGGAACCTTATAACTATATTAGATTCTCATAAAAATTCAAGAAGAAGATGGGAGTGTTTAGTATTTGGTTTTTTTGATGTTTTGTAAAAAAAATCGGTATTTTTTGAAACTTTAAGGCTTTTGCGGCACGGGTTAAAATTTTTTGATTTTGATGATTTGATATTTGAAAAAATTTTGCAAATATCATTTATTTGTATGATGGAACAATTTGGGGGGGGGGCGTCGCATAAAGATTTCCAAACTTTAAAAATAAGGACCACCCTAGTATATATGTTACGGGCAATGTGATCAATCGGGCATTATTAATAATGCCCGAAGTGGAAGAGGGCAATGTGATAAATTCAATGGCATTTATCAATGAAATTTATCACTTTGCCCGCCTCCACTCTGGGCATTATTAATAATGCTAATGGAGGGGGGACTAATGACAATGAAGGGTCAAGGGTATTATAAATTAGCATTTATTTTTTTAATGAAAAAAATTTTTTTTAAAGAAAAATTTACAAATGGAGGGTGATATGGAACAGTCGGGTAATATGGAAAAGTTGGATTTACAGCTATTGAAAACTATTTAGACCTTAGAGAACATAGTTAATCTTAACTATAAAAATACAGGGCGATTCAGAAATAATCATCAATATTTTGGGAGGAGGTAGAGGGGCCCTAGACAAGCATATTTCGAATAGGGATGGTGGGGAGCAGCCTTACCGTTAAAGAGCTAGGACCTAATGTAGTGCGAACGCGTTTCAAAAGGACGTTTTTAGAAGGACCTTTTGACGAAACAAAACATAATAAAATGAAAAACATTATTCCATAAGGTAAGCAAGTATCCCTACTACTTACACCATGAATTGGATAGAACTTGAACCACTTTCTAAACCGTGGAGTGAGTTTCAAAAGTGCAATATTAATATTTTAGTCAAGGAATGGAGTTCCCTTAATGGTATTTAGAAAAATGATGATCGGGGAAGGAATTTTCAATGATCGTAACATTGATCATTGAAACTGTTTGATCATTGAAAATTCCTTCCCCGATCATTATTTTTCTTAATACCATTTAGGGAACACCATTCTTTGACTAAGATATTAATTTTGGACGTTTTAAAACTCACCCCACGGTTTAGCAAGTGGTCCAATTTCTATCACATTGAGGATTTCAGTAGTACGGATACTCCTTTACCTCATGCAATAATGTTTTTTATTTTATTATGTTTTGTTTCGTCACACGGGCCTTCTAAAAACGGCCTTTTGAAACGCGCTCGCACTACATTAGGTCCTAGCTCTTTAACGGTAAGGCTGCGCCCCACCATCCCTATTCGAAATATGCTTGTCTAGGGCCCCTCTACCTCCCCCCAAAATATTGATGATTATTTCTGAATCACCCTGTATATTTAACAATTAACCTTCAAATAGTTTTGATCATGAGTCTATTTACAATAGTCACAAACAAATCGTCTTTTTCTGCTCCAGTCCAGTCATACTCTCAGTATTAAGATTATAATGGGCAATTCCAGTATTTATTATTTTTTTTATTCGATAGAGGTACTTAAGAGAGGCAAATTTTTTTTATTAGGGGAAAGTACCCCAAAACGGGATAGCTTATCTATTCTTCGCTTTATTTCATATTGTGTACAAGGTACATTCCAAACTGAGGCGTCATTTAAAAGTATACACCTTTTCAACTACTACTTAAAATACCTTTGTCACATTTGTTCAATAATATTTATGTGAAAAATACTGGTTTCACAAAGTCTTATTATGTTATTAGGTTTTTGCTGATTGTATTTTTGATTTAGTTTTTAGAACAAAAATAGGCTACGTTTTTATTGGAAGAAAATTTTTAGTTGCAAATTTGAAAAATTACATAACACAGAAATCTCATAAAAATGTTCTAGCTATTTCTAGAAAAAGTTCGCTGATAATTGATAGGCATCTTGTATTCTGAAACCAAAATAAATTATAAGCTTTTTAAAAATTGGCAAAGAAAATATGGTCAAAGTTAATTAAATTAACTAAAGTAATTAAGTAAGTTCACTAAAGTAAGTAAGTAAATTAAAGTAAATTATTTTATTTCGAAAACATAATTATTTAAAATTATAATAAATTGTTGTAATTGATTATACATATTTTAATTCATAAATTATTTCAAGTAAAACATTTCCAAAACATTAATGGAAATGGTCGGGTAAAACGGGACACATCAAAATTGTATCCCGTTTTGGGGACCCCAAAAGTGTCCCGTTTTACCCGACCGTGATGATTTTGACAACATAAATGGCTGACCCCTGAACCGTCCCTCACTAGCAATATCTAAATACATGAAATTGTTGTTAAAAGAGCTATGAACAAAACACAGTACTTTAGGGAATTGTTCCAAAAGACGGAGAAGCACAACTATAGTTGTTCTGCAGTCGAAAAAAGTACAAAGTTAGTAAAAATCTCACTTGAAAACTTTGAAAAATGTTTTTTTCCGAAACACGTGGCTAGCGTTGAGAGATCAACTGAGAATGCTGTCATGGCGGTCTGGAACCAGTTTCGCCTGTCTCCCGCGAGATAGCACTGCCAGTCAAGTTCCGAGGCTCAATATCCCGTTTTGCCCGCCTATCCCGTTTTGGGGCAACTCTCCCCTACAATGCATATTTAGTTTTGAATTTAATTTCAAAGTTTGACTTTAAAAAAGGGCGCGAAAACGTCAAATGTCAAAATGAGGCGTCATTTATGCCTAAGCATTGATTTTAATGGTTTAATTATAAAGTGATGAAAACTTCCAAGACCTAAAGAGTAACTCTTTATTCCATTTTCCGGGATGGATGGTCGTGTTGATTGGAATTTATCTCCAAACATTTTGCCGTTTTCTTGGAAGGCATCTTCAGGACTACTAAAAATGACGTTGAATAAAAATACATAACAAATAACTATTGTGTGAAACCTCCAAGTATAAACGATGCACGAATATAATCTTTTACTATTGCACTA
The DNA here is from genome assembly GCA_024610705.1 of Tetragnatha versicolor. Taxonomy (NCBI): domain Eukaryota; kingdom Metazoa; phylum Arthropoda; class Arachnida; order Araneae; family Tetragnathidae; genus Tetragnatha; species Tetragnatha versicolor. The sequence goes on along the minus strand of JANDEH010000004.1, from coordinate 52,141,500 downwards.
GGGACTAGGGGATGTCAAAGGGGACACTAGGGGACAATTTTTCAAAAACCTCGCTCCCCAGGACTTTTCCCCATTCTCTTCAGTCCCCAAGTATAATATGTGAAGTTTCAGCCCCATAAGGGCCCCAAAGTTTGAAAAAAGTGAAAAAATGACCAATTTTTCATAATTTTTACAAATTATATTAATATTTTAAGATTGATATTACGATAAAACTAGCTCAAATGTATTGCTTAGAACTTATTTAGATGAATTATGTTTATTTACTCGCATTTACTGTGCCCTATAGCCTCTATAACTTAAGATTATAACTTACTACTTAGGGTCGTTGCACTATCACTAAAGCTTATAATGAATGCACTACCGGTGGACGAAAGGAATTGAATACGAATTTCTTTGAAGGAACTCCCTCAAATGATGTCATTTGGTGCTAAATTGATATTATAATTAAAAAACCCAGTGAAATAACAATAATGAGGCGCTCTACTGAGCTTAAATAATGTACAAAATTCCTTTTCTTCAAAATTGCTTGTTTTCAGCTGATCAAACCCAAAATTTATACTCAAAAAGGGGGTTGTTCTAAATTTTTAGTTACCAAACTTTGAATCCTTTATAGGGGTTTCATGGTTTTTTTAAAACCAGAAGTTAATTTTAAACCATACAGATCGGAAGTAATTTGGGTATTTCCAAAACCAGAAGTGAAAATCTATTTTCTTTCTTTAAAGTTAGGAAAATAGTTTAATACTTGCGAATCTTGGTTATGTTAAGGAAAAAAGTTTTAAAGTAAAATTTTCACTAATACGTTTTAGAGGCTATAAGGTACAGTAAGTGCGCGTAAATAAATATAATCTATCTAAATAAATCCTCAATAGCACATTTGAACCAGTTTATCACAGTAACTATCTTTAAAAATGTTTTTTTTTAATTCTTAAAATTGGTCATTTTTTCCACTTTTTTCAAACTTTGGGGATCTACAGGCAAACCCTAGAGTTAACTTGGGGCTGAAACTGTCCACACTCTCTTGTGGTACCAAAAAGAATGGGAACAGCCCTGGACAGCAAGGTTTTTGCTTACACCCAAACTCCCCTCCCCCTGGAAGTTTGGGGCATTTAGATTTGTTACAATAACCGGTAAATACAATTACGGAAAATACGTTTTTCATATTACAATTTGACTTCGGCTAGATTCGATAGCGTTCGGTCAAAAGGGGAACAAAATCCCTTTGCAACAGAAATAGGTTAGAAAACTCCAGCTCTCAAGCGTCGCCTCCAACCGTGGACCGGTTTCGCCCTTGTTAGGGCTCATCAGCACGGTGAAGCATCAAACCGGTCCACGGTTGGAGGCGACGCTTGAGAGCTGGAGTTTTCTCACATATTCCTCTAACCAGAGGTAGTGGTGAAGCACTCCCTTTTCAGAAATAGGTTAGCTCATCTCCAATGATAGAATATTAAAAACACCTTAAAGATTTTTCAATTCCGTGTGTGTTTTTAGTGCAGTTTTTTTTAAATAATTTTCAATATCACACAATGCTAAGTTTACAATGAGATATTAAAATATTTCTCTTGATTTTAGAGGCCACCTTGGGAGGATCAAAGGCGCTATTCATAATCATGGAAACCTGAGGATGCAACTAGTTTTAGAGATTCTGGTTGCTCTCTACTTCCCTATTGAAGTCAAGAAAGACATGATCAAGTTACTTTTTAAAGCGTTTCCTTATCCGATAGTAACCAGAAAAGAAATGTTTGAGCTGCTAAAGCCATATTTTGAAGAACCTCTCAAGCTCCACGAGGCCTGTGACCTGTATGCAAAGAGCAACCTTTGGGAGATTCCCGAAATTAAGCAACCTCGTTCTCTCAAGCATCTATCAATAGTCAAGGTCAGAAAATGTCTGCGAGATGCAAACAGCATAAGTGAAGAAGTGATCGATAGCCTAGAGATTCCGCAAACCCTGCACACCTGTTTGAAGCTGGATATTCATGCTGATGAGGATCCCTTTAAAGATTGGAAATCATTTGTTAAAGCTGATATGTCCAGATGAAACTTTTAAACAGCATTGACTTAACTAACGATTCATTGTATATCGTTGTGATATCTTTTAAGCCCAGTGTAAATACAGAGTGTTTCAAAAGTCCCTTCCACAGCTTTTATTTGGAACCTACGTCTCCTAGGATAATGGATGTGAGGTCTACCCCTAGGTAAGTGACTTTGGAGAATCCATCATTGAGAAGACTTCCCTTACCGGTGAAATAAGAAAGTTTAGGAAACTTGCCCGATTTTTTATTATTCTTTTAATCAATACTCCATGCAAAAATAGGCCTATGGGTGAAATTCCAGCTTGATTTGACAATTTTTTAATTAGAAAAAGTGGATTAAAAATCTTCTTTTTTAAATAGCGCGAAAACGAGTTGTGGAGTCACACGTTATATGATCTTCGTTTACCGCACAGAAGTATGGTCCTATTTTTTTTTGATGATTGATTAAATAAGGGCTAAGATTGAAAAAAACGAAGAAAGTAAAAGCTGTGCCACGCATATGAAATCAGCATGAGTTATTCACTCATATTTAAAAAAAACTCAACTTCAAAACCTGTGACGTAAGATCGCGTTTTCAGTCACATGTATTTTCATCAGTTTTTAAATCAAAATATTTAATTTTCTGTAAGCTATTGCAAAATTTCGACCAGATTTTTGAATTCCGCCATTAAAAATCCTTTAGAAAATTCACAATTTATATAAAACCCTCGCACAGGCAAATTCCTTTTTTCAGTGTTATGTAGTTTTGTGTTTTTTTACATAGATAAACACACAAATTTAATTAAAAAATCAAAATACTTGCAAATCTGTGAACATTAATTTTCTTTTCTGAGGCCTGAAAAAGTGCTATTTTCACATGCTACTATCCTACCTAATAATAATAATACCTATGCGAATATTCACGATATTTTTATAAAGTTTATTCCAGTGAGTTTTTATAACATTGGAAACAATACCCTTATCAAGATTTTTTTTCTTTATCCCCTTAAGTTTTTTTAGTTCATTTTTTGTAACTTATTTTTTTCCCAGCTCGGGCACCGTAAGTCATTTCAATGGATCCTTCAGGGTGACTTACTCATACCTAAGGGTAGACTTTACTTCTATGTCCAAGGACAAGTTGGATTCAAATAAAAGCTATGAAAGGGACTTTTGAAACAACCTATATTTTTTATTACTATTTGTCTTCCATCATATTCATAGCAGTGCTTTTACAACTGTCATGTGATGCTTTCTATACTAGGTTACAAAGCTTTTTGTCGGTGACGTTACGGGTAGAAGGGAGGAGACACCACACTTTCTAGCTACCTAATTGGCGAGTCGGAGATGACCTTAGCTCGCTCTGCCTTTTTCGCAAATTAGGTAGCAAGAAAATGTGGTGTCTCCTCCCTTCAACCCATGACGTCACTGACCGGAAACCTTGTAACTTAATATAGCTGTAAATTGCAATTTGTACATTTCTTATGTGATAATAAAAATGCAATTTATTCTTATTTATTGATTATTTCCTGCCTAATATTTATTACTATTCAGTATTAATTCCAGTTTAATACATTTTTTTGTAATTTAACTGTTCTAAATATCGATATAACTTTATGGGAGTACCTATATAAACAAAAAAAACTTCTAGATATGCCTATGAAAAAATATGCATGTAAGAAAAAATACATCAAGGGTCTTAGCTAAATATTTAAAAAAAATCTTGGTACCTAAGCAAATGGTCAAAAGTGATTGATATAATATATAGATTTTACGAAAATACTATGCATTTCAAAAACTAGATAACTGGAAACTAGTTTTGGTTATTGAAAAAAACCTTCCCACTTCCTTAAAAATCGGTATTAAACTGAAAATGTTTTACAGATGCAAAAATAGCACACACACAGGTTTATTACTTTACAAACGAAATTGGTGAAATCAATTATTAGTGTCCTTGAGAGCAGAGGTTACTCAGGGGATCATTTTACGTCAAGTGAACTATTTTTCATGAATTTTTCCCCTTAGGTTCTTCGATTTTTGTAAACTTTACACACTTGTTTAAAAAGTATGAAATTCACAACTATTGTATTTCCATACTGAAATATTTTCTAAATAAAAATTAGGGTACCTTTTTAAAGTGAAATAAAAGAACTTGTGTATGATATAGATTTTTAAAAATTCAAATATCAATTTTAAGCTTAGATTGCAAAAACACTTTAAAAAATAAAATTTTCGAAATACTGCAAAGATTTCTCTTTGTTTTCAGAAACTAAGTTTTAGAATGGGATCTCTATGACAGAATACGAAATACGCATTTTTGAAAAAAAAAACTTAGACCATAAAATATTCGATTTTTCATCACTATTTACAAAAGAGATTAATGAAAATGAGTGCTTTGAGAATTTTAAAGATGGTTTTGGGGTTTTTAGAGGGAAGGGGGGAATTTCGTTTGTTTTATTTGATGAGTCATGTTAGTTTTATTTTATAAGTTTTTTGGAGTCCCATAAACGTCATAATCCGAAGAAAAATGGGGGATGTACCGTAACAATTTTAACACCAAGTGGCCGTTAAAATATCACCTAAACACCTAAGGGGATTTTTTCTTTTTGCTTATTTTACCTGACAAGGGGAGAAGGAGGTATGCTAACGTTGAATGTTTCAAGCACTGCATTTTCGAAAATCCTTTTATATAAATTTAAAAAAATTGAAGTTGGAAAAAAATTTCATGCATCTTGAAATTTTTTTAGAGGTTAGAGGTTGGTCATTTTTCTCCCGGAATTATGACGGGGGTTGCGGTTTGCTCATCTTTTCTGATAAGGCAAAAATCACCAAAAGAATGCTCACGCTAAATTTGAACGGTCCCAAAGTAAAAATAAATGCGGAACTTTAAAAAAAATATATAGGGTCATTCCATGTCAAATCATCCAACGGAAACCCAATTTGATACCCTAGGTTCTCAGACTTTCATGAAATTTTGTATGCTTAATGTATCAATAAAGATTAGAAGTATCAATTTTATCCTATTCTGTGAAGTAGTTTCGGAGTTTCGACCGTTTAAAGTTAATCCCATTTTGATTTTGAGTGGGCGATTCGGGCCTGTGTTATTTTGCGTTTAACACTACCAAATTTTTATTTATGTAGGTAAAAGCTTCAAATTTCATTTATTTACAGCCAATAGTCTACAAAATCAAATGGTGGAGTAAAATTGAAACACTTTATAGGGGTTAAAAAGTCGTCTAAACACGAAAAAAGTGTTTTTCATAGTGTCTTACAAAAACGCATGAAGCACAAATCTCTATGAATATTTTCTTATTAACTATGCATTAATAGAAAGAAGAGGAAATTTGTTCTCAAACAGTGAAAAAAAAATCAGTGAGGTTTATGGTTTAAAGGGTCTTTTTGGATCGTTGAAAATTAGAAAGTTGTTCTGATTAAAAACCACCTTAAGTGCCAATAAATAATAAACTACTGGATATAGACCTTCTATTTTATAGGAATAACAAAAGTACCTTATCAAAACTTCTTCTGTCAAGTTTGGTCGAGTAGTTTTATGGTCATTTCTGTAGAAGTCAATCTAATTTGTTAATCTAATAAGATCCAGTACACGTGAGCAGGAAATTTGATATCACATCGTAGTGCCATCTATTGGGGAAGAAGAAAAGCTCTTGGAAAGTAAGTTTATCAGTAACAGAGTTACGCATAACTAAGTCCCCTTACCTCTTAGTGGTGTGTTTTCAAACTAAGCTTTTTTGTAAAAACGTGAAATCCCAATCCTTCTTTAAACTACTACCAAATTTAGTGATATTTGGACCAGTAGTTTTTTCTTTATTGGCACTTAAGGTGGTTTTTAATCAGAACCACTTTCTAATTTTCAAAAGACCCTTTAAACCCCAAACCCCACTGATTTTTTTTCACTATTTGAAAGCAAATTTTCTCTTCTATCTGTTAAGGCATTGTTTATTAGAAAATATTCATAGATATTTGTGCTTCATGCGTTTTTGAAAGACTCTATGAAATATACAGGGTGTATCTGAAATGGTGCAACAAACTTTCAGGGATGATAGTACTTATCAAGACGAACAAGAATCGGTATAGAAAGGGGGGTCCCAGACCAAATCCCAGGGAGTTAAAAATGGAGCGACACCCCAAAAAATCATTGAAAAATTAAATTTGTAGAAAAACTACTATTGGTAAAAACTTAATTATGGTCTCAAAAATTGTTGTTTAATATGATCTTTAAAATTACTTCAAAAGTCTTCACTTTAAAATTTGTTTTATTACGAAAAAAGTTAAAAAACACAAAAAAATGTGAAAACTCAGCCAAAACCTTATTTTGTATTTCGAAATCATTTCTTTTGATTTGATAATCTGAAAGATCATAGTTGAAAACCCCTAGGTCCAAAGTTTCTCGTAAATACAATCAATATTAAACGCTTGAGATCCTGTTAAAGTTTGTTTTTTGCGTGCGCTAACAGCTGTTCTGGAAACAGCTCTAAAAAACTGCTTGCGCACCCAAAAAACAAACTTTAAAAGGATCTCAAGCGTTTAATATTGATTGTATTTACGTGAAACTTTGGACCTAAGGGTTTTCAACTATGATCTTTCAGATTATCAAATCGAAAGAAAGGATTTTGAAATACAAAATAAGGTTTTGGCAGAGTTTTCACATTTTTTGTGTTTTAACTTTTTTCATAATAAAACAAATTTTAAAGTGAAGACTTTTGAGGTTATTTTAAAGATCATATTAAACCACAATTTTTGAGACCATAATTAAGTTTTTACCAATAGTAGTTCTTCTACAAATTGAATTTTTCAATGATTTTTTGGGGTGTCGCTCCATTTTTAACTCCCTGGGATTTGGTCTGGGACCCCCTTTCTATACCGATTCTTGTTCGTCTTGATGAGTACTATCATCCCTGAAAGTTTGTTGCACCATTTCAGATACACCCTGTATACTTGTTTCGTGTTTAGACGACTTTTAGCCATGATAAAGTGTTTCAATTTTAAATTTTACTCCACCATTTTATTTTGTAGACTATTGGCTGTAAATAAATGAAATTTGAAGCTTTTACCTATATAAAAATTTGGTAAGGTAAAACGCAATTGAACACCAAACCGAATCGTCGGCTCAAAACCAAGATGGGTAAAACTTTAAGGAGCCATAACTGCAAAAGTAATTAATAGAATTATATAAAATTTTGTATTTCATCTTATCTTTATGCATACATTGAACATACAAAATTTCATAAGAATCTGCGGTAGGGGGGGGTGTACCACCCTGGATGATTTGGCGTGGACTGACCCTTTATATTTTACCCTTAAGGTGTACGTACACACTACGAAATCCCGCGAAAATGGATCTCAACAATGCCAATGGATACCCTTTCCTGTATTTCAAAGTGTATTTTTAATCTGCAGATTCAGAATAACTTAGTATTTTGAAGAGATTTATCTAATTTGTAATTGTAAGAGTTCAAATTTATCGAAATAAGTATTTAATATAATTTTACGTAACTTTTAAAATTTATATTTTTTAATGGTTTTTCAACTTAAATAGTGATAATTTCAGAAATATTTAGTTTATCTTGAAAAAACTTGTGTTTTTACAATCTGTAGAATAAGGAAGTTGCATGTGTCAGATTTTCAAAAACAAACAAATGTTCCGTATGGTTTTTTGTATGGTTATATGAAATATCATCATACAATAAACAATGTTTATCGTATGATGACGTCAACATACGATGATCCCAAACTCTTGGCGTTTTTGCGCGCTTTTAAAAAGTGGATTTTTGTTAACTTTTTTGGCAATCAAAACATTTCTCAATCGGCCTCAAATTTTGGGTAGTTGCTTATTTTTGCAAGAAGAATCGATTAAAAAATATAAAAAAATCATGCAACTTCCTCATTATAGGAAGGATCTGAACCTCCAAAATAAACAAGGTTATAAGAAGTTTATTTTAAACAAATTTTGAAATCTTCTTGTCTCAGGAAAATATCATGGTTTTTTCGGCTATTTTCAAAATAAAAATTGTTACAGGCAAACTATTTATCGCAGATCCTTTTTTCGAGGTTCGGACCCTGAAATACAGTTAAAGGAACTGTTTCCAACCAGAATTAAATTTCTAAAATAATTTGAATGTAACTAATCACTGTTTAAAAATGATGCTAATTAGGACATAATTTCCTGATTAACTAATTAATAATTAATATTTTAAAAGTTTTTTTTCAAGAAAAATCAATAAATATTAATTTTGAGCATTCAAAATTAGCATACCCGCTTCGAGCTACTCTCCCCTAATATAAAACCTCGAGTAAAAAATGTAAAATTCGCTGCGGTTTTAAACTATAAAAAGAGAAAAGAGAGAAAAGTAAGTAGTAGGTTATGGAGTGAACATTAGGGTGTATCGAAATTTTTTTTTATTTTGATGATGCCTTAGTGCGGGAAAGTTGTCTAAGGTGGCAGAGAGTACCTGTGATTTTTTTCAGAATTTTTGGTTAGTATCTTGAGGTGCCGCCAAGGCCCTGAAGGTCCCCATGTTAATCCAATGGAGCGCGCAAGCCAAGAAGGCCGATAATTGGTTTTTCGCCACTCATTTCTACCCTAATCACACGACAAATGTCTTCACTCGAGTTATGGACCCAATATGATCTAGGCTATACGACAAAACTTGAATAATACCCGAAATATCTATATTATGTTGATTATGGGCTCTGATTTGAACGAGGAAGACGCGATTTTCGACGAAATTGGAGCTTATAAAAAAACGTAATATAGAGATTTAGGCTATTATTCAAGTTTTGTCGGATAGCCTAGATCATATAGGGTCCATAACTCGAGTGAAGACATTTGTCGTGTGATTAGGTTAGAAATGAGGGGCGAAAAACCAATTTTCGGCCTTTTTGGCTTGCGCGCTCCACCATGTTAATGCTAACATGGGGACCTTCAGGGCCTTGGCGGCACCTCAAGATACTATCCGAAAATTCTGAAAAATTCACAGGTACTATCTCGCTCCATTGGTTTCATACAATCGTATCTGAGAAAGGAGCCACATAATACCGGTTGTGCTTGGCGACTCTCAACTTCATTCTCTCCCGGCCGTATCGACCATCGTGGTTCAACCATGGATTGAAGGATTATCCCCTGATCCTAAGTAAAACCTTATCGACCAGCCCTAACTAATGAATAATCACTGGTTTTTTCAGCCAAAATCTGACCACCCAACTTTGGTGGGTTGAACCATGGATCCGTGGTTTATTTTTGCGAAAATGGACATTTAAGAAGAATTTGATCCCAAATTATATTTATATATGAGTATATTTGCTTTAATCATCAAAATAATGGTTGCTGAAAGTGTAATAATAAAGAAAAACTTCTCACAAAACGGTTTAAAAAGCCATCAACCAGAAAATTTAGAGTTCGCTCTCGTTTTGATAGATGGCGCTCTTAAAATTACTAAGGTATTAAATATTTAGCACGGCTCTTACTTAAGTTACAAAAATTTCCCCTTTTAACTAATAATTCCTTTAAATTCTTTCAAAAATAGTCTATTTTTAGAGAGGTGAATCAATATTTTTCGATACGTGTGAGTATTTTAAAAATAATATTGAAATAAACCCTTTCAGTGTAACCATTAGATTACGAGGATTGTGAAAACAATTTCGAATGTAAAGCAGGAAATATAGAACACCAGTTCAAGTCATTTTCTGTAGTTGGTTGTATAGTTATTATTAGTTGCGATAGAAATGTTTTAAAGCAGGTAGATGATTTTACAGGAAATATTTTACACTGGGACTATGAACTTCAGCCAACAGCGCGGACGGCCGGGCTCGATGCCTGGCGTCATCGCGGTCCAATCAGAAGTGGCGTTACATACAAAACTGCGGTTTGAAGAAACCATGATTGTTGGATGTTGGTCGATAAGGTCCAAATCTTGTCATCGGAAAAACTTCGACCATGGTTTGTACTATCAGTGAATAATCTGTGGATCGGCTCGCGTTGGTTAATACGGCTGTCAACTTTGGTGGGTTGAACCACGGATCCGTGGTTTATTTTTGCGAAAATGGACATTTAAGTAAGAATTTGATCACAAATTATGTTTATATTTGAGTATATTTGCTTTAATCATCAAAATAATGGTTTATTAACGTGTAATAACAATATTTTCTCTTCGTAAAGAATTCCGTGATTTCAACGAACGCAAAAGTTTAGAGTTGGCTCTCGCTTTGATAGATGGCGCTTTCACAAAATTAAAATTTGAACACGCTTTATGAAATATTTAGTACGGCTCTTACTTAAGTTGCAAAATTTTTCCTTTTTAACTATTTATTCCATTAAATTCTTTAAAAAATACTCTATTTTTAGAGAGGTGAATCAATATTTTTAGATACGTGTGAGTATTTTAAAAATAATATTGAAATAAACCCATTTAGTGTAACCATTAGATTACCAGGATTGTGAAAACAATTTCGAATATAAAGCAGGAAATATAGATCACCAGTTCAAGTCATTTTCTGTAATTGGTTGTATAGTTATTATTAATTGCGATAGAAATGTTTTAAAGCAGGTAGATGATTTTACAGGAAATATTTTACACTGGGACTATGAACTTCAGCCAACAGCGCGGACGGCCGGGCTCGATGCCTGGCGTCATCGCGGTCCAATCAGAAGTGGCGTTACATACAAAACTGCGGTTTGAAGAAACCATGATTGTTGGATGTTGGTCGATAAGGTCCAAATCTTGTCATCGGAAAAACTTCGACCATGGTTTGTACTATCAGTGAATAATCTGTGGATCGGCTCGCGTTGGTTAATACGGCTGTCAACTTTGGTGGGTTGAACCACGGATCCGTGGTTTATTTTTGCGAAAATGGACATTTAAGTAAGAATTTGATCACAAATTATGTTTATATTTGAGTATATTTGCTTTAATCATCAAAATAATGGTTTATTAACGTGTAATAACAATATTTTCTCTTCGTAAAGAATTCCGTGATTTCAACGAACGCAAAAGTTTAGAGTTGGCTCTCGCTTTGATAGATGGCGCTTTCACAAAATTAAAATTTGAACACGCTTTATGAAATATTTAGTACGGCTCTTACTTAAGTTGCAAAATTTTTCCTTTTTAACTATTTATTCCATTAAATTCTTTAAAAAATACTCTATTTTTAGAGAGGTGAATCAATATTTTTAGATACGTGTGAGTATTTTAAAAATAATATTGAAATAAACCCATTTAGTGTAACCATTAGATTACCAGGATTGTGAAAACAATTTCGAATATAAAGCAGGAAATATAGATCACCAGTTCAAGTCATTTTCTGTAATTGGTTGTATAGTTATTATTAATTGCGATAGAAATGTTTTAAAGCAGGTAGATAATTTTACTGGAAATAATTTACACTAGACCATGAACTTCAGCCAACAGCGCGGACGGCCGGGCTCGATGCCTGGCGTCATCGCGGTCCAATCAGAAGTGGCGTTACATACAAAACTGCTGTTTGAAGAACCGATGATTGTCGGATGCTCGTCGATAAGGACCAAATCTCGTCATCGGATCATGGTTTGTACGATCAGTGAATAATCTATGGATCGGCTCGCGTTGGTCAATACGGCCGCTCCTGCCCGACAGGCTAGTTTGAGCTTGGCGTCGTAAATGTTACCACCTTCGGAACGGGTTTGTTTTGGGGTTGCTGGTACATTCGTCACGCATGCACGACCGCGTTCATTCGAATTCGATTCGAGGAGGAAACACAACAGGGGGTCCTGCAAATGAAAACTTCATCTATCCCAGCTCGGTTCGGCAAACTAACTTAAAACATTTAAAAGTTAATTATCTATTCATAACTCCTATAAATTGAGTTACTGTTAATTGATTTAACTGATTAATTAAGAACATTAATTACAGATATTTCAAACTCTGCTAAACTAGTTTAATATTATGATCTAGGGTATAGATTTGATATCCCTTTTAAATAAAGTGATTCATAGATCCAAAATCTCAATCACATATATGTTTATTAAATGACCACACGCATGGAAATTTTAAATATATGTATGGCTACCACAACGTCCTTAGTCTTGAGAGTGAGATTCGTACAAAAACTTTAAAAATATGGTTTTTACTATGACATGACTCTAAAGAATGATTTTTCCAATCGCATATACTATTTTTATGCGCTTAAATAAAAAACTACAGTCTTAAAAAAGCTGCAGATGAGAGTGAATTAACGAAATCCCCCGCAGTTCAAGTGCAGAAACCCAGTCAAGCTACGTCGTTTAACTTCGTTTCCACATTCCACACTAAAGCTGAAATATAACATGCCAGATAACTATTTTAGAATCACGTTATTTTTATTATTTTTACACTAAAATGTGCGTTTACCACTACAGTTACAGAATCCCATGACACTTATAACTTATTTTTGAAAAAAAAGTGCCGTTTGACTTGTTTCGTTAGGTGATACAATTTTAACAGATTATTTTCATTAATGACTGTTTTTAGATCTTTTTAATTATAAAAGTGGTACATTTGAGAGAAAATAAACTGATAATTATTTTTGTGAAATATATTACTTTTTCAAAATATCATAGTATGTATAATTACCAAAAAATATAGTTAAATAATTAATCATTAATTTTTTGACTGAATTTTTTATGGATATGCGAAAAATGGCCATGGTCAGCTAAAACCGTTCATTAATATTATTATTATTATCTCGAAAACTTAAGATAGAAACTGACAACTGCACATTGTAGAGTAGGTGCTAAATTGTATAGAAAAATTATTTTATTAACTAATGGTTTATAATTTAACTAATGGTTTAATAAAAATAGCCACCAAAGCAGGCTTCAGACAAATTTAAAAGAACGATACGTCGATACATGAAAATTAATTATGACAAGCCATGGTCGATTCTTTTAAAAGACAGGGGTGGATTGTGCCGCCTATAGACTGAACCAAAATTTGCCGCCTATATATGCTATACATCATACTAAACTAAACCGAGTTATTATTTCAGTTTTTAGGTTGGGGGGCAAAGATTGACTTGACTTTTGGTTTCTTATTTTTTATTGGGCGGCGGGGCGGTCTGACTGAACGTCATTTTAAGGTCCCGAGTGTATTTATATCTGAAGTGTTAGATCACTTTAAAGTAATATTTTACACGAAATGTTACAATTTTACAATGTGAGGTCGAAGTAAAAATGGGGGGTCTGGGGGTCACCCCCATAAAAATTTTGAGAACTTGCTTCTTAAAGTAATGTTTCAGCTCATTTGGAGACCCTTTGGGTAACAAAGAGAACAGTTCCTGTAAACAACATCATTGTGCTTTTTTGAAAGGACGTTCTGCTTTTTCCAGAGCTTATGTTAAGTGTTTCCTATTTCTCTTCTCCTTTTACATTCAGAAAAAATTCGGCAGTCAAAAATTTGCAGCCTACTTAAATTTTTCACCGTAGGCTATAGCCTAGCTAGCCTATTCAGAAATCCGCTACTGATAAAAGAATTAAATTCCCTTCAAAGGAAATCTTAGTTGATTAAAACACCGCTGAAAGCGGCGTCAGACAAAACGTTAAACAGATGATAATTAAGAGTGATCCAAGGCAATATTTCTTCACTCTACATCTACAAAATACTGAAATTTCAGAAAAATCGAAAGAGAACAACGCATTCCAGTTTTAATTCCAGTTTTTGCATAGCAACAAAGACAATGGGGATTCGTACGTCGTTGGACAACACGTGTCAAGATTGAAACGCTTGTTTCTTCGTTTTTAAGACAGCTAGGACCTTGAAATTTTAATATGTCGTTCCAACGAATTTTCCAGAGAATCTATTAAATTTTCAGGGGGCGAGGTCAGTTAGGGGGTCGTGTACTAATAAAAACCCGTTTTAAAGTAAAAAAATGGCTGGAAAATTTATCAGCCCGGGTTAGTGCGATACGCCGTTCGAAAGCTCTTTCAAAGTTTCACAACATACTAAAATTTCAAATAAATCGGGCGGGAGTTTTTCAAACTGGAATTTTTTAAATATCTCCTAGTGACCAGAAATCGACTTTGCAAGGCTTATTGAACTTCTTAATATTAATTTATAAACTCGAAATTCGGATATGTTGTACATGGAGTAGATGTCTGCAACCTATTAAAGTTTCGAAGGGGTGTTTTAATTAGGGGGCCGTATAAGAATTTAATAAGATATAAAGTTGGGAAAATTATTATTCAAATTCTATGGGACTGATTCCTTAGTGCGACACGTACTTTTACTTGTGTATGGGTCAGCTACATCATATAAATTTTTCAAAAATGTACCTATACATTTGGGAAAAAATTTGAGCTTTTTCGAAATTTCTTTAAACCCCCAATGTAGAACGCAATTTTTACATGTTCCCCTAAAAATTTCAAATTCCTAGTACCGTTTTTTTAAGCTTTCCGAATATGTAAAGCATAAGAATGTAAATTAAGAAATAACCAAATCGAGATCTCAAATCTGGCCAATATTCCAGAATCAATCTCGTTTAGGACAAATAAGCTCCATTCTGCTTTCAAAAATCCTGGATGACGTCAAAATCACCATGGAATCCCGTAATTCTGGAAAAACTTTCCCATAACAGTCCCTTACTCATAAGTAAAATCAAAAAAATTTTTAAATAATAATTATCGATTTAATAAGGATTTGCGGTGTGTTTTTTGAGGGTAGTATCGACTTTTTTTCTAACTCTAATAACTACCTAAATTATTTTTCGATTGGTATAAAAATCGGATATGATGGACATCTAGAGGTCAACGTTAAGTTTCATTGACCGAAAAAACGATATTTTAATATCTATTGTGCTCAAAACGCGAAAAACCGACATAGGAATGGGGGGCGCAGCCGCACCGTTAAAGAGCTAGGACCTAATGTAGTGCGAGAGCGTTACAGAAAGTTTTGCTAAGGCCCGTTTAACGAAACAAAACATAATAATTAACGAAAAAACCTTTTTTAAAAACAACGTTTTTAAAATGCACTAAAAAGTATAAAATAATTTTTTGTAACTCCTTGCGAAAAACGTGGGGATCATGCATTAGATATTTAATTCATCAAATTCATTTAACCAACTTTCATCATTCATTAAAATAATTTTTAACTTTAAATAGAGAGCCAAGAGTAGTAACTGTAAATATTACTGCATGATCCCCACGTTTTTCGTTTTACAAGGAGTTACAAAAAGTTATTTTATACTTTTTAGTGCATTTTAAAAACGTTGTTTTTAAAAAAAGTTTTTTCGTTAATTATTATGTTTTGTTTCGTTAAACGGGCCTTAGCAAAACGTTCTTTTGTAACGCTCTCGCACTACATTAGGTCCTAGCTCTTTAACGGTTCGGCTGCGCCCCCCATTTCTATTCGAAGTATGCTTGTCTAGGTCCCCTCTACCTCCCCCAAAATATTGATGATCATTTCTGAATCACCCGTAGATTTTATCAAAATCATTAAAATTGTACCGCTTAGATAAGACATATTAATTACTAAAAGTTTAGTTACAATGCCGACAAAGAATTCGTCACACATTCCTTGTCCATTTCTCTAAATATAGAAGTGGCACCAGTCCTTGTTAGTTTACGTGTGTTTAGATAAGAAAATCGCCTGTCCTTGAACAACAAAAGACAGGAAACAGAAATTTCCCTTCAAATAATAATTTTTTTGTAGAGTTAACCCTTTCATCAGACCCATAGCCCTCCAGTCATGCAGCTAGATCGTAGAGCCTGAGCTAAAATCCCCTGTCATTTTTAAGAATAGACTCGTCCAGGCTGCTCTGTTTACCTTATTGTCAAAAGATATATGACCGGGGAGGGGGTTGAGGGGAAAATAAGCGGGAGCATTTCCGGTGGCTTGGGTGAAGTGCACTTAAAAACCACAGAAAATTTCAGCATAACTTCATGCGTAATTCGTGATAAAACTCTGGGTAGTTTGGGAAATAAAAGTATACTTAGAATTGAAGGTTCTTTTCCAGAAATCAATAAAACGCCACATTTTAAAAAAATGAGTTAGATGGTCAGAGTCATGGGATTCTTAAGTTCACATTTGCAAAAACAAGAAAAATATTTTGTTTTCAAAATTAGTAGGTAGTAGGTTAATATTTTGCTTTTACTACTGGAAATTTTATTTACGACGGCATATACATCAGCGGCTTGATTGTAAGCATAGTAGTACAATTAATTGACAGTAAAAGTTCTTTAACTAAAATTTAAAATTATCCGACCAATTTATAGGAGTGTACCGTTGAAAGGGTTTATGAAAACTGCCCACTAACC
The DNA here is from genome assembly GCA_024610705.1 of Tetragnatha versicolor. Taxonomy (NCBI): domain Eukaryota; kingdom Metazoa; phylum Arthropoda; class Arachnida; order Araneae; family Tetragnathidae; genus Tetragnatha; species Tetragnatha versicolor. The sequence goes on along the minus strand of JANDEH010000004.1, from coordinate 52,125,213 downwards.
AAACCAGAAAGTATTAAAGCTATAAAAAATTTTATCGGTTTGTAATTGAAATTGATGAGAAATTGTTATTCTTAACTAACATTCTGATTTTTATTTCCAAATCCTTAAAAAAGTTGGGGATGTATATGAAAAAGGGTTTCAACTCTACGTTTATTGCAGAAACCGGTCAAGTACAAAAGTTTTAAATTTTCTTTCAAGAAGAAAATAGTTATAGGCAAGGCACCCCAATTATTAAGATATGGTCGGACTCAAGACCTCAGAAAATTTATACATAAATTTTATTAAATTAATAACCTCATTAAATTATTCTGACTGGCAACCTTTTTTTCGGTCCCTACCATAACAGAAATATCTAATTATTCAAATTCAAATTTATTCAACAACAATAACACAACACTGAAAGATTTTTTATATCCCAAAGGAGCTAAATAGGCTCTCAATTATATGTCTTCAACTAGACAGAAAACACAAAATTTAACCTATTATTGGGAACAGTAGAGTATTAGTTTTTTTAACAAAAAATAACAATTAACTGCCTAATTTTAAGTATTTTATTTGTAAAAGTTCAAAGTATCAAAATGTTTTTGAAATGATTACTGAGCATCAATTCAATTAAACCCAAAAATGATATTTACATTATTATAATTATTGATATCCTACAGGAAATAAAAGATATACACCTTACTAGTTACCCTAGACTAAGTCTGCAATATTTTATATTTTTAAAAGCTTGTAAAAACGGAAAAAGTTTTTATTAAATTTTAACGAAATTTTTTAAGAACTGTAATTGCAATCGCAAATGAAAATAAATATTATGAATGTAAGAGTTAGTTGTGATAGAGTCACCGCCGAGGACACGTCCCCCCAATAATAATAATAAGGGATGCCCCCAATTTACCAACGGCCCCTAACATAAGAGGACCATATAAGAGGGGGACGGATCCCCATGATTTTCCATACGAAAAACGAAAGTTGATGCTTCATTTAATATGTAGACGGCCCCTCAAAGACTTAAATTAAAGCTTGTTTTAAAGTAGACGTTACATCATGAAAATTAGCGTTTTACAGTATCCTTCTAACCCCAACCAATCGCTCACAATCGTCTCTGTTCCGATTTTTTTGCGGCCGACTGACTGTATATTAAATCCTAGTTAGTGAAGGGATTTTTATTGAAATCTAAAACATTGTGAGGTGCAACATTAGGGGGAGTGCAAACAAATATAATCCTCTTTCCCCTAGACTCCTTTCTGAATCTAGCATCTAATAATAATTTGCGTCCAAGCTTTTCTTTGACATAACATTTAGAAAAGATTCAAAAGAAGCGCTATGACACAAATCAACTCTAAGTTAGGGACCTATTTTTACCTACAAATCCAAAAACATTTTCTTGAATATTGTAACCAACTGGATTATAAAACACTTTTCCTTTCAATTTATTGTTTTTGTGTAAACATTTAAAATTTGGGTTAAAAAGTAAATTTAAAAAATGTACCATTCACAGATTACACCGTACAATTTCAAAGGTAATTTTACCCCTATTATTTTTTTATTGCAGACACATTTTATGACTGAAAGTATTTTATACTCCATGTTTAAAATTTTACCCCTATTATTTTTATTGCACACATTTTATGACTGAAAGTATTTTATACTCCATGTTTCATTTTTAAACTTTCGTGCATAAATTCAGAAAGAAATTTTTAAATATCTTTATCGAATTTTACCTCTAATTTACACTGTAAAAACTAAACGAAAAAAAACTCAAAACTCGTTCAATTTTGAAGAAATAATTATTTCTATTGATAAATAAAAGAATGAATCACTAGAAATTTAGTTAAATTAAATAGTTTAGTTAAATTAAAATAAATTTCATTACGTAATAAAATATCTAAATCTTTATATTTGAAATGTGATAAAAAAACAGCAATTTTGAAGTTTGTTTTGAGTACACTACACACCAAGCACCACAGTTCAAATTTAGCGGACAACACACGTGCTCCAATGGACTCCACTCCCCAATGTTTATCTCAGGCTCATACATCACCCTTGACAGGAGAGTCCTCCCCCAATTTAGACACCCTTGAAAGGACATTCCATACCCCAAATAGTCTTAAATCAACTCCGGCTACTTATCGCACTTGTAATTTGCCAATAGTTAGCCACCGCGCCAAGATACCAAACGAGCAACCGAATTCTGGCAGTGCAGCGCCCGTTCTGGCGCAAACAGGTTGTACTAGAGGCGGCGGGTTTTCCAGATACGATTGTATGAAACCAATGGAGCGATCTGCCTCCTTAGACAACTTTTCCGCACTAAGGCATCATCAAAATAAAAAAAAGGTTTTTTCGATACACCCTAGTGGACATTCAACGGATTTAACGGTGTTTCCATTGTAGATTAAGAATATGTAAAGCTTAAGGGGGGTCGGCCCCGTACATCGGTACGTAAGATTATTTCGGAAATTTTAAGGTTTTATTTGAAAACTGAATCTGGGCTGGAGTTTTTGATGTTTTTAGTATGAGCCGGAGTTTTTTAGTATGCAAACTTCCTTAAAATTTTCTTTTGAACGATGTATGACACTTAGGTGTGGTACACATATTTCGACCTGTTGAGTCCACGTGCTTTTTCTAATTAACACTTTCTAACACCTCTAGCTCATTTTCTCGGAAAGAAACGAAGTCTCTCCGACAACATTCAATTTTTTTTTCAAAAATATGTATATCCTAAGCTCTCTGATAATTATTTAGGGAGAACCTCGTGAAAAATCGTCTTGGAAAGCAAAACAATGAATTTCCTGCACTGCGCAATTGTTACACCACCTAATAGTAAAACCTACTTTTCAAAGCCCCCTAATGTATGCATTTAAAAAATACAAACCACACTGCGCTATGTGTTTCTAATAGAACCGTAGTAATTAAACGTCAAAGCAGGAGACGCACGTGTAAGGCCTAACGTACCATGAGGCCCCTGTTCCTATACTAAACAATGGTGCGATGCGAAGTGGTTTTCGTAGAATTGCTCGAAAAGTCTGGATTGCATTTTCAAAAACTAACTCTCCAACTTTACTAAACTCTCCTATAAATACAAATTTCGAGAGAAATTGGAATAAAAAAGTGTTGCTATCTTGAACAATACGGTTGGACATTGAAGAAATTTGGCTGAACACGATAATTATAGCTAAATAATGAAAGGTATAAAATAATAAGGCAGTATGGAGTATGGCTATATCTAAAGAAGTATTAATAAACCTTATAATTTATTTAAAATTAATAATCAAACTTTAAATTGTCAAACCAAAATTTTTTCATTTATCTTTTGATACTATTTGATTAATCTGTTATATTTTACGGCAAATGTAAACATATCTTAAAACTTAAAGAGACAAATAATGCAATAAAAAGAAACAAAAAACCCTTCTAATTAATACATTAGTACCCCTCGAAATTAATACATGTTATCCTTGATAATATTTGCTTACGCAACATAAAAACTAATATTACACCGCATGATAGATTATTTATCGTTGTAAATATATTTAATTTATAAGCAACGATAAAAAAAGATAAAAAACACGTTAATTGAATTGGGTTTAAGACTGGGCCAAAAGGGCGATATCTCTCCAATGAGGAAGCGCTGTATTCGCCAAAAAGATGACCCCCCACCCTGTGAAAGAATTCTAAGGACTTGTGAAAAGAAAATTCCCACACAAAGCAGGAAATAGCAGAGCTTTAAAGGCGGGGCCGGGCATGACTGACCGTTCTCCAAGCACAAAAAGTCCACGTGTTTCTTTGGACTTACCCATGATATTTTCAGATCACTTATATTGATGATTTTTTTGGGGGGAGCATAAAACAAATATAACTTCTATTACTAAAAAAGCTGAGGAAATTTGGAATTTTGAAATAATACAATAAATATAATTACAAAAACAAATGTTTTAGAAAAAGGTTTGTTAATAAAATTCTTTTTGGGGGTTCAGTCAAACATCGAATGTAAACACGGCAGTTTTACAAACCATAAAAATTTAAAATGAAAAACAATAAATACGGTATAATTTGATTATGTAATCATTAAATTCCAATGGAAAATATTTTTTTTTGAAATTTATCTTCTCTGAAATTTATCCATGTATTTTTTCATTATAAGAAAGTTCCTTAAATATGTTTATAACCTTAGTAAAAAAATAAACTCCAAATTCAATTATATTTTTTACTTATTTCACAGTAGTATATAGGAGTGAAAAATAAAATGATTAAGTCAAAATTAATAAAAAAAATAGAATTTAAAACTCCCTCCCATTGAGGCAGTTTATGAAATACAGTATTGTTTTGGGGGATACTAAGGGGGGCTGAAAACGTCTTACAAATGGTTCGATAGAAAGGTTGTCCCGGACGTTTCGCCCCCGCCATTGTACTCGACCCCGACGACCCTCCCTTTCTCATCCTCATCCATCACACCTGTCAATTAACGAAGGGTTTGATGGCGAGTCTTTCTCCGTCCTCGTTTGGCGAAATGGATACTGCGCCAGGTTCGCCAATTTTAAATTTGATTGCAAAAGGCGTAAATATGGAGATGGTCCCTTTACGGAAAAGGAGTGTTGTTGTTTCTTATCTCCCACATGATCTGACGAAGTTAGACCATGTCCAAGCAAGAATCCGTTGTACGTAAACATTTAGGTGGCGTGGGAATGAAGAGTGATGAACATTTTAAGTAAAGAAATTGACTTTGATAAACTGGTAAAAATGAAATACAGAAACAAAAGAAATTATTCTGAAAATAAAATCGAATTAACGAAATAAGTATAGATGTAGGGTGCGTCAAAAGTCTGGGTAAACTTTAAAAATTAATAATAAAAAAACTAAAGGAGATAAAAATATGCCGTCTTCTGCTATGTGCTCAGGAGGAAGGCGGATTTTTTGTCACCAAATTTTGAAAAATCGTAGTTCCCTCACCTCTGGGTAGATAAAAGCACCGATTTTAGGGATTATCAGCAGCCAAGTTCCCACTTCTATTTCGAGTAGGGATATATCAAATACTGCGATTGAATCGATTTCAGAATCGAATGAAACTCAATTTTTTGTAATCTAATCGCCAATGCCGGTTTTGAGCCAAGTTGATCCGTGTTAAACTTTTAATTAGAATGAAAAATGGAGATATTTTATAATGCTTACACTGTTTCTTATCAACATTTAACCTTTTCAACGCAATTATGGATGAATTTAGCTTGATCGCATACCGGACTTTGTTTATATGATGACACTTTTATTTTTTCTGTCTTTAAGGGAATATTCATTATTCAATGTCTATACGAAGGTTCTAAAATTTATATTTTTCTCTAGTTATTTTTAAGTTATTCTAAAGGTTTAAAAACACTAATTTTACTATGGGTTTTAGATGATCTGATCCCATATCTTGTAGAGGGGGTAAAATAAATAATGCAGAGATAAAATTTCGGTTTGCAAGTGAAAATTATTAGAGGATCAGAGACAATCAAGTGGTGTTTCCATAAAATCGATTCAGAGGGGGGTAATATTTTGGCCAAAATCTATTGTTTTGATTTAGGGGGTTGCTTCAAAATTACTTCTGAAGTTCCCCCCTCAAGCGTGCCTGATTACATCAATAAAGCATATTTTTAGAACACTTACAGGAATAATTTTAATCTTGGTGATGTAATGAAAATTATAATTTTGTGGGTAAATGCTCTATAACGAGCTAAGATGGGGATGATGGATTTCCCCCTCAGAAAAATTTAAAAAAGGTATCTATTTTAACTTTTTTGTAGAACCTTTATTTATTATTTAGCAGAAATTTATCTGGTATTTGTTTAAAGGGTGCGATCATCCCAATCTCTATATACCCTCCTCTGTGAATTCGTCACTCGAGACAAAAAAATATTTATCTTCATGCATAAAAAGTTACTTCTCTTATAACCAAGGGTGGATCTAGCTAGGAAATCTAGGTCATGGGAGAACTGTCCCCTCAAGGTTTCCACTATGCCTTCCAAGGGTCCACCTACCTTCTAAATACACCCATGATCTGGGTGCCCCTCTATTCCCTCTCCGATCATATTATCACAAATCAAGCAAATCGAAATAGAATCTGAAGATCCGTAGGGCATTTGAAAAATACTGATTAGTGTTTCTATTTCATTGGTAACTGTAGATGTAGAGGCTAATTTGAATCGTTTCACATTCCATAATTTATCACACTGATCCTCACCGAAAAGAATCACATCGCATAGGATATCGGAGGTGTGAAAAGTCCTCAAAAAGACAATTTACCCTTGTCATTTTTAATGATTCCCTCAAACTGAAGTCTAGATTAGCCTTAATAGCGAAGTAATTCAAAACCAATTACCAAAAAAGAAGTTTATGATTTAACTTGATCCTGATTAAGAAAATTGCGTTTTAAAACTTCATGAAATAATTTGAAAATAACTAGAGAAAAGAAGGAATCGGAAAATTCCTAAGATTAGAGTAGATTGATATCTTTCTTAAGGACAGAAAAAAGATTCAAATTTAACGTAATTCATCCGTAATTGCGTTGAAAAGGTTAAATGTTAAGAAACAGTGTAAGCATTATAAAATATCTCCATTTTTCATTCTAATTAAAAGTTTAACACGGATCAACTTGGCTCAAAACCGGCATTGGCGATTAGATTACAAAAATTGAGTTTCATTCGATTCTGAAATGATTCAATTGCAGTCTATTTGATATATCCCTACTCGAAATAGAAGTGGAAACTTGGCTGCTGATAATCCCTAAAATCGGTGCTTCCATCTACCCAGAGGTGAGGGAACTACGATTTTTCAAAATTTGGGGACAAAAAATCCGCCTTCCCCCTGAGCACATAGCAGAAGACGGCATATTTTTATCTCCTTTAGTTTTTTTATTATTAATTTTTAAAGTTTACCCAGACTTTTGACGCACCCTGTACTTATAAAGTGCTAGGTTTTTGTAGCATTTTAGTTTTTAGATCTAACAACAAACAATAAGTTTACAAACTTTTAGAGTTTATGCCCAACCATGTTTGGGTTTGATAAATAATTTTTGATACATATACAATTTTATAAAGAATTTTACATGATACATAATTTTTAAATGTATAATAGGTAAAAATGAAATTTAAATGTTATAATTATTCTCTAAACATATATAAAATACCATAAAGGACACGGTAAAAATATTTTAAGGGAAGAAAGCTTTTGTTAAAAAAAAAAAGTAGGGTAAATGTACCAGTTATGGCCACTTTAAGAACATTCTGCTAAATAAAAAATTGTAGAAATATATTTTATGGTTATTTAAAAACAGAGTGGTTTTTGTAAGTTTTAATTAATAACCCTTGTTTTTATTAGTTTATTAAAGATAAGTCGTTTTTATAGACTGAAAAAACTAGTTGGTTATGAGTAATTTTTAATTTAGTTTAAGAAATTGATTATAATTAATATGAGAAGATCATTTAAAGTTACTGCTAATTAAAGATTAAAATGACTTATTAAAGAAAGTCTAAAAAAGGTCGACCCCTAATATTAATTATTCAATAAGCTAATTATGCAAATAAATATTAATTAAGATAATCCATTTGACTTTTATCGAATTGAGCCGATATCACATGATTATTACCACTTCATTTAAAGTTATTCTCATTGTAGTGGAGTCGCTTGTGTCAAAAAACAATGGTGTCCAAAAAATGTTTTGCTGGAGCTTTGTGAGTGATATCATTTGATTCGTAATGACGTCTACACATTAACATGGTACCGGGTGTTTTTTCCAAATTTCGTGCAGGGGGTGGGTATGACGTCATGAATGCAAGATGGCCACCTCAGGAAAAAGGCTGTAAATGGCGAAATAGAGATAATATCGGAATTATTTTTGGACGAAAACTTCAGAAACAGATAGATTTATCGAATAGCTACCAAAAAAACGAATCTAAATCCATAGAAAAAGGAGTTTATGACGACATAACCAAAAAATGGCTATTTTTACCAAAAACACAGTATTTTGTCATCAAATACTTTAAATAGATGCTATTTTCTATTTTCAATGTGAATGCAATGAAAATATGTTCCTAATTAAAAACACAACAATGAAAATTTCATTGTTAGTCACAAAAGCGGATATGACGTCATAAATCCAGGATGGCTGCCATACAGTCAGAATTTCTAATTTTTTGTTTGAAATTTTTTTAATTGCTAATTATTGCACTCTAATGAACGTAATAAAGTTATTTATAACAATAAAAGTTAAAAAAAAGTTGCTTTAGAATGAGTGAATGGCAGCTATTACACTACGGTTAGGAAAGAATCAACGAACATTTTCTATCTCCCTCCCCCATTTTTATCATCCAAATCAGTAATTATGAGGATAATATTATGGATTATAATGATAATGAATGGAAAATATTAATTCATTAACAAATTAAACTGCTAGGAAAATATAAACCATGTATAAAAGACTTGATAAATTTCAGCAATCAATTTCCTAGTTAACTATCAAATAGTTGGGTGGCTTACTACATAAAAATGACCAAAAACTGCAAAATGTGATACTTTAATGAAACTTTCAGGGATGTTAGATAATCATATAAGAACTAAAATATCGATGAAAGTCCAAAATAAATTCTACAGCGTGATTTGACCGCTATGACGTTATGCTCTATGATTTCCTAACAGTTTAATTTGTTAATGAAGTATATATTTTCCATTTTAAAAATTACTTGATACTTCTTATTTACTGTATGTTGTTATTTTTAATTAAATTAAACAAAAATGATTATTTTTAAAAACATCTAATGTTTTCTCTTAGTTAATGTAAACGACTTGGAACAACTTGGCTTAACACTAATATTTCCGGAATTATTTCTAAACACCTATCATTTAATCCTCATTTACACCTTAACTTTTCAACTTTAGTCAGTAACACTTTCGACTTTTAGTCTTAAATAACTTAATTACGTTCATTAGAGTGCAATATAATTTGCAATTAAAAAATAGAAATTTTGACTGTATGTTAGGGTGGAGTGAAACTAGCCAAAAATGACCAACTTTGGAAATTAAAAACGCCTGAGGAGGGAATAGGTGCCATTTACGATAAAACTTAAAAATTCAAAACTGGAGTTCGATCAATTAATATCTTCAGGTTCCACATTCACGTTAAAGTTTCGAAATTTCATCAAATTTTACGTAAAAATGGTTATAAATGATTCCCACACAATTTTAGCTCCTTTTTCAAACCATAACTGGTTGAGTTTATATTCTTAGGATGTCAAACCACATTTTAAGACCTTCTATGGACCTGGAATGGGGTGAATTTCCGATTTTTCAAGCCCGAAATAGGGTCGCATGCCATTAAAATAGACTAGCGACCGAAAAACAAATTTTTGAATATCGGTACCAATTAGAGCTCAAAAGTTGCGTTTTACCCTCCTTATTCATTGAAAAATAATAAAAAAATTTGTAAAAAACAATTTAGGTGTGTTTTGGCCCTAGAACTTGAAAAAATGGATCTTTTGCATAGCGTATTATGGGAAAAGCCTTAATTAATCAAATTAAAGTTTTAAATGTTGTAAAAGCTTATAGTTATCTTAGTTTAGTGTCTTAATAGTCAATAAAATTTTTTAGTTCATTATTAAATTTTTTAAAATCAAGTTATCAGCCTAAAATTGCCAAATTTGGATGAAAAAACTTAAAAATACCAAAATTTATAAACTCTAAGTTCAAAAATTTTATGTAGTCTGTAATACATATTCTTGTTTACATAAAATGCTTTTAAAACATTAAGGTTGATATTTTTACAAAAACCAGACAAAAAGCGTTATATTTCACTACAGTCATTTTATTCCAAACTTTTACCTGAACTACCACTTTTTGTAACAAGTCTTCAAATTTAAAGGGACGAAATATCAAATAAAAGGTTGTGATTTGTTATTTATAATAAGGGAAAATTTAGGATATATTATAAATAATTTTAATGCTCTGAACTGAAAAAATAAATATAAATAAGTATAAAAATAAATTTTTCTCTCATTTGGTGATTCTAAGATGTATGCCTTATTTACTTAGCTCAAATCACAATGCAATACCCTTGTAAATACTTTGACGATTAAAACACCGAATTAAGGCGACTATAAGTTTCTATTACATTTAAAACTTTAATTTTATTAATTAAGACTTTTCCCATTATACGCTAAGCAAAAGATCCATTTTTTCAAGTTCTAGGGCCAAAACACACCTAAATTATTTTTTAATTTTTTTATTATTTTTCCATGAATAAGGAGGTTAAAACGCAACTTTTGAGCTCTATTTGGTACCGATATTCAAAAATTTGTTTTTCGGTCGCTAGACTATTTTAATGGCATGCGCCCTTATTTCGGGCTTGAAAAATTGGAAATTCCATCATTCCAGGTCCATAGAAGGTCTTAAAATGTTGTTTGACATCCTAAGAATATAAACTCAACCAGTTATGGTTTGAAAAAGGAGCTAAAATTGTGTGGGAATCATTTATAACCATTTTTACGTAAAATTTGATGAAATTTCGAAACTTTAACGTGAATGTGGAACCTGAAGATTAGGGTGGTCCTTATTTTTTAAGTTTGGAAATCTTAACGCGACGCCCCCCCAAATTGTTCCATCATACAAATTAATAGTTTTTGCAAAATATCAGCTCATTCGAATAATAAACACCCGTGCGCAATTGCCTTGAAGTTTTGAAATAATACTGATTTTTTCACAAAAAATCCCAAAAACCATAGATTAAACCCTCCCATCTTCTTCTTGATTTTTTAATGAGAATCTAATATAGTTATAGTTATAATGTTCCAGATTCCATTCTTCTATCACCCCTCTTTCGGTAGTAAAAATTTTTTAAAGTTAAAATAACTCTTGTAAAGTTGTTTTTCCTGCATTTTAAAAAAGCTAATAACTCCAGAACCATATAACTTAAAAACCTGAAATTTGTGCCATTTTGTTTGTAATTTTATTATCTTTTATTTGATGTGCAACATAACTGCCTTTCTTAAAAAAATTTTCTTCAAAATAAAAAAAATGGAGAAAAAATTAAATAAAAAATTTTTTTGAAACAAATTGTTATTAAATAAATTTTAAGTTTTTCCACTCCCAAAATGAACATTTCTGCTAAATTTCAAGTTGAAATTAAAATTTGATCATGTAGAAAAAAATAAAAATTTGCGAAATTTTGGCAAGTCCCTAAACATTCCATGTAATTTAACAAAAAAAGGTGTTTTACTCATGGGGATTCCAAAAACTCCCTTGAGGGTGTTCATACGATTTGTACCATGCAAAAAAATTTACTTAAATATCAGAAAATACAGCTATTAGCCGATTTGTTACAAAATCCTACAGAGCTAGTTTCCAACCTAATTCAATGTGCCTATATTTTACCTGAATTTCCCTTAGAATTAAATTTTTACGTTATTTTTTCACTTCTAACATGTCAAATCAAATGAAATTAAAAGTGTTTAAAGATAAAAGAATAAAATAAAATCATAATTCTAAATAATAATAGGTTGACTCAATATTAAAACTTATACTTAAATTACAAATGAATTGTCAATAAATTCTAATGTGATGTATTTTATCCTAGGTTTATAAAAATATTTTTACAAGATCACATTAAAATTAACCAATTATTTATTCTATATAATCTAAAAGTTTTACATTGAAAAATAATAAAAAGTACACCCACCTTTTTTTCTATAACGCGCGGATTTTTCTAACCCAGCTAGCTAAAGAACTGACTCTGACTCCAATAAGGAAGTTTGCAGTATGGTGACAAGATGTTTAATGAAAGTGTATGAACAGTTCGACACAAGCCAAATACAAAAACCAAATATCTGCACTTGGTGCTCAGGTTGCACTTAAAAGAATGGACTCTATGCAAATAACATTATACAGACGAAGTAATAATCACAACATATAATAAGTAGCATCCTATCATAAGGGTTTCTCAATGTCTCTCGATTGGATTTCGGATATTTTTACGATAATCCTGAACAGTTTGTAAGACGAACTGTTTTTGAGATTCATATTTGCTAAATTGGTGGTTAAATTCCTCAATCAGTTTAACCCCTCTTTCTGCACAGTCATTGACTACTTAAATTGATTTGCTATTCTTTGTCCATTTAAGTAGTTCTCGTTGTTTTGCCATACAATAGGATCCAAGTTCTAAAAATTTCTTTTCTATTTTAAATCGATCAAATAGTTTTGTAGCTTTGCAACTAATTTGGGGGTTTTCTGATCTATGGCCACACGTTCTTCAGTAAAATGAAACCTTCGTCTTAGAATAGATAAGAGTGGAATCGATGAAGTTCCACGCCTTCCATACCAAAAAATGCTAACTTTTTCTTACTTACGGAAAGTAATTTTTACAATTCTAAATTTTTACCATAAAAAATGTTCTATACAAGCGTTAGTATTCATTTTTAATCACTATAGGACTAGATAAAAATATTTATTTTCGTTCTTCCTCCCGATGACTACGCACAACGCAATCTACCATTTGGTACCCAACAGGGCTCTGTAAGATTTTGTACCGAATCGACTAGTAGTTGCATTTTCTGATATTTAAGTGAATTTTTTTGCATGGTAAAAATCGTATGAACACCCTCAAGGGAGTTTTTGGAATCCCCATGAGTGAAACACCTTTTTTTGTTAAATTACATGAAACGTTTAGGGACCTGCCAAAATTTCGCAAATTTTTATTTTTTTCTACATGATCAAATTTTAATTTCAACTTGAAATTTGGCAGAAATGTTCATTTTGGGAGTGGAAAAACTTAAAATTTATTTAATAAAAATTTTTTTCAAACAATTTTTTTATTTAATTTTTTCTCCATTTCTTTATTTTGAAGAAAATTTTTTTAAGAAAGGCAGTTATGTTGCACATCAAATGAAAGGTAATAAAATTACAAACAAAATGACACAAATTTCAGGTTTTTAAGTTGTATGGTTCTGGAGTTATTAGCTTTTTTAAAATGCAGGAAAAACAACTTTACAAGAGTTATTTTAACTTTAAAAAATTTTTACTACCGAAAGAGGGGTGATAGAAGAATGAAATCTGGAACATTATAACTATAACTATATTAGATTCTCATTAAAAAACTAAGAAGAAGATGGGAGGGTTTAATCTATGGTTTTTGGGATGTTTTATGAAAAAATCAGTATTGTTTTGAAACTTGAAGGGAACTGCGAACGGGTGTTTATTATTCGAATGAGCTGATATTCTGCATACATTATTATTTTTTATAGTGACACAAAACTAGGGGGCGTCACCACCGGAATTCCCCAAAAAAATTTTTACCATACAAATAAGGACCACCCTACTGAAGATATTAATTGATCGAACTCAAGTTTTGAATTTTTAAGTTTTATCGTAAATGGCACCAATTCCCAACTCAGGCGTTTTAAATTTCCAAAAAAAAGTTTTTCGCTCCACCCTACTGTATGTGGCAGCTATCCTGGATTTATGACGTCATATCCGCCTTTAGTTTTATTGTTGTGTTTATGGATCATATTTTCATTACATTCACTTTGAAAAAAGCATCTATTTAAAGTATTTGATGACAAAATACTCACACTGTGTTTTTGGTAAAAATAGCCATTTTTTCGTTATGTCTTCATAAACTCCCTTTTCTATGGATTTAGATTCTTTTTTTCGGTAGCTATTTGATAAATATTTCTATATCTGAGATTTTCGTCCAAAATAATTCCGATATTATCTCTATTTCGCCATTTACAGCATTTTTCCTGCGGTAGCATCTTGCATTCATGACGTCATACCCGCCCCCTGCACGAAATTTGGAAAAAAACACCTGGTACCACGTATGCAAACGTCATTACGAATCAAATGATACCTTGATACCACTCACTAAGCTCCAGCAAAACATTTTTTGAAACATAACATAAGCGACTCCACATATGTTGCTTTTGCTTTGTTAAATTGAATTTCTAAAAAAAAACTTTTTTTTAAGTCAACTGACTTAATAGGCATTACATATGTGTTTTCTATAACAGTGTATGAATGTGGCCTTCGATGAGATTTTCATGGCACTCGGTCCCAAAAAATTAAAAGATTATTAAAAGTACATAGAATATAATCCAATCTCAGTTTTTATTTCAGAAATAGGCTAAAAAAACACTTTTTTTCTGGTTCAGTTTACTAGCTGGAAAAATCCTTTATAAAACCATACAGTATGTGAACTAAATAAGCTAAATAAATAAAACCCAAAAGCTGAAGTTGCTGTGACTACGGGAAAAATTAATGTTTTAATCTTTATAAAGCAGATAAAATCACATTTCGACCATTGATAAAATTTGTTACAACAAGCTGTTCTCCCTATGAACTGAAACAATTGTACTTATCATTAACTCATAAAAAGAAAAGTTTCAGTTTAAAAGAAAGTTAAAACATAACACTTTTTTGATGGATTACTTATAATGATCAATTCCTCGCATATAATAAATTGGAAATCAATTGTTTAAAGTAAAGAAATTATTTCTGGACCATAATATCTCCTTTAAAGGAACTTTATAAATACCATGTGTTGATTTCTCACTAAAAAATATACAAAGCACATAGAATTTAATCACATAGAACAAAGTTACATCTAAACACCATCTAATTGACCTTGAAGATTTCTATATGAACATTTTGAATTGGCTGGCCAGTAATTTTGAGTCTAGAGTTTAAATCAGTTTTTAAACCATTTAAAAAATAAGTATTTATACATCTACTAAACAAAAGAAAAAAAAGAAGAATTCTATAATAGTTTTAAGGGTTATAGTATTTAAAAAGAAATTATATTTTCAACTAAAATACCCATTTTCATTGCCGGATCCTCAAAAAATTAGAGTGAAGTCATGAAAATAGGCTTGAATACACTATTAATTTCAGAAATCTGTCAAAAAATGCAAAATTTTGAAAAAATTTTTTGTAAGGATAAATTTTTTAAAGAAATTTTTTTTTCATTAACATGAGGTATTCTCCAAATGAGGTATTCTTTAAGAAAAAATTGCTAACGTTTTCAATAAAATGTAGTGAGCCTCTAACTGTACAGTTTTTATGTTTTTTCTCAAAACAAGTAAATTGGCATTTGACATGTTCCAGAAATAAGTGATTCAATTACCCAAAATAATTTTTGATTTGTATCATCAACTGCGTCTTATGATACAAAAAATTAATATTAAGTTTATTTATGTAAGTAGATTATTTAAAAAAAAACATTTTTATTTTTCCATGACCGACCAGTCAAAACTGTTACGCCTGAGTTTAATAGTCTCATAAAAGCTAAAAAAAATTCTATCAATAAATATGCTGTTTTTTACAAGAAAATGAATCATTGTTTTAAACGGTACTAGATAAATTAATTAGATTGATTAATTACATGTATAAGAATTTCCTTGTTTTAACTTAACAAAGTTGGGCTGGTTTAAATTGATTTTGGTTTTTATGTTAAGTTATTACTGTAAAATCTGTATGCAATTATGTGTCTTTTTATTATTTCAAACAAATTTGGTCTACTGCCAATCATTTTGATCCGTAAAATATTTTAACTTTTATAAAATTAATAAATGCTTACATTGGGTCATGTTTCACAAGTGGAATTAAAAACATGAATATAAATATTTAAAATTGTAAAATTAATAGAGTTTCTGAGGGAAGGTAAACAAGAGATTAAGCACTTTTATAAAGAAGTTTTGAGTTGCAGGTTTTTATAAATTTACAATATTAACCGTTTCTTATATGATTAAAAAATATTCATGATTTAGAAATTTTCTTTAATTTAGAGAAGCTTACCACAGCTTAATTCATATTTAATTTAATTTTACTCTAATTATTTTTTTGTTTATTTATTTTTGTAAGTTTTTGTCTGTAAGTATTTGTCTATTTTAAAACGACTTAATATTTTACCATGTTTATTTATAAGCTATATTTCCATAGTACTGTAATTATAGTTTAGTTTCTATTCAAATTTTAAGTTTCAATATAAACACGTGGTTATAGAAGTCCTTACACACGTCGTTAAAAATCGTTGGCCGATATGTTACTGCAAGAAATGAGATGGTAATCAGGCGTGACCCCCTTTTCAAAAGAATGTCGATTTCAAAGGCTATTGCCCTCAAATATACAACCGAATCGAATTAGAGGAACCAAGACCTTTTTCCGTCTAAAGGGGCCGTATAGATAAAAACATTGAAGTAGTGCAGTCTTCGATATCTCGCCAAATGGGGCAACCTTTTTGTGAGTCTTGCAACCCTCTTCTGGAAGGAGAGGGGATAAGGCCATAAAACAGCAGGGGTTGCAGGGTAAGCTGACCCTACTTGTCAGAATACCCATCAATCCAGGGGTCGAGATGTCCGGTGAATCGATAGAAAGGGAGGACACCTCTTTTTTTCCTTGTTAATCATTGTTACCTAAAGGAGGGTTGCAGGGGCGGATACAGCACGGTTCCACAAAGGGGTTACATTTCTACACCATAGCACCTTTACTTTTTGACACAAAATGTCAAAATATTGAGAATTTTTTTATAAAATATGTATATATTTTTCATGCTCATATGCGTTTTTTTAATTCTTTTTTTAAAACTATAGTATAGTTCGAGTGATAAGACTGCTATTTTATGAAAAATTACTAAGAAAATAATTACGTTTATACAAGATAATAATTAGTATCAATTGTATTTTCCACAACATAATTTAGTTCTATATTAAATGCATTTTTAGCCCATAATATTTATTTTTTGAAACTAGTTTAGTAGGACAAATTTGACGTTTTTTGTTTCGGTCGATGTCGAGCCTATGTTAATATGATTCAGAATACTCAAGAAGATAATTTTCATTTCTAAAAAAACTATCACGACACTAAAACATTGATTTCAAGAGTATTTTTTAAACAATGTCATTTGATTATAGTGTAAAAAATCTAATTTCGAAACAAGAGCCAAACTTACATCCTGAAGTCAAATGACCATTGAGGCAATATTGAAATCAAAGGAAAAAGCAATAAGAAAAAATTAAAAAGTTGATTGCTTTCAGCGTCATCTCTCGAGTGTTCTCTTAACTTATTTCTCAAATCACTTATGGGGGTTGATGTACAGGTTTTTGAGGGGCGTATCTACTGTTGGGGGGGGCTAGCTTTCTCAGGTGAGTGCAATGTCACCGAACAAGGGTAGGGGTTGCAAGAGGGAATGATGTTGGCGACATTCTTCAGGTACCATCTATATTCAAAGCAACCATAGCATTTTGGTGAGAGTGGTGAACCACTTTGTGTATTAGTAGCCTTGCTGAGTCGTAGATCTTCCGTTGTCTGATAATGGAGTCACCATTTTATATGGAATTTCAGAAAACTGTTAGAGAATGGAAGGAAATTATGCGTCAAACCCGGAAAGAATTCGTGGACGTAGGCCTTCCACGAAGTTTTGTTAGTCGCGTTCCCTTAAATTCTATTTATCGGCATGAAATGAACCCAGAAAAAGCGGCTCTTAAAGTGATTGTAGAGTTGACAAAGAAAATGGCGTTGTCGGAAATGAAGGACCACTTCTTCGCATGGGTTAATTACTTAAAAAGGATACTTCATAAATATGTTCGCAGTGGAATAATTGATCGCCGTTCTGAATCAGACCTATGTACAGCTCTTTGGAAGCTACTGTCTAAGATCGTGTTCCTAAAAGACCTGTTTCCTAATGGGTGTGAACAAGTGATTGTTTTAATTACTGTGGTCAAAGAAGAACTGGGTGACAGTGTTTTAAATAACTTTCTATTCGACATCCCCACTGATATGTGTGAGTACGTCATTTGGTGTTTTTCGTATACGCGTTCAAATAACATGCTTTTAAGGGACAGTGGACTTCTAATGAAGTCGCTGCAAACTGACCTTTTGTTGCCCCGCTTCCAGATGTTGATAAAATATGGATTGGGATACGGGTTCGTCCAGGAGTACTATTCAAAGTTATGCTGGTACATGCGACAGAGGTAAGAGAATTTTCACATTATTTAACTTTACCATTATTATGTGCTGGGGAATGTTACTGGGTTCGATCACGGTTTTTGATTTCAATTGTTTTATTTTGTAAATATTTTAACTGTCTTTTCTGTTTTAATTATTTTTTTACCTTTTCATTGGTTCGCGTGGCACCGTTAATATCAATAGTAGGGGTCGGAGGTTTAGTTGGTATAGTTTTTGTTATTGGATGTATAATATGGTGCATTAGGGTGTCTCAAAAAAAGTCTTTTTTCGAAAAACCTCGCTCCCCGGTGCTTTTCCCATTTCTTTTGGTCCCAAAAGATAGTGTGGGAAGTTTTAGCCCCCTAAGTCAACTCTAGGGTTTGCCTGTAGAGCCCCAAAGTTTGAAAAAAGTGGAAAAAATGACCAATTTTGAATTTTTAAAAATTATGTTTAAGATTGATAATGCATATAAAACTGGTTCAAATGCTTCTATAGGACGTATTTAGATGGGATATATTTATTAATGTGTATTAACTGTACCCTATAGACCCTATAATTTAAGATTAAAACGTACTACTTCGGGACATTGCCCACGCCAAAGCATGCACTACCGGTGGACGAAATGAATTAAATCCGAATTTCTTCGAAGAAACTCCCTCAAATGATTCCATTTTGGGCTAAAATGATATTATAAATTATAAAAACCAGAGAAATAATAGTTTTGAGCCCTTCCACTGAGCTTTTAATTTAAAAAGTGTTTTTCTTCAAAATGTCTCGTTTCCAGCTGATGAAACCCAAAACTTATACTTAAAAAGAGGTTTGCTGAACTTTTTTAGATACCAAACATTGGAACCTTTATAGGGGTTTCATTTTTTCAAGTAGAATTAAATTTTAAACAACACAGATCGGAAATGACAAGAATATTTCCTATACCTGACGTGAAAATCGATTTTCTTTTTTCAAAATTAGGAAAATAGTTTAATACTTGTGAATCTTGGTTGAAATGTTAAAGAAAGAAGTTTTTAATTAAAACTCTCCCCTAATACGTTAAAAGGGAGTAATTTTCCAAACTTAAAAAAAGAAAATATATTTTCACGTCTGGTATAGGAAATATCCATGTCATTTCCGATCTGTGCGCTATAAAATTTAATTCTACTTATTAAAAATGAAACTCCTATAAAGATTTCAAAGTTTTGTATCTATAAAGTACAGCAACCCCCTTTTATAGTATAAATTTTGGATTTAATCAGCTGGAAACGAGAAATTTTGAAGAAAAACACTTTTTACATTAAAAGCTCAGTGGAAGGGCCAAAAACTGTTATTTCACTGGTTTTTGTAATTTATAATATCATTTTAGCTCCAAATGGAATACTTTGAGGGAGTTTCTTCGAAGAAATTCGGATTTAATTAATTTCGTCCACCGGTAGTGCATAATAAGCTTTGGCGAGTGCAACGTCCCTAAGTAGTACGTTTTAATCTTAAATTATAGGGGCTATAGGGTACAGTTAATACACATAAATAAATATATTCCACCAAAATAAGTCCTAAATGACACATTTGAACCGTTTTTATCGCAGTATCAATCTTAAAATATAATTTTTAAAAATTCTGAAAATTGGTCATTTTTTCCACTTTTTCCAAACTTTGGGGCTCTACAGGCAAACCCTAGAGTTAACTTAGGGGGCTGAAACTCCACACACAATCTTTTGGGACCAAAAGGAATGGGAAAAGCCCTGGGGACCGAGGTTTTTCGAAAAAAAGTTTTTTTTGAGACACCCTAATGGTGCATCGAAGAAAAATTTTTAGATTTTTATGACGTGTATGTGCGAAAGAGTTGTTAAAGGTATCCGAGAGCACCCGTGTCTTTTTTTCAGAAGTTTTTTATGACGTCTTTAGATGCCAATTTGGCTCTGAAGGCTTCTCTTGTTTATGGAGCATGCGAAAAGAGGCTTTTCAAGCAGTTTTTCTTCTGTTTTATATTTTAAATATTATATTAAATTTGTATGGGGCTTTAGAAAATAGGTAAACAGAAACCGTTTGAACTTAAAATAATAAATTGAACTTAATGATATCCTTTTTTAGACAAAAAAATTAAATTGCGAGAATATCATGAAAATGATTTTAGAAAAATAAGTTAAATTAATTTTTAAACAAAACAATGAGAGATTTTTTAAAAATTTTTTAATGACTTAAGACTTTTTTAATATTGGCAGAATGTAATTAAATCTTCTCAAACTTTCTAAATAAATAACATGTTTCCAATGATTAGGGGCCATTCATTAATTACGTAAGGGTCCCGAGGGGGAGGGGGGGTTGGAACAATCTCTACATACCCTTACATTGGGGGTGGGGGGGTCAAACTCATTCTTACGTAAGATTTTCTAAGTTTATGTAAACAAATTCCAATTATTCTAATCAAATTACGATTGAATAACCCCCGAAAAACTTAAAAATGCGTACGATCTCGGTATATTATGATTATTGAAGCTTTAATTTTAAAAAATGAAGGTATATCAGATGTATCTTTTTATTGGAGTAGCATTAAGTTAAGATAAAAAAAACTGTTGAATCCATCTTCCAGTTGTCAAAAGTCGAAACAAAAAAAAGCAAAAAGAGAGAGAAATCATTATTAGTTTTAGTTTCAATTTTTTAACTTTGGAATCTTACGTAAGAATAGGGGGGGAGGGGTTTGAAAAATCTTACGAACCCTTACATGGGGGTAGGGGGGTCAAAAATTGCCAAAATCATCCTTACGTAATTAATGAATGACCCCTTACACTGTTCAACAAATTTAGTCTTCAAAATTTTTTCCTTGATGAAAATAGTCATTTCCTATAGATTTTGGGTCACTGAATACGATAATCACCATTAAAATTCTCAATTTACTCAGGATTTTCGGGGAACAGCCCCTCCCCCTTTTCACGTTTTTCAATGACTTTGAATTCGATTTTAAGGGTCAAAAAGCATTACTTTAGTCGTTAAATTACATCCAAAGGGACAAAGAAGGTTGAAATATGTAAAATATGAAATTTTGTAGTAAATGGATAGGTTTAAGGTGTTATTACCCCCTAAAAATGCCTAAAAATTGCTTAAAATTGTAGAGGTTTTTATACGCTATTTTTTCCTCTTATTTTTTACGCAATTCACATTTGAAGGGTCCAAACCCTTCAGCAAGGACCCAAATTTGATAACAATATGCAGCAATGATTTTTACTAAAAGTGGCTGAGGTGTTAGCCTCCCAGAAGCCCCCGCGGAAGAGTTCAGAAGATTCCAGAATCGCGAAGGCGCTCGCGAGCTCAGGAATTAATATTAATGAATTTGAAAAGATTACAAATGACGTTTTTCAAATATTTTTGGGTTTCTCCTAAGTAGATACTCTCCAGTTCTTTAAAAACTTACCTGTTTTAGGGAGTAAGGATCAGTGGCGAATCCAGGATTTTTGTCTGGGGGGCTGAGTTTCACAAATAACTTAATTGCTATTATGGGAGTGCCGTAGCCAGATTTTTGTTTAGGGGGTACACAACATATTTTCTGAGGTCTAATCTTAACCCATTACTGCCTGACGTCCCTTTTTAGGGACGTTTTTTAAAAATCCTCCTATTTCTACAAAAATTGTTCCTTTCAATTAAAATTTGCACGGATGTATCTCTGATCTTCATAGAACATAAAGAACACAAGAAGAAAGCAGAATTTTTAAAAAATTTCACTTTTTTTAAAATTGGAAGATAGAATTTTTCAGAAAAGTGCTTTTTTAAACATTTTAAAAGAAAAAGCTTAAAAATCCTAGTTGTTATTTAAAAAAAATTTCAATGCCGATATATATTACTGTTTATACATTAAATCAGTTGGGGTGTTTTTTTATTTTTCCAAAATATTTTATCTTGACCTTATTTTGGACCCTCGAAAACCGTCCCTAAAAAGGGACGACAGGCACGAATGCCCCCGTGGTTTTCCCCATAGCGAAATGCTAGTGTTTCCTTCATTTTTTCATAAAAACGCTTTCGATTCTTATGAAATGTATTAAATAACTGATATTTATAAAATTAATTTAATTTTAGATAATAAATTTATTATTTTTGTTTATTTTGTTTTTTTTTGAAAATACTGTTATTTCTGCTAAATTAATGGAATAAAAAGTATTGAATTATAAGGAATTAATTAATTTGTATTAATTAAAAGGAATTAATTAATTATTTTACTATATTTATTACTTATGAAAATATATTCCGGTTATATTTTAATTAAAAGTTTAATAATTATTAGTTATAATGACCTTTTGTCATTAAAATTGCCAAAAAAGTAGCTTTTGTGATACATTTTCGGCATTCTCTCTAATTAGATGCCGCTAATTATTGTGTTCTATACTGCAGATCAATATATATATCATCTGGCTTGCTAATGCACATCCCACTAATGCTTGATTTTTGGGAAGAAATTCGTGTTCCGCACAATTAAATTAAATAAAATGAAAAAAGTATGGGCATTTAAAAGACTTAAACTTCACAAATTGCGATATTCTGATGGATTTGAGGTGTGTAAAAGTAATTAATACTTAATATTAGGTAACATATAAACAAAGAATGCCTTTTTCAATTAAAAACCTTAATTAATTTGCAATTAACATAGATTTGGGAGGAAAAAACGTGATTTAGATTTAGAGCATAAAAAATGCTCAAATTACGTTAATTAGGGTTAATTTTACAGTTAATTGGATAAATAATTAATATTTTTTGTTCATATTCATGTTACAGTATGGTTCCGATCACTTTTGCTGCTATTGAAAAGGTAGAAGATGTTTTTGAGGCTTTAAAAAAGTTTTCTACCATGCTTTTACTGCAGGGAAAAACAACGGGGGCATTCGTGCCTGACGTCCCTTTTTAGGGACGTTTTTTAAAGGTGAGATGACTTTGTAAGGTTTTAATTTTGGTGCACTAAACTTCAAAATTGTGTAAAAATGTCAACTTTAAAGAAAAGGGGTGTCTGGGGGTCCTCCCCCAGAAAATTTTTGAAAATTTGCCCTTCAAAATAGTGTTTTAGCTCAATTTGAAGCCTTTTAGGTTCCAACCAAAGAGCACCACTCATTGTAAGCGGCAGAATTTTCAAGTAAAAAAGTTTAGAGTATTATGAATTGAAAAATGTTTATAGGGGTTCCTATTCCAGAAAAAATTTTTGAATTTTGCCCCTAAAAGTGGCATTTTAACTCATGTTGAGACACTTTAGGTAACATAAAAGAGGATCACTCCTTGTAAATCCTTAAAGTTTCAAGGAAAAACCGTACTTATTAGATGCCAAAATTTCGAGGGGGTTTGGGGTCTTCCCCCTGAAAAATTTTGGAATTTTTACCCTTAAAAGTAGGGTTCCATTTCATTTTGAGACCCTTTGGGTAACACCACCGAATGTTCGCAGCGTGTTGAAATTTCTTTTTTGGCTTTATTGCTATTGCCAAAACTTGAATGTCTTATTCCTGGGGGGGCTGCAGCCCCACAGCCCCCCCCCTCTGGATTCGCCACTGGTGAGGATTCCATGTTTCAAGCTGTTAATAGTTGCATGGCTGTGGATAACAATTAGGAGGCGTCCCCTTGACCACTGAGGGGGATGGAGGAAAATGGGTGTCATATTTGAATTCAGCAGGTCATTTTACACAAGAATCAGCTGAAATTCAGTCGGTGGCATTTTGACTTCTTTTGTACAACAATTTAACTCTTAAGTGCGGCATTGGAACCCTTCCGTGGGTGCTTTGGGGAAGTCAAATACCTCAACCGCTTTTAGTAAAAACCCTTGCTGCATATTGCAATCAAATTTGGGTCCTTGTTGAAGGGGTTGCACCCTTAAAACGTGAATTGCGTAAAAAATAAGAGGAAAAAATAGCGTAAAAAAACCTCTACAATTTTAAGCAATTTTTTGGCATTTTTAGGGGGTAATAACCCCTTAAACCTATCCATTTACTACACGATTTCTTATTTTACATATTTCAACCTTTCTTGTCCCTTTGGATGTAATTTAAAGACTAAAGTAATGCTTTTTGACCCTGAAAATCGAATTCAAAGTCATTAAGTCATTGAAAAACGTAAAAAGGGGGAGGGGCTGTTCCCCGAAAATCCTGAGTCAATTGAGAATTTTAATGGGGATTTTCGTATTCAGCGACCCAAAATCTACAGGGTGTCCCATAAATGTTGGGTCACACTTCTAGGGGGGATAGTAGACACCTAGACTAGTCAGAATCGTCAGGGTTTGGGGTCCCAAACCAAATCCCAGGGAGCTAAAAATGGAGCGACACCCCAAAACAATCATTGAAAAAATCAATTTTTAGAGGAACTACAGGATTCGTACGGGTCCTGGAAATCCTGGAAAGTCATGGAATTTCGTTTTTCATATTCCAGGCCTGGAAAAGTAATGGAATTTGAAAATTTTCATGAAAGTCATGGAAAAGTCATGAAAAATCTATAAATGACATAGTCAAACTTGGCACGACGGCTGAAATTAGCTTCAGAAGCGTTCATACTAACAACGAAGCAAAATTTCCTTGTGAAGTCTAACGAAATCAGGCGCTTGCTAACTCAACTCGCCACTGTAGCGGCCGGAGAATAATCAAACACTCACAGTTCCATTGCGTTTGAGTTCAAGAAGTACTTACTGTCTGTCTATCACAAGAAGAGCTCTGGTTTACATCTCTGTTGCCAAGGCAACAGGACTCAGCTCATTTTCAACGGGTGAAATCAGAAGAAAGGCGCAACCACTTTGGCTTACTGAGCGCCTTGTTGGGGAATTTGGCGATAACTTTTATATTGTTACTTTATAATTACATAAATCGGGAAATCTTAGAACAGGGTCGAATTGGCTGCGTTTGGTGAAAATCTTATTTCATCATGATCCATCGAGTGATAAATAGTTTTGTATTTTTAAAACGGATTGGGTTTCTGTTACAGGATGATTAAAAATTAGAGGGAGAAAAGCTAGAAGGGAAGGGGCTAAAAGCGGATTACAACTAAACGACTTTTTTGAACCCTTAAGATTAAGAAATTCACGATTGTGATGTGATGTGTTAGCCCTTGACTGAAGTAAACATTAAAACTTTTGATTTATAATAATGCCGGAATCGAGCGATATTTCTGGGTCTTAAAGGGTAAAGCGTATATTCCAGATCTGGATGGTTCAGTCTAAAAAATCACGTCGCATTTCTGACCATGAATTGCTTTGTGAATCCTAGTCGTCAAGGTTATATCCCACCCTTTTCCTGGCATTTTCCCCTCTGGTTTTGAGACAGCTTGTATTTAAATTTTACAAAAAAAATTATTAATAATTCATGTGAAATTTATTGCAGGAAGTAAAATCGTGGAATCGATAAAGATTTCGACGATCCTTCACAAAAATCTGCAACATTGTAAATTATTTTTCCCGCTTGCGATTTTAATATTTCACCCTTTTTAAAATGAAATGTCATCATGTAATTTTAAAGAAATAGAAAATTGATTGATATAAATCGAAACAAAATCCAAAGGCAACAGTTAAATCAAATCAAATATGTGTAAGAAGCGGAGTTATCAATTCTTCTAAAAAACAAAGTTCTATTTTTATTTATTACATTTGCAAAATTCAGAAAAAGAAACTTAAATCAATTATCTATCAAGTCAGTTCCCTAGAATATACTTGGTTAATTGAATCACTATTCCTCTTTGTTTATTATTTTAACAGTTCACTGCATCAATCCGAGAAGAAGAAGACCTTGCTTGGGATCGCCAAAAATTCGGCCAATAATCCTCCATCGGCTTTAATCTCCGCCAAATCCTTATACGGTTTATCCCTATTTAAAATGAACCGGTCTTGTTGCTATAGCGACCGCCATAATCAGACAAACTGGCGGGAGCTCTTCTTGTGATAGACAGACAGTAACTAGTCCGTTTCCCAGTCTTTCCGAGCCAATGAGAAGTCTCAATATCAGATTTCTTTTAAATTGCAATCATCTCATTGGCTCTGGAAGACTGGGAAACAGGCTAAATAACAACACGTGAGTTTATACTTCAGCAAAGCAGCTCAGCAGCTGGAAAGCAGCTTATTTAAATCCTTAAAAAGTCCTGGAAAAGTCATGGAATTTTTTTTCACCTTAAGAGTACGAACCCTGGAACTACTATTGTTAAAAACTTAATCATGGTCTCAAATTTTGTGGTTTAATATGATCTTTAAAATTATTCTAACAGTTTTCACTTTAAAATTTTTTTACATCGAAAAAAAGTCAAAAAACCACAAAAAATTTTTAAAAATCTGCCAAAACTTTATTTTGTATTAAGAAATCCTATCTTTTGATTTAATAATCTGAAAGATCATAGTTGAAAACCCCTAAGTTCAAGGTTTCAAGTAAATACTATCAATATTAAACCCTTGAGATCCTGTTAAAGTTTGATTTTTGAGTGGGAAAACAGCTCCAGAAAACGAACTTTCAGGGAGAATCTACCAGTTACGGATAAATAATCGCTAACTTTCTTTTCTCTCCCAATTTGGCGAAACATGCCAAGCTCCTACAGATCGCCAAGCAAGCTTGGGCTATCCGTTGTTGGCGAAAGTTGGTGGGGAATCTCATATCTCAAATAATGGCGAGAAATTTAGCGAGCATCAATCCGTAACACGTAGATTTTCCCTGAAAGTTTGCTTTCTGGATCTGTTTTCGCACGCAAAAAACAAACTTTAATAGGATCTCAAGCGTTTAATATTGATGGTGACTTGACTTATCCCTCTACCACTCCATTACTGGAGCATAGGGCCTCCGTCATGAGTCTCCACCGGACTCAATTGGTGGCATGGTGTTTTGCCTCCCTCCATGTCACTCCGATATCCTTCAGTTCTATCTCAATTGTCCTTCGCCATGTTGTTCTAGGCCTTCCCCTCTTTCGATGGCCCTGTGGGTTCCAGTCAAAGACCTGTCTAACTATGAATTTTTCAGGTTTGCGAAGTACGTGGCCAATCCATTTCCATTTCCTTTTCTT
Source organism: Tetragnatha versicolor (assembly GCA_024610705.1). Lineage (NCBI taxonomy): Eukaryota > Metazoa > Arthropoda > Arachnida > Araneae > Tetragnathidae > Tetragnatha > Tetragnatha versicolor. The sequence continues at coordinate 52,098,276 of JANDEH010000004.1, read as the reverse complement.
AATTTAATATTGATGGTATTTACGTGAAACTTTGGACTGAAGGGTTTTCAACTGTGATCTTTCAGATTATCATATCAAAAGAAAGGATTTCTAAATACAAAATAAAGTTTTGGCAGATTTTTCACATTTTTTGTTTTTTTTAAATTTTTTCTTAGTAAAAAAATTTTTAAGTAAAAACTGGTAGAATAATTTTAAAGATCATATTAAACCACAAAATTTGAGACCATGATTAAGTTTTTACCAATAGTAGTTTTTCTACAAATTGAATTTTTCAATAATTTTTTTGGGGTGTCGCTCCATTTTTAACTCCCTGGGATTTGGTCTGGGACCCCCAAACCCTATGTGATTCTGACTCGTCTAGGTGTCTACTATCCCCCCTAGAAGTGTGACCCATTATTTATGGGACACCCTGTATAAGAAATGACTATTTTCATCAAGGAAATTTTTTCATTGTTGAACAGTGTTATGTGCGAAAGGTTAGGGTCAGTAATGTAAATTGATGTAAATGTTGTAGCAAACATCTGTTATTTGTTGTTTTATACCATGTTGTATCCAAAATTAATACATCAATAATACTTTATATTTAATCAATTAAAATTATTAAATTAATGTTATAACTAGTGATGGGCAAAATCGATAATTTTAGGTATCGAATACTTTGGTATCGAATACTTTTTGGTATCGAATACTTTGATATCGAATACTTTTTGGTATCGAATACTTTGGTATCGAATAATTATAGGTATCGAGTACTTTTAGGTATCGAGTACTTTTTTTCAATGTCGGGAAATGAACCTGAAGGGACAATTTTTTTAGGGCCTATCCATAATCAGACTAATATTCAAAAAACTGAAAGCGCTCCATCAAAAAGCCCCGTAGCTACGGGCCTGGAGGTGGATAGAGGCGAAGGATTTGGCGGGGGAAAAACCTAGCCGCGTCAAATTTCTCTCGCGGATGATAACGACTTGGGTTTGAGCGTTGCAAAATGAAAACGGAAACAGGCTGCGTTTGATCTACAGTAGGTATTATAAAGATTACTTCATTGAAAAATTTAAAACGAAATATGTCAATAAAGTATCGATACTTTTGTGGGTATCGAATACACTCGATACCTATAGGTATCGAGTACTTAAGTATTTGGTATCGATATCTGCCCATCACTAGTTATAACAATCACTTGCTTTACATTTATATTGCATTTATATTATTTTATAGTTATAAAACTGTAGTTTTTTAAAACTATGTGTAAAATGCTGCATATTTTTATTTCGTAAGAATTATTATAAATTAATTTTTAAAGATTTTATAATATAACGACTAATTTTTATTATTTATACAATTAATGGTTATTTAGTTAAAAAAATATGTATAAAAAACGCTCATGCCTATGCAAAATAGGTAAATTTTTCCGCTTTCCCAAAATTTCCGGAAATTTTCACTCTCTACTCAGAGCTGAATATTGCTAGATTTTTAGTGCTTTCGAAGCGGGTAAAGTAGTATTAGTCTGACAATAACATTGCATTTGCAGTCGCAATTTTGCAGACTATTTTATCCTCTTTATCTCTTGAATTTAACATTTATATGAGATAAATCCATACTTTCCGTTCTACAAACAAAAGACCAAAAAAATGGGTTAATAGTTTAAAATTTTCGATTTTTCATCAAAATGTCATTCGATTTTGTATGCAAAGTAACATGTTCGGATTAACGTCTCTTACTTATTCTACTATTATCCCCTCTGTAAACTGCGTTCATGAGGAAACTCGCTGAGAAAATGCACATTTAATTACTATTTAATAGAGTCATCATCATTATCGCTTCTTTTCATGCCCAGAGGCATATAAGGCTTTTAATTTGGTCCTCCAACCCCTCCTGTCTCCCGCTGCTCTCCTTGCCTCCGCCCAACTTGACTATCCTGCCTCGTCTCTCTCCCTCTCCATCATCCGTCGCCATGTTAATCGAGGGCTACCACGTTTCCGACTTCCTTCAGGTGCCCAGTTTAGGGCAACATTGGGTATGTCATTAGGCTCCTTTCGTAAGATGTGTCCAGTAAAACGCCATCTTCTTACTTTGATGTCATGTTCAATGGATTTTAACCCAATCCAAATGGATGTTCTCTGTAAAAGCTCTTCATTAGTTATTGTATGTGGCCAAAATATCTTCATGATTATCCTTAAACATTTATTCTGAAAAGCGTTTAGTTTTTTTGTTTGGGTTATTGTTAACTTCCAAGTTTCAGAACCAAATAAGAGAACAGATTTAACCAGGGATTTAAAAAGGCTTAGTTTCACTCTTAAATCTATACTGCTAGATCTCCAAACTTTGTTTAAGCTTTTAAAACAATTACGAGCTTTTGAGATTCTATCATAAATATCTACATCTGTTCCTCCTTGGGCACTTAGATGTGCTCCAAGATATAGAAAAGAACTTACGTCTTCAACAGGATGGTTTTCCAAAAGTAATTCATTGCTTGTTTTACCATTTATTCTTAGGGTTTTGGTTTTAGACTTAAAAATATGTAACCCCATATTTTTAGCCTATTTTGGTAGGTTATCTGTGTTTGCTGCAGGTCGTTAAATCTGGATGATAACAATACGATGTCTTCTTTTATCAGCCCTTGCAGAGACCTTTTTACGTCCTGGTCAGTTTCTCTTTATTGTTCTGAATAAACTCTGTACAGTCTTTTAGATTTGGTACTATCTCTGGTGATTTTGAGTTGTCTTTTATCAATTTTCTTCCGGGTTTCTGCTGTAAGCCATTCCTTGTTTTTTACTGTTTTTCTTTTCGACCACCACTTGCCTCGTTGTCCATACATCGCTCATCATTCGAAGCCTTTTTTCCAACCTTTGGATTTAAATCTCCAATTCGAACGACCATGTCGTGTTTTTTAATATTGTTTAAAGTTTTTCGTAAAAATTTTGTTTATCTTCATCGTCTGCATCGTTGGTAGGAGCATAAATCTCTATTACAGTCAATTTGATGTATTTAGAGAAGAATCGTGCTGTATTAATTCTATCATAAACAGGTTCCCATTCTATGAGGATCTTGTTGGCATGTTGACATAAAATCAGTGCGACACCTTTTTCATGTCTCTCCTCTGAGCCTCAATATATGACAGTCTTGTTGTCAATAGAAATTGCAATAGAAATAGGCAATAGAAATAGGTTAGCTCAACTCCAATGATAGAGTATACAGTGTGTTTCAAAATTGCGTTGCACGGCTTTTATTCGGAACTAGCCCCTCCTAGGGTCATGGAAGTAAGGTCTACCCCTAGGTAAGTGACCCTGGAGAATCCATTGAGAGGACTTACAGCGCCCCTAGCGGCGAAATTACAAAGTTTAAAAAATTAATTTAAAAACTAAAGGAGATAGAGCAAAAACCCCAGTGAGAGTATTGTTGCCAACATCAAGAAGAACTTATTGAAAAAAATTTGATCAAAATATCTTGAATATTCGCGGAGATATAAGCATGTGAAAAAATAGCACTTTTTCAGGGGTCAAAAAGTAAAAAGTTCGCATATTTGCAAATTTTTCAGTGAAATTGTGTAGTTTTGTGTTTTTTTAGTTTAAATAACACAAAATTAAATCAAAAAATCAAAAAAATTTGCAAATATGCAAACTTTTTACTTTTTGACCCCTGAAAAAGTGCTATTTTCACATGCTAATATCTCCGCGAATATTTAAGATATTTCGATCAAATTTTTTCAATGAGTTCTTCTTGACGTTGGCAACAATACTCTCACTGAGGTTTTTGCTCTATCTCCTTTAGTTTTTAAATTAATTTTTTAACTTTGTAATTTCGCCGCTAGGGGTGCTGTAAGTCCTCTCAATGGATTCTCCAGGGTCAATTACCTAGGGGTAGACCTTACTTTCATGACCCTCGGAGGGGCTGGTTCCGAATAAAAGCCGTGCAACGCAATTTTGAAACACCCTGTATAAAACGCCATAAACATATTTCAATTCCGTGTGTATTTTTAGTATATTTTAAAAAAAATAATTTTCAATATCAAACAATGCGAAGTTTACAATGAGATATTAAAACATTTCTTTTGAATTTAGAGGCCACCTTTTGAGCATCAAAGACGCTATTCATTTCCATGGAAACCTGAGGATGCAACTAGTTTTAGAGATTCTGGTTGCTCTCTACTTCCCTATTGAAGTCCGGAAGGACATGCTCAAGCTCCTTTTTAAAGCGTTACCTTATCCGATAGTAACCAGAAAAGAAATGTTTGAGATGCTAAAGCCATATTTTGAAGAACCTCTCAAGCTCCACGAGGCCTGTGACCTGTATGCAAAGAGCAACCTTTGGGAGATTCCCGAAATCAAGCAACCTCGTTCTCTCAAGCATCTATCAATGGTCAAGGTCAGAAAATGTCTGCGTGATGCAAACAGCATTAGTGAGGAAGTGATCGATGAACTAGAGATTCCGCAAACCCTGCACACCTGTTTGAAGCTGGATATTCATGTTGATGAGGATCCCTTGAAATATTGGAAATTATTTGTTAAAGCTGATATGTCCAGATGAAACTTTTAAACAGCATTGGCTTAGCCAACGATTCATTGTATATCGTTGTGATATCTTTTAAGCCCAGTGTAAATACAGATTGTTTTAAAAGTCCCTTCCACGGCTTTTATTTGGAACCAACGTCTCCAGGATCATGGATGTAAGGTCTACCCCTAGGTAAGTGACTTTGGAGAATCCATTGAGAAGACTTCCCTTACCGGTGAAATAAGAAAGTTTAGTAAATTAAAAACTAAAGGAGATAGAATCTACATCAATGAGAGTATTGTTGCCAATTTTATGTGAAACTCCCTGGAAAAAGTTTATGAAAATATCATGAATATTTGTGGAGGTGGTAGCATGTGAAAATATAACTTTTTTCAGGTCCCCAAAGAGCAAATTTGAGAGTTTTCAGTGTTATGTAGTTTTGTGTTTTGTACATAGATAAAAAAATATTTAGTTAAGAAATCCAAATACTTGCAAATATGTGAACATTAATTTTCTTTTTTGAGGCCTGAAAAAGTACATGCTACTATCCTACCTAATAACAATAATACCCATGCGAATGTTCATGATATTTTTATAAAATTTATTCCAGTGAGTTTTTATAACATTGAAAACAATACCCTTATCAAGATTTTTTTCTTTATCCCCTTAAGTTTTTTTAGTTCATTTTTTGTAACTTATTTTTTTCCCAGCTCGGGCACCGTAAGTCATTTCAATGGATCCTTCAGGGTGACTTACTCATACCTAAGGGTAGACTTTACTTCTATGTCCAAGGACAAGTTGGTTTCAAATAAAAGCTATGAAAGGGACTTTTGAAACAATCTATATTTTTTATTACTATTTGTCTTCCATCATATTCATAGCAGTGCTTTTACAACTGTCATGTGATGCTTTCTATACTAGGTTACAAAGCTTTTTGTCGGTGACGTTACGGGTAGAAGGGAGGAGACACCACACTTTCTAGCTACCTAATTGGCGAGTCGGAGATGACTTTAGCTCGCTCTGCCTTTTTCGCAAATTAGGTAGCAAGAAAATGTGGTGTGTCCTCCCTTCAACCCATGACGTCACTGACCGGAAACCTTGTAACTTAGTATAGCTGTCAATTGCAATTTGTACATTTCTTATATGATAATAAAAATGCAATTTATTCTTATTTATTGATTATTTCCTGCCTAATATTTGTTACTATTCAGTATTAATTCCAGTTTAATACATTTTTTTGTAATTTAATTGTTCTAAATATCGATATAACTTTATGGGAGTACCTATCTAAACAAAAAAAACTTCTAGATATGCCTATGAAAAAATATGCATGTAAGAAAAAATACATCAAGGGTCTTAGCTAAATATTTAAAAAAATCTTGGTACCTAAGCAAATGGTCAAAAGTGATTGATATAATATATAGATTTTACGAAAATACTATGCATTTCAAAAACTAGATAACTGGAAACTTTAGTTTTGGTTATTGAAAAAAAAAACCTTCCCACTTCCTTAAAAATCGGTATTAAACTGAAAATGTTTTACAGATGCAAAAATAGCACACACACAGGTTTATTACTTTACAAGCGAAATTGGTGAAATCAATTATTAGTGTCCTTGAGAGCAGAGGTTACTCAGGGGATCATTTTACGTCAAGTGAACTATTTTTCATGAATTTTTCCCCTTAGGTTCTTCAATTTTTGTAAACTTTGCACACTTGTTTAAAAAGTATGAAACTCACAACTATTGTATTTACATACAGAAATACTTTCTAAATAAAAATTAGGGTACCTTTTTAAAGTGAAATAAAAGAACTTGTGTAATTCATGATATAGATTTTAAAAGTTTAAATATAAATTTTAAGCTTAAATTGCAAAAACACTATAGAAATAAAATTTTAAAAATACTGCAAAGATTTCTCTTTGTTTTCTGAAACTAAGTTTCAGAATGGGATCTCTATGAGAGAATACGAAATACGCATTTTTGAAAAAAAAATCTTACCTTAAAAAATTCGATTTTTCATCACTATTTACAAAAGAGATTAATGAAAATAAGTATGATTTTAGAATTTTAAAGATGGTCATGGGGTTTTTATAGGGAAGGGGGGATTTCATTTGTTTTATTTGATGAGTCATGTAAGTTATTATTTTATAAGTTTTTTGGGGTCCCATAAATGAAATAATCCGAAGAAAAATGGGGAATATAACAATAACAATTTTAGCACCAAGTGGTCGTTAAAATATCACCTAAGAGGATTTTTCCTTTTTGCATATTTTACCTGACAAGGGGAGACGGAGGTATGAGGTATGCTAACGTTGAATGTTACAAGCAATGCATTTTCGAAAATCCTTTTTTATAAATTCAATAAAAAAATTGAAGTCGAAAAAAATTTTAGGCATCTTGAAATTTTTTAGAGGGGAGGGGTTGGTAAATTTTCTCCCGGAATTATGACGGGGGTTGCGGTTTGCTCATCTTTTCTGATAAGCAAAAATGACCAAAAGCATGCTCACGCTAAATTTGAACGGTCCTAAAGTAAAAATAAATGCGGAACTTTAAAAAATATATATATATTTTTATACCTTAAGGTGTACCTACACACTACAAAATCTCGAAAATCGACCTCACCAATGGATACCATTTCCTCTATTTTAAAGTTTATTTTAAATCTGCAGATTACGAATAACTTAGGATTTTGAAGATAACTATCTAATTTGTATTTGTTAGATTTCAAATTTTATGGAAATAAGTTTTTAATATATTTTTACGTAACTTTTAAAGTTTTAAATTTTTAATGGTTTTTCAACTTTAAACAGTGATAGTTTCAGAAATATTTAATTTATCTTGATAAAACTTGTGTTTTTACAATCTATAGAATTATAGGAAGGGTCTGAACTTCCAAAATAAACAATCTTTTCTCAGGAAAATATCATGCTTTTTTCGGCTATTTTCAAAATAAAAATTGTTACAGGCAAACTATTTATCGCATATCCTTTTTTCGAGGTTCGGACCCTTAAGTACAGTTAAAGGAACTGTTTCCAACCAGAATTAAGTTTTTAAGATAATTTGAATGTATTTAATCACTGTTTAAAAATGATGCTAATTAGGGCATAACTTCCTCATTAACTAATTAATCATTAATATTTAATCATTCATTCATTTTATTTAGTTTTTTTTTCTAGAAAATAGTTTGAACAATAAATAACTAACCTTTCCATCAGAAAATTAAATTTTTTAAGCCAAAAATAAGAAAAAAGTTGTCTAGTGTGTACGTACACCAGAAAATTAAAATATTTACAATCCATAAAATAATTTGGACGCTTATGTTACGAAGAAACCGGAGTTCCACCTTAATCCCAATTTTCATGGTTACGTCCTTTCAAAACTTCAAATTAAGCTCCAAAAGGCGAAGAAAAGAACACCCAACAGCAATTTTCTAATTCTCCCCAAAAACGCATCACGGCACGTTCACTCCCCAAACCGAGAGATTCCTAAATCGAATTCTCTTCCGTCACAAACTATACCCTCGAACCGCACCGTCACAAATTACCCTCGAAGAAGAGCAAAATCACGCAAAACGTCTTTCCATGCTTTTCACGGGTCCCGCAAGGAACGCCTTTCACACAAAACTTTAATAAACTCTGGGGTTCTCTCTCTTCTGGATGCAGAGGCGGAGGATAATTACCTCTCCCCCGGGTCCCACCTCTAAATCAGGTGCGAGGAAGGGACGAGGACAATCGGGAGGGGGTGTTTCCGGAATTGTTTCTGAGAAGATTCGAAAGGCAATTAGCGTTTCATGGTTTTCTTGATCTCTGGAGGTTTTGTATGCAGGCGTGCGTGGTGATGTTTATGAAGATTTTGTTCTGTAAAGACTCTTGAGTGGTTTCTGTTCTGTGATGGTATGGCATCACATGGAATGTACGTCGTAAGTTTTCTACAAAATTTTCCTGACGATAATCAGTGATGCCGGGGTTTGTAAATCGTAGCTTTAAGGGTAGCAGATAGATGGTATTGATAAGTTAATAAAGAGTCTTGTTAAGTGATCATGATGGGTGTTTTGTTATCCCCAATGGTTCCAGGTTATATTTTGTAGATCCACTTTATAACACGAAGTATACGTGCTCGTTAAACATGTGGGTCCAAAGGTCCTGTGGTCAGTCATGGGGTAGTTTACCTTGGTTCCAGATCGACTAGAGACTATATTCTTATCCGAGGCTTAAGTTGGAATCCTTCCATTTATGGTCCTACAACTCTCAGGAGCTGCACCCCCTTTGCTTTAAATCCTGAGCGCTTTGCTGATGGATATTGGATATTCCAAATGGCTTTGGAGAGGACAACAACTTATAATAACCCCTGATATAGCAAACCTTTCGATCTCCAATCGTATTTTTTTAGTCTAAAAGCTCTGACATCTTTAAGCTGACAATATTAAAACCAATCAATTGAGCTTTTTTAATGATCCGAACGCCAAGGATCGAGATTCCTGAAGTTTGCCGAACGGAGGAATATATGATATGAGGTGACGCGCTAGTAACTAAAAAAGGAATAAGGATAAAAAGGGAAAATGAACATCACCAATAATACAAACCTCTAAGAGTTTAATCAGTGCTATAGAAAAACAATAACTAAGTAACATCAAACTAATAACTCTACAGAAAACAAACTTTTGAATCATATAGAGGCTTCAATCTATCAATAAAAAACGCTCCCACTCAACACACTGCCCATTTCCCAGTACTAGTTCTATTCCATTGCTACCGACATGCAAAGAAAAACCCCCAAAAGCCAAAAGCGGAGCGCAATAGTTAAAATTCATGAACTGCATCTTCTAATAAGAGTCACGGTATACCGAAATCCGTCGTTATTCACCCCAAATGTCCCAGGCCTTATCGCCAAAGCGTTTTAAAACGGCGTCGCTAAACGTGCCACTTCTATGCGTAATCGCCGTGATTTGTGTCCATGTAGCGCCCTTATCGCCCCAAAAGCCGTTTATACTTCGCCAAGAGGCCAAAAAAAGAGCCCATGTTAACGACATTTTATGGGGCCGTACATCCACTTGGAAGTTATATTTAGCTCTACTCTATCTTAGGAATGGGACTGTTCCTGTGGACATCTATCTGCGAACACGTTAATGGCCGTTTATTTCGTTTTCGAAGTGCTTAAAGGAAGAAAGGAAAAGAAAGTTTAGGGGGTTGTAATTTTCGTCGTGGGGAATCTAATCGTCCAATCTGAGGTTAATTTGTCCTTTGTATGGCGTTGATAAGGTGTAGTTATCTGAATTGAATATTTTAGAAATGTTTTTAAATGTGTTGGAAACCACCTGCTAAGTAAATTTCTCAATATTTTTTCACTTTGACTGGTTAAATAAGTTTTTGTCAAACAATTATACGCTTAGCTAAAACTGTGAAAAATTAGAGTTAACTCCTTGAGGTTTTTCTCCTATAGTCGGGATGTAAGAATTGGTATTCCTGTAGCTCCATTATTTTGTTGACCGATTCCGTGAATATACAATTGGAATTGGAGAAACACATTCCAGATTTTCACACTTTGGAAATTAAAAAAAAGAGAATATATATTAGAGAAATATTTACACCAACGTAAAAATTCTGTGTAGTTTATTCATACAGTGTGTTTCAAAAGTCCGTTTCGCGGCTTTTATTTTGAATCAACGTGTCCTAGGGTCACGTAAGTAAGGTCTACTTCTAGGTAAATGACTCTGGAGAATCCATTGAGATGACTTCCAAGTAAAAGAAGCGAAACGGACTTTTGAAACAATCTGTATGCAAGGAAAAAAAAGAAATGAATGAGAGAAAGAAAGAGAGAAAATAATACTTAAGGCACAGAACTAACAATGCTTAAAAGAGAAAAAAAAGAAATGAATAAGAGAAAGAGAGAAAAATAAATAAATTCAGAGTGCAAAACTAATAGAAGCTCGGAGAGAAAAGAAGAACTAGTAAAGTTCCTAAAATTATGTTTATGAACTACCATAGGACCCTAATGTATACTCCACACACCAATACTTAAACAAATTCATTGTTTCTCTCCTATACTAAATATCCCCAGACATTCAAACTATCCCATACTTTCTTCCAACAAAGAAGCTTTTACCACAAATAGCCTTTACTACGCACCGCAACAAATAAATTTCTTCCATTCAGTTATCAAACACCCCTGACTTCACAAAAAGGAAACCAAGCTTCGCGTTTAACTCCCCCTAAAAACCGTTCTCTTTCAACCACCTCCAAACGATTCCGCTTCCTTGGTCCCTCCCTCCCTAGAAATGTTCCTACCGACCCACCGAATCGAACGCTTCCACCTCAATAAAAAAATGAAAAGACCCAAGTCATGAAATCTCGCCTCTCCTTTTCCATCCGTAATGAGCTACAGCGGCATATCTTTTCCCGTGCGCTACTCTATGCAAATAGTACAGCTTGAGGAGAGGGTAGTTTGAGGTAGAGTGGTTTGGGGCTTTGAGGTGTTGCAGATTTAATATGTAGTTGGGATGTTTTCTTCGAGACGGGAAAGTTTCGCGTTAAAGTTTCATGGGGTATTGAGTCAGTGTTGTTTTGTAAACAATCGACCCTCCTGTGGATGTATTTTTATGTGAGACTTCCTTGGAAATAAAGACGAAATTGCTCCGGGTATGGTTGTTTACACGTAAGTAATACTCGGAGCAATAATGGAAAAAATTGTGTTTGTTTATGTGAAAGGAAGGAAATAAGAACCTGTTTTATTTGTCATTAATAGGTATCACATAGTTGATCATTTATCATTACTCTAACCTATATTTTCAGTATAAAAGCTTCCTCTACTAATAAATTTAAGAATTTGTTAAGAATAAGAATTCATAGTGTTTTTAGGTTAAGATATTTTAACACAAAGGGAATGAAGTATTCTCACGTTTTGAGATTAAACTTTATTAAAATAGTAGATAAAAAACCATGAAGAATGACGTTTACATCAAGAATTTTCGTAGCTTAATTTCTGTGATATAAATTTTTGAAATTTCGTTTTTTGTTTGGGCGCGAAAACACCTTCGAATCACAAATCGTGCGCTGTGACGTCACATCCAATATAAGCCCGTTTTCTGATCATGTGAAAACAGTAAACACAATGGTTTTCATGCGCGAGATGTCACAGCCCGTTTTCTGATAACGTGACTTTTCTGGCGATTTGGCAAAAATAAAATTGAATTTTAAATTATATTTAAAACATATTTTCGAACTTAAAAATCAGAAATTTGGGAGTTTTAAACCATAATGTATCAAAAAAGTAAAAAATAAAGCAAATCCCTCACTCATGCAAATACTTCATTAGTTTGAAACTATTTAGACTATGGGTATTTAAATTTCATTTAAAAAGGATAAAATATAAAATTGTTTAATCAAACTTAAATTAATTATTGGATGTATTTCAAAGTGTAGAACACTTCTTTATGTCATGATGAATTAATTAAATTAATAATTATTAAAATTCAAAATTATTATAAGCTATAAATAATTTTTGAACTGCATTTTATAACTAAATTTTCAAACAGTAAAGTTTTAAATATTCAATCATACAATAAATTAACTCAAATCCTTGTTTCACAATTGATGCAGTTTCATGCATTTATTTTCTAAGGTAAAAATCTAATCATATAATACTTTAAATCCCTTTTATAATTACTAACTATCTAGTTCTCCTCTATTAAAAACATTATAACCCCACTCCAATAGTTTCCTTCAATATTATTCAAATATATTAACGAGGAACGAACTTAGTTTTGAACACTGTTGGTTATCTAACTAATACTGTGTTCTTTAATACTTGCTTAAAAAAGAAGTTGTGTTAAATGATTTTCCAATGTAACTAAAAGTTTTCCGATAGACTAAAACTCTAATAAATTAAAATAATTACCGGTAATTACACGTGTTATAAAATTTGGCTACTTTTAGAAAAATCCGCAAAGAAGTTGCAAACGATTACTTTAACAAGATCAATTGATAAATAAGAAATATCGTTAATTATTAGCATTAAGGATCGGTTTAAAGCTTACATTTTAAGCTTTATATCGAGAGTAAAATAACTACATTTAACTTCCACTGCTACTAATTAATGTAAAAAATGTCCCACATATGTTTTCTTATTACTCTTTTAATTCCTAAATCACATTCCAGCAAGGTAGAAATCAAAGAGGGTTATAGGGCTGCTTACCACCAACCAAATAAAACCAACTTCTAGATTTAATTAAAAATTCCTTCACAACTGCAACTTTATATGTTTAAGTAAAAAATTACAGTTACACGGATATCATGATGATGGACAAAGAATGTAATACATATTATTCAACTCTTTTTATCATAAAAGTGATGGTGATAACGCCTTTTGGAACCACAACAAGCTAATCAAAAATCAAAGCATATTTTAAAAAGAGAAAAATATTATTTTCATTCACTAATTATGATAATTTTTTTTTACGCAGAAAACATTGTTTGTCATGTATGTGTCTTTGTAGTGGAGATGAAAAAAAAATAGAAGTAAGAAAATATTTTGGAAATAATTCTCACTCAAGACGAATTTTTTGACAAATTTTTCAATATACTAGGTAAGTTTAAAGCAATTGGGGACTGGATAGAATGTTGTCATTCAAACTTTTAAAATAGATTTGGTCCATACGAACCATTAAAACTTATTTAACAAAAAGAACAATCATAAAATATATTTAAGCAATAAGGGCCGGATGGAGCAATGAAACCAGCAGCGGCACGGGAGAATATGATAAGATGACATCGGAAAAAAATTCTAAAATAAAATCGCTTAAAATATAAATAAATTTTAAGAGTTTAAATGCTTTAATGTATAGTTTTAATTCCAACAAAGTATTGTTCGTCTGCATCAAGTTGATCTCTGGCTATGGCTAGTTCACATTGGCGGGTGGTATGGTTTCTATAATGATAAATCGTAAATTTTGAGATCGCTATCATGAATCACGATCATGAAAAATCATAAATTTGTATTTTTATGACTTATGTAAGTGACTAAAAGTGTTCTTAGATCATAAAAAATCCTTATGACCACTCATGTGAACTAGCGACGGCCAGAGCTCAACTTGAGGCAGACAAACAATATATTTTCAAAAACATCACAGTTTTTGCTTCTGCAGATGTTTAAAAAAATCCTGTCAAAAATCCTAAGATGTCGAACCTGGATCCACCTCTGATTAAGGCCACAATGCTGATGAACGATAAAACTATTATTTTTCCAAATTCTTCAATGTCTTCCCCTGCAACTATTTTAACACCCCCGAGCCACACTGTGGTACTCTTGCCGCGGGGTGGCCATCTTTGATCCAGCAGAACACCACTTCTATCGCAAACCCTCCACACCTATTCCCGACCCACATTCCCTTCCTTCCTAAAAAAACCTCTCCCCTCCCCAAAAAAATACCCAACCCCTCAGGTGCGCATTAAGAACACAAGAGATTCCTCCATTAGACTCTCCCCACAGGTACATCACATCCAGAAAAAGGAACCTCAGAGATAGCATTAACTCGATTTCTCCTATCTCCCCACGACCCCTTTACCCCCCTGAGGGGAATAAACCATAATGGGCGTGGGATACCGATATTAAATTTCGGTCGACTGTCTCATCGCAGTTGAGTTGAGATGCCGGGCTCCTGCGGGAATACAAATTGAATTGGATCGATCTCGATTCATAGGCAAGGGGGAAGATTCGTTTTGGAGATTCGGTTTCGGGAGCTGTCAGGATCAGGGGTTTTATTGAGGGGGGTCGAAGCACCCCTTGCAGTTGGAGGAAGGGATTATTGACGGAAGTTATATAAGTGATGTGAGATTGGGATCTGGGAAGATAGGTTTCGGTTTCGGAATCGCCTCTGTCCCCGTTTTTGGAGGAAATATTCAATTTTTATGCTGAGAATGGGGTCTGTGGAAAGTTTCTAGAATTGAAGATTGAAGTTTCTTTCAGTAGAAGGACGAAGTTTCTGCGAGGATATTGAAATGCTTTATTAGCCTAAAGTCTTAAATTCTTATGATTGCACCAACAGTACAACTTCAATGTCTCGAAATAACTGAAAAAATATTCGAGATAGGGAGTTTTTGAAGTCACAAGCGAGAGTAAAAAATACTAGATTTCAAGGGAGGGGTGAATTTTTATTCGAAATGTCAAAGTTCGAGAAAACGAGGGTATAGTATACTGTATTAGAAAATCCTCATTTGGTATATTTTTTGAATGAAAAAGTTTTAAAATATTTAAAAGGGAATTGATTAGAAATTTTCAATGACGGATTTGTACCATTGCTGCAAGAGCGACATCAGCGATTTGCGACACGACCTGCAAAATTTTTTCAAAAGAACCAATAGGAGGCCTCGAAAACGATCGCTGGGGAAAAAATCGCTGCGACATCGGCGAGATTACTGTGATCACTGAGCAGCTATTATCTCGAGGTTGTACGGAAAGATTAAGTTTCGGGATGTCTGAATTTCTCTAGTAGAAATGTAAAAATTATCTTCTGATATAAATTTCGTGCTTCCTTGAAATTCAAGGGCTGTTGCCAGACCAGAGTGTTCCGATAATTAAGTAAATATAAATTATGAAATCCTAGTCACAACATGCCTGCTCTTTTGACTTAGCATATGTGCTGCCATCTAGTAAAAATTACAAAATTCATCAATATGAAAGGGACCAAGGCGTGTTCAGTAAATAAATAATTTATTAGAACATTAACATAACGGTAAGGCAAAAGGTAAAAAGGTAAGTAAGTAAACAAGAGCAGCAAGCTTTATACAGTTTTGGAGCAGCGCTGCCAGCGCAGAAGGAGATGCGCCTTGAAGAAGATGCGCCTAGCGCTTTGGCGATCTGGCACAGGAGTAACTCGCCGTATTCTCCCTTTTGGCGATTAGGCTTTAGGCGTCGCACCGCATACTCCCCCCGCAGTTCAACGAAAAGTCACAAACCGTTTTGGTGGTTTACTCTTTCTACCAGAACGTGTAGTAGTTCCGGGAGAGAGGATAACGTCTTGAGTTGAAGAACCAAAGTCTTTTTTAGAATCACAATTGTCAATTTTAGAGTCACAATTTAGAATCACAATTGTCTCTGTCGCACAGTCGTGGGTTTCGATCTCTTTGTTGGATTCAGTGTCCGAAGAGAGAAACACAGGCTTAAGACGATCGAGTGATATGGTGCTCTTTCGACCGCTGATATCAATGTCGTACGTCTTGGCATTGCGGCATAGCACTTTATAAGGTCCGTCATACGGAGCTTGGAGAGCTGTACGAACTCCGCCTTTGCGCAATAGCACATGGGAACAGGTATGAAGTTCTGGGTGAACAAAAACACTAGTGGGTCCATGGCTAGAAGTGGGCACGGGGCGAATGCGGGAGAAAGATTCCTTCAGGTCCAGTAGGAATTGTTTGGGGGTTGATTCGTCGATTGATGGCGATGGGGAAAAAATTTCTCCGGGAAGTCTGAGGCTACGTCCATACACCAAGTCGGCGGTTGTGGCTTCCAAACCTTCTCTGTAGACAGAACGAAAACCAAGTAGGATTGTAGGTAGAACCGTTGACCAGTTTTCTGCATTGAGGCACTTCATGGCAGCTTTTAGTGGGCGATGGAACTGCTCGACTAGCCCATTAGCCTGAGGATGGTAGGGAGATGAGCGATACCTTTTTATCCCCAAAAGGTTAAGCATGGCGCTGAAGAGTCGGCTCTCGAACTGGCGTCCTTGGTCAGTCGTTATGCAGGACGGTACTCCAAATCGGGAGATCCAAGTAGAGTAGAAGGTCTCGGCCACGCTCTCAGCAGTTATATCCTTGATGGGGACAGCTTCCGGCCACCGGGTTGCTCTGTCGATCATCGTCAGTATGTAGGAGAATCCTTTAGAGGGAGGTAATGGTCCTACAAGGTCAAGGTGCACATGGTCAAATCTCTTAATCTGGTCAGGGAAGGTACCTAATGGTGTTTTAGTGTGTCTGAATATTTTAGACTTCTGGCAAGGAATACATTGTTTAGCCCAATCCTTACAATCTTTGTTTATTGAAGGCCAAATAAACCTAGATTTAATTAGTTTGGTTGAAGCTTTTATTCCAGGGTGGGATAAATTATGTAAACAAAGAAAAACCTGCCTACGAAAATCCTTAGGTATGTAGGGTTTGACAGTGCCAGTAGATAAATCACAGTAAATAAACACGTCCGTGTTAGGTAAATTTACTTTTTTTAGTTGTAAACTCTCAGAATTCAACAAATCTTTTAATTCCTCATCATTTAACTGAGCTTCAGCAATTTCTTTGTAATTGATAGGCTCAGGCATAGAAATGGTACTAACTCTAGAAAGCATGTCTGCAACAATGTTTTCTGACCCCTTTATGTAACGAATGTCCGTCGTGAATTGTGACAAATATTCTAAATGACGGCATTGTCTGGGGGAACACTTTTCAGATCGTTGGGAAAATGCATAACACAAAGGTTTGTGATCTGTGTACAAAGAAAATACTCGTCCTTCGAGCATATACCTAAACTGCTTAACCGAAGCGTAAGCGGCCAATAACTCGCGGTCATAGGCGCTATATTTACACTCGCTTTTTGAGAGTTTCCTGGAAAAGAATGCCAATGGCTGACACTCTTGTCCGATCAACTGCATAAGCGCCCCTCCAATAGCAAAATCGGAGGCATCGACTTGCAAAATCAATTTAGCATCCTGTTTTGGATGCGCTAGCAAAGTTGCGCTTGAAATTAATTTTTTACAGTTTGTGAACTCTTCCTCAGATTTTTCCGTCCAATCTATGACTCTGTTGTCATTCTTTTTGCTACCCCGTAAAAACGAATTAAGGGTTGTCTGGTTGTGTGCTGCATGAGGCAGAAACCGACGAAAAAAGTTCAGTAAACCTAAGAACCGTCGAAGTTCCTTAATGGTTTTGGGACGGGGGTAATCCAAAATTGGTTGGACTTTATCTGGTAGGGGTTTTGTACCCAGTTTAGAAATATGGTGCCCAAGGAAGGAAATCTCCGACACACCTAGGGTGCATTTGGAGACATTAATAGTTAAACCGTAATCATTCAGTTTTTTAAAAACTAAACGTAAGTGATTTTCATGATCCCTTTCGTTATCACTGAAGATCAGTATGTCATCAATGTATACGTAGCAAAATGGGAGTTCCCCAAGAATTTCGTTCATAAACCGTTGGAATGTTTGTGCGGCTCCGCAAAGCCCAAAATTCAAGTAGGGAAATTCAAAAAGTCCAAACGGTGTACTGACAGCCGTTTTAGGGATGTGCTCCGGGTGGACGGGTATGTGAAAATATGCTTTTACTAGGTCAATTTTTGAAAATATCGCTTTCCCGTACAAAGTATTTGAGAAGTCTTGGATGTGGGGAATGGGGTAACGATCAGGTATTGTACAAGCATTAAGTTTCCTGTAATCCCCCACAGGGCGGATACTACCTGAACTTTTTGACACAACGTGTAATGGAGAAGACCAGGGGGACTTTGAAGGTCTGCAGATGCCCTGATTCACCATGTATTGGAATTCCTGTTTGACCAACTCGTACAATTTTGGGTTTAACCTCCTAGGTTTGCAGTACACAGGAGGACCAGTTGTCTCAATGAAGTGTTCAGTTTTGTGCTTTACTGGTTTTACTTGAGGGGTCAAACTAGTTAATTCTGGGAATTCAGCTAAAATTTTGAGGTAATGATTTTCTCCAGAAATAAGTTTGATGGTAGATCCAAAATCAAGTTTAGCTTGAAAACCTGACGTAGATAATTTAGTAACACTATCGATCAATCTCCGATTTTTTAGATCGATCAAAATGCCAAAGTGTTTTAAAAAATCAGCCCCAATGATAGGGATCGGAACGGAAGCTATCAAGAATTTCCATTCTAGATTACGACGTAGACCTATGTCTACACCTAGCAACTTAGTTCCATAAGTAAAGATTTGGGAATCGTTTGCAGCGAAAAGCTTTAAAGGGTCAGGTTTTAGGTTTCTAGCCCTTTTTGGAACTGGGATACATGAGACATCCGAACCAGAATCTATCAAAAATTTAAGATGAGATTGCTTATCAAAGATAAAAAGGCGACTGGAGTTAGTGGCTACCGGTGAGTTGGTCGCCGATACTTTTTTTCCGACAGCCCCTCCTAGTTTTCCTGGTTTTTAAAAGAACATGGTTCCTGGCACTTCCTAGCCTCATTACCAAACTTTGTATGGTAGTAACAAAACTTACCCTGGGAATTTTTACGGTGGTGGGGTGACTTATTAAATCGTCCCCGGCGGCGGCTTCGAGAGCGACCGCGCGAAAGGCGTTCAACTTCGCGGCGTAATGCAGCGATTTCTGAGCGTAAAGAACTGTTCTCATCAAGTGCCGATTCTTTTGTCACCGTAGACACAGAACTGCCACTGGCAGCAAAAACATTATTTGAGGGGTTTAAGCGTACCTCTGCGACAGTGTCAGCTAACCTAGCTAGGTTATCTAGTGATTCTGGGTTCACCGCAAGAATCGTCTGTATGTCCACAGGTAACCGTTGAGACCAGATGTTTTTCAAGAAATCATCCTGGACCGATTGTCCCGCTAACTCTCGCATCCTACGTAAGAGATGAGATGGTTTCTCGTCTCCAAGGGGGAGATCAGTAAGCAATTTTTTTATTCGCGCATTTTCAGAGTCCGAAAATTCCTCAATCAGACGTTTTTTTAATGCCTTGTACTTGTCAGTTGCAGGTGGATTAAGCAGAATGTCAGATACCGCGGTTAACGTTTCAGTGTAGATCACCGCAACTAAGTGATTGTACTTTGTTGAATCGCGGGTAATTTCCGAAAGTTCGAAACCACATTCTACCTGGGTAAACCAAAGTCGAATGTTGTTTTTCCATAGGGGTGGTATTTTCAGTCCCATCTTAGCAACCTGGGGTTCAACCTGGGGTTGAATACTCTGATCACTACCAGATGCAGCTGGCTCTTCACTATCGTTAGGCATTGTGATCCAACTAAACTAACTAGCTTACTCTTTAGATCTAACTAGATTGGCTATGATCGCAGTCATAAGTTAACTTGAAAAGGGCAGAATCAGGGCAATTAAGTGGTTAAAAAAATCTGACCAGACAGAGATCGACCAGTGCTTACCATGTTTTGACCTTACAATCACGTCCGGCTCATCAGTGAAAGGGACCAAGGCGTGTTCAGTAAATAAATAATTTATTAGAACATTAACATAACGGTAAGGCAAAAGGTAAAAAGGTAAGTAAGTAAACAAGAGCAGCAAGCTTTATACAGTTTTGGAGCAGCGCTGCCAGCGCAGAAGGAGATGCGCCTTGAAGAAGATGCGCCTAGCGCTTTGGCGATCTGGCACAGGAGTAACTCGCCGTATTCTCCCTTTTGGCGATTAGGCTTTAGGCGTCGCACCGCAAATACTTCAACAGCGAAAAAAAATTTTATCAGCCTCAGTTAAAAATTTAGGCTACTTGTGAATATATAGGCTTGATATTTTGTTTTCAAATGAAAATTTTAATATTCTGTTTGGCATGAAGTCACTGGAAAGGACTGACAATGAATGAATATGAATGATATGAATGTGATAATGAAGAATATGATAAGCGAGCAATGGACTTCCGTAAGAT
Organism: Tetragnatha versicolor; assembly: GCA_024610705.1. NCBI lineage: Eukaryota > Metazoa > Arthropoda > Arachnida > Araneae > Tetragnathidae > Tetragnatha > Tetragnatha versicolor. Next base: position 52,078,189 of record JANDEH010000004.1, on the reverse strand, counting down.
GGCAGAAAACCGAATACGTCGCTGGCTTATCGCTGCGATTTTAGCGCCATATTTTGGCAGTCTGTCGTACTACGAAAGTGTCGTTTTGCCTCTTTGGTTGCAGCTGTACAAATCTCCCATAACACAAAATTTCGTTTTCACTAATTGATTTTTAGATTTTTTGATATTTTATACGTATTTTATGGATTAAAACTTCAACAAAATTATCTCCAAAAACATCGGCTAAAAAGGAATTCAGATAAACCCAAAGAATCTTCACCTCAAAATAAAATCCTTTATACTCAAATAACAGTTCCACAATATTTCTAAAAAAGGATGCAAAATTCAGAGTTTTAGTAGTTTTGCATTTTACTCATTGAATTTGAATGTGTATGTGTATACAAATATAAAAATATTAAAATCAGTAAAGATCATACCTCGCAACTAAATTTAAATTACAGTAAAGCACCGTTTATAAGTCTCTCATACGTCTTTTGCATTTATACGTAATTTCGCCAAGTCCCAATTAATTCAAATAATCAAAATTGTTTTCAATTATACGTCTTTTTATTTATACGCCGTTTTACGTCGGTCCCTTGAAAGACGTATAAACGGTGCTTTACTGTAAATGCTTTTTACAGAAATAAATATTGAAGGTGAATTTTTTTATTACTAATAAAGGCAAAAAATTTTACAAAAATTTTTTTTGTAATATTTAATTCTATAATGGATATAATTTATTGTAAAAACTCCATTATCGCAAATTAAGTTTTTTAAAGGTTTCGTAAGAGCTATTATTGTAGTTGTTACGGGAAAAGCAAAAAACAGGGCATTATTAATAATGCCCGAAGTAAGGCGGGTAATGTGATAAATTCAATGACATTAATCACTTTAATAATAAGAAATAAAAGATTTAGTAATAAAAAACAGTATTTATAATTTTGATGAATATACGAGGGTATTATTGATGATGCCCGTATTTATCACCAATCTAAAATTGAAGCTTTACAAACCGAACTGAAATCACAACGACAAATTAAAACCAATTACAGACTAATAATTCATCCACAATTTTCGTTAACTGCAATTTTGCGAAAGTTCACCCGATAAAACCCCATCATCCCTCCCTCAAAAAAAAAAACCATATCAAAACAATAGATTCCCCACCTTTCACCAAACTCTTATCATCCAGCGATCCACACCCTGAATAAAACACCCATTAAAACATCTCACCATAACGATCCTATATAACGAGAAAAATCGCACCGCTGGGATCCAAAAATGGAGGATCCGGATTCACAACTCCCATCAGAGAAAAAGCTACCTTCTTTTGTGCGATATCCATTTTTCGCATCATTGCTCGAAATCGGGAGATTGCGGCGGAAAGCCAAAGAAACCATATAACGCATTAATGGGGGCGACCGACCAATTAGGTTTTTTGGCTCTTATCTGGGTGGATTGGGAACAAAGGTGGAAGAGTTTTGTGTGGTGGAAAAATTGGCCTTTTCGTATCCCGGTCTGTGGCTGTCTTGTTTTTGGCGGTAGTGTTGTTTTGAGCTGGATCTGAACCGGGCGTGGTTTTTTCCTGCATTTGGGAAGATACAATCGGTTGTATTTTTTTAGTGAATAAAATAAGTATTAGTTAATTTTAGTATTTGTGCAGTGGAATTTGGATAGGTAGAGTGTATAAATCAAAATCGTTGATTGTTAGTAGATTACTATTGATCCTTGGAACTTTCTATTAGTACGAGGTTTTGTGTAATTTAAAAACATGTTTGGCTATTTGAGCTATTTCAGTTTCATTGCGTTAAAAGCATCTATCCCATTATGAGTTAAGTATTAGTTTAAAGTTGGAAAGAAGAAATAGAAATGAGGTGAGCATTACAAGGCGCGTTATTGATTGTTAAGCATTAATATTTTACAATTTGAATGTTTCAAAAATAACATGTCTTATTTTTACTAATCTTTAATATGCCCTTTCCTTTTATCATAACATAAAATTTACCAAACTTAAGTTTGTTTACTATGATGATACAAGTAATTAATAGCTGAGCTAACTTTCGATGAAACTGTCAAATATTTGCAATCAACCAACATAATTTTACTAAAACAACCATTACACTCTATTATTTGTACAAGGTCCTTCATTTCCCAATATAACATTAAAATGAAAAATAAAACTTTGAAGGAGGCAAGACCAATTGAGTAAGTGATTCTAAACCACACAGTTAAGAAAACTCAAACGATTTTCTCCTCTTTAAGAAGACCATAATTTGAACCCACGTCCTTTCTCCAAGTTTCATCAACTGAAACCAGTCCTTTTACCAAAACAAACAGTACTTCGTTACCCCCAATAACTCTGCTTCCCCAGGCAATTCTTTAAAAAAAAGTAAAAACAGGCGTTTCTGCCACAAACACAGATATCACGTTTCCCGCTACAGTTTCCCGCCATTGAAAGCCATCCAATCACAATCAATCCAGTCCGTTTCGCAGCTAGTAAGGATTTTTATTTTGCTTAGCCGGCGCTGAAAAGCGTCGATTCGAAAAGATTGGCTTTCATTTGGAGACCTTAAGACGAAAGGAAAACCTGGTGTAAAATGAATCTCACCGCAAAAACCATTTTCTCTTTTGATTGAGTTTTATGTTGCCACAGACTCCGTTCGGCCATTAAATTGAGAAAATAGAGCTGGTCTGCAGAGATCAGGTTCTACTTTATAGACGAAACTGTGTTTTGTACTATGTTTTGTTGAAAACGTTTTCTATCAGCTCCATCAAACAGAAGAATACTAGGTTTCTTACAAACAAAGTGTTTATGTTATATTCCAGTCTCTTATATAAGATGTAACAAATGGATTGTATACATATAGGTCAGAAGAGGGCAAGAGAAAAATCAATTTTGAATTGTAAAACACGACATCTCTTAATAAGAACCATCCCACTTCAGAATAGTGGAACTAAAGTTACTCTACTTGTTTGTTGAACTACTAATATTTAGCAAGGTTGATATAAAAGAACGTTAAATAAAAAATGGCAACGTGTGTTATGCAATTTTACCCACATTTTAGGCTAAGCGCGCACTAGAAACTTTTGTCACGGCGACAGAGACAAAATTATCACCCTGGCTATTGCAAGAAGCTAGAGTGCGCGCATTAGGCGACGAGACTCTTGGCTGATTGCCAAGATCTCGCCATAGAGATGCATTGCTCTCGAGTAACTTAGTGTTTATAGTCGCCGCGACAGAAGTCACTAGTGCGCGCTTAGCCTTGCAATTGTGTATTAAACGTTGTTTTATATCTACGTCGTTCATGGTTTGCAAATGTATCTCTTGCCAATACAAATATTTAGTTTCAAAGTTTTAGTTTTTAACGCGCGATATTGCTTGCTAAACTTGTACAAAACGAAAGTAACATTTTATATGGACTACAACTAATACTAAATAATATTTTAAAGCCACAAATTAAGCCCAATAAAGTTTTATTTAATTTATTAGTATCAACTGTCATTATAAAAAAAGGCCTGTTAAAAGAGAGATTTGGAATGATGGAAAAAAGATGGTTTATCATTTCGAACAAATCATTCTCAAATAATATTTTTCACGTATTACTCAAATGACCCATTTAAAACTCTGTCTAACAAAAAAACGACATAAAGTATTAATTAATTTTGTTAAGTTATCTTAATAAATCCTCATGTCATCTTTGTAAGAAAACCATGCCCTGCCAACATAAATAATAAAAGAGGATAAACTATTATTTAACCCAATTTGCTGTTTTTTAAAAAACCGCCTAACCTAGACATGAAACAAAATAACAAAGCTTTCCAAAGACAAATATTCTTTCTCAACAACAACAACAACCGGGTACGAAAGACATATTTTCCTTAAGAACACAAGGTCGAACTTTAGTGATAGTATATCACATGGATGTCAGAAACTATTGGACTAAGAAAAGACGGATGGAACTATTAACCGAAGAGATCACTAACGAAAAAAGAACAAATTTGAGAAGCCCCACCAGCCCTCCCTTCGAAGGATTATGAAAAGAAAACAACGAGGATGGCGTTTTCTTAAGGAAACCCTTCTTCTTAGGCGAATCGAAAGAGCATTGAGAAATGAAGGGAGATTTACTGACCCTTTCCGTTCTGGGCCGCCCGGTATTGTTATTGAATCCTATAGAAAATTAAGGGCGGACAATACTGGAGGGTTAAACCACCTCGATTGATTAAGTGATTAAGCAGGACTCGTTTAAAAAACACGATAAGGGAAATGGGATGTGTTTGAATCGAATGCCGATAAAATTTAGATTAAGGAAAGGAGGAATTAAAACCCCGTGGAACTTTTTTTTTGTGTGTGTGTGTCCGTGGTGGTTTTTGCCTTTTTGTCGTCGTTTGTTCGGTTTTTGTGGTTGGTGGCGAGATGGAATTTTCATTGAAATGCGGTGGAAGAATTTGTGATGGATCTCTGTCGTTATTTGGTTGTTAATTTTGGTCGCTCGGTTGTTAATTTCAGCTTTAAAAGTGACCGATTTTTTGTTTTGTTAAGACGATGTTTCTTTTTGTTCAGGAAATGGGAATTTAAAAGTAATTTTCTTTTTGTAGCAGTTTTAAAGACAAATATTTCTTTATGCTTTTAGTACAGATTTATTCTTTAAAAGGAAAGTGTTTTTATTCAAATTTATATTGATTGTACTTAAATCAACTTCTAGTTAACATTACACATGTAGATAAGTAATAAAGATGATTATATATATGTTACAGCTAAAGTCCGGAAATCAGTTAATTTACAGATTACCTAGATAATTTGCAGATTAACGAGGGTGATTCGTTAAAGAGCGAAATTTTTTTCTATTTCTAAGATTACCTAGGTAATATGGAAATTACCTAGGTATTCTGCACTCTACCGACTAGGCACTCGTTAATCTGCATACTACATTCAATCAGTTATTTTACATATTAACGAGGATGATCCGTTAAAGTACAAAAAGTTGTTTTATTTTTATAAAAAGTTTAAGGTGGTTGGGGGGGCTGCCGCCCCCCCAACCCCCCCCGCCCTAACTATAACTAAACTCGTTTTGGGGGTAGACAGAAGCAATGACGAATCACAAAAGGGGGCTCGGTACTTTTTATTACACAAAACACGCAAATCACACAAAAATGGTATTGAAATAGAAAATATTAATAGGAATATAATTTAAAAGTACCAACTTACGATTTCGTATTAATTGCGGTTTTCCTATCTTGATTTTCGATTTGACAGCGTATTTCAATGAGCACTTAAACTCACAAATCTTAATGTAAGCGCGGTGTAATCGGTTTTCAGCCTAAACGATTGCTAGGATTCGCGATCAATTACATTTGTTTAACCCTTGCTTAGTTTCCAGCGATTATTGAATTAACCTTTGTTGAAAAGGTATTTCAACAGCTGGGACATCTGCATTTGTTAAAAAAATCTCTGTAACTCTGAAGTCGGAGCTTCCACACAATTGTTTTAAAATACCCGTTTTAGTAGCAATTGCTGAACTTAAGCTTGCAAATTTACTGTACTTACCTGCTTGTATTAGTTTATTTAACATTCAACTTGACAACAACCAGTGCTACGCACTAAATTTGAAATCAAAACACCAAATATGACAACAAACTACGTATTGAAACCCGACTGCGCAGGGGCAAGCGCATGGCGCAGTTGAGAACCTCAACATTTTAACATAAAGTATTGAGCGAAACAAACTATTTTGAACTTTAACTATCAAGAGGTCGTTATATTGTAGATTCCCTAGGCAAAATGCGAAAAACTCTAATCTCCTAATTAACGACAGAAATCAGTTAATCTAAAGTTTACCTAGGTATTCTTTAGAATAACGAATTTTCAACTTTAGCGGTAACATATATATTAATAATTGGTTCCTTCTATATGACTAAAATGTTACATTATAAAACCTGGTAATTAATCAGGATTAGATTTTTAAGAAATATAATATTAATCTTTCAAAACTGTTAGTTGGAAACTATATTAGATATACATCTATTAACAATCCTACCATTGTTTCATAATTTAACTGCTAGAGCTAGAATATTAATTTCAAGTCTAGGAATCGTATTTTAAGAGGGGGATACACATATTTATTAGATGTCATACAAGAACATTAAACTGATTGCACATTGATTTTATTATATTATTTACGCTATAGCTTATCATCAATTAACGGTTTTACTTTTTAAAACTAATTCTGGTACTAATTGATATTAGGATGGTATTAATTTACCCTATTAGTTAAGAACAAAGTACCTTTCTAAAACTTGTAACAAAAAACATTTTTCCATTGAAACGTTGAATTAAATTTCATTATTATCCACTATTTTCATGGACTTCCTTCGTTAGTCGGATAAAAGGAAACAAATTTAAAATACAAAACAGTAAAACCTGTGATGCAGACAGCCAAGTCGAATCGATTTCCGGCATCACAAACACAATTGCCTCCAAATGACCTTAATCTATGCCTACGATTATACTCCATGGATCGGCTGTTACGAGGCAATTAAATAGTGTCACTAACGAAAGGTGGTTTAGAGCGGTTAAAAAGTCTTGGAAGCTACTTAAATTGCATTGGCCATTATCTGCGGCTTTTAAAGGTTCATTAGAGAGTGATTTAAAAACATTTAGGGACGATTAGCCTTTACAGAAGATGGGGAGGCTATTTATTTTTTTGTTGAAGTGAAACTATAAAGTTCTTTATGCGTTGGTAATATTTCATTCTGGGGATGAATTGCAAATTGCCGGTCCAATTAATGGAGTGTAAAATAAAAAAAAATATTTGATGGGTTTAATATCATTATTCTAGTTAGAAGTTTTTGCATAATCCGACGAATCTTTTAACTAAGTAAGAGAAAATATTTTCTAAGATTGGTCATTATTTATCTCTAATCCCGATTATAAATTTAAATTTCAATGCTTTGTTCAAAACCTATAAAAAATAACACCCCTTAATTTAGCTTTGACTCTTAGGTACAGAAATGTTTTTTCTACACATTTAAATTTAACGAAGGAAGTTCATTTCTTTTTATAGTTACCGGTTTTTATAGTTAAAAATATTGTAAGATATATTTCAATATTTAACCTTTTGAAACTAAGTGAAATGAATAATGTCCTAATAAAAATATTAATGTATATTATTTCTCTATATTTTTAAGGGTGAAAACAATTCAGACTCTTTTTACTTTCTTCTAAATACAGGTAAAGTAAACAATAGAAGAAAGAAAGAACAGTTAAGGACAAGTCGCCTATCTGTTTTCTGGATACATTTCACTGCCTACTAACTCTTATTGCAAGGAAGATAGTTTTACAGAAACACAATGATTGGTGGGAAAGATGGTTTTACAGAAGCACCATAGCTTGGTGGGAAAAGTAACTAACAAAAAAAAAGTTAAATATTAAGCTACATATTATTTAAAAGAATGTGGTTATGAGCTTTTTAAATTTCCTTTTTCAATTTTTTGAATTAAAAATGTTTTTTTAAAAAGTAAACTGGAAAAGTATGTTTTTTGTGGAGGAGGCAATTATTTAGCTTCTCTGATACACAACGTAAAAATTTTGTCAAGGAGTAATTGTGATTTATAGTATTTCTGGAATAAAATCTTCGATTAAATTAGTGCTTTTGAGCCCAAGGGGTAAAAATAGTACTCTTTTTACGTTCGGTTTTACGTTTTCGCTAGTATCACAGCTCATACCAGTTATGGCAAGTTTACGAACTGAAACTCAAAGAAAACGAAGGCCCGTATTCAGACATTTTAACACGTAGAAGAAACGATACGGAAACGGTGAAAACGTTTAACGAAACGGTCATTTGGAAATGGCTGTTCGAGACCTCTCGCTTCCTAAAAACGAGCGCCCATGCTGCCATCTGTCGAAAAATAAATCACTAATAATACAAATTTTTACAAACACTAGATGTCTAATACTTTCGTAATATATTAATGTCGGAGGGCTTCTTTGGGTAATTAATAGCTGTTTTAGACTTTTTGGAACTATTTAACTGACCACAAAAATTGTAAAAGCAATCGGAATACGGTTCGAATCTCAGAACAATATGGCGGACGAGAGCTGCGGAGTTAGAAATATATCTCTTTTAAAATATCTCGTTTTGAGAGCCTTTTCACAGTTTACATACCGTTCTCGTTGCCATCTCGTGTTAAAGTTTCTGAATACGGCCCAAAGTTTAGCCATACATTGGACGAAAACACTGATGACATTGGCTTTAAAAATTAAATATTTTCTCTACAAAAACACAAATAATACGAAAAAAAACTCCCAAACATTAAAAAAACAATAACTCACTATTTATGTACCAACCCATCACCCCGATTTTTATGGCCGTCCATTTTGCCCAATCTGTTGATGCACTTTTTTCACTCCGTGCTTCTCTGATCCGCTACGTAATCTCGTGTCCAACAAAGCCATCCATAAGGCCCATCGTCCCCAATTTTCGCAAAGGGGGAGGGGGTGCTTGAAACAATAAAGGGGCCATTAAAGTGGACAGGCCATCCGTTTTGGCCTACCCTTTTATCTGGCAACGGCCGAATCCATCACTGACCGATGATGAGAGTGGTCAGTAGAGGGGAGGTTTCTAGGGGATGGCTATTTGTGAGAAGAGAACGGTTTTGATCGTGGATTGAGGGGGAATGACAATGAGATGGTGGATTGGCATGATAATCTCTTAACTCGCATACACGTTTTGCCAGCTTTGCTTGACGATTTTTAGCACTGACATTACTGGACTAAACCAGAAGTCCCGATTGGTGTACTGGAAAGCCTCTTTTTAGCTTTTGTGGAGCCACGGACACCAATATTAAAGTTATGGGGGAGTCCGGACTACCCCATAACTTGAATATCGGTGTCTGATTATTATCAAAAAAGTAGAAAATAAATAAATGAAAAAATTACGAAAATTTGCAAGTTCTTCAGTGTTACCATGTAGTTATGAGTTTTTTAATTAAATAAAGGCAAATTTTGATAAAAAAAACTTGCAAATTTGCGAATTTTTTATTTTTTTAAGTATGGAAAAAGTGCTATATTCACATGCTAGTATCTCCTCGAATATTTTAGATCGAATATTTTTTTTCTGTGAGTTGGTCATGATACTGCAAACAATTTTCTCACTAGAGCGTTTTGATTATTTTTTAAATTTACTTAATTCGCTACAAAGCTATAAGCAGGGAGATAGATGAAAGCAGTCTGAATTGATTCAGTGTGGGCACTTACCTAGGGGTACACTTTAGCTCCATGACCCTCGGACACATTGGTTTCAAATAAAAACAGTGAAACGGGGGTCATTTGGGGTTAGTGGGCCACCCCCCTCAAACTTAATTGTGTACAGGAAATTTCACCTCTTATACTCGCATTTATTATGTTACAGTTTGTCACACTGATGGGTTTTGCATGTATTTTATTTCTGTTTCATTTATTTTTAAGATTATAGAACTAATTTAATAGACCCTATAAGCATTGTAACCTTGATTTCGTTAACTTTTCGAAATCTAGATATTTTTCGGTACCAAATTCTAAATGATTCAGTCATGCCTTATTCTTTTAAGTTGATTCCAAAATTCATTCTGGTACAGATGCAGCAATATAATTTAATAATCAACCCAATTTGGTGACTCAATCTAGCGCTGAAGTACTAAAACTATTTTGGTGAACGTAATACACACTAGGTTTTTATAGTAGGTTTATAAGTTTTTTTATGTATTGAGATGAGTAAGATGTTGGATCTAGGTGTATAATTAGAATATGAAATAAAGGGATCACCCCTTTACTTACTTTTTTGCTCTCGTCATTCAAAAATAGATGTTTCTGGATAATGTTGACATTTCTGAGTACGTCGCTGGTTTTAAACCGCCTTTCATCTGAAAGTTTCAGAATAATTGAGTTAAATTTTTTATTGCATCAATCTTCAAAAGCAATTTTATTGAATTACATATATACCAAACCCCTTTTTAGGTAAAATATAAAAATATCTTTAAAAAATGTTCAATTGAGTTGCGTTGAAATTTAATTGTATTTAAAATGAAATGAATATTTTTTCCATTTAAACACAACTCCTTGTTGTTTTATCAAACAAAATAAAGCTAATTTTATTCCTGTTTTTTTGCAGAAACTATCCAAGATTCCCATGCATAGGAATTTAAAAAATATACTAAACTATAAATTTTAAATTGCATGGTCATTATAAGTAAATTTAACCGAGAATACTAGATACTTTTTCCCCCCGTATATCGCAACAGTATAATCTCTTTTCTCTCCCAATAAATTGTAACAGTAAAATATCTTTTCTCTACTCATATATTGTATAAGTATAATATCTTTTCTCTCCCTCCATATATTTGAATACAATTTCTTTTCTCTCCAACTTCTTTTGGTAACTATGCTGTGGTCTTTTTTGAAACTGAGGCACGCATCTGCCACTTGAATTAGGACACAATTACTTTACTTGTTGGTAATTTAAAATAATTGCCATAAAATAAACATACTATACGATACTTCAATAGATCACTGACAATCCCAATACTCAAAATCGCAAATAAGTAACATAATCACCCATTAAATCAACACATAAATTTTCAGCACTTAACAAACCTTCCCAATCGGGGGTAAGCTATAAAAACCCTTTTCCCTATCCCAGACGACAATAGATACCGTTCTCTTCACCAGAATACCTATTTTTCTATTCGACGATGTCTGGAACGGGACCATTCATCATGCAAAATCTCATTCCTCCCTTGGGGGAAACTTCCGGCGACAGAGGGGAAAACGACCTTTTTCCCCCACACCGTTGCGACATTACCGTTTTTTGTCCCACATTTCCCCCTTTTTTTATCTAGTCCCTCTCAGTGGCAGTTAATACTTTGGTGATTTCAATATTCATGTATTGACGGATGTTCTGCAGTACATATTTTCACTCTGGATATTTTTTTCACGGCACGTTGGAGTCTATAAATCACTGCAGAGGTATTTTCTGACAGAGATTGCTCTGAGATGGTTTTAGTGTTGTGCAGAAGCTAGAAATGATGTATGTGTTGTATCGAACTCTAAGTGCCCAGTTTTGTTTTTAATTTTATGTATTTTTATGTAATTTATTTAGACAAATAAGTTGAGAAAATGTAGTAGTTAGGCATTAAATTATTTTCAAAGAATGATTGGTACAGAGAACCACCATATTAGATAGAAGTACATAATTTGAAATGTATTTTATCGAGTCTTTCTTACGGCCGTATTCACAACTAACCTAACCTAAGGATATACTGGATTCAGATCTTTAATTGGTAGTCGCAGAAAGAAACAAAGTTTTAAACTAAATAAGAGTTGGAGAAAAATTTGATTCCAGGTTTTCTTTAAGTGGTTAGTTTTGAATCGAAGTATCAAAAAGAGTTAACCCTCTGAGTTAAATTGTTCTTTTATTTCCTAAATGGATGTTATATACCCTAAACGATTTACTGTAACTCGCTGTTCTTATTTTCTTAGTTCCCAATTCTTGTTTTTCCCAAGTTTTTAAAAACTTCTTGTGTCTGAAAATTTCAGAAAAGTTGGGTTTGACTAGCATGAAGTTTCAAAAACATATTTGTGTTTTGTATACTGTGTATATTTATCCATGTAATGTGATTCTTTACTCATGTTGTTGTCGTGTGCTACTTGGAATACCCAAGCTCCACAAGGATAATCTTTACTCATGTATGAGTCTTTTGAAAGAAATAATTCTTGCTCATAATAAAGTAGAGACCATACTGTCAATGTCAATTACAAAAATATCAGTTAATTCCATATTTGTTTTACATTAAATTTTGCAACTTGATTAATGAATCATATTTGTTTTCATAACAAATTTATTTTATCTGTTTGACAGTATAGTATAAGCATTATTATTTCCCCCTTGATCCTTATTGAACTATCTTTCCACAAACTCTACCATCTTGATATTTGTCAATTTTAGCGTCTTCAACAAAACATTTTTATCTTATTAGATTAAAGAAATTCTTCCTTTCACACTTTTTTCCACACGCGCAGTTTTTGCTCCCTGCCCGCCACGTGCACTCGGGGGTGAGAACACTCTTCTTTAAATTCTTTCGAACGATTCCCTAAAAATAGAACAGCAATTTCGAAACCAGTCGTATGGAAGGAAGAAATCGTAGAATCCGAATAGTACTCGTTTTGTGAAGAAAAAAAAGTGTCTGTGCCTATATGTGTCCTCTTTCCAACTCTTCTCCCAGAGAGTAATAGGGAATTGTTTTTGGCAAAATGAACAACACAATACGTTCGAAAGGGTGAAAAAGTTTATGTGTAGAAGTGGAGAGAAAATTCACGAATCGCTTGATACTTCTGATGACATTCCTGATGGCGCCATTTCTAGTTGATGCTTCTTTATTGCTACATTACGCACGAGGGTTCTTTATAAAACACATTACGATGGGAGAAATAAAATTTCTCGTGTGCTTTTTGCACGGTTTTAAAAACTATAACAGCAGATATCTTTTGAGAAGGAATAGGAAATGTGTCTTTTACTAGTAGGAATAGGTTTTGACTAAAACATATTTCTAGTTATGTGAAGGATGTCTTTTTAGCGTCTTTTTGAATTTATTTTTTGATCATGAATTATTTACTGGGATTTTCAAAAGTCCGTTCTACTGCTTTTATTTAGAACCAACGTTTCTTACGGGTATGAAAGTAAGGTGCACCCCAGGATAGTGACCCTGCTGAATCCATTAACACGGCTTACAGCCCCCTACCAGTGTTTCTACCCCCTTATTATTATTATATATTTTAGAGGTATTTTTAGTTTAAAAATGACAAGTTTCAATAAAAATTTCTGAAAAACCTTGCATCTATGCGAATATTGCAGTTTTGAGACGTAGAAAAATGCTATTTCCACGTACTAATATCTCTTCAAGTATTTAATATATTTTCAAGAACTTTTTTCTTTGCGTTTTTTTATGATATTGAAAATAATTTATTTCTATTTCCTTTAGTTTTCTAATTGATTTTAAATTTCTTATTTTGTTTTTAAGGGAGCTGTCTGTTACTTCAATAGATTCAGCACAGCATGAGCATGGTACCTTGGGTCAAAACTTCCATGACTGTACCAGATGCTGGTTTCAAATAAAAGCCGTAAAACGGACTTTTGAAACACCCTGTATAAATTATTGAGTACTTTCAAATTTAGATCATACTTGAGGATATGACTTTATTAAACTTAAAACATTATTTAGTTTTATAACATAATTTACCCTTCATATTATATCTAAGATAATTAGATTCGTGATCTTCTCCTACTCAAACTCAACTCAAACACTTTAGACTAAAGATGTGGTCTAAACTAAAACAATCTAATCTCCAACTACTTAAACAAATTTATAAAATCCAGTTATTCAAAAGTATAATTAAGTTTTATGAAGTCTGACTGAACTTAAACAATAAGTTATATGAACGCATAATTCAATATTTGAGGTAAACATTAATTTGTAAAAGGATGCTACATTTCCCTAAGAAACTGAATTTGCTATCATTACCAATAAATAAATTTGATGAACCATTTAGTCCAGTAACTTTGTCGCCTGAACGTATGGGGTAGTATGCGTCAAATCCGGTAGTTTTGATTTTTGCAGACTTATTTATGATGTTGGCCTAATGAATAATCCAAGTTTGTGACCTCGAGCGCTGAACGCAACTGTGTCAAAAATCGAAAAAAAAAACGCGAAAAAATCTGGGTTTTTTCAAACTTTGGTGATTATAACCCTAAAGGACTAGTTTTTGAAAACACTTTCTGTAGACGTTTTTAAAGTAGACTAAATTTGCCTCAATATGATACTAGAACTGTCTCTGTAGACCCAATAGTTTCCGAGATTAAGCCTTTCAAAGTTTATAATTTTTTTTCGAACTTCGCAACTTCATCCCGCTAGAGTTATTCGAGTGACGTCTAAAATATTGCAAACAATTGCGAAGTTCGAAAAAAATGATAAAATTTGAAAGTCTTAACCTCGGACACTATCGGGACTACAGAGACAGTTCTAGTATCATATTGTAGCAAATTTAGTCTACTTAAAAACATCTGAAGAAAGTTTTTTTAAAAACTAGTTGAACCAAAATTTGAAAAAAAACCCGATTTTTTCTCGGTTATTTCAATTTTTGACAAAGTTTCGTTCAGCGCTCGAGGTCACAAACTTGGATTATTCATTAGGCCAACATCATAAACAAGTCTGCAAAAAAGCAGAACTACCGGATTTGACGCATGCTGTGATGTATAAAGTTACTGGACTAATTTGGAAATAATAAACTTTTGTAAAAAAATAATAAACTTCGATTTGTACAAACAAATAAAAAGAAAGCTAAATCCACGGATAGTTTCAATATCTATCAATAAAAAAATCCACATACAACTTTAACATTACACCCCCAAGCCCATATAGATTTGACTTCATCTGAGTCAGCCAAATTGAGCATGATTAATCAAGCATCGTGCACGTGCACAGATACAATCACGTGGCTTGCTTTCCCCCGCATAGTGCTACGTGGTGGGCAGAGGCAGACACAACACACAGCACATGGGACCTGTGTGATTATTGGTTTCGCATTCCCCGGATTTGCATGGGGCATGGAGGAGGGTGCAACCCATGCCCCTTTTGGCATATTTTAGAGGGGGTGAGTCAAGGGGCAGCTGTGTTATAAGGGAAGTTATTACATAGTTGATGCGGTTTGTAATTAAGCAATTTTGGTGCACTTTCAATATCCGTTCTTGCGGAGTATCACTGGAACAATAACGTACGTGTTCCTGTTCACTGATCACCTAATTGATGATTAACGGAGATTCAAACCTCTTATTGGAGAAAAATTAGTTTTTTCCTTCTGCAACTGCCAATCAGAAGTTTGACTGCCGGTTAACCTCTGTTCAGTGGTCAGGTTAGCTATGAATTACACCGTTATACTACGTTCACACATGAAAAGTTAATCTAGTTTAAATACTAATCTATCTTAAGCCGAAAATGTCTGAATGAACTGTCCTAGATTTAATCTAGTTTAAAGAAAATAAACTAGGTTAACTTTAGCTAGTTTCCCGAACTCTCTTTAGTCTTTAAACTAGTTTAAGTTACCGTGGTGCCTTCTACTAAGAAAAAAAACTACTACAAACTACCGACCTTTTTTTATTTGTTATAACATTGGCACAATCATTATTAAGTTAAATATATTTTCGAAATTAAATATATTTCGATAAACAAACTGGACAACACAAGAAGAAAATTTGGTATTCTGCAAGTTTTAGTCCAAAGTAAAAAGTTTGCAGTGGAGTGTTTTAGGCTTAGAGACGAGTTTTTGGACGGCCGCCATTTTTTACTCGTAGCACCATATGGTTTGAGATAATTGTAGTGTGAACACTTAAAAATAAGACAGATTAAGTTAAGCTATCTTAACATCTATCTTAAGTTAGACTAGATTAACTTATCCTGTGTGAATGTAGTATTAGTGTAAGTATTAAACGAAAATATGTGTTTTAACTAGGGGTTAAAAACTGCTATATTACTTTTCTAGAGTGATTTAACTATAGCAAAAATGTGATAAAAGCGACTAAAAAGTTTTGTAAATCGATTTTCCTTATATTGTATGTTGAAGATTCGTATTTCGTTCTGAATTAATTTCAACTATTTTTTTTTAGATTTTAGGACAAAGCAAGTAATTGGATATGTTACACATAAAAAACCGGAAAAGGAAAAAAATAACATGATAACTTTGTCAACGAATAAAAGTAATTTCATTTAATTTCCTAGCGATTAAACATTGTCATAAAAGTCCAAATCCCACCAATACGGGTAATTTAGTCAAATTATCGAAAACCACTCACGGACTCAAAACGTATTCCAATTCCTTAACCCTCATAAAAAAAATTAATAATGACTTGTTTTTGCAGAATAACACTTCTCAAAGTTCATCACGTAAAAAACATTCACATTCTCCAAACGTCTCAAGATTACGCCATTAAAAACCCCCAAAAGAAAAGAACATTTAATTAAAAGCAACTAACCGTATTACCCTCCCCCACGGTGGAACATTTCAGGGACATTTAACCCCTTAGAAAGATCTCCACCTTTTAATTATATCACGCCTACCACCAGAGACCTGAAAAAAAGTTTCAAAAAAAAATTCCACCGCTGTCATATTTCATTTCATGCTTCGTTGACTTCGTGCATGTAAAAATAATTAAATTAATTAACCAACAGTTAATGATATGCACTTGTCTCCTACCCATATCTGCCACCGCAAAAAATAATTGAGAGTTTTTTTTCAAGAGCGAAATAAGGTTATTGTTTTAGTTTTTTTAAGAATGGCTTTTCCGTGGGATCCCTAGTTCCTGTCATTGCAAGTGGAAGGATTTAAAAGGTTCTTAACAGTGTCTCACAGGAGGGATTTGAAATATTATCTTCTTTAAATTGGCGCGTTTAAATTTGGGTTTGTATTTTATTAAATATTAAGCTGTCAAGAATCGATGTGTTTTTTAAAGCTGGTATGTTTTTTTTTAATTATGTAAATAGTAGTGATGGGCAGGTATCGATACCAAATACTTAAGTACTCGATACCTAAAAGTATCGAGTGTATTCGATACCCAAAAAAGTATCGATACTTTATTGACATATTTCGTTTAAAATTTTTCAATGAAATAATCTTTACAATACCTACTGTAGATCAAACGCAGCCTGTTTCTGTTTTCATTTTACAACGCTCAAACCCGAGTCGTTAATCATCCGCGAGAGAAATTTGACGCGGCCAGGTTTTTCCCCATTACATACATTACCATTACATACAATACCATTACAACATTAAAAATAGAGGATCTTTGAGATCTAGCATACAAACCATATGTGGCCAATTCCAATCCAATCCAAACAAAAAATTTGTTGAGAAAGAAAACGACGCAAATGATATACAACCTAACTCTCTACTTTCATTTAATAATTTTTATATTTTAGGGGAAGGTAGTGTACCTCAGACCTATTTTTACTTTTGACCCCGTAATTTCTTATTTACTGAAAATAAAAAAAAAGTAAAAAAAAGTTTTTTAAAAAACGCTTTTATTGAAGTGTTCTAAAAGGTCAAAAATAATTAATTCGGTTTGACAAATAATTTATTGGGAAGTAGAAAATAACTTTTTGGTAAGTAAATAATAACTGATTTTCTAATCACTAAAAATAAAAGCGTGGGCACTAGTAATTAAAAAAATTTTTTTTAATTTAAATTTTTTTTTTAGTTTGTACAAATTCACCTGAAGGTATGGACCCGTATATGTAATTCAAGTTTAGTAACACTAACATCTATGCCGAACAAGGGTTCGAACCCCAGACGTACGGCTTTGCAGTCAGATGCTCTAACCACTCGGCCATTACGTCGGTATTTAAGTATAATTTTACATAGAACATAGAATAAACAAGTTAGAATAAATAGTGAATAAAGAATTACTAGCGCCCACGCTTTTATTTTTAGTGATTAGAAAATCAGTTATTATTTACTTACCAAAAAGTTATTTTCTACTTCCCAATAAATTATTTGTCAAACCGAATTAATTATTTTTGACCTTTTAGAACACTTCAATAAAAGCGTTTTTAAAAAACTTTTTTTTACTTTTTTTATTTTCTTCTTTTTAGTCATGGTATTTTTTTTAACAAAAACTCACAAGAAAAAATGTATTTATTTCAACCATATTTAATCTGATGTTAGAATGGAATTTTAGTTTTCTACAATATGATGGTGATATATATCATCGGATCACTCGCCGATAAAATCCGTCCATATCAAAAAGATTCACAAGGAAAAGAAAAAAAAGCATCCCATTCAGACTTTTCAGAAGTCCATAAATTATAAAAGTAGCGTATTTTTCTGCTTTAGCTATTCCTCGGGATGTGCACCAATTTTCGGTGATTTCTCGCTCTTCTGGTGATTTCTCGCTCTTCTGGCGATTTCTTTCTCGCGGTTATTATCTTAAATCGCTAATTATCTTAATTGTTATTGGAAGGTAAGAAATCACGTTTTGAAGATAAAATATTGTAGTGATATACCTAATATATTATCTTACAGGTTTTGGGAGCCATTAGCTTCACGGAAGTGTCTCAAATTTGAATTAAAAGGATAACTAAAAACACTCGTTAATTACCTTAATTACTGAGGTTTTGACTAGTTGATTATTGAATATTGCATTGTCATCGAGTTTACACCATGGTGCAAAGTTTTAGAACTTTACATCGTTTGGAAGTGCCTGAAATTTTATGTACAAGATCTTGTAAAAAAAAAGTGATTAATCGTCCATAAATATTGTAATTACTGGGCAATTCTCGTTTTAACTTTTGAATATGATGAAGTTATGCCTTATACAACATTGTGCACGGTTTAGGGAGAATAGCCCCTTGGGAAAGGTCTCAAAATCTGGTTTTTCTGTTAATTAAAAATACTCGCTAATTAACTTAATCCTTTGGTTGTTTGACAAGAGAATGGTTGGATATTGGAGTGTCATGAGGGTTACACCTATGTGCAAAGTTTCGGGGCCCTAACATATCGGGAAGTGCCCGAAAATCGAGTTTTAAAATTCCTCCCGTAAAACGCCGCCAAAGGCAAGTAGAATAAAAGCGTTTAAAAACAGCTTTCTCTCGATACTTCAGCTTTTGCTGGTTTTAATCCAATCATAAAAGGTTACGTGTCAATTTTCAACCATGGATTATACAACTTCCCGTGGTGGCTTATAAAAACCCATAGGTCGTCACAAGGGGTGCATTTTGCACCCCTCGTTACTAGGTGATTCTGAGTCGTTGTGTGTCCTACCTCTCCTAGCTGTTATGAAACCCTTATCTGACACACCCTGCATAAATAGATGAATGCACAGCATATAATGGACGTATATAATATATAACGGATGAATTTCTTGTCATATGTAATTTATAATGAAGAAAAGCATCAGATTTCAGAGATAAAGAAGCAAAATCCTTATCTACCCACGTAAATACAACCGCTATTCTGCTATACTACATGGAAATCGCCCGCTTTCGGAAGCCATTTCCTAGCTCTGACCAACCGATAACTCACTCCATGCATTAACTCCCATCCCCCCGAAAACACCCTCCATAACTCACGGGAGGATAAACGACCCCCGAATCCACAGCCAGATTACACCTGTATCTCCAGACCCCGAGAAAAAAAATCGCATGCAAAGCTACGGCAGAAATCCATGCATCTTTCTCTTCACAAAACTCGTAGGGAATGGACCCTGAACAATTGACCGCCCTTCTTGAGGCATTCTTTGAGGAGGAGGAGGAGGAGGATGAGATACAAAGATGCTCGTATGAGGAATGAGGTTGTTAATGGTGAGCTGTATTCTTTTGGGTGAGATTTGTGGTTATTGTGATAGTTTGTGGGGGAAAAAGTTTTGGTCAAAGGGTGCAAAAAGGGAAGCGAAGGGGTTTTGTTCTGATGTGAGGCCATCTTTCATGCACTCTATGCTATCAATATCGCCGAATTTGTTATTTTGAAAACATTTGCGTGGGATATATATTTCCTTACATTCAAATTATATACTATTGTTGAATTCAACTTAACACAAACACATCAATTCGCACACGAAAAGGATATAAGATGAAATCAAAGAAAATAAAAAATACGAAATAACTCGAAGTTTAGTTCAAAAAAGATAAAAGAAAAGATATAACAAAAAGACGAAATCCAAAGAAGAAATAATCCAAAAGAAAAGGATAAATATTATTAGTGTAGTAGCAATTAATTGAGTTAATTTTCTCTTACTTCGAAAAACTTTCTCATACTGTAAAATGGGGTAACTGACTCAAATGAAGTATGTTTTGTACACATTAAAACAAATAAAAGGTATCCACCAATATAATTTCCATAGTATGTGGTTTATGTTATTTTTAACATGTTCAACTGTAATATAAATTGTTAACTATAATGTGTGGATTTAAAGTTTAAAATATTTTCTAACTTTTTTTTGAAATTGCACGCGAAATTTATGTAGATTTGGGATTATTTAAAAAAATATTGATTTTATAAATTAACCTCATTAAGTAACTTCCGCTCTAAAGTAAAATTCTTGAATTATGCTTCGGTTTGTCAATATACTTTCACTATGCTATGCTAATTACGAAATTGTTCTATCCAAGTAAAATCAGATTACTTATATTATAAGATTCAATAAAACAACGAATGCAAACATAAATAATCAATTTCATTCAATTAACAAAAAAAATTGTTTAAATGGCAGAAATCTATTAACAAGCACCGAATATTAATTAAAAATTTTCTCCACCTCAGAACAAACAAAGGATCAAAACAAATTTCTCCACCAGAAAAAAAGAAAGAACTATAACTCTGAAAAGGAATAAATTAATAATTCAAATTACATTCCAGTGAACAAGTCATGTTTCCCGAAATTTATCAAAAATGGGAGGAGTTATTGAAACCCCATTCTTTTTCGAATTCTCCGGGACGATAACGTGTATAACGAGATTTCGCGGGAACTGGAATTCCTAATTAGTTAGTTTTCTCCAAAAACGGTCCCTATCTCGTCTTTTGTGTGAGAGGGATTCATTTTGGTCCCTTTCTCTCCCCCAGAGAGAGAGAGAGAGAATTGTCCTTAATTAAGCGAACCGGGTTCTCTCTTCTCTCTACCCAGTTCGCTTATCAGTCTCTAATAATCCAAGCAATTACTCAGCCACTTATCAAATGCTTTCGTTTTGTTATACGACAGCTGGCAACACAGAAAGTAAAAATAATATGGGGTTCGGCAAGGTGGACAGAGTCGCCATTTTTATACACGTCGAAATCAAGGAATATTATTGTTTAATAGTATTATTACTGTTTTTCGTTTATATTCCAGACAGGGCCGTATCCAAGGGGGGTTAAGGGGTTTCAACCTCTACCGAAATTTTTACGTATTTTTTTTGCTGTTTTCCCATGAAAATTTTGCGACTTGCAAGGAGAATTTCTTCTTGTTAGGTGTAAACCGAAGGGTTTCCTAATGAGTCAAAACTCTACTTTTGGGGATCAAATTTCAAACATAATATGACGCTAGGGGGGTGTTGAAAGCTTTTGCTTCGGATAAAGCATTGTCTTTACTATACCTAGACAGCACTTCTATGACTAATCTATACCGGTTTAAAAGTTAAAGGGGATGGACAGATATCTTGAATACCCTGTGTAAGTATCATCATTCGTAAGTATTAGTATATTCATTTATTGATGAAATATGTACTATGGAATTCTTTTTAATGAGTTTACTGATTTATAAATTACATGCATAACTGTTTTTAAATTTATTTTTTTGACAATTAAATATTTTTCACTCATTCATGTCTTGAATTCAAACTAATAATTTGGAAATCAAAAAGTTTTTTCAAACGAAGGTTTTTATGAAGGGTCTGTATAATAAATCTCCTTTTAAACAATAATAATGTGTTTAATTGTTGTGTTAAATTTCCATTATTAAAAACATATTGGTTTTATGATTTTTCCCATTTCTTTTTATTATTAAATACAATTATAACACTTAAATTGCAATTGCTTCCCCCAACCTTGGCTTTCTTATTATGTGTAATGCACAAGGTAGACATTCTCTTACTTAGATAAAAAAATCTCGCAGATCACTTAAGTTTTTTTCATAAATACTCAACAATGCAGCTATGCAACAATTTTCAACAATGACTCTACAACAATGCAACAAAAATTACCTCAATGAGCAACTGGCTTTTAAAATCACTTTTGTTCTGAAAAGCGAATTATTAAAAGTTTTCAGAATGCTATTATCAAGGATGTTTTTCCTTATTTTCTTTGATCTGGCACGGGTATCTCTTGCCATTTGTGTTCTGCTGAACTTAGCAGGAATTATTGATACAGCCCCGATCCCGGATATTTACTATGCCAAGGAACAGGTACAAACTTTGAATTCATTCTAAGGTTCAATTCCTTTAACTGCCCCGTTAAATATAGACAAAATGATTGTGACCCCAAAAATTAGAAGGTTAAATTCCACTAGCGTTCCCGTTAAATATCGCCATGTTTTTTGAAAGCCAAAAAGTAGAAATATTACTAATTAATTCCAAAGTCATAGTTTAAAATGTTTCAGAATCTCAACAAATGTTCAGTTTATCAATAAAAAATGCCTATATATTTGAATATAATAGCGTTTAAAAAACATGGCGATATTTAGCTGGAACGTTAACGGAATTGAACCAATTAGAAAATTACCAAAAATTCCTTAAAAATCAATTGAAACGTTCAGCTTCATCAATTTAACCTAATGATTTACCAATACCAAAAATTGTAGATATATTGCTAATATTTAACGAAACAGTGAATACAGAATTGAACCCATTCAGATTAAAATACTTTCAAATAATATAACATTCCACGTACGTTTTATGTTCGAAATCCGAATAGAAACATAAACCAGGTTAGTTGAAACTTCTTTTATAAAGAACTGATTTTTTTTCTAAAACTTTTTTCCCTCTGAATTTATCTTGGGAAAATAATACTATTTATTTTCAAGAGACTCTAATATCAAAAATATAAAATAAATATTTTCTCTTTATTAGACCTCTTTACTTTAAAAATTGTCTTTAATTTAATAAGGAGATGTCCTACTCACATTTATCTATCCCGTTTAAATTTCAGAGCACAAAATATTCAAATTTAAAAATCCATTTAATGTTTTTTCTATTAAATTGTAAATTTTATTACTCTTTTCTTATTTGGGTGATATTTATATTAACGTTTTTAAAATTGTAAATTATAAATAGTATAAAAGTATTTTTGCTTTTAATAATATTCTGTTAAAATAAGTTCAAGTACATCCCAAGGCATTTTACTATTTTCAACCAAAAAAAAAGATGAAAAATTAAAAATTTAGAATAGATAATCTAGATAACTCTATATACCTTACTATAAGGAAGAAAATTAAAATGAACACGAACGATTTCAAAAACAGACTTATTGAATGAAAGTGAAAATTAAGCACACCACACTATCTATCAATCGAAAAAAGGTTGACCATAATCTAAAAAATTGTCAAAAACTTTTGAATATATGTTATTTTAATTGAGAGAAGGACTATTTACACAGTTTCACTTTCGATATTTATCATAAGATAAGTGAACCTCTCCGATAAATCCCTTTTCCAGTGGCTCCAATGCTCAAGATATCCAATTGTATGTCAAAGTTTCATTTACTTTGAGTTGCAGTTACGTTAACGTGACATATTTGGTATGAGCTGGGACACTAGGATTATTTGTGAAAAAATTCGGAGCAGTGAAGATTAAATCAACAATTTACACTTGTCATTTTAGATTATTCTTTTAAGATGAACATCGAAAGTGAAAAGTCTAAAAAATCCTTCGAATTTATAAGCCCCGTCTGATTTATAAAGGGTTAAAACGGAGTAATTTATTTCTAGGTCGGTGGCTACAAAACAGGTTTCTTCTTAGAAATCACAAAGAAGGTTCCGTACGTGATCTGGTTTACGGAACCTATGATCATATTCTCTGAAACATCGAGAAGTTTGGCTGACGAAAAAGGTCCCTCTGGCATTCAAATATTGAACGACATGATAACTATGATATTCAACCTTCCAACCTTGATTTTGACCTTTCCCAACAATCAAATAGATATAGCAGCTACCCTTGAAAAATGTGAAGCAGAAACAAAATGGTACATTGGACACATCAAAATACTTGGATTTTTAAATGGAATACTCTTAGTTACGGTAGGTGGGCTGGCATATAAACTATTCAAAGAACGACAGCAGTACAAAAAACTGGTTCATGACTTTGCTCTCTATAAAAATGATTTGAAATTTTCCGAGAAGAAAGAGATTTCAACTCCAGACTTGAATACAAATGATACCGTATCTGCCAAACCTCCATCAAGAGTCCAGAAGACTTTCAATGATTGCAATCAAACCTTTTCTGTTTTCGAAAATCAACCTGATCCACCATCACATATTTACTATAAGGGGAGAATCCGGTGCATTAAAATACCGTCTTTGGAAACGATCCCTGAACTAGATGAACCGGACTCGTCGGACCAGGAGCATGAATCTATGAGGGACTTCTCACTGTTTATGTATGATGATGAAACTTCTCTTGAAACCAACACAGTAACATGCGGAGGTTTTAGCAAAGAATCCACACCCGAGAGGAAACGAAAAAATTTTTCTAATGAGCAAAAAATTACTTCGAATAATCGCGCTTCGAAAGTTTCACCAAATAAAATACAAAGATTAGGCGAAAAATTAGAAAAGGTACCTTTGACCGAAAGTCCGCCAAACGACATATTTAAACTGCTTAAAAACAAAACAAAAACGATCATCGGACGAACAACTAATAATGAAAAAGTAGAAAGCTCCGGTAATCACCTTAAAGACATGCAAATAAAATTTTCGGACAAAATTCCAGGTCACCATTCCATCAACAGCAAAATTCCCAGTTTTCATGGATGCACCTATGTTTCTGAAACATCTCCTAAGTCTGAAGCTCATTTAACGAAATTTGGAAATATTGAATCTAACGGCAACAGTCTGAAGGATGATTTAGGAATAATTAAAGGGAACAATAAGAAAGTAAAAAGCCCGAAACCCCCTGTTCATTCAGTGAAAATGGATGATGAAAAACTCAATCCGGAAACATTGTCAGAAAAAACGCCGAAAAAAGTAAGTCGAATTCCAACTAAAATACAAAATCTTCATAGTAATGCCTTGGTCACTGACGTAGCTTCGAAATCTGAAACTGATCCAACAAATCTCGAAAACACTGAACCGGATGGAAAAACCATGAAAGACCATTTTGAAAATACTGTTGCTATGAATGAAAAAATCGGTGTAAAAGAAAATGAGTCTAATGAAAGCATGCATGAAGAAGATAAAATTTTAACAAGTACAAAAAACATTATCCATACAATAGAAAAGAATCATGAAGTTCATAACCCTTTTGAAACCAATCATTTAGCTAAAAAGAAAACAGGGTCAAAAAATTCGCCAAAGAATCTTTTAAGTAAGATACCGACTAAAATTACAAGTCTTCATAGTAATCCCTCTGATGTCACTGCTACATCAAAGGAAAAATATCTATCTAAAATCGTTTCCATTAAACCGATCAGATCTAATATTCCCATTTTAAAAAATATCCCTAAAACTCGTCTCTTACAGTTTTCTTACAAGAGAATCCATTGTATAAAGGTTCCATCCCTGGAAACCATCCCAGAAGAAGATGAGACACCTCTATCTGATGAGGAACTTGGATATAATGACTTTAAATTGCCTTCAAAGGAAAGCTGAAATCAACTAAAGAAACATCCTCTTCAATAGTCAGTAAAGATACGGATTCATGGTGTTGGTGGTCGAGGTTAAAGCCCTGGATACTCTACCTTAAGTAGCGACATCACGCTCAATCGGCCGCCATTGTGGGGAGAACTCACTACTAGTCTGGATAGTCTTGCTTATCGTCACTAGTAGTGAGTTCTCCCCACAATGGCAGCCGATTGAGCGTGATGTCGCTACTTAAGGTAGAGTATCCAGGGCTTTAGTCGAGGTGACTGGGGAATCACCACCTTGTTAAGGAGAACCTTACCACATCATGGTGACCATGTTGAACAGCGATGTCTCGCAAGCAAGGAGGAACAGCCTCAGTCTCCTCAATATACCGAAACAGTCTTCAGCAATTCATGACGGTCGAGGTGGGTGGATGGGAATGATCACTACCTTGTCAAGTGGATCTTTGGCCATGTCCATGTGTAACAAACTGTAGAAAGCATGCCCTCGTCCTCCTTAATTGGAAGAAGGTAATGAAACAAACCTATCTGATGACGAGCTTGAATAGTGACTTTGCACTGTCTTCATAAAATACTGGTTATTAACCACAAATGAACTAAAAATAACTAAAATGTTGTTTAGAGTAAGGACTATTAACTTTTGAATGCTTTTAAATGTGATGATGAATTTGAATATTTATTTAACAATAGTTTATACAAATTATAACTCAGCGTGTTAAAAGTTCCTAATTTTCTACTTATTTCAGTGGTGGCTATGGCTATTACAAATTCATAGCTCTTATCCATTCCTATTATAGCAAAGCAATTTATAAATAGATTTGTATCGATAAAAACATATTATTTGCCTAACTTATGATTAAAAATGATGCTGATAGTAAATAAAGGAAAACAACGTCGTTTGTCTGTTTTTGTTTTGTTTTAAACTTTAAAAATGTGAAAATTAGTAACTTTTTTATTCTATATTTTATTCAATTATTGCTACTTATTAAAGATTCTTTACTCAGTTATAATTCAAAGCATTGTCAATGTACCTGATATCACCTGGAATATCACTGTCCTATAGTGATAGGTAATGCCACGCCTAGTCCTTAAGGTGATATCTGCCCCACATAGAACCTTATCAGCTTGTGAGTAGAACACATACCACCCAAAATACGTTATCTAGGGCGTCTGCTTTAGTAGATATAGTACTAGGTTGTTAACGATGACTGTTATTCTTAGAACTATCAATAGACTATTAGTCAAAAGCATTGATCTGTTTGACAAAGTGAGCCATCAATCAGAATGCCATGTTACGCAAATATCTTAATGTCTTGAACTAAATGTGAAATATTAATAGTTTTAATGCTATCTGTGAAGGAATTTATCGACCCTTATTATTTTTCAATGCTTTGAAATAAATAGAAACAAAAGGTACAGAAAGGTAAAATAGTTTTTATACGCGATTAATTTTTCGATTGATTTGAAAAGATTTTACTTTTTTAATGAAAAGCGACTCGGGGATTTAAATTACTTTGTAAAGAGTTGAAAGAAAAACTTTGAAAAATACTTTAAAACATTAAAGTGGAAGAAAATTCTTTTTTTTTTATAAAAACTGTTTTTCTAATGTCTCATCTTTACTGTAATGAGAAACACTAAGTTATTTCTAAGTTCATATTCGTATTAAAATTTTATTAAGGAATGCAGAAACTTCGTAACTTAAATTTGAATAAGAGCAGGGCTACAAGCAGCGCAAAAAGGTAAATAACTTTTGATGTTTTTGAGTGTGCTTCAATGTATCAAATTGTCCCATTTTAAAGATAGATATACACATGCTGTATTAATCTATGTGAAACTAAACTTAATACTCGGAATAAAAGAAATGGTTATTTTTGAATTAAAAAACCTTATATTAGCATAATTTATATTTTGCAGAATTAGAATAGAAATTTCAGTCTTAGAAACAGTTAATATAATTTGAAAATAGCTTATCCCACAAAAAATAATGATATTTTCAACTTAAAAAACCTGTTCCTTGCTATACTATGTATAAAAACCATCTCACTGAGAAATTTTCATAAAAATGGATGAAGATGAAAATTAAAAGTGCAAAACTCTCACACTCTCCTCTACACTTTGAATAACATTAATATTCATTAGGGCTGCTAAGCCGTAACAGCTCTATGCTTTTTCTGCCTCAACAAGTTAAGATGTTTATTTTATAATATTAATTAAACAAAAGGGGGTAAGTTTGCTAATTTCAATAAATATTCAGGCCATTTTTGAGATTCAATGTATTTTTTAAATTAAACCCTAAAAGGACAAAGTTTTCATCGGTGGTATTTTTGAAAGCATAAATTATTAAGTTTTCTGGGAGATATCTAAAGTTATAATTAGTTTTGGCGCTTCTGTTATTCATTTTTTAAATATATATCTGTATTAAGAATGCATTGAATTTGGAAAATAAAACTTATTAAACGAAGCTTTAAGTTACTTGAAATTACTGTGCTGAGTACAATATACATCTTAAAAGCATATTTTAAGTATAATGTTATGGAATTTGACACATTTGTAGAATATTACATTTTTGTTTCATTCAGCTATAAGTAATACATTGTAAACAAGTGTATATAGCTTTTTTTATAAGAATAATATTATTTTTGTGGTAGAAACTATGTGATAGCATAGGGGGTAGCAATTATTGGAAACTTAAGAGACCACGTAGCAAAAAAAAGTATAGAGCTGTAAAATTGTGGATATGATGTTGTAGTAAACACCTTGGAGAATAATATAAATTTTAAAACAAGTCTCTATCAACGTCGTTAACAATTTCTTAAAATTTTAAATTTCTCAAAACCTATGAAACCTCATTTATTATATAAATTTTATGCTTATCTGAATATTCAGTCATTATTCCATCTAAGCTGCTTTGAGACTTCAAAAAAGGCAATTTTGAAATCTGTCTAGGAGTCATGAAAGGAACTTTAAAAGTTAATGATTGAAGACTCTCTGATACCAAGTTGATGAATGGAGTAAAAACTCCATTAGAGTAGAGTGAATTGACACTAGTGATGAAAAATTTCACTTACTTTGTAAAAACTTGGTCTTTAAAACTCTCCATAATCAGGTATTGAATATTAAGGACACATGCCTGCAAATTGCAAAGAAACTTATATTATTTTTATTGATAAATCTACAGAATAATATAAAAATTAATATAAAGGGTGTTTCAAAAGTCTGTTTCACAGCTTTTCTTTAGAACCAACGTGTCCAAGGGTCACAGAAGTAAAGTCTACTCCTAAATAAGTAAACTTGGAGAATTCATTGAGATGAATTACAACGCCCCTAGCGGCGAAAAAAAAGTTTAAAAAATAAATTAAAAAACTTAAGGAGATAGAGCAGAAACCTCACTAAGAATATTGTTGCCAACATTATGAAAAACTCACTGAAAAAGTTTCTTGAAAATATCGTGAATATTCGGGGAGATATTGGCACGTGAAAATAGTCAAGGCATCAAAAAAGGAAAAGTTTGCATATTTGCATCTTTTTTTAAATTTTTGATTACATTTTGCCTTCATTCAACTAAAAAAACACAAAACTACACAATAACACTAAAAAATATGCAAATTTACGAACTTTTTTTGATGCTTGAAAAAGGGCTATTTTCTCATGCTAATATCGCCGCTAATATTCAAGGTATTTACATGAAATTTTTTCATGAAATTTTTTCAGAACATGATCAAGACAATAAGTTAACGAATTAACATAAGTACTAGATAACTTTTTACGGTAAAATTTAATCAACAAAAGAGAAAATTATTAAGTTTGTATTAAAATGTTGTAAAATCTGATTTTAGAAGTTATGACTAAAACCTTTTTTTATTCTATAAAATTTGCTATCCCTTTGTCACTCTGATTTAACCACATGCTTCTAAAATTATTGCGTCTATAAAAGCCATTACTATAAGTAGATGTGTTATATATAAAGAAACACTTTTAAAGTAATGCAATAGGGTGGGTTGGGGTAAAGTGGGTCTTGGGGTAAAATGAGTCAGTTTTAATTAACTCGATATAAATCAAATTTAAATTGAATTTTTTTTCACTAATTTTTTAAATTATATTCTTTAATCTGTTGGCAACCTATTTTGACTGTCAAAAATTAAGATTTATGAATTTGAGGACTGAAAAAATTCACCGTAATTTGAACCGTAAATGATGTCATTGAAAAAACAGGGTTTACCAACTTCGAAATAACTATATATTGTAATAAATTACAGAATACTTTTGCGATAGTTTTTCATAAAAGAAAGTCTGATAGACATTTCAAGCCAATCAGCTTAGAAAAATATAAAATATGTTATCTTTTATAACGATATTTTGTACTTGGGGTAAAATGGGTCATAGTTAGAAGGCCTTCTGTATTAAGTAAAAACAATGTTTTTAACTTATTTCCTTCAAATATACATTGAACTGTCAAACAAGTTTATTTTTTCTCCAAATGAAGTATTTTAATTGCTACTTTTGAACAATGTTCATTAACTTAAGACTTTTACAATTTCACTAAAGTACAACTCAAAAAAAATTTTCAGATAAAAACGGCTTAGCCGATTGCCTTTTTTTATTTTCATGTTATATTTAGTAATAAATATATTTTTGACATCTTTTTGCAATGAGACCCATTTTACCCCACGTTGGGGTAAAATAGGTCACTATTTTTGATGCTAAGTTTAACCAATTTATAACTAAAAAATATTTGATAAAATTAAATGAAAATGTTCTAAAGGGTTGTAATGTCAAGATCCAATTGAAAGAAATCATTAAAAAGTAATAGTTTTGATGAAATAAAACTTAGAATATGAAAGTACTAAAAATTGACCCATTTTACCCCAACCCACCCTATCTCATGAGATCAAAGTTGAATCCTGTCAATTTAAGCTAAGCAATACGTCATCCCGTTGGACTTAAGAAGGAAACCAATCAAATTCCACTAAGCATCCAAAGAAGAACAAAACCATTTACAGAGTAATCTATAATTGAGGAACAAATCTTAAAACACATTCAATCACTAATCATTGTACTGGAAAGAATACCACAATCCTTTAAGTATTTGTTCGGATAATGTACAATGACTGTTCTCGAATGTCAATAACAGAAAGCTTCGTTCCCCAAAAACAACACTAAGCATTCCTTTAAACTTCTCCCTTCCTCCGTCCCCGACGTCTTTCTCTCAGAAACGTCGATTCCAGCAGCAGATCCGATCGAATCCCGGAAGAAAGAGGTGAGGAGACGAAGGTAAGAAGGCGTAGATGTCATACATGAAGAGGAAGCATTGAACATTTGCAAGAGTTTCAGAGAAGTGTGGCTAAGGATCTAAAAAATATTTCGATTCGATTCTGGAATCGATTCAAGAGGTTCCATTCTTTCGATTCTTGGATTCGATTCCTGAGGTTCGATTCCAACCTGGAATCGATTCCTTAGAGCCAAAATCGAAAAAGTAGAATCGAACTCATATTTTTTAATCACAAATCAAAGACAATTAGTATTTTTTATTAATTTAATTAATAACCAGCCAAGTATTAATTAATTAATTATCAAAACACAAATTAATGAATGAACAAAATTGTTAATACTTATCTGTATTGATCAGAAAACAAAGCACGATTCCTAAAATTCGATTCCTGCAGTATAGTACTAATTAATCATCAAAATACTAATTACTGATAAGTGAACAAAATTGTTTATAACTATCTGTATTAATTTGAAAAATTAAGTACGATTCCTGCTGGAATCGATTCCTTCTAGGGTTCGATTCAACGGCATTCGATTCCGATTTGATTCCGGAATCGATTCTTTCAGAAATATTTAGAACCCTAAGTGTGGCTATAATCCCATAATCAGTGGTTCACACTCACACACAAGTCCTTGTTTACCAGAGTTCATAGTCTACTTATAGAGTTCCAGATTCAATGAGACGGTTGCAATTTAAAACTTATCTCAAATTTAGATTTGCTATTGGATCTCAGATGGGAAAGTATTCTGAGAATTCGGCTATTTCGTCGTATCGTTCGGTATACGTCTCAAACCAATGGGTCATAAGTGGACTATACATGAGGAGCCTAGAAGCCAAGGGGTATAAGTGCAGTGGTTGGAGTTTTCCAGTGTACGGGGCTGTCCGTTTTTGGCGCCACAAAATTTCGCCAAACCACGAGTTTGAGGAGAGTAATCAGGAGGCGAAATATACCGCTGAGCGAATGAAGTACTGGCGACACCGTTCTGCCAGTTCTGCGCAGCATAGCTAGGGCATCCTCCCATGATGCACTGCGCGAGGAGAAACTCCATGGCAAAGGAACGTCATTCGCTCCGTAGCAAAGTGACGTATATTTCGTCAACTCTCTCCTCTCCCATTCGGTCGCACAAGGCATCATGGGAAGATGCCCTCAAAGGAAAGCCGCCCGAGACCGCTGGCTTCATATGTGCGCTTCTGCGCATGCATATTTCGCCTCCTCTTTACTCTTTCATCCATGTTTAGCATCATTTTGGCGAGATATTTTTGGCACCAAAAACGGACAGCCCCGTACACTGAAGAACTCCAACCACTGCACTTGTACCTCTTGGCTTCTAGGCTCCTCACATATACTCTATATTCATTTTGAATTGGTGCGCGCCTGAGTACATTTTCTTCCCCCCCACCACTGAATCGGTAACCATGGCAACTATCTACGTCAAAGTGGCGAAGAAGGCTTACTATTGGCTGCGCAAAGAGCGTATCCATGGTTACGCTTTTACCGAGGGGGAAAGCACTATTCAAAATGAACAGAGTATATTTGAAGGAATAACAACTGAAAAATTAGGGTTCATTTGGTGAAGTGAAGGTATTCGAGCAAAATACATGGAGATAAATAAAAAAACATGGCGTTCCTCAAAAGCATCAATCATGGTCAGAAATGCTGAAGAGCTAAGATATTCTGAAGAGAAAAATAGTGTTAAAGAGCAGACAGAACTCATAAGCTCATCGAGGCTCAAGTAAAAAATAAGATGTTGGTGAGAGTAGATATAGAATCTCTCAATGAGGTAAAAGTTAACTCAATGAGTCAAAAATGAGGAAGAATAGAAGCTCAAGATCAAAATGTTTCTGTAGAGCAGACATATGCTCAAGAGAGCGCATCTGTGTGCTTTACAGCCAACAAAATGAATGCTAAAGAGTAAAGAGAAAAGATCAAGGAAACGCTTGCTCTTAATCAAGAGAAAATAGATGCTGATGAGAGGAGATATGCAGAGAAACAGAGATAATGATCTTGTGGTTTAAACCAGTGGTTCTAAAACTGTCAATCACCGCGGCCACCTACATGTAACAGCCAGACATCGCGGCCCCCCAAGGTTTTTGAACACCCAGACACAGGGGGGTTGACTCAACGTTATACTCCCTTATACTTATGTGAGTTGAGTTTTAGATTACTTAAGAGTATTATTCAAATTTTGTTCAATATTATGCCAAAATCTTACGTTTACCCCAAGTAATAA
Source organism: Tetragnatha versicolor (assembly GCA_024610705.1). Taxonomy (NCBI): domain Eukaryota; kingdom Metazoa; phylum Arthropoda; class Arachnida; order Araneae; family Tetragnathidae; genus Tetragnatha; species Tetragnatha versicolor. The sequence continues at coordinate 52,045,368 of JANDEH010000004.1, read as the reverse complement.
TAAGGGGGTCTGAGGGTCTACCCCAGAAAAATTTTGAAAATTTTTGCTTCCAAAAGTTGTGTTTAAGCTCATTTGAGTCATTTTATTCACAGCCGAAGAAAAACCGATCCTTGTAAACCACAGAATTTTCAAAGAAAAAATAATTAAGAATTGAAGTTAAACTTTCGATGGGGGCTGGGGGTTCTCTCCCAGAAGGTTTTTTAAAATTTGCCACTTTAAGTTACTGTTTTATCTTATTTTGAAACTCTTTGGGGAACACTCAAGGAAACTTGAGAGCTTTTGAATGCGGGTTTCACAATTTCACTATCCAAAATTTGGATATTCACTACGATATGCCTTTTCAGACACTAATACACCAAATATGGAGTTGTGAGTGGCTTTAAGAACGCCCCGATTGGTCCTCCGGTGTTGGTGGAAATCTTACGAAGTGGAATTCGGAAACAAGCGTTACACATTTCTACGTGAAACTTACCATGTTGGGTTGCCATAGCAAAGGACTCTCTTCACACATCACCTCCACGGAAGGAAAGCACAAAAACATGCGGAAATCAATTCCTCTGCTTTTTGAATCGCCAACTCCAAATTCATCGACATCGACCTGGGAAAAGAATGCGCCGATGGAAAAAAAAAGAACCGCGACGATCAATCGACGTCGTTTCACATTCTCTCGCGCCGAAAAAGCGCGGGAAAGCTTCGAACGAAAGAAGAGAGAGCTTTTTCATTTATTGTTTTCTCCAATAATCTTTCCGCTCAAGTTAATGCCAAACATCTTTCCCGACTCCCAAGGTAATCATTTCTTTGCCGTGCGGCAAGTGGCGGGGAAAAAGCAAACCGAGAGAAAATTGCCTTCCTATTCTTGTTGTCGAGAACGTTTTCGTTATCGCCGCTGACCCTTCGTCTTGACTTATTTTATTCTCCGCGAGATAAGAGATAAATAATAGACTCCTCTATGAACGTATTTTGTACACATCGTTTTTATTTCGTTCGCAAGAAGGAAGTTAAGGAAGTGCCTCGAAAGGGTTTCGCCATTGGTTTTGACTGAAGCCGTTTAGATGGTTTGAGTTTGTGCGTGCTACGCTCATTTTTATCAACCGCAGAGCAGGCTGTAAACACTGGGGACCATTCATAGGATTTCTGTGTGATAATAGATAACACCATGACATTGTCAAACTTTAACAGCCATCAGCGTCGGAGTTAAATCCTTGGTCAAAGAAGGATTAAACCAATCAGGGTCAGCGAAAAGTCAATTTCATTAACCGCTGGTTTAACACCGACACTGATGGCTATGAATATGGCTGTAAGCATAGTTAATCCAAACAGCTTGTGCGCTTATTTTGGATAAATGAGGAGAATGACCTGAATGCTACTTTTTCGGGGTAAATCCGGATTTTTTAAGAGCATAAATCGCGGAAATCCGGGATTTACTTATGTTTTCAAAAATCTAGAGTTGAAAACAAAGCGCAAAATTAAGTCTGATAAGAAATAAGTGTAGAGTGCGGAAGTAACAACTTCTGTCGTACAGAATTTACTCCCAACATTGCTTCTAGGCACAATTACATAGAAGCTATACTATTACCGCCACGAAAAAAAACTTTGACAGCAAAAACAAAGCTTTCAAAATAAGTAATCTAAATAATACTCACACAAATTTGTGACAAAACGTTTTTCCAGCGTTTATGGATTACCGTCACCAATAAAATTGAGTGGAATAACCCAATTCCATAACAATCGCCACAATATTGTACAGCTCCCGCAACAAAAAACGTTACAGTGGGGTTTGCGGGCGAACCACTTGGGTTAGGAAGACAAAAGAGGTGTCGTTTTTCATTAATTAAAGTATTCTTTGACCAAAAAAATTTTCGAGTCCTTAGGGGGTCGTCTTCATATTAAACGAAACACTAACTTTCTTTTTCCAATGGGGACCCCCAATTATTATTAGTTTTTCTGAAAGGCCATCCCCCCAAACCCTTATATACCCAGTTTCATCCAGATTGAATAAAAAAAATTTATTTTTCAAAAATAAACTTAAAAAATTTTTTTTAAATCGTGAATTTTTTTTAGGGTAATCGATTCTTGTAGTAATTTTATGTAGGAAACCAAAATTTTAATCGATTTTATCCAATAGTTTTTGATAAAAACGAATTAATATCTTAAGGGGCCGTATACCGTTGCCGAATGCATACCGCAAATGCTCTTTCTCGTTCGTTTTATCAAAAACTAATAGATAAAATCGATTGAAATTTCGGTTTCCTTCATGAAATTACTACCAGAATCGATTACCACAAAAAAAATTCACGATTTAAAAATTTTTTTTAAGTTTATTTTTGAAAAATAAATTTTTTTTAATCAATCTGGATCAAACTGGGTATTTAAGGGTTTGGGGGGATGGCCTTTCAGAAAAATTAATAATAATTGGGGGTCCCCATTGGAAAAAGAAAGTTAGTGTTTCGTTTAATATGAAGACGACCCCCTAAGGACTCGAATTTTTTTTGGTCAAAGAATACTTTAATTAATGAAAAACGACCCCTCTTTTGTCTTCCTTACCCAAGTGGTTCGCCCGCAAATCCCACTGTAACGTTTTTTTTGCGGGAGCTGTACGATGCCAAAAGTTTTTCCGGTGGCGTTCGGATTATAGTACTTCATTTTGAGAGATTTTTCGCCATTGTAGCTACGATCGAGTCGCACTTACATTCGGCTGTAGTTAAATAATTCTCAACCGTGTTGCCTCACTGGTTCATCGGGTTTTGTGGAAAAAATACTTTCAGAACAAGCATTTATCTAAAATCTGAAAAGGTTCTGGATTTTGGAGCATTCCGGAATTCGGAATTCTGGAGAAAAGGTTCGTTCCTCTAATAGATTTTCGGGGTTTTGAGTTTTTAGTTATTTTAATTAGAACTCTGTTAGGGGACATCCATAAATTACGTGAGGCGTTTTTTCCAAAATCTGGACCCCCCTCCCCCCTTGTTGAGATTTAGTGAGATTTTGCTGGACCCCCCTCCCCCAAGTGAGATTTACCTACAACTTTTTAAAAATAATTTGCAGTATCTTATCTGTGTGTATTCCTTTCTCACACTTAAAAAAACGAAAATCGTATAATTTCTAACTTAAAAAGTTGACGTGAGATTTAAATCGACCCCCCCTCCCCCCTTGGTGAGATTTTACCAAACCCCTCCCCCCCCTTTTTGACCTCACGTAATCTATGGATGTCCCCTTAGTTATTTTAGTGGAAGTTGTTTTCCCCCATTCTGGCATTATCTTCTATAATTTTCAAACGGATCATTCATAAAAAGTAACACACTAAAAATAATGAAAAAAAAACCCGAAAGTGTATGAAAAAAAATATACAAACGTTCTCAGAATTGCCAAGTAGAAAATAAAGAATTGGCTTTTAAACACTTTTTCAAATTTAATTTTTCCTAACAGATTTTCATAAAAGAAGATCATCGGTGAAGAAATTTTTCAAATCCGATCATTAGTAATTTTGAAATAAATAAAAACTACATGCGCAGTACGCTAACGAATTACGTCAGGGTTGCAGAACACGTCATTGTTCCGAAGCAGAAGGGGGAAATTTGAGCAGTCGATTGGTTGGGGCACTTCGAGCGATTGGCGGCTCCTTAGTATTCTCAACTGTGACACCACACCCTGTTTTCTCCTTTAGAACTTTTAAATGAGGATTGAAAATTAATTAGTATTTTAAAAAATTTGAAAAAATTAAAAACTGGTTATTTAGAGTCTTTGTGATTATATACAATAGCTAAACTCATTAATTTCAATAGATATTTACTTCCCAATTATTCTTTGTATGCTGTAGACTAGACTCTAAAACCTTTTTAAAATATTCAAAAATTTTGAGACATACCTATTTCGAAAATGTCTAAATATCTGCTTTTATTCTTCACGTGGAAAAAAATAGGTGCAAAATTTCAAAAGACTAAGTAAAAGTGGTCATGGGAAATATGGGTAATTCTTATTATTGGTTGATTTTGCGAGATTCTTACGAGCTAATCTGAGCATTTGCTTAGCCGACTTGCGATCTAAAACTAGGGATGACAATCAGAGCTCCCGTTGACACCTTACTAACGCGAAGAATTTTTAAATACCTACGCTTAGTGGATCAATCATTATTTTATTGATTATTTCCGTGTTCTTCACACCCTGCTATCGCTTGCTCAGATTTGACTCTTTGCTATTTGAGCTTCCAAAACGTGCTCAAAAAATGTATTAATTGAATACTAGTAGTCTGTAATCAATTTTATTGCAAGTCAAAAAGCATTCTGTAATTTTTTAGGATGATCAGTTAGTATTCCTTACGATAGTTGACAATATGATGATTGCGTCACAGCATTGGCATATCGCCATGTTGCTCCAATTCATATAATGCTTCATAGTGAACGAGCTGATGTGTGATCAATCAAATAAATTTAGCAATATCTGGATATTGCACGAACAATAAGTTTCCCTAAAGCTTTAGGGCTTTTATGAAATTTCAAACCATGTTTGTAAGTATAATTTCATTTTATATATTTCATTCAGAATAGGGGCATTTCATTTAGAATAGGCGCTTGAGGCGTTATGTATTAGAAAAGTTACTATTGTAATTATCTTCGAAAAAATTAGCTTGTGCAATGACAAAGCAGCCTAAAAGTAGTGAAAATATTGTAAAAGAATCGGTCGCTGAAGTTGCATGATGAGGGTTATTAGGCATTTTTGAATGTTTTTTATCTTTATCCGCTTATTCTAAATGAACAGAGTATAGCAGTAGTATGATGCTTGCTTAGCATACAACAGTTCCTTGCTTCTCACTACGGTTTTTATTTTATAGTAAACAATTGGGTCATTCATTCCATGTGAAATCAACCAAAAAATGGCAAAATTCAACCTGACCCCCTCGGATTTTAATGAAACTTTCAGGGATTGTTTTCTTTTATAATACAAACGGGAAAATGACCTTGATTAATCAATTCTCTGTAATTTTCTTATAAATTTTTTTTGAAATTTTGAAAAAAAAAAATTTGTTTCTTTAACTTTAAATAACTCCCGCTCTATTAAGCGCACAAAAATCTAGTACCCCTATGTTTTAAAGAAGACTTTAGGAGACATCCATAAATTACGTGAGGTCAAAAAGGGGGGAGGGGTTTGGAAAAATCTCACCAAATCTCACCAAGGGGGAGGGGGGTCGATTAAAATCTCACGTCAACCTTTAAAGTTAGAAATTAAACGATTTTTTTAAGTATGAGAAAGGAATAATACCCACAGATAAGATGCTGTGGTGATTTTTAGGCGGAATAATGTCCTTTTCCCCCACAGCATTAATAATGGAAAAGTTTTAAGTGCTGTGAAGCACAAAATGCACACGAATAGGATAGAAAATTATTTTTAAAGGTTGTTGGTAAATCTCACGTGGGGGGGAGGGGGGGTCCAGCAAAATCTCACTAAATCTCACCAAATCTCACCAAGGGGGGAGGGGGGTCCAGATTTTGGAAAAAACACCTCACGTAATTTATGGATGTCCCCTTATGAGGTTTAATTTTCTTTAAAATTTTTTCATATTGAATAAAAAAAATGAAAATCTGAAAAGAAAGATGTTGGTATCCTTCAAATTTTTTGGAAAAAAATATATGTTTTTTGACAATGATATAAAACAAAAATTCTGAAATTTTCAGAGTGGAACCTCCACGGGATCAAGAGTTATAGCAAAAAGAGTTGTTTTTAATCACATTTACTCACCACTTTTTAAGACGGATTGTAGATAGCATTATTTTTAATAGGGTTCTGGATAGATGGAATGCGTTGCCTGAAACAATTGTAAATTCAATTGGGGTAAACGAGTTCAAAAGGAAAATTGACAGATACTGGGATTCCTGTAGTTTGGGTTAAAAAGACTGGACCAACCTTGCTGGGCTTACGCCTGTAGTTGGTCGACTTAATTTGTATATAAGTGGCCAAATACTGGGTTCTGCGCCATGTTTGGTCACTCTAACCTCCCAAAATAGTACTTCAAAACAACTCTTTTTGCTATAACTCCTGATCCCGTGGCGGTCCCACTCTGTAAATTTCAGATATCATAATTTATAACGTTCCTAAATATATAAATAATTTTCAAAGAGATTAAAGGATACCAACATTGTTTTTCAAAAGCTTTTTTATTTAAAAAATCATGAAAATAAATTTTTTTCATGGACATAGTCAAACTTTATACCAAATTAAAGCTTGCAAAATTATCTTTAAAACGAGGGGTGAAAAATATTTCTCGGACAAATATAACTGAAGTTATAATACATTAAAGTGCGAAAAATTGCTTTTTTTTTTTCAAAAATTGTTAACAAAAAAATTACTGATAAAGTTAAATAGTAAAAACATTTTCTCATTTATATCATAGAAGGGAACAATTCCTGAAAGTTTCATTAAAATCTGAGATGGTCAGGTTGAGTGCCGTGTTGATTTCACATGGAATAAACCCAATTACATGCTATCCAAAAGAAATATCAACAACCCAATCAGAGCAGACTCGGCTTGAAGTGACAGATGTCAAGTAAAATCTTATTGATATTTTTTATTGAGGTTCAAATAATATTTTTCAAAGAAATTCGGGTACTTGCGTATTATCCCGTCGATCGTTCAGTGGCCGTCTAATTGAGCGGTACATCAATAGAAAAGTCAATGGAATTTGATAACGTTTTTGAATAAGCGGCACGGTCGACGGTATAATAAATAAGAACCTAAAAATTTTTATGATTTTATAACAATATGGATTTTTACACAAATCTAAAGTTTCTGTAAAATCCAACTCTGAGACCCTCGCGGCACCCACTTTGGTAACAACTGCTTCAAATCATACCCATCACCTCACTGAGTGCTCTGCACCCTTCCTGAAAAAAAATGATCACGCCACAATCTCACTCTCATTTTTATCTTTCAAACTCAAATTTTACCGGCGAAAAAAATCGGCAAACTTTCTCGCTCGAAATTGCAGCATTCCAACGGGTATCCTTTTTCAACCTCCCAAAATCTAAATTTTATGGAACGGGGGCAATATTTCTACTCGGGAAGTGGCAACGCGGACAGGATTCCATTGGAATTTCTGGGATTCAGTGTACGCTGGGAAATAAACTTTAATCCAATCCCCGTGCTCATATTTATGCAGCATCTGTGACCATCGTTCACATCAGATTCGGATATTGAATTGGATGTACGGGTATGGGGGGCTTATATTCACGTGCCTGACGATTGTGGGTTCTCGTCTGGTGTGAAAGATGCCTTTTGTCTTGTGCCACCGCTTCCTGTGAGCGATTTTCGCTCTTTTTGAAGTTGATTTCAAAAGCTATCTCACTGATAGAATACGGAATAGACATAGAGGTATGGCAATCAAATTTATATTCTAACCTGGAGTGTAAAGTTTGCTTGCAATATAAGTGGGAATTTCAACCTAGTGTATTTACACTTTCCTTACTTTTCGGTCTCATCTCTACCAGTATATAGTTTTAGTATAGATTTAAATTCTAACACTGTTATGTAATATTTACATTTTTTTACATTACTAGGGGGCTACCGCCCCCTGCTCGCTATCGCTCGCCAACCCCCGTTAACTGCTTGCGCAGAAATTTTCGCAATCCTCACAAAACCCAGCTCACTGCACTTACTCACTTTATAAAATATTCTTAAAGCAGGGGTAGTACTTCTCCGGGGAATTCTTTCAAAAATGAAGGATATTTATTCAGTGGCGGAATTTTAACAGTTCCTCTATGGTATGAATTGGAGGATCACCCTATAATTCCAATAAAATTAACAGCAGAGCAATGTAAACATTCTTTAACTATTTCCCCATCAAGGTAATGTTTCTTCACAGATTCATTAAGAAGCACTGAGACATCTCAGGAATAAATTTAACTTTCTTAAAATTTGTAATGATTTTTATCGATTGGCTGTGAAAAATATAGTAATTATCGTAAACATCGCAAAAATTTAGAATTTTATCTTCATTAGAACAAACAAACGTCGAAGTTGTATCAGTTTCATAGCAATGACACCAATGTCTAGACTTTTAACATTTTCGATTTTTATCTTTATTTCTAAAATATTCACCCTTGTTATCTAGTTTTTTTTGCGTTTTGGCATTATGAAATAAAAAGTTACATTTTACTAACTTAAAAAATATACCTGCAAAAAGATATAAAAAAATTATTGTAAAAAATAAATGCAAACGTTCAAAAATTGTAAATATAGTAATGATCAAGGTATATAAACTAACAAGGTATGCTCTTCCGGCGAAAAAGGCGTGGCTTTTGAAAATGACGTCACCCAGGATATATTTCCTATTCACAGCATGGGAAAATGCTTATTTTTGGTGATTTTTATTTAAATAAGGACCAAAGAAACTTTTATAACAGTTTACACTGGACACAATTACGAATATGTTTATAGGTTATCAAGTGTTTTGAATTACAACAATAATTTTAACTCCATAAAAGCCGATCAAAAATATGAACCTTTAGCTCTACAACGATGTGCTTCAATCTCTCTGCTTATTGATTTTAATTACTAACTTGTATAAATGAAATTAAAACACCTGCTGATACAAAGAAAACAAAATATTAAGCAAATATTCAATCATGAAAACTTTTCAGAACATTCTTGTTATGATAAAATTAATATCGCCGTTCTGCTATGTCAAACTTGAATATCCATTGTATCGAAGCAGTTTAATTTTTAAAGCAAAAAATATTCAGTATCTAAATAAATCAAGTACTTGAAAATATGGAAAACAATGAGCTAAAATCTAAGAACTAATTAATTTAATTTAATAATGGATTTATTCAAAATTTTAGTGCATTTACCTTTAATGATCCTTTTACAGTCCAGTCAGCTTGTTTATTTTTATTTGAGATTCAGAAATAGAATTCTTAAAATCGTCTGTCACTTTAATTATCTTTTTTAATATTTTTATACTAATTTTTTTAAATAAGTGGGTGATTGTATTCATAAGTTTTAAAACAAACTAAATAATGAATTTCAATAATATCGACCCAATTAATCCTGATGTATCTACGATCTGTTGCATTGCAATGGAGTTGTATTGGCTGATATGCTCGTCATTGATTGGTCCGTTATTTTATATCCTGGGTGACGTCACTTATGAGCATACCTTGTTAGTTTATATACCTTGAGTAATGATTAGGTTATCACGTTGCCACTACCACAAATATAAATATAAAAATATCAATTTATTATTTAAAAATAAGATATAAATTAATTATACATTATTTTTAAATGTAATTAAAACCGTTTGAACAACAAAAATGTAAATATTGTTAAAAATAACCCAAAATATATATTTTAAATTCGTGTTATAAATAGAAAGATGATTATTTTATCTATTTGAATAATAAAAAACCAGTGAAATATGTTTTCAATTGTTTTAAAATTCATAGTTTCTTGCTTTGTAACTGCGACCTTATCCGAAATCTAAAAAAATGGAAATATTTTAAAATTGAGAATTTTTTTTGAAAAATCGAAGGGCCTACTCGGAAATCCGGAAAGAATCTGGACATTTTGATACCTTAAACGTGTCATTCGGTTCAGTAATTAAAAAGCCTTTCTCTGGAAACCGTTCACCAAAAACTTTTTTTAGAACAGAGAGATTACATTTATTATTTACTTACATTATTTTCTTACATACTTTACATTTGATGTAACAGGGTCTGGCTGAGCAATGCTTCCATTCCCATAAAAATGCCAAAAAAAATGGGTTTATTCTTGAGTAGCATCAAATCCAACACAATTTTCCGATACAATGATGTCAATTGGCAGCATTTTAATTTCGTGTAAACTACACTCCCTGTTAGAATACTAATTAAAAAGATGTGTAGCGTGCCTAGAAATGGGGAGTAATTTTAATAATTTGGTTTATTTAAGTTGTTTTTCGGTAAGAACTAGTTGTTTTTATGGTTTTTAAGCAAGCCATTTTTTATACGTTAAATTCTGTTAAAACAATAAAACCATTTCTCTCTGTTTCTCTTTCTCTGTATTTATGTTACAGGAAATGTGATAAATCGGGCATTATTAATAATCCCCCAAGTGGAAGAGGGCAATGTGATAAATTCAATGTAATTTATCAATGAAATTTATCACTCCGTCCGCTTCCACTCTGGGCATTATTAATAATGCCCAATTAATCACTTCCCCCGTAACATATATATTCTCATCAGCATCTATTTGCTCTTGATCAAGAGCAGCCTTTCCTTGCTCTTTTCCCTTTACACTCTAATATTCATTTTGTTGCTGTAAAGTATTGAATTTTCATAAATTAACCTCTTAATTTAACATGTATAAATTTTCTAAGAAAGAGACATCCAAAAATGCAATTTACTCTTAATTCTTTAAATTTACATGCCTTAAAACATAGTTTATTTTTTTAAAAGTTCCTCTTTACTTGTATTAGGCCACGGCTTATTAGATACTACAGGCTGGCCGAGTGTTTAATTATTTAAAACTTTTGACAACTTTTCCCGCTAGGATCGCCTCAAATCGGTAAAATAATGTCCTAACCAATAGGATAAACACACTGACAAATAAGGAAAAACAAAGGCGTGTTTTAGAGACGAAACTGCTGACTGTTGGCCATAAAGCCATTAGGCCCAACCTTCAACTCTGTGGATTTGCTTTGCTAGATGTTAACTATTGCCATCTACATTTTTCAAGATTTCCGCATCTCGGTCAGCCTGTAGTAGTATCTAGTTAAGCCTTGGTTTATACCTCGATAACTTCAGACTTCTTCTAACTTGGAGGAACTCTGAACTCAAAATATTTTTAAATCCAAATATTCAATTATCGCAAAAAATTTTTATGTACTATTCACCAATATCGTTGCATGTTTTATTCATTTTATTTGTCAATATTGAATATGTTTCCAACATTTTTGGCCTTCAAACCAGCTTTCCGATTATCAGAAGTTGCTTACCATATTTTGAAATCATATACGCAAGAACATTTATAGCACTGAAGTCACACAAGTTAAAATAATCAAATTACAAAAGACTAATTATCTCAGAAACTAGAAACTTCAACAAAAGCAAAACAGCTCTTTGAGACTCTGAGGAAAGCAATCACGATTTCAAGCATCTACTGAATAATTTCGCCGTTCCAGATCCACTCTTCTTTTTCGACGAATCAAACATCCGAGCAAGATCTCCTGGATAACTCAATTACCAAAATCTTAAGACACCAATGTCTTAAGACACTCTCAAGACATTGGAGTGAGTCTCATCAGAGAAGACTTTCCTCCTCCCACGCAAAACCCCTCTTTCCCGCGCATGAAAGATACATTATATGGAGTTAATATGCACGGATAGAGCATTAAGGGAGCGCACTTATAGTTGCAAGCGTGGCCTCTTCCACAGAGTGAAAAGAGAGTGAATAGTCATTGGCGATAGTGGAAATAAAAAACATTGGATATTGTAAAAAAACTAGTGATAGGGGCCATGGCGGTGTTTTCTATACGAAATCACCCGTCTACGTTACTGATTATAATGCATTCGTGTACAAAAATTAAGGATAATTTGTAATTTTAAGAATAATGACCAAAATGTCAGTTCCCTATAAACAAAATGAAGTTCTTGACTTTCCTTAAGAGTGGTAATGTAACCCCCGGTTAACCCGGAATCAAATTTAACCAATAGTTTAACCCTCTCGCCACCCTGGGCCTCAAATGAGGCTCCTACTTATGAGCTCAATTTTGGTATGGTGTAAACACGTAAGTTTATTTTCTTTTCATCAGTGACTTCACTGATTCATGTAGATCACATATGAGACTTCTACATGGTTTCTGAATTCATTCCTAAATGGCAGCAAGATGATTTATACCTCAATGTCTACATTTTAAGCCGTGATGCTTGTGAAGAGAAAATACTAGCTAGATATAGCTTCTGTAGAAAATTTTTTATAAGTTGGCAGATATTTTCTTATTTCGTAACCTTCTAATATTATGGCCATGTATTTTAATTTGGCCTCATATGGCTCATATGAGGCTCAAAAAATAATTAGGAAGGAGTGCACACAAGTAAAAAATTTTTTTCCAGACAAATTATAGAGGCATTTTTGATGTATTGAGAAGAAGAAAAAAAAGTTTTTTTTCACTTTTTTGATGTTCTGGTGCCGAGAGAGTTAAGGGGAGTACAGAGGCCCTCACATAATATAAAGAATATTACATTCCTGAACTCAATGCATTAAGATACGTGTGTGGAATACCTGTAATGCATGTGGCCCTGTAATGCCCTTGCTCTCTCCCTTAAACTACTGTTACGATGGAATTTTATTCCGGATCTTATTCTCCTACTCCTAGAGAAGTCTATGACAGGAATTTAGTTTATGAAGAATTGATATTTATGTAATTATTCTTAAAATTGCAAATTATCCTTAATTTTTGAAGTGAGTGTCCCATGATACTAATTTCTGTTTACTCTGACACAGTTTTACCTAAAGGGATTGTCATTTTAATGCTTTCTCTTTTTATACTACATCTATGGAGATGCCTGGAATTCTCCAAGTTTCAAAATAACTCATTTCCTTCGAGCAATTAATCGAAGTCGGTGAACCTCTTTCTCCGAATTAAAGCAAGAAATTTGAATAACTCTCGCGTTCTTAATTACTGTCTCACCTATCGTCCCGGTTACAGTCGCATCAAACTGATTGTGATTATACATCGACCGAGGCGGCAATCAAACAGTGTGGAGGTTCGAAGCAAAAGTGAGTTAAGTTCATAGTAGAGTTTGTAACATTATATTAAAATTCTCTATAATCTACAATGTATATCTGCAATAACGTAAAGATGCTTTTTCCATAGGGTTCATTTGTAAATTTGACTTTTATATATGGTCTCGTTGGTTTCATTTTTGCTTTTTATTTTAAAATATTCCTAATTTTATTTTGGTAGTTTATTTCAATCTTGTCATATAAAAGGAAAGGAATTTAAATAGATTGCTTTGTAAATTTGGGAAAATATTTTTCAGACTGAAACGAAATATCATAAAAAAGTAATTGCATATTTCCATTCTTTTGATTATTTGAGGCTAAAACTGTCATGTTATTCAGTTCCATAATATAACATCTTTATTTATTAAATTTCGGAAAAAAAATTAAAATGGTATTTAGAATTGTTTTAAAAACAAAAGGTATTCCGATTGTTCTTAAATTCAAGACAATAATAAATATATCATACATAATTCGAAATAAGGTAAAATGCTTTTAAAAAAATAGTTTTATAAATCCAGGTTTTATTCCATCCTATTCATTCTGGGCTAATTCACAAGTTTACCTCTTTTTAGAATGATTTTTCCCTAGCAATTTTCACCCAAATATCTTTTAATATACATTTTCCGACGCGTTTTCGATAGACTTTTTCAACTTACTGTGAAAGAATATCTACAAACATACTCTATTTTAGTGTTTTGCTAACTAAATCACTTCGATTTAAATGACTTCGTCAGAAATGGGAGGATAAGTAACAAAAACAAAAGCTAATCAAATAAAATAAACTATAGAAAAAGACAAAAAAAATTAATACTTTTCTATTTCATTCAAGTAGAACAGTAAAATTTTTACTGATGTTCGACCGCTTCTTTTAATTTTAAAAAATCTTGTTGGTGTAGGACAACATGAATACCTCAACAATTATTGAACGCTATAAACTTTTTAAGGAGACTTGCAACCAATAATAAAGTTTTGTTATTAACTGAATTTTATAATCTTTTTGAGTGTTTATTCACGTTTAACTCCGTTATAATAAATGTATAGCAGCGGTTCTCAAACTTTCGATAGCCGCGGCTCCCCTATATGTAACTGCCAGGCATCGCACCCCCCAAGATTTTGAACACCCAGAGCAGTAACCAAACTTGTTTCAAGAGTGGTTCACTCAATGTTATTCCTGAAGTACCCCCAAAATTTTCACATTATGTTAAAATTTTACAATTACTTCAGGTAATAAAGGGGGGGTCTGGGGGTCCCACCCGGAAAAAAGTTTGAAAATTTGCCTCAAAAAGTAGTGTTTTAGTTCATTTTGAGACATTTTTGCCCCTTTAAACTGGTGTTATACCTCATTTTGAAAATATTTGGAATTACTCGCGGACTCTATAGGAAGGCGCAGAGCCGTGCCGTGGTAAAACGGCGCCCGGGGCGAAAGTAGCTAATTGGCGCCCCCCCCCTCCATTTTTAACACACCAGGACTTTTTGAAAAACTTTAATAGATCCCCCATCTTTCTATATAAGATGATTTAACTAAGAAATGTAGGTGCCCACTTTCAGGGTTGTTTAAGATCTGATTTAATATTTCAAGTAGCAAATGCGACAGAAATACAAGAAAATTTTCATTCAATATTTTCATGGTAATATTTCAAGTATAAAATAAACGAAGGAATATATAAGAGCACAACTTTGATAAAAAAGAAACTTTTTATGAGTTACTTGCTATGTTTTCACGTGACTTTAACACTTATTGTCCACTTAACCAGCGATAAATGGTGAACTTCTCCTTTCATATGCAAGATTCATAGTTGGAAAAATGGTAAAAAAAATTCCGTTTTGGTTGTAGCTCTATCTTTATTTTAAAATAATAAAAATAAGATAAATTTGTGTAGAAAATATAAATATTTGGTTAAGTATGACTATAAAGGGAAAGAGAAAGTGTTTCAACTAGCATTTTTTAATAAAAATTTAAATCCTGAGAAATTCCTCCTATACTCTTTACTTTCATGACTAAATTTTATATTTAAAGTCCACAAATGGATCTTAGATCACCCCATATCTCAATCTACTCAAATGGTGTACGTATTTAATATGGAATTGAATGAATCGTATTAAATTAATGAATTTTTAGAATTTTTCTAACTTGATACACAGTAAAAAATTAAATTAAAATCTTTATTTTTAATTTTTAGCCTTTTAATACGACAAAATAATCTTTATTTTCAATCAAATTCGCATCAGAATCAAAAAGATATAGAATTGCTCTTTGTCCATAACTTTAAATTTTAATGCAAAAATTCTGGTTTATCGGTAAAAAAAATAAGAATTTACGAAAAGATAAGAATAAAAAAATTAACGTGGTGTTCTATTTTTGATTGAATGATGACCCGATTCTAGTTGTTTTTTCCTTTCCTAGCCTTTAAAAACAAAAACAAAATTCTTTTGAATTAAAAAACTGGTTGCTGGGAGGAGTTTTAATGGTCGTTAATTGGGGCATTTTAGCATTAGGAGAATAGAGGAAAAAATCGGTGCCTTCAAAATCCGGTCGTTAGAAGGGGTGGTCGCTATATAGGGGTGGTCGCTCAGAGAGGTTTTACTTAGCAAAATAATACATTTTTTTAACTGTAATAAAATACGATTTTTTAAACGTTCCTTTATTTAATAAAAAGGTTTTTTTAATATAGGATTCTTAAAAAGAAAAACTTATTAAATGTCATTATTCTGGGTTGCCATTTATTGATGTGTTTCTAAAGAAATACAAAAAAAAGATCCTATACTTCAATCTATTTTCCCTGTATCATCAAAACTTGACCTTGGCCTTATAAGTTGTAACAGATAAAAAGAAAAATATTATAATTTTCTATAATTGTACGGACCCTTTATTCAGAGACCCAATATATCCGGAATAACAAAAACAATTCGTTTTCGGAAATATCCAATGCGCGCGTAGTAATAAATTTTCATTGATCTGAAAAGTAATTCTGGAGCAAAAACACTTACGGCGCGGCCACAAAAATTTTTACACTTATGGGCGCATCTGATCTCAATATTCCATTTATAAGAAAGGGAAAGCACTGTTTAACTAAACAGTTGCATCATTAGGATACAATAAAATACTAAAAACAAATAAGACCTTACCAGAAAACGATGTTCCGATTTGTATTTTTGAACAAATTTAGGATAGTCACTCTCTAAAGGCTAAACTCTTCTGTCTTCTACACTGCGAATTGAGAAGCAAAACGGAGCTTATTTGGAAGCAGTCTCGTGAACACATTAAATGAAAGGAGATGAAAACCAACCCCCAAATACACAGGATTGGTTCTTCGTAAAATGAACCAATAGCTGATGAAGAGCCCATGAAGCGTTGGGAATCCTTTATCTTCGATTTAATTATGACCCCTTTAAGCTACTTTAAGCAGGTGGCAATGGAACTAATTGAACGTTCTTTTCATCCCTGAGCACTCAAGATTTTCCTGGAATTCTTTGGTCAAGAAACCTAAAATGTTTGTTATCACAACAGCACCCCCTCTGAAGTAAGCCCCAGGCAGTACAAAACCTTCCTAGTCCGTCTGGGCCATAAATCCTTCACACGTCCTACCCCATTCTCTGTCAATCGTCACCCCCACTGTGTCTTAAAACAACATTGCAACCGAAGACTGAAAAAGGACACATCTGTTTTACAACCAAAAAGCGTGCCGCTCTTCCTGCTTCATCTGGAGACCAGCAAATAGGCGACCCCCGCGGCGTCTCTCCCCCGTGGCATTGTGTTTGTGAGTGACCGTGTTCTATGGTTCTATTCGCTTCCTGCGCCTCAAGTGGAAGACAAAAAGAAATCGGGAAAAAAATTTAATAGTAACAACTCATAAAAACTTAGTTCTCAAACATGAATTTGGCGCCCCTTAGTGCATTTGGCGCCCGGGGCGGCCGCACCCTTCGCCCCCCCCTTGGCACGGCACTGGGAAGGCGTAGCGGACCCCCCAGGGGTCCGCGGACCACAGTTTTAGAACTTAGAACAGCTGATGTATAGCACTAAAACTTAATTTAATGTGCCTTTTATAACAACTGCTGAAAATTCGTGTGAGAGGATGCATTTCAAAGTTAGTATAAAAGTGTACATCTTTCAAAGGCAAATGTTTTTAAATTTTTTTATGAAAGGCACTTGAAATTTGGTTTTAGTGCTATACATGTTAGAACGGAGTGAAACGTAATTCAACCCTCAAAAATATCATAAAACTCTGTTAATTACAAAAATACATTTTATGGCGCAGAGTCCCCTTAAATTCCTACTCTGTCCATAGCAACCTCCATCCTAAATTGCACTTGCTTCACTATACCTCAAAACCACCAAGTCCCATTGAATGGCCACAGCAGGGTCTTCCTTTTCGTCTCAATTGAAATTCCATTACCCGCCATGCTAATGCTTATTTGGGGTGAAGCCGCGATTGGATATCGATGTCTACGGATGTCGGCACAATCATCGATGGTCGGCTGTCAATCGATAGTCGAGATCCTCGTCTTTTGTTTGCTTTATCGGTTGCAGTGAGGCGGTAGCTCCGATTGCAGCGGCAATACATGACGTACGCCTAAATCGTGGTTTTGCCAGATTTGTCTTAACCAATGAGAAACACTTTCGAGTTTGTCACAATTGCGCGTGCGCGTGGAGTTGATAATTTTTGTGTGAATACTCTCAAGAGATACTGTAGCCAATATTTGGCACTTTATCGCTTTTTTTTCAGCTTTCGATTCAAAATAAAAATTACCGATTGTTTCGGTATGGGTAGGTTCTGCAATAGTCTCGAATCGAAATATCTTATTTAAATTCGCAAGATGCTGAATTATATCAATATAAGATGGGTTTTATCAATAAAATCTTTCATATTTCCTCAGATGAAGTTATTAGTTGGGTCGTATAATGGGGTGTTGCGTAATTATATGTTTAGAATTGACTGAATGTAATAAACTTAAAAAGAAACAACTTGTTAGAATTCTTAAAGATCTTGAATTTCTTGTTTTAACAATACTAAACATGGGTGGATTTAAGGGGAATTTTACTTTTTGAGAAAATTCCACTTTTATAGGGGAAAATCATGTTTTCAAAGCCATCAGATAGCTTGCACCCCAAAGTTTTCCAGTATGTACCCCCAGGGTTCACCATCTAAATCTGCCCATTATAATAAACCATAAAAATGTAGTTCATTAAAAAGATATTTTAAAGGAAATTCAATAAGATTTTTGTATACACAAACAGTGGTTACTCCTGGGTTCAAAGGGAATAAATACACAATAAAAATATGAGGACATACAATTTTTATGTATTAAGGTGTAAACTCGCCTAACTATAACTCTTTTTTGTGAAAAGTAGCAAGAAAAATAAATCTTGCAATAAAAAGAACTAATGTTACAATGTATTATTCAAGAAAATCCTGACTATTTCAATATTTATTATGTTCAAATGACATGACGTACGCCTAAATCGTGGTTTTGCCAGATTTGTCTTAACCAATGAGAAACACTTTCGAGTTTGTCACAATTGCGCGTGCGCGTGGAGTTGATAATTTTTGTGTGAATACTCTCAAGAGATACTGTAGCCAATATTTGGCACTTTATCGCTTTTTTTTCAGCTTTCGATTCAAAATAAAAATTACCGATTGTTTCGGTATGGGTAGGTTCTGCAATAGTCTCGAATCGAAATATCTTATTTAAATTCGCAAGATGCTGAATTATATCAATATAAGATGGGTTTTATCAATAAAATCTTTCATATTTCCTCAGATGAAGTTATTAGTTGGGTCGTATAATGGGGTGTTGCGTAATTATATGTTTAGAATTGACTGAATGTAATAAACTTAAAAAGAAACAACTTGTTAGAATTCTTAAAGATCTTGAATTTCTTGTTTTAACAATACTAAACATGGGTGGATTTAAGGGGAATTTTACTTTTTGAGAAAATTCCACTTTTATAGGGGAAAATCATGTTTTCAAAGCCATCAGAGAGCTTGCACCCCAAAGTTTTCCAGTATGTACCCCCAGGGTTCACCATCTAAATCTGCCCATTATAATAAACCATAAAAATGTAGTTCATTAAAAAGATATTTTAAAGGAAATTCAATAAGATTTTTGTATACACAAACAGTGGTTACTCCTGGGTTCAAAGGGAATAAATACACAATAAAAATATGAGGACATACAATTTTTATGTATTAAGGTGTAAACTCGCCTAACTATAACTCTTTTTTGTGAAAAGTAGCAAGAAAAATAAATCTTGCAATAAAAAGAACTAATGTTACAATGTATTATTCAAGAAAATCCTGACTATTTCAATATTTATTATGTTCAAATGATATCACACAGAAAGCAATTTACATAAAAAATCATTAACAAGACAAAAGGAATAATTATTAGAGTAAATTTTTTTTTATAAAAAGCTTATGCCTCTGTAAATTAAAGTTTGTAGATTTGATGAAATAAAAGTTAATGACACATATTTTATTCCTTAAAGCTTTTAAAATTTCATTCATAAATATTTCAAGTAAACCATATCTCAAATCAAAATATTTGATATTTAAAAATCTGAACTATATCAAGAAATTTTAAATGATTTTGATGATAAAATATTTTTTAATGAATATTACTCTGTTCTTTGTTTTGATTTTTAAGTGATACATAAAACTACAGCATGTAATAAGTTGCCATAATATTTTGGTCGACCAAAAGTTTGTCCAACCTTTGGTAAGAAAATTTTTTTAATTTCAAAATAAAATCAGATTGAACTGGAACAATTTATAGAAAAATGTCAGCTCAATATTGTCATCTGTACAACTAAATATTGCAAAGCTGTGTCTGAGATGACACAAGGATCTTTCAGTTGGACACTCTTCTGATGAGACAACCGAGAAAAGTTTGTTATTGATGTTCCAAAGAAACATTCAAAAACAAACCTCACTCGGTTTTAAGTTGTTTTCTTTCTTCTGAAATGAAACAATTCTTTTAAAATAACAAGGTTAATTACTATATTTCCACAGGCACGGATTCAGAGGGGTGGCACATTGGAAATTGCCTCCCCCTAGGAACCCGAAATTGGGTTCTCAACATGAGTTAAAAACCTAATTTTACTGGTCAAATTTTCAAAATTTTTCTGGGGGAGGACCCCCTCACCCCAATATTGCCCAAGGGGATCTTGTCTGGAAAAGTGCCCCCCATTGGATTTGCGCCTGTATTTCCAACACATTTCCAAACTTAGCACATTTTACAACAGATTCACCTTTAAGAATTGTTGATGATAATTGAATGCTAACAATAGAAGGAACATAATATCTTGTTTACCCAAAATTAAGTAAAACTAAAATGTAATGAAGCAAAATTGATTTAGGATGGAAAACTAGCCCTGGTCTCCCCTATTGAAATCATAGAATAAGTTTAGAATTTCTTAAAACATTAATTGCATACTTGCCAACTGTCAGCAGAAAAGAAATTATGGAAAATTAAGACCCCAAATATAGAATTAATTTGATTGAAAATTTTCACACACTCAACATCCACTTCTAATGTTATTGAACACAACTAAAAGGATAGGAGTGCCGTGGTGGAAACCAAAAAAAGGGCTCCACAAATGGAGACAACAGCTGTAAAATGAACAAATGTCGGCCACTTACCTCCATACCTAGTAACCCCCAGTGATGTCTGCATAAATTTTACGAGACAAAGACCACTAATTTTTAAGTTAAATTTTTTTTATTAATTCTTAAGTGCTACATATTTTATTTACTTAATCTATATTAAAAACTATGATGAAGAAAACTCCTCTCGCAAGGTTACTTTTGAGAAATCAAAAGATTAAATAACTTTTTTAAAGACTCATGATACCATATTTTAAAAATGCAATAGATGAAAGCACCACAAAAACAAAAGCAGTTTCAATTAGTGTTCTAAAAATAAAACATCAAAAGATTAAATAATTTTTTAAAGACTGATGATACCATATTTTAAAAATGTAATAGATGAATACAACCACAAAAACAAAAGCAGTTTCAATTAGTGTTCTAAAAATAAAACATCAAAAGATTAAATATTTTTTTAAAGACTGATGATACCATATTTTAAAAATGCAATAGATGAAAGCACCACAAAAACAAAAGCAGTTTCAATTAGTGTTCTAAAAATAAAACATCAAAAGATTAAATATTTTTTTAAAGACTGATGATACCATATTTTAAAAATGCAATAGATGAAAGCACCACAAAAACAAAAGCAGTTTCAATTAGTGTTCTAAAAATAAAACATCAAAAGATTACATAATTTTTTAAAGACTGATGATACCATATTTTAAAAATGTAATAGATGAATACAACCACAAAAACAAAAGCAGTTTCAATTAGTGTTCTAAAAATAAAACATCAAAAGATTAAATATTTTTTTAAAGACTGATGATACCATATTTTAAAAATGCAATAGATGAAAGCACCACAAAAACAAAAGCAGTTTCAATTAGTGTTCTAAAAATAAAACATCAAAAGATTAAATAATTTTTTAAAGAGACTGATGATACACCATATTTTAAAAATGCAATAGATGAAAGCACCACAAAAACAAAAGCAGTTTCAATTAGTGTTCTAAAAATAAAACATCAAAAGATTAAATAATTTTTTAAAGACTGATGATACCATATTTTAAAAATGCAATAGATGAAAGCACCACAAACACAAAAGCAGTTTCAATTAGTGTTCTAAAAATAAAAATTGCATCACCAAGGAATAGTCCAATTAATTTAAAATTTTCTTATTATTTGAAGCTGCATAGGTGTCTATTGAATTGTCAGGGTTTGAACAATATAGTGCTGTCCTTTAAAATAAAACCCACTCCATAATGTACCGTAAAAAACCATCAAGATATTACTTGAAATAATATGAAATTCTCATTTACCCTGTCTTTCCATGCAATTTAGAGTGGCAGGGAATGTAAAAACAAGTCAAAGAACAGTTTATTTATTAATTTAGTTTTTTGAAATGCTGAAAATGTCAATTTTGGGAAAAAAACATGGCTTTTTTAGGGTACATGGGTTTTTTTTAAGGAAAATTGGTTTGTTTTAAAATTCTGACTTAATTGTCTGCCAATTTGTAACGGAGAGATGGAATTAAACTACTAAGCACTAAAATGTAGGGGAGGATGAGCAGTTACAACACTATTTTGTTCGATTTAATTATCATGTTTTTTAAGCTTTTAATGAAGGAAAAATGAAAAAGTGGGTTTTTTAAAGGACAGCACTATATGTGTGGTCTTCAGTTACAATGTAGTTATCATTAAGAACATTATTTATTAAATCAAATTTCTCTTCATCAGTTGGTTTAGCTAACTTCACATTCTTTTTTCTTTGTTTTCTGGTTGAAAAAAATCTTTGTTGTTTGTCTATTGTTTTGTTAGAAGCAGTTACGTTTTTATTCTTCATAGGCACATTAGCAGTTTCTGTAGTTATTGAATCGTTTAACATTGTAATTGTGTAGGAAGCTCTATTGACGTGATCTTTCGTTGCTACAAGGGCATCCCTATTGTTACAGTTTTTTATCTTTTCCCAAAGTTCCTCAGTTTTTTTAAGTAGATTAGATTTTAAGACTTGAATATTTTCTTCTTCACTATTTATAGATTTCATTATAAAGGCACTTCTTAAACAAGGTTCCTCATTATCTAAATCAGAAATGATGGGAGATTCATTTCCTTGATGCTTGAGACTTGAGGCATTTCCTTGGGAAAGGTTCTTTTCTTGATCCTTTTGGAATAACACCACCAAATGAACATGCTTGCAAATGTTAGTTGAAAGCAAACCATCAGGGCAGTTACAATGATAAGAATGTAAGCATACCCCACATGGCTGGCAATTGATTCTGCAGTTCTGTCGGCACTCAGGTTGCTTCGTTACTTTATAGGCAACTTTATGGACAAGGTTAGATTGTTCTTTGGATTTTGCAGAATCAACATACCACGTTGTTTCCGTTGATTGTTTAACTAAATTCTTTGGCAAAATTATAGCCTCTTTATGACGCTTATTGATTTCATTTACTTTCCACGTAGTTTTACCTTTTTCCAGCTTGACTAGTCGTTTTGCAGCCAAGTCTTGGGATACTTCAATGAGGATTGACAAACATTTGTCAACCCTCTTGCCTTGTTCACCCTTAAAGTACCCATCTCCATACTTCAAAATTTTGTGAAAGGCTTCTAAAAACATGTTGGTGTTTATACCCGAAGCAACTCTGTGGCATTTTGCCCATTGGGTCTTTATGTTACACCATTCAGCACTAAAATAGTTGAAAAACTCAAACGTAAGAGGATTTTCTTGCAGTTGTTCCATAAAGTTTTTAAGAAGCTTTTCAAATTCTTCTTCCTCCCCTTCCTCGAGGATTGTACAAAGGGCCTTGTATACCATTTCTTGGGTTTTCTGGTCTTTGATTTTTTTTAAGTTTCTCGACCAATCTTGGTGCACGTGCCAGTTGCACAGTAATTTCTTACTTCCACTTTGGAAGACTTGCTCCCAGCTATTGTAGTATTGGGGGGCCTTGTCTGACATGAAAAATTTTGGTCTGACATTTGCCCTCTTCTTAATCTCCGCGAAAAAACATTTTAAAACTGAGGAATTTTCTCGGTTTGACAAGAGAAACGCCACTGGAATTCCTTCTCGGAACTCATCCAAAACCATGACAGTTATAAGATTAAAATCGTGAAGAGTTGTGCCATGCGTTGCATCCATGCAAATGAAGTTAGATCCAAATTTTTCAAACATGGCTTGTTGAAACTTGGTCATGACACCGAGGGCAAAGTCATTTTTTCCCAATGCACTTGACTTGCTGAAGGGAATGCTTTGCTCCTCTTCCCCTTGCTGCTTATAAAGCACAATATCCTCTTCATATTCCTGGACGTATGAATCAACACTGTAATGGTCATTGGTATGTCTTGCAATTTGATCGATTCCATATGCCCTAGCTATATTTTGCAGATCCTTATTTGTCACTAGATGTTTCCGTTCTACATGAATGGTGGGGGTGGAAAACATGTTTCTTTTAACTCGCGAATGAGATACTCCCATAGATAATTGACTGGCGATCAGAGTTTTTTCACTATTGGGTAATGGTAGGTGGGCCAATTTTAAATCATGCCCATGATGGAGAGCCTGCACAACTACTTTCACTCTATTTGTTTCGTAATCAATAGTGGCTTTCATCGTGGCAGGGCATTTGAATCCTATTTTTTTGGTCCCTTGAGATTTAGTTGCTCTTAATCTTTCTTTCTTGGGGGAAAACTTTCCAGATCTATTACACTCAAAAAATTCGGTTCTTCCTTTTGCTGTTTTATTTTTCGTTGCAACTTTGTAGAAAGCTTTTGTTTCTTTTTCGAAGTCTTCTTTCCAAATTTTAAAGTCTGAAAGAAAACAATAAAAATTTAAAATCTTATAAAAAATCAATTAATTCATCTTTTATTTCAAAAAATTGAAAAATAAGAATTGGAAGTTTTCTATTTACCTATTTAAAATTTGGGTTGAATATTGTATATTTATGAATACTTTTATCCAGTATCCTTTATACAGTTATCTTATAATATTAACACATTTCTTTATCCCGATATCATTTGTCTAGTAAAAGTGTTTAATTGTCTATTTACAAAGTAACATGATACAAATTAAAGTAACACTAATATAATATATTCTTCTAAATAATAATAATAAGATTCTAAGATATCATAGCGGCCAACATTTGAAAACATAAATTAGGGAGATTGTGAGAAAATCTCCCGAATTTTTGTAAACAAATTAGGGAGATTTTTACGACTTCTAACCTTGTTAGAAATACAGTACTACTCTAAGACTTAAAAGTAAAAAAAATTTTAAATAATACTATGTAAGGATTCTTACAACAGAAATACTACTTAAACGTTTTTATTACCTTTTACTATTAATTTTTATCATAAAAACATGGCAAAAAAAGCTTGCCTACATCATTTTTAAACATTGCCCACATTTTAAACTTGCCCCTAGGCTATTATCGATCGGTTTCTTAGACACTCGCAATTGGAAAAACGAAAATTACCGAGAAAATCCTCAAACTTGATTTATAAAGAAATTCGGGAGATTTAATACTTTTTCGGGATACCGGGAGATAACAGTGAAATTCGGGAGTCTCCCGAAAAAATCGGGAGAGTTGGCCGCTATGAGATATGGATAGACTTGTAAAACTGTGTCTTCTTATAAATCTAAAATTCTCCAGAAGTTCAGATCTAAACAATAGTCGCACAGATTTGGCTTAAAATATATGAATAATGTCAAAGGTTTTTCTCGTGGCGGTCAGACTGCAACAATTTATTTGGATAAATAGGAAGTCAAATCTAATATTGCATGCATGATGGATATACCCAAAGGTAAATTTTAGCATCGTAGTTTGCAATCATCTGCATACAATCATAATACATGCAAGGATGTGCAAGGATCATAATACATGCAAGGATCATAATACATGCAAGGATCATAATATACATGCAAGTATACAACTTGTGTGGAGTAGTCCAAACATCCTGTACGTGTATACATATCACTTACCTAACCACTGGAAGGCACTAAACTGCCACAGCATAGATAATTAAAAGAAATTATTATTTCTTTTATAGTTGAGTACAAGTAAGTAAAGAGGAATTGCAGTAGTAGATCCTTGAAAGGACACAGGATGTAGATAAGGTGCTTACCTGAATTTTATTGTCAGTCGCAACTCCCAAAAACAACTGGTAGGCTTGTTTATTCAGCTACTAACCATAGGCGGGAATATTTCCTTGCAGAAACATCAACCAAAAAACGGTTATGATTGGTGCCCCAAAATGAGGTCATCAAACATAACCATCATTTGGTAACGAAAACAATTAAAAACACTTTTCAATACATCCTGTGACCTGGAACATGGATAGCGTGAAATAATTCTCTAATCAGGGGTAGATCCAGGTTTTGTTTTTTGGGCCCTTTTTTGGTGCTAGCTTTATTTCAGTACATTGTTATCTGAACATTTATCTCTTGATAGAAAAATATTTTCTTTAACTTTATGAAGAAATAAACATTTTCCAGACTTAAAATTATCGATAGAAACCATAAGGTGCAATAAATTCTTTAAACTTAGGAATAAAAACACATCGATTGTGAATTAACTGTTTAGTTTTTATGATTTAATATAAAAAGCAAATTTTAATAAGAGAAAATTCTGTGTAGAACAATAGAAAATTTTTTAACACTGCCTGCAATATCAATTTTTTACCATTGTTTTGCAAGCATACAATTTAAAAATTTTCAGTCTCTTCCCCACTGAAATCACTCATAATTTCATCTATTTAAAAAAAACTTCCACACAACGCAGATTAGAGATATTTATAAATAATCTCCGCGGTCCTAGCTTCGATACCATGCGAACTAACTCTGGACAAAAACTGTTACACTGCAAAGGAGGAGGGGTCTCTGGGACTCCTGAAAAAGAATTTGTGGAATTTCCATACAAGTCGCACTTGTCAAAACTTGCTGATACGAAAGGGTCAGGGCCAAGGTCACGAAAGGTGTTGGAAGCTAGTGAAAGAATCCATTCAATTTGACCAAGCATGTGGTGGGGGGAGGAGGAAAATGTTGTGGAGTCTTGGTGACCCCACAACCCCTGCTACGGGTTAAGGAGGGGGAATTTTGTTAAGGGGCAGCAAAAGGGCCCCAGTTTTGTCTGGATCGACCCCTGCTAACATTGAGAGTAAATAAAATTTGACAATGTTCAAGTTTTGTGGAAACCCAGTACAGCTTTAGAAAGAGTCCTCCAGTTGCTATGTTTACCCACAGCTCCAATGATGACCAACCACCATTGAGATCAATTTTATTATGTAAATGGATCTAATAAAAAAATAGTAATCTATTAAATGTTATTATGCAGGGACTAATCCAGGATTTTAAACTTAACCCCCATTTTTGTGAAAAGCTTAAACATCCTTTTAATTTTTGTAAAAAATTATAAAAAAATTTTACAATAATGAAAAGCTTTTACAAGTTTTCTGAAAGGGGAACTATAAAATTAATGAAAACAGCATTAAATTACTTATTGCTACAGTTTTATAGCAATTTAAAGACTAATTCAACCATTAACAATTCGTCTATCATTATAAAACAGTTTTAGAATTTTTGTGAAGGTGCCGTTTTTGCAAGTACATTTTATCAGGGATGAGTTTGTCTAAAGATGAAAAAAGAGGAAAAAGCGCGTGAGCTTAGTCGTGTATAATTTTTTTAAGTGCGTGAAACAAATAATTTTAACGAGACAAATTTTAATTTACCTGGGTTATATTTGGGAGGATTTGAAGAACTTTAAACTGGCATTAAACTAGTCATTAATATAGTGTAGAGTCTAGATAAAATATCTTTAAACAAAGAAAAATAAATATTTCACATTATCTTCATTGCATGAAAGTAACTAAAAGCAGATGTAAATTTAGGAAATCAGTTAAATACTAACATAATTTATTGATTACTTAAAATATAATTAAATTACTGAATTTTTTTACCAATATAGTTTTTGCTAGGGGAAGAAAAAAGACAAATATATTTTTAAAAGTATTATTTTAATCTCAAATCATATCATATATCTAATACAGGTTAGAATCTAACACAATTTAGAAAACTGAATTATCTTAAGTTGCTTCTCAAAGCGGCCTTTCAAAAATTTTACAACTTAGAAAAACCTCATAAAGTTGAAAATACTGACTAAACTCGATAAAACGCAATTCTTAGGGACTAGGCTGCTCTGACACAACACTCAACAGGGATTCGACCCGTAAGAAGCAGTTGCGGGAAAAACGGAAAACTTTCGCGAAAAATTGCTATTTTTCTTACTTCCGGACTTGTTGGCTTCTGACTACGGTAAAGTTGTTTTTTCTACATCGCAATAACAACGCAATAAAAAGCCGACTTCACCTTAACGTCCGCGGCCGTTCAAGAAAGCATCGTGGGAGAAACGGTACACTCCGCGAGCAAAACGGAGCTTACGCGAGAAATTGCAATTTCCCGACTTTCGCGATTTTGATTTCGTAAAATCGCGATTTTGCGGAAGAAACTAATACCCGAAAGATGAAAAATTAATAAAAAGCGGAAGTAGCGGAATAAATGAGAAAAGGCGGAAAATCGCGTTTCGGCGTAAAAAACTCATGCCTGATTTTTTGTGAAGGTGCCGATAAACGGTACCTAGATTGCCCTGCATTAGTCCCTGTTATGGTACTCTTCTAGAATCTCGGCGCAAATCTAGTCAAGCAGATTTTTTAATGACAGTTCACACATGACCTTCCGAAACGAGAATAATGGTTACCAGCGGTTTCATCATCATTGGCGACTTTATCCCTTGCATCGGGATTCTGGAATAGTACTGTTATTATATTAGGATCTGATAAAATTAATAACACTTAGATCTCAAGGGTGGTCGGTCATCATTGGAGCTGTGGGTAAACATAGCAACTGGAGGACTCTTTCTAAAGCTGTTTCTAGAACCCCTAGTAATACTGCACAGAGTACTAGAACAGAGAGTCCAAGGCCATAGGCGGACCTGGAAAAAGTTGTAACCTTCCCCTAAACTTAATCAAATTTCCAGGTTAGTAGGTTCGGGCACTTTTTCCAGGTCCGGCCATAGGCGCTAATGGAAATTTAAAAGTTGGATGGGTTGGGGGCTTTTTTGGTGCTGGGATCACATCAACGTCACGAGAGGTGGAGAAAAACAGTAATATTTTATAAGGGGAGAAAATTGAGCTTTTTTTATGGTAAAAAACAATGTCCTTTTTGGGTTACACCTGTCCAGTGGCGGCCCGTGAGTTAATTAATAGGTTGTTCACACCAATTATATAAAAAATAAAATTTCCATTAATTTAATCCATTTATGTCATAAATGGCATCTTTAAATTCTCTTTTAAAGTCCCTTTCTTTTCCTTCTGTAACTTGGACAATGGTCATCAGATGAGGTTTATTTCAACTTTTTTCCAGTGGCAATTGAAAAAAATACAGATGCTTTATTTCAAACACGGAAATTTTACTTAAAGCCATCATTTAAAAATCATCCTAATTAATAACAAGTATTAAAATATTTTGATGAAAAGATTTAAATTGTATTTTAAGAGTGTTCTTACTCGTACTTTCCAATTAGCCGATAAAATCACTTTTATCAGACGTCAAAAAAGAAAGCTGTACCTCAAAAGTGAAAGCCTCGGCACACTAAATATGTGCTAACGGAGATCTCCGGCGCGTTGCCGTAAGCTCAAATGATCTCCGGCGAGCGTTCGGGGTTTCCTCGGATTCTCATATTTTTTTCGCTCACACGTGCGTAAAGGGAAAGAAAAATAAGAGTTCAATCTTTTTTCGATTTTTTTCGTGTTTCCGGTAGTAAATTTTTCTTTTTGAGGAGAGAAGGGGGGAGAGAAACATAATTCTAAGCATAAAAAGAAATTGAGAATAAATTTCCATTGATATTTATTTATCTTTACATTTGATTTTTGTTCTACTTTTTCAGTGGGTGTTCACGTGCTCCTATGGACGAGCCGCCACTGCACATGTCACAGTGTTAAAAACACTGCTGTGCTTTTTACTATCAATTTTTGGTACTCTTCAAGCGGCTATGAAGTTGCCAATAATGATGCAACCAGCTCGAAACGGAATATGTTTCGGAAGGTCATGTGTGAGCTGTCGCCAAAAAATCTGCTTGACTAGATTTGCACCGCGATTCTAGTATTTTTAATGGCATTTATTACATGTTTTCATCACATAAATAGCAATTAGGAAATCAAAATATGTGTCAGAATACTAAGAATGTAACATGAGTCACATGGAATTGCCCAAAAACATATTGAAGGTTAAATTAGTAATAAGTAAAACTGTTTGATCTTGAGCCTTACTGTTCCTGTTTGATCTGATTACTTACCTTTGTAGTCACTGAATTCTTCTATTTTCTCCTCAGACACTATATTGTGATCGCCATTTAAATGGCTCAAAAACTTTACAGAAGAATTAGCTTTGAACGAACATCCATCTTCGCAACACACATATGTATCCTTCTTCACGCTGGAACTGCAAGAAGAACATTGTCTTCTGTGTCTATAAAATGAAGTCTTGGATTTAAAATTACTACCGCATAAACACAAGATATCCATTTTTCTTTTGGAACATAGAACACCAAGCGCAACTGAACCGATCACAAGTAAACAAGAATACAAGAAACAACCAAAACAACTCAATTTCAGTAGCCAATATTTTGATTTTCTTTCGCGCCTCAAAACACTCTAACAGCGTAATAACCTGGTAGGGTTGCAACAGATGAGAGTTTTAACACAGACACGGGCACGCTCTCTCTCATTGGCAAGAGAAGTTAAGGGGCGGAGCTTTAGGAGCTGGCGAAACCACAATTTAGGCGTACGTCAATACATGGAAAAGCCTGATGTAGTACTACGGCGCGGTTGCTTGATCGTTTCATTTTATTCGATCTTGTTCTATATATAGCTCCGTCCTGTTTCTTTATATAGATGGCTATTCAAGGTATTTCTTATCGGAAATAAATTTGGTGATTTTGAGTTAAAGAAATGTGATAAAAAACCTTAAGTTATTCTGTATTTCATTTCAATTTTTTGTTCAGAATGCGAGTTTATTGTCTTTCATTTATTTCACGCTATAGCGTCATAATTTATTTTTGATGCAGAAAAATTCGTGAGCGAGATATGAGGGTAAATATCAACCCGTTTTAGAGGGTAATTCCAATAAAACTGCATATCTCCAATAAGATACTAAGTTTGCTTTCAGCCAGACCCATTTCTGATAAGATTAACTCCACTCAAAGCGGGTATCGAGGAATTTGGACTAGGGAGAATAGCGGAACCTAAAGCAGGGGTGCAGAATATGTCCAAAAGGCCCGAACAGTTTTTGGGGAAAATTTAGGCAGTTGTGGGGAAATTTTTGCCCAAGTTTATAAAGAAAAAACTTCACAAGTCACAGTTGTTATAAGTAACATATATTTTCGGGTTGCTACCAAAAACACATCCTCCAAATTCAACGTAAGTTAGGCGACATCTACGGATCTACTCTAAAAAAGCGAGTTTTATCTAATGAATATTGAAAGTTGGCTTTTCCTTGCGTTCAGTTAGTGATACGCAAGAAAAACTACGTATCTATGATGAGAGTGGTGAATTTCATTTAAAATAGCGATCTTTTTCAATCATAACTAAATTTTTGATTTATAAAATTAGGATAAAGAGGAGAGTTTGAGCTCTCCCTCCGATTTGAGAAAAACGTTTTACAGTTTATATTTTAAGACTAGAGACATTTTTGAGCTAATGCGACAGGACTATATTAATTCCTTAAAAATTTAAATTTATGTACCATTTAGTAATTTTTGAATTTTTTGAAAATAATACTTCGTAATTTAGTATTAACATAACCCCTTCCCAAAAGTACCTAAGGCGACATAATACCTGCTCCTCTACTGAGTATTTGGTTTGATTAAGTATTTGGGCTGATCCAGGTTTGATTGCTAGGGAGGGGCTCCAGGATTTTTAAAACATCTCCAGTAGCAGAAACTGTGATGTTTTTGAAAACATTGAAGGATAATATGCATTTTTGGTCATAAAACATTAAAACTACACATTAAAGCATTTAAAAGCTTCAAAATTACGATTTTTGTAGAAATTCTTTTCGGATGTCATTTTATTCAATAACCGTGAGCTCTTCTGGGGGGCACGTGCCCTCGTGCCACCTCCTGGATATAGTTCCTGGTTTTAGTTCTTGGTCAAATGAAATGACATCATTTTTTCTTTATGTGACTCGTTTTTTAGTTTATCCAGATTGACGACCTGTGTATGCAATCAAATTAATCCCTATCTCTGTATAGGGCTTCACAACTCGGACGTGTGAAGTCAAACACAGGGTTATAACACTCCATAGACTGTAAAGCAGATCGACTGATATTTCCCTACATTTGACGTTTCAAGTCTAAGTTGTTGGGCCATTTAAATAGAGGGTCTTTACCAAACGCATAAGTGGAAACGGTCCTTAAATCCGATTCGGCTCATAGTTCTAAAAGACTTAAATGTGAAGAGAGCTTTAGAACATGTAATATCCAGAAAGCCAATGTATCTCCACAAAGCAAGCTATACCAAAGAAATACCAACACACTATCAAGATATATTCAGTTACACCCCACCGACCCAATTGAGTGACAACTCCCCTCAACGAGACACTGCACAAATCGATCTTATTCATCCCCCACTTCAGTATCGGGGAACCCCGCTGCTCACCGCTCTTCAGATTGAAAAGAATTCAAATATTGATAAGCCCAAAAGTCAACGGAAGGGACACTATACCTCCCCCTCTCATGTTGTGTAAAAAGAAGTGATGTCATGACAGTTGTGACTCGTTCCTGAAAGAAGGTGTTTTCTCCAGAGCCAGAAAGCATTCTTGATTTTTTTTTAGTTTGTTAGTTTGACAAAGGGAAATCTGAATCTCCTCTGAATAACTTGAAAAAATTAATTTGGCCAACCGCCTTAAGTAATTCTACAGCTTGATTTGATATTTTCAGATTTGAAATTGAAGTAACTCAGGAAGGGTGTCAAATTTATGTTAATCTTAACAAAATACCAAAATAGTGATTGTGTTAAGAAGGGAAATATCAATACAGAAAGATAATATTCGTAAAAAGAAACATCCAGACATCAACGTCAAACAAAAACTATCAGTCAAACACTTAATTTTCTGTTTTTAATATGCTAATTAGTTGTCCTCGTTGAGTTCTTACACTTGAAATAAAAACACCTCACTTGTAGTATACAATCACAGGCGTTTATATAAGCAGAACTATGTACAGCTTCGGTTTAAAAATATCCCTCATTGCTTTTGATATCGTAAATAATTCTTAACCTTCTCAAAATATTACAAGAAGCTCAAAGCCATTATTCCACTTTTTAAAATTAAAACAGAACTATAATCTCTGTTGCCACTCACATTTTAATAAGTTATGCATAAACAAAGATAATAATCAACGGGAAGAGAGTCCATTTGACACTTTAATGTTAGATAGTTAACTTAATCACTTAATCAACACCCTCAAATTCATTTATTAGAAAACAAACAAATAAATTACAGGTGAACTTCAATTATCTGAAACTCCAACTATTCGAATCGCCGATCATCCCAACCACTTTCAGAATTCAAACCTACACTTTTAAACTTCATGTCAGTGTTTAAAAAACCGAAGATCTTTAGAACATTTAATAAAGGCATCAACAAAGATTTAGTTAGAAAATGCAGTATTCAAATGTTTTTTGCAGTCAAGTTCTATGAAAACCCCTATTTCGGGTCCGATTCTTTGTGAAAAGGCTAAGATGTTAGCTCAGATGCTTGGTTTTCCTTACATAAAATCAAGTAACGGTTGGCTAAGAACCCTATTAAGTAATTTTTCGAGAAAAAATCCAATTATCTAAATTTTTGATTATCCGAATTGGGTCCGGTCCAAATTGATTATGGAGTTTTACTGTAATTTTGTAGCATTCTTTAAAATGTCGTTTCGTTTGGATTTTCATTTCCTTCTATTTGTTATGGGTTAAGCGTCTATTATTTTTCCACTTACCAACAGCTAGTTATTTTAGATAATGCGTGGGGTAATAAATTCGGACGATTTAGAACTATTCTCAACACTTTTGTTTATCATAATCACCCCTTCAAAATTTCCTAAAGAAAATAAGAACTATAGAACTGTATATTATAGAATAAGAAAAAATAGTTAAACTTATATTTTAAAGCAATATTTTGATACAAATACCTAGTATTAACTTATCTATAATTTCAACTTGGAAGCCCAGTGGCAACTTAGGATATAAAAGTATTTCTTATTAGGAAGGAGATGATAGCCATTTTTTTTCTCTACGAATAATCGTTTACCGCCTTTTGTTACCACCTCTTCCTTTTAATTGCTCTTTTTAATTTTATGTCGTGACATCATTGAGTAAATTATCTCTATTTCAAGTTGAATAAGATTGATGAATAAATTTTTACACCCGCAAAAAATATTTTAATATTTTTGACTAAATATAAAAGTGCAAATCCCCTTTTAAAAAATATTATCAAGAGAGAGTAATTAGAACTCAACTACAATATTGTACTTGAGTTCCAATCACTCTATGTTTAATTTTGTCTGATCAGGTCTGATCCGAAAACTGAACCAATCAATGGTTTCGAGGATGCTTGAGATCCCCTTCGTCAGTATAAGTTCCAACAGTCTGACGGAGAATATAAATAGAAAAAATATACATTACAGTTACAGTGAGCACACAAGAGACACAACAAATCATCAAGTTACATGTTCGGGTACAGAGAGTCAAAAAGTAATGTATATTTTTTATATTTATATTCTCCGTTAGACTGTTGGAACTTATGCTGACGAAGGGGATCTCAAGCATCCCCGAAACAATTGTCTATTTTAATGTTTTTAAGTTGCAAATAAAAATCGTTGTATTTTAAATACATTCATATTTTGCAACGTATTGGATTTTTATTTACTGATAACTGAACCAATCGTTTGAAAAATTTCATTTGAAATAATTTTTAGTTGGGAAAATCTTAAAAACACATTTGTTTAACATTCTTAAGCATTTAGTTAAAATCCTTACGTAACAACTAAATAAGTTTTTTTTTATCGAACTTAATTTTTATATGATAAGTTGAATAAAATGGATGCGTGCAGTAGAAATTATTCCTTTGAAGCATAAAACCATATCTTTTGAAGTCACGTTCAAACACGTACCCTAAAAATAATTCTGACAATATTTAACCACAAAATTTTTCCCCTTGACAAACCCTAATATAATCTACATTAACTGTAACCACTAATGTCAAAGCAACCGCAAAACCCCGTCTCTTCGTCACGGATGAGAGACATGCGTGGGGGGGAAGAGCACACAGTATATGTACCTATGTGTCGAAAGGACAGCCCTCCCCATTCACTATAGTATTATTCCTTTGAGAGTTCCTGTGTCATTCAGAGTCAACATCGTTCTCCTGTAGAGAAGTACTTTGCATTGAGGGGATGGGAGGATGATTGTGTTGTGCATTTTGTCGAATTCAGAAGTAGGGATGAAAAGGGATTATATTTTGGAGGGTGTATGTGGAAGAGATGTTTATGCTATGGTGCAGTGGGGATTGTATCGTAACTATCAGGATAACTAGTGGAATTATATTTTGTTGAGTAGTCGTTTAATGTTTCTGGATGGGAAATATTTTGATGAGTGTGGTATTGTATATAGTTATCCATTAAACATAATGTGTAGAGGTTATTTGAACAAAAATGGGTATAAACCGTATATAATCAACAGAGTTAGATGATCTCTTAATATTTTAATGTATTTACTTCTTATTA
Source organism: Tetragnatha versicolor (assembly GCA_024610705.1). Lineage (NCBI taxonomy): Eukaryota > Metazoa > Arthropoda > Arachnida > Araneae > Tetragnathidae > Tetragnatha > Tetragnatha versicolor. Next base: position 52,010,215 of record JANDEH010000004.1, on the reverse strand, counting down.
CTTGATATTTTATCAGAGAAATTATTGATAAAATTTTACTTAAAATAATTCTAAAAAACAACATATTCATATATTTAGTGAAGTTGTTTTAAACATTTAACCTTTAAAAAAAACTTTTGTTTAGCTTTTTTTAAATTATTTTATTTTTATGCGAAAATACATTGTTTTAAAATGAAAAATATATGTTTTCATAAGAGATATCGAACTATGGAAAATACTATTATCTTTAATATTTTTTTCATTAAGAGAACGCTTTAATTTCTAATTATTTATTATTTCAACAATGTCGAAGAAAAATGTAAAATATATAATCCCGGACACAAAGATAAAATGGCGCAAATAAAATTTAGGAACAAACAAAAAAATCCTTTATTTTTCCCAATAAATACATTTAATAATGGATCCCTGTTCAACAAATTTGACCTTCAAAATATTTTCCTTGATGAAAATAGTCATTTCTTATAGAATTTGGGTCGCTGATTACGAAAATCTCCATGAAAATTCTCAATTGACTCAGGATTTTCGGGGAACAGCCCCTCCCCCTTTTTACGTTTTTCGACGACTTAACTTAAAACTCGATTTTCAGGGTCAAAAAGCATTGTTTTAGTCTTCAAATTGCCCCCAGGGGACAAAAAAGGTTCAAATTTATAAAATAGGATAAATTTATGACATAGGGATAGGTTTAAAGGGTAATTACCCCCCTAAAAATTAAAAAAAAAATAGCTCGCTATTTTTTCCTCTTATTTTTTACGCAATTCCCGTTTGAAAGGTCCTAACCCTTTGCCAAGGAACCAAATTTGATGACAATATGCAGCAATAATTTTTACTAAACGCGGCTGAGGTGTTAGCCTCCCAGAAGCCCCCGCGGAAGAGTTCGGAAGACTTCCAGAATCGCGAAGGCGCTCACGAGCTCTGGAATTAATATTGATGATTTTGATAAGATTACAAATGACGTTTTTCTTATATTTTGGCTCTATCCTAAGTAGAAACTCTTAAAATAAACACTTAATCTGAGGTGAACATTTAATTAACTAAATTTTTTGAAACACACACAAATATTACTTTTAAAAATAAAATTTAGAAATTTTGGAAAATTTTCAAAATATACACAAAATAAGAAGCAATTTTGGGAAATTATTTTTCATTCATTTCTATTAGAACCTAATGTTGATTTCAAATAACATTTTATGAAAATGAAATGGTATGTAAAACGTTAAGCTAATAAATAACAAGGAATACCAAGGAAGGTTTTAAAAAGAATTTGTGAATAACGTAAACATGTTATTATACTATTTCATGACTGAATGTAAATAAAATTAGAAACTGATGATGTTATAAATCCAACAAGTTCTTTTATAATGTTATTTGTAGTATTTAATTATTAAAACATAATATATTTCTTGCTTTCATAAAATATTTAATAGCATTAATTTATCATTAAATTTATTACCTTTATCAAAACACCTTCAAAGTGATCGAAATGTATTTTCACCTTCTTTTCATCGAAGTTTCCCCCTTGAATTTTATCTTTTAATCTACATAGCACTTAGGATAGTCATTGATATCAGGGAAGAATAAGATTTATTAAGGTTGAATACTTTCGTATGAGTGTTCTTTATCTTTTCAGCGCAAAAATAAAGCTTGAATTTTCTTATCTTTTCAAGGTTCACCTAGTTTCTTTCAATAAAAACCATGAGAGATTTTTTTGATAAGGGGCGAATATATTAATCAAGACGAGAGTTTTAAAAACAATTTTAAATATTAAGGCTTTAACTTGCAACAAAAATTAAAGGTTTTTGTTTTACTGGAAGGAAAATTTGAATTTAAATTACGCATGATAAAAAAAATTTCTATACACTTATTGTAGTACAAATAACTCGATAAACTCTATCACGTCTACACATAATTTCATGGATTCCTAAGAAATATTCGACTTTTAAATATAATTTTATACTTATTATTATACACTTAGTGTTGTGTTTATGCTTTACTTACATTTATTACATTCTCCATTTTTAAAATAATGTCTATATCTATATTTTCCAATAGTTTCAAATGAGATCAAGGCCAGGAATGGGGGAACTGCTTATAATCAGTCTTAAAATATTATTTTTCTGTCCCTTAAGTATCATTTTAAACAGATTCCACATAATATCTAATTAATTATCATTTAAAACCTTATAGGAGAGAGTGGGGCACATTCGCACAAAAAGTGCATTTCGGCATATTTGTCTGGATCTAGATGAGATATTGAAACAAACTCGGATTCAAATGAAAGTTAAGACCTTTCCCGAAATTTTAGAACGATAATTGGTCGCATTCATCTAGAATTTCTAACCTATATCATCAATCTAAAAAACGAGAAATTTCTTGCGAATGTGCCCCATGGGTGGGGCAGTTTCACACACGTCTGGGGCACATTCGTACACATGCAAAAATTATACAATAATTATTTTTAAAAACTAAAAAGTTTATTGCATTTTTAATTAAGGATAATTAAACGAAAAATTTGTCACTTTTACATATTTTTCCTCTAAATTGAAGATTTTTTTACAAAAAGAAAACGGCTTCAGAAAATATTGAACATCTAAGTTTTTGATGAGGAAAACAATTGTAGTAATGAAGAGTATATTGCACATTGACATACTTCACATAATATAATTAGAAAAAGTTTAACCAATATTTTAACTGTCAGGTTTTATTCGAAAAGAAAAGTGAACCAACAGCTCGCTTATTAACACCTTAAATTGATGGTTGGGGAACTTGTAATACGATATTATCCTTTTGTATGAATGTTGAATCATTATTTACTGGGAAAATAAAAGTTTCGTCATTAATTTTAAAGTTTTTCATCATTAATTTTAAATAAGCACCATTCAATTCCAAATTTTCTATTTGACCAACATAACAACATTTTCTTTTTAGTAGCAAATTATACTAAAATAAAATCACTTAAGTCCAAGTCAATTGGTATTAAACAATTATCAGGGACATTTATTTCTTCAATGTTTAAATCTGGGTCTAAATTCCTTAAAACTGAAGCTTTCTTTAAGATGTTATTTTCTATTATCACCAAATTTCGAAACAATTACAATAAAAAACAATTAAACTTCAAGTTATTAAATATACTGCACTTATAAACATATTAATCACTTTCATAATCAAAAATGGGAAAGATGAGGCACATTCGCACTGTCCGAATGTGCCCCATCTTTTGGTGTACGAATGTGCCCCATCTACCAGTTCAAGCTTACCTCGTCCCAACAAGATATTTATAATTAAACCAGGGAAATAAAACCTCTCTAGAAACTTACTTTAGTAGTGCCTCAACTGAATAAAATGCTGAATGTCCACTTGAGAGTTATTTTTGATTGATATTTTCGCCCACAAAATGACAAGAAAACTTACTTTGCTGCTTCTAACGCTAGCAAATTTCTAGTACGCATACAACAAAATGGCTCAGGGCTTTGAAAATTCATGCAGGAGGTGGTAGTCATGCTTCCATCTACTGGTATTTTTTTTTCAGATTTTTAAATTTATAATTAAGGGGAAATGCCGTCTGTCCGAATGTGCCCCATGTGCGAAATAGCCCCACTCTCCCCTGCACATTTGTTTTAAAATGCATTTTTTTTCATTATGCTTTTACTCTCAGTCACAGTGGTAATACACTGTTAATACAGGGTGTTTCAAAAGTTCGTTCCATGGGTTTTATTTGGAACCAACGTCTCCTAAGGTACAGGAAATGAGGTGCGCCCCTTGGTAAGAGACCATATTGAATCCACTGAAATGGTTTACAGCGCCCATAGCGGAGAAAAAAAGAAAGTACAGGCGATAACAGAAATTCAAGGATAATATTGTTGGCAATATCACATTATAGTCTGTGTAATTAGAATAGGCGGTTCGTCACCATGACAACGCAACAGAAATGCAATGGGAAATGACTAGTAGGGAGCCGCCTATTTTATTTACACAGACTATAAAAACGTTAAGAAAAAAACTTCATGGAGATATTCAATTTTCGAGGAGATATTAGCATGTGAAAATAACACCTTGTAGTTGAAGTTAAGTTTTTTTTTTAATTTTCTTATGTGTCCGTGAAACGGACTTTACACTGTTACTCATAATTTCAAAGAATATACCAGTGGTGCCCAACCTACGGCCCGCGGGCTAAATGTGGCCCGCGAGGCTGATCCATGTGGCCCTCGGACTCGTTGAATATTAAACACAAAAACCACTTTCAGAAATCTTCCAAGAAAACCACGACATCGTGCGAGACATTATGGCACTTCCATCTAAAAAAAGAAGATAAAAAAGGAATTCTTCAACATCCGGTAATAATTTTTTACTTCTCTGTTTTAGTTTTTTCTATACATGGGGAATTTGCCATTTGATAAATATTTTTCAGCATCAGTGTTAGCCATTTGAATTCAGTTTATAAAGCCGCGTTTACACCTAAGGTGACAACTTTTGTTGAAAACATTGTTTGTAGAAAACTAAAAGTTGCTCTTCTCAAATTAGAGCAACAAGTGGAAGATTTTTTGTAGAAAAATAAAGTTGCTCTTCCCAAATTTATAGCAACAAGTGTAAAACTTGTTGCCAAAGAATTGGAGCAAAAAGGCGGTAGTGTCATGAATTGGGCAGTAGTGTCCACTAGTTTCCAACAAGTTGCTAGCGCAAAGCGCGCAGCCACAAATCTTCCACTTTTAGTTGTGAACTTTCTTTGATCTACCGACACCGTGGGAAACTAAAATTTAGTGGAAGACAGAAAAAGTTGCTGTATTTTGTAAAAAAAGCAACGAATTGCCGCAACTTGTGGAAAACTTTGGTGTAAACGCGGCTAAAGGATCTTTTTTGGAACCAAACTTCGAAAAGAGACATTATCAAGAGACATTACGAAACGAAACAGATAACACTGGGCAACAGTGAAAATGTAAAAATGATAAAAATATTAAATTCTAATAGATTTCGACATGCTGAACACGAATATGGCAATAAAAATTGGAAATTGGTTCGTTTTTTTTTGTAATGTTGAGATATTGCTCTAAATAATACCTAAAACCAGGGGTGGCAAATGGAACGGAACTCTCAGATTTCACTCCTTCTTGACCGAAACTAATACTCATTTACATTTAAATTTTTTCTCCGGGATGAAAAAGAAACTTCAATATGAGATTGTGCTTCCTCCGGATAAAAACACAATTCATTTTGACTTTTGATCCTGTTCCTGGAAATAAAGTATCACGAATTAAAATTTCAGTTTCGTTCTTGATCAAAACTAAAGCGATCTCTATATTTTAATTTTGTCCCGGATCCAAATCATTTCCCTTTGCAAAACTCTAGTTTCCTCCTGAACCAAATCAAACAATGCTTCGACTTTTCAGTTTTTCTCCGGATCAAAAGTCAACGCAACTTTGAAACCAAGATTTCCCCTCGGAACCGAACTAAACACGGTCCCGGCAGTTTTGCTCCGAGCAAAATTCAAGGCAGCTTTGGTGATTTAGTTTCGTTCCCGAACCTAATTACACACGGTGGCTACACTTAACTTTGGCTCCGTATAAAATTTTAGCGGGGTTTAATTAGTTGGAATCGCTCTGGAACAAAATTAAATGTGAATAGTATGTTTTCATTTTGTTCCTAAGGCAACATTCTATTCTAATTAATACTATTTTTTTGCATTATTTGATAAATTTCAAAGTGAAGTTTAGAAAAATCAAATATTCAATATTTAAAAAAACTGTGTCTTGTCTTTCACACAGCCAAAATCCCAACAGCCGATATTCAGACAGCCATTATCCAGACAGCCTAGTATACTAAAAACTGAAATCTTTACAAGCGAAATGCTGTTGGTCCAAAATCCCAAGAAACAAAATCCCGACAGCATGGAATCTTCTCAGTATAAAATCCCAACTAAAGAAATCCTGACTCCCCGAAATTACAAATGTAAATCCCAACAGCCTAAAATTCCATCAGTTTGAAATCCCAAGAAACAAATACCGATCAGTTATTATTAATTGATCACAAATTTTAGATATTTATAACAGCTTAAACTATATAAAATTCGTTCTTGAATTTTGAATTCTCTCTCTCTCTCTCAAACCCAACAAACTAAACTACTTCTAGCCCCCCGTAACTGTTACAGATGATTATTTTTTTATTCACTCATATACATAAGGTTATTATTTTGGTTGAGACTCGACTTCGGCATTCGTTTGGATAGAAATCTGGAAATTAAAGCACTTGCATCAAAAGTCATTTGACGACAATACTATTGTGTAATATTAAATATATTGTGTGTAGTATTTAAATTAGAAACAATAAATAAAATCTTCGGGACCAAATTTAAGCATTTCACTCACATTTATTGTTGTTCCGGATCGAAACTCAAGTTTTTTTTAAACCCGGTAAAAAAAATTTCGGAGCAAGGTAAAGGGTTTCCTCCGTGTTGAATTGGGTTTCGGAACGAAAGTAAATAATCAGAGCTGCCTTGAATTTTTCTTGGAGCAAAACTGTCGAGACGGTGTTTCGTATGGTTCCGAGAGGAAATCTTGGTATCAAAGCAGCGTTGACTTTTGATCCGGAGAAAAAATGTGGAGTTAAAGCCGTGTTTTATTTCTTTACGGAGGGCACAATTTAGGCTGAATTAAGATCCGTATGAAAATTAAAACATAAAGAATCCCAAAGATTTGTTCCAGGAAAAAACTCAACTTTAATTCGTTTTAAGTATAGTTCCAGGAACAAAATCCAATTTCAAAAGGCATTTGGTTCTAATCCGGAGGAAACGAAATATCAAATTTTAAGTTTGATTTTATCGCGGAGAAAATAAAATTTTTTAGACTGTTGAACTTTGTTCCGGGAGGAAATAAATACCTTAAAATCACAGTTTCTGAGTTTTGTTTCGTTCTTTTTGCCATCCCTGCCTAAAACACATTAAATTGCACTTAAGAGTTTTTTCACTGCATAATTTATAAATAAATTATAATAACAGAATGAAGTACTACCAAATCATGATTGACGAGTTCTCTTTCGGCTGTATTCCATATCTGGATCATCTCTAAAAAGCAGGGATGGCAAAAAGAACGAAACTAAACTCAGAAACTGTGATTTTAAGGTATTTATTTCCTCCCGGAACAAAGTTCAACAGTCTAAAAATTTTTATTTTCTCCGCGATAAAAGCAAACTTAAAATTTGATATTTCGTTTCCTCCGGATAAGAACCAAATGCCTTTTGAAATTGGATTTTGTTCCCGGAACTACACTTAAAACGAATTAAAGTTGAGTTTTTTCCTAGAACAAATCTTTGGGATTCTTTATGTTTCAATTTTCATACGGATCTTAATTCAGCCTAAATTGTGCCCTCCGTAACGAAATAAAACTTGACTTTAACTCCTCATTTTTTCTCCGGATCAAAAGTCAACGCAGCTTTGATACCGAGATTTCCTCTCGGAACCAAACTAAACTTCGTCTCGACAGTTTTGCTCCGAGAAAAATTCAAGGCACCTCTGGTTATTTACTTTCGTTCCAGAACCAAATTCAACAAGGAGGAAACCATTTACTTTGCTCCGAAATTTTTTTTACCGGATTTAAAAAACTTGAGTTTCGATCCGGAACAACAATAAATGTGAGTGAAATGCTTAAATTTGGTTCCGAAGATTGTATTTATTGTTTCTAATTTAAATACTACACACAATATATTTAATATTACGCAAAAGTATTGTCGTCAAATGACTTTTGATGCAAGTGCTTCAATTTCCAGCTTTCTATCAAAACTAATGCCTATAAGTCGAGTATCAACCAAAATAATAACCTTATGAATATGAGTGAATAAAAAAATAATCATCTGTAATTAATTTAAAAAAAATTAATTTGTAATAATGAGTAAAGTTTATTAAAAGAGGCTTTAAATTTATTTAAACTTAAGCTAACTGACGAACAGTTACGGGGGGCTAGAAGTAGTTTAGTTTGTTGGGTTTGAGAGAGAGAGAGAATTCAAAATTCAAGAAGGAATTTTATATAGTTTTAAGCTGTTATAAATAGCTAAAATTTGTGATCAATTAATAATAACTGATCGTTATTTCATGGGCGTAGCCAAGGGGGGGCAGGGAGGGGCAGCTGCCCCCCCCCTAAGTCCCGAGTAATTAACTTTTAATTAAGTTAAAACCCAGTATTTTAGGGTCAAATTTTCAAAATTTTTCTGGAGGAGGGCCCCCAGGCCCCCCTCTAGTATTTAAACCTTTATTATTCAAACTTTTTTATAAAAAGTTCATTAAAATCAAAATTCTACCTAAAAATGTACGCCCAAATTTGAGTTTACGTGTACCAAAACACAATTTAAAATCATGTTCTTAGGGGCATATTTCCAAAATTTTCTGGGGGAAGACCCCCAGACCCCTGTTGAAACTTGACGGGCCTCTCACGCGGGGCTTTAAAATTGAACTCCACAAACATAAAAAAAAGTAGACTCTGTTTGCCCCCCCCTAAGTTGAACCCTGGCTACGCCCATGCGTTATTTGTTTCTTGGGATTTCAAACTGACGGAATTTTGGGCTGTTTGGATTTAAATTTTTGGAATTTCGGGGAGTCAGAATTTCTTTAGTTGGGATTTTATACTGAGAAGATTCCATGCTGTCGGGATTTTGTTTCTTGGGATTTTGGACCGACGGCATTTCGTTTGTAGATATTTCAGTTTTTAGTATTCTAGGCTGTCTGGATAATGGCTGTCTGAATATCGGCTGTTGGAATTTTGGTTGTGTGAAAAACAAGACACAAATTTTTTTAAATATTGAATATTTGATTTTTCTAAACTTCACCTTGAAATTTATCAAATAATGTAAAAAATAGTATTAATTAAAATAGAATGTTGCCTTAGGAACAAAATGAAAACATTCTATTCACATTTAATTTTGTTCCAGAGCGATTCCAACTAATTAAACCTCGCTAAAATTATATAAGGAGCCAAAGTTAAGTGTAGCCGCCGTGTGTAATTAGGTTCGGGAACGAAACTAAATCACCAAAGCTGCCTTGAATTTTGCTCGGAGCAAAACTGCCGAGACCGTGTTTAGTTCGGTTCCGAGGGGAAATCTTGGTTTCAAAGTTGCGTTGACTTTTGATCCGGAGAAAAACTGAAAAGTCGAAGTATTGTTTGATTTGGTTCAGGAGGAAACTAGAGTTTTGCAAAGGGAAATGATTTGGATCCGGGACAAAATTAAAATATAGAGATCGCTTTAGTTTTGATCAAGAACGAAACTGAAATTTTAATTCGTGATACTTTATTTCCAGGAACAAAATCAAAAGTCAAAATGAATTGGGTTTTTATCCGGAGGATGCGCAATCTCATATTGAAGTTTCTTTTTCATCCCGGAGAAAAAATTTAAATGTAAATGAGTATTAGTTTCGGTCAAGAAGGAGTGAAACCTGAGAGTTCCGTTCAATTTGCCACCCCTGCTAAAAAGCGTCCAGCAATAGTCCCCAAGCATAGAGGCAGACCACTTTCCGTTATAACGTAGCTCTATTTCAAACATCTTGGTGGGAACGTTCGCCATGCTAATCGCTGAATTTTCCAGAGGTAGAAGGGAAGAAATCAAGGTGAAAATCCAAAAAATGCAGCTTTAAGGACATTAGACAACCGAATTTCTGGTATAAGGCTATGTCCTGAACAAGATCTTTATAAAACTCCAATCTTGCGTTGCCTAGAAAGTTGACAAAAACTTGGCAGAGTGCATCCCACACTTGTTTTTCATCACAGTCTAGAAGGTTTTCAAATTTTGAATCTTTAAAAATATCTCTATTCTGAGGAACTATAAGAATTCCTTCTTTGATTTTTGCCTCACTCAGACGGTGAAATTTTTCGCGCAAGTAAATGAAAGCTGGCTTAGTCTTATCCATCGCTTTAATCAATTGCTTTACAATGTGTAAAGCAGGTAAGATTATTTTCTCTTGAGATATAAGAGGAGAGTTCTTGACATTCATTAAGCCTTGTTTCAAACATATCCTGGGAGGCCAGTCTTTTTGGATGTAGTGTAATTCTGTTGCACGACTGTTCCATTCATAAAGAGAGCAGCAATATTTCGTGAATCCCTGTTGAAGGCCCATCAATAACGCCACTACTTTCAAGTCGGCACAGAAACTCCATTCATATTTTGCGTACTCAGTTCAATGAAGAAGTAACTCTCTTTCATTTGAGTAGCAAATGCAATGGGAATGGAAGGGAGCTTATTGCCAATGTGGAGAAATACCATCTTTAGACTCAATTTAGAGGAGTCTAGGAACAAACGCCACTCGTTAACATCAAGAGGTAGATGTTAATGTATTATTAGTTTTATTATTTCGTGAATGTATGGGAATATTTCTTATGAAAACATCTCTTTACTTTTTCGACCACCTGGCGACTCTTATCAACAAATTCTTTACCAAATATTATTTTTATTATTATTTTATGAATGTGTATATGGCTCATTCCATGCCAAATCGACAAAATAATCGCCGTGCCTTTAGGTCATGGATTTTTTTCAAACTTTTTCTATAGATCTCTATGAGAAATATTACCACATGTTTTTTCAGAATTATTACTCAAAAAGGGACCCCAGGAAATATTTCTGAAAATTGGACATTTTCCTCCATTTTTTGATTGATGAGTTACAAAAAGTGATGTTTCTCAACTTATTTTCAAGCAAATGAGCTGATTCTGGTGCCAAGTTAAAGCTTACACTCTACTTTTTCTAGTAAAATATAAAAATCCATAATATTTTAATTATATAATTTTTTTCGAAAAATAGCTATTTTCGAAAAAATTGAATAACTCCGAGTTATCTTAAAACATTAACTTAAAATTTTTACCTAAGAATCATCTTGACACATACTTTCCACAGCATAAAAATTGGGATGGTGTTTTGGGTTAGTGCAAAATAAATAATTTTTTTCTAAAATTCGATAAGTGGTCAATGCAGCTTTGTAACTTTCTTCCTATTGTCATTAAAATGTAAAACTTAATTTTTTACAAGAAAAACTTACCTCAGTATGTATTTTAAACAGTAAAAATATGAAAAAAGTGTTTTGGGTGTTGAAAAATAATTTCTTTCAACATTCAATAAGTGGTCTATGTATCTTTGTGACTGTAATTAAAAGAGACAATTGGGTCATTCCATGTCAAATCAACCAATGGTCCGGACCTTTGGGTCTTAGATTCTCGAAATTTTTTGTGTGCTTGTTGTACTCCTCCATAGGAGTATAACAAGACCAATTTCAGATTTTTGGGGCCGGTAGTTTTTGAGAAATCCACTTTTAAAGAGTCAAAAATCGAGCGATTTTGAAAAAACATGACATTTTCAAACAGCTGATGCTCAAAACCTATTAGACCTACAATCATGAACAAGGTGTCATTCTCTTTAGTTTTAAAGAAGCTTTAAAATAGCATAAAACAAAAAAATGTGATGTTAAAATTTTTATTTTTTATTTAAATCTAAAAAATAAAATTTTCCGTAGCAAAAATACATCCCCCTTCGATTTTTTTGAAAAAAATATATGTTATAGAGAATCTATCCAACTTCATCTGTGCAAAATTTCAGAGTGGGACCGCCATGGGTTCAATAGAAAAAAATTATTTTGTAATCGTAAAATTTGAAAAAATAATTTTTCGTGTTGAAACTCTATAAAAAATTGAAATTATTCTGTAATAATATTCAGCTAACTGGTTGAGACACTTAAAAACTGCTAATGTATTTTATTTTTAAAAAATTTTTAAGAAAAATATTTTTTTGAGAAAAAAAAATGCTTTTTTAATTTTTTTTGAAAAATAAACTTTAAAGAAAGTTTAAAGCTTTATAACTCTTAAAATAATTATTTCTACCAAATTTAAAGTTGGAAATAAAATTTAATCAAGTAGAAAAACATAAAAAGTCTTTGAAATTTAGGCAAGTTCCTATACCTTCCCTAAAATTATACTCCAAGAGTGATTCACTCATGGAAAATTCATAAAAACGCTTGAGGGTGTTCATATGACTTAAAACATGAAAAAAATGTCTTATAAATTTCAGAAAATACGACCATTAACAGTTTCAGTACAAAATCTTTTAGGGCTAGATCCCAACTTAAAGTTAATTCAATGAGCATGCATTTCACCTGAATATTCCGTAGAAATATGTTTATATCTAATTGTTTTTACTTTTAACAAGTCAAATCAAAGTAAATTTAAAGTTTTAGAACATAAAAAATAAATATAAACATATTTCTATGAATTATATAGGAAAATTTAGGGACTTGCCTAAATTTCAAAGATTTTTATTTTTTCTACATGATTAAATTTTATTTTCAGCTTGAAATTTGGTATAAATGTTTATTTATTGCTAAGTTAAATGTTAGAAAGCTTTAAATTTTCTTTTAAAAAAATTTTCAAAAAAATTTTTTTTATTAAAAATTTTTTAAAAATTAAAAAAATATAAAATACATTAGCAGTATGTAAGTGTCTCAGCCAATTAGCTGAATGCTGAATATTATTAAAGAATAATTTCGATTTTTTATAGAGTTTCAACACAAAAAACGATTTTTTTTCAAATTTTGTGATTACAAAATAATTTTTTTCTATTGAACCCATGGCGGTCCCACTCTGAAATTTTGCACAGATGTAGTTGGATAGATTCTCCATAACATATATTTTTTTCAAAAAAATCGAAGGGGGATGTATTTTTTCTACGGAAAATTTTATTTTTTAGATTTAAATAAAAAATAAAAATTTTAACATCACATTTTTATGTTTTATGCTATTTTAAAGCTTCTTTAAAACTAAAGAGAATGACACCTTGTTCATGATTTTAGGTCTAATAGGTTTTGAGCATCAGCTGTTTGAAAATGTCATGTTTTTTCAAAATCGCTCGATTTTTGACTCTTTAAAAGTGGATTTCTCAAAAACTACCGGCCCCAAAAATCTGAAATTGGTCTCATTATACTCCTACGGATGGGTACAATAAGCACACAAAAAATTATTAAAATCTAAGACCTAAAGGTCCAAAAGTGTACTTATTTTGGTTGATTTGACGTGGAATGACCCAATTATAATGTGAAACTTATATATTTAAAACACAAGTAAGTTGCCTCAATTCAGTTTTCATTTTGAATTATAAAAAAGGGAAGTTTTAGATGAAATAAAAGAATTTGAAGTTTCTACTTTATAATATCGTTTTATAAATTAATTTCCTTTTTATTAATAACTTTTAAAATAAGAATTTAGCCCGTTAGACTTATCCTGGAGGATTTATATGTGTTTGGATGGAAATAGTTTTAGCTCTGAAGATGGAGTAAGTAAACACTAAATTTGTACCAAAAGTACATAATTAAGTATACCAATAATATAAAGCTCATTAAATATGTATTTATTATTTATATTTGAGTGCAAGAGTTTCGTATTATAAGGAAATTCTGCAGACTTTTTCAAAGCTGCATTGACCACTTAATGAATTTTAGAAGAAAATTATTTATTTTTCATTAACCCAAAACACCATCACAATTTTTATACTATGGAAAGTATATGTCAAGATGATTCTTGGGTATAATTTTGAAGTGTGTGTTTTAAGATAACTCGGAGTTATTCAATTTTTTCGAAAATACGGATTTTTCAAAAAATAATAACAATATAACTAAATAATTGTAAATTTTTATATTTTACTAGAAAGAGTAGAGTGTAAGCTTTAATTTGGCACCAGAATCAGCTCATTTGCTTGAAAATAAGTTGAGAAACATCACTTTTTGTAACTCATCAGTCAAAAAATGGCGGAAAATGTCCAATTTTCAGAAATTTTTCCTCGGGTCCCCTTTTGAGTAAAAATTCTGAAAAAATTTGTGGTGGTATTGCTCATAAGTATCTATCTATAGAAAAATTTTGAAAAAAATCCATGTCCTAAGAGCACATGCCATTTGTCGAGTTGGCGTGGAATGAGCCATTTAGAGAACATCTAAGATAAAATATTGCGCAATTAAATGGGTAATAGAGTACAGTATATTAAAATATTCTTAAAAAACAGTGGCATTTCAGCATTAATTACGCTAAATCAGACCCCCCTTGTATCTCCAAAACTCGAACCAAACCAGATTTTTTAAGGTGATATTCGGGTTCAGAAGGTCAAATTCAGTAGGAATTGACTATTTTCATCATTTTTACACGAACTTTGTCAAAAATTGTTGCCCAGTGTAATCATCGTAATTCAGTTTTAAGGATAAGTGTTACAAATTCAGAGCCGAATTTACAGGAACTAGTATCCCAAAACCGATGCAAACTTCCCATTGAAAACGGGTTTGTAATTTTTCTTCATGTTTAGAAAAATCCTTAAAAGTGTTAGTGTGGCCCGCGAGATAAATCTTCAAAAGCAAATTGGCCCTCGGGAAAAAAAGGTTTTCAACTTGTTTGGGTGCGCGTAATCCTAATTTCGGACATAGATTTTATGGTAGAATTTTTGCGTTTTGAAAAACTAAATATAAAATAAAGTTGCATTGTAATAATAGAGTTTCAAGTACTAAGGCAGTCTGGAGGTCCTCCTCCAGAAAATGTTTGAAATTTTAAGTAAAAAAACCCACTATTTCAACTCGTTTTGATACACCTCATCCAAACTTCGGATATAGATTTTATTTTGCGTTTTGAGACGAACTTAATATAAAATAAAGTTGTAACATCTCATTTTGGTGCATAAAATGCCATATTATATAGTGTAAAACGTTTCATTTTGGGGTGGAGCTCAAGCCCCCTAGCCCCCCCTGGATCCGCTAGTGATTCCCTAGTTACCAAACTCAGTCTTAACCTTAACATCTCAACCACGACCACATCATAAGACTAAAACCCTCCTAAAACAGACAGTGACACGATACTAAATCCTGTCAGGACATGTTTTCCTGCCATCAAATCTCATTCACCCCCGTAACACGTAACAGGGGGAGGAGATCGTGGGAAGAATCCGAATCCCCACCTCTTGGTGTCTTTTAACATGAGCCGGGCGTCTTGCTAATGATATTTACCACTAAACTGCGTTGGAACAAACTGAACCGTGGCAGTGATATTTCACCCTAACCAGTGATGACACAACCATTAATATGGGTTGATAGGAAGGAATTCATGTTTCTCTCTTGCATAAATCAGGTTGATGGATTGGGGTCTGTGAGCATGTTTTTAGGGTTTTTATTTAATGGGAAAAACATTTTTATGTAACGTGTAGGGTGTTCATATATCTTCTCGTCATGGATGGGTTATTTAGCTTAATATACATTTCACTACTAAATGTATTTAATTTATTCCTTATCATTAGCTTTATAGAGGTTGATTCAAAACTCATAGGCAAAAATGGTATGGAGTGTAAGCTACCCAAGGAAATTTCCGAAACAAACTGCAGAAGGGGATCTGTAAAACAATCCTGAGGCTCTAGAGTGCGGACTAAAAAGTGTATTTCTTTTGTGAAAACGGTTAAGGGTAGAAATGAAATTCCAATCGCAGTTATCATGCTTAAGTTATTTATAAAAGAATTCTACAAATGCTCTACACAAAAATTAACGCATTTAAGGTTCAATTTTTAGCCCCTTGTAAAGAACACTCTGGTTCTATAGTTAGATAGAGAACGTTATCGCCTTATTGGTTATATGACAGTGTTCCGAATATGTTGGAAAAGTGTTGCATCTAGGAATGTGTTCTAAAAACAGTGTTAAGAATCTGAAAGTGTTCATATAAATTTAGGAGGAAACACTATAAGATACACACTTTTTTCATACTAAACAATCCCAACACTATAAAAGCGCTTCTTATTATAAGTGTTTTATGGTGTTTACATTATGTTTACTTAGGGTTGCAAACTCATTACACTCATTTGCAGCGTTTAACTTATTTGCAGGGTATGTAAAAGTTTTATAATTGACCAATATTTATCGTCTGTGTGAATAAAATAGGCGGCTCGCTACTAGTCATTTCCCATTGCATTTCGATTACGTTGCTATGGTGACGAACCGCCACCTTTAATTACACAGACTATAAAATACGATGATAAAAGGAAGCAGTGAAAAATTAGTAAAAATCATTCAAAGTCATCAAATTTATATATGTACTTAAAAAATATGTTGATTGTTTTTAATAAGAATGGAATATTTTTTAATCACAAAAGGAAAAATACTGATTTTAATCTTAACTTTGAATACTTAACTTTTTGGAACCAAGAATATTAAAAATTGTGATGCAAAAGAAAAGTTAAAAGTTGTTTAATTGATATATATCTGTTATTTGGAAATGGGACCCGGACTTTCAATACGCGTTTTACAAACCAGAAATAAAATAGAGATTAATTGTGTAAGTAGTTGTATTTTTATCATTGATTTAATAGGACTTTAAAGAAACCAAAGAAAAAACATGAAATTATCGACGACTTCGAATTCAAGACGTTCGAGTTTTCCAAGTGGCGCTAATAATGCTTACATCCATTTTGAAATTAAATTTATTAAAAGAGTATAAAAAAGAAACCGACTTATAACCAAATATATTTCATGTTTGCCCAGTATCATTTTTTGCTTAATTCATCGGATCGAAAATCATCGTTATTTTACTTCTTCAAAAAGCCACAAAAAATATTATTTTCAGAAAATTAAGTGATTATCAGAAGATAAAAAGGATTTACATTCTTCTTTTAACTGATTTTCCCACATCGTGAAAAAAAACAAAAATCCAACCCGTTTGTCAAAAGTTAATTAAACGCCTAAAAAGCGAAAAAATCACGTGTCTTTTCTTTGAACAGACGTTTCCTTAAATCAATTAGAGTTCATTGGAGAGTCGAGAAATGAAAAATTCTACTTGAAAAAAATGAATTAATAGTTTTTTCTAATAGGGATTGTATGGTAATTAAGCGTTTAACGGTTGGATGGTGAAACTGGACAGTTAAACAACAAGAAAGACGCAAAATGTATAAAAAGTTAAATATTTGAAAGGAATGGACGAAAAGAAATGAGAAACCATATATACACTGCTCTTTCGTTTGAGAATAAAAGGATTCTGATGTTTTTGTATACCTATACCGAAAAATTTACTTATTTCTTTGAAATTGTATAAAATATCTTTTTGTGTTCCTCGTTTAGAAAATACTCTAAATTTGCATTTAGTTTATAAGCTTTGCAATGTCTTTTATTTAAATTTTTTTAACAGCAAGTTAATTTTTTTACACATTTTAATTCTAAAATAAATAGGTTTATGGTTCTTTTATTTTAGATTGTTTTCATGCATATTGTAGTTTTGTATCTCCAATTTAAAATTGAAAAATAAAAATGGCGTTTACTTAGCTATATTTAAAGAATTTGACTAAAAATAAAAGCATTAATGGTTTTTTACAGTTTCTTAATATTTTTCTTTACTACATAATAAATATACATTTCCTTAATTACTTTATATTCCCAAAAACTTTTTTAAATATATTTTGATTTAATCACCTTTCAAAATTCATTTTTTAAAGAAATGAATAATAACCTCGTATTTAGTTTTTCAAACTGAAATTGAAATATTCTATGAAGAATAAAACATCTTTTTCTTAGTAAAAATTACATGGATGTTTTTAAATCTATCTTTATTGAAAGATGAACTATCTTTTCTAGGTCATACGAAAGTTGAAACCAGAAGTCTGATTCAAAAGGATGAATTGGCAACTAATTCTGGTGAGTAGTTTTAATAATCCTCAAAATATAGATACTATTCCGTTATCTATCCCATTAAAAATCGCCAAGATATTTTTAAATCGTTATAATATATTCAAATATTTTCATATTTTTGTTGCTCATAATTATGCTGTATGGTTAAATCATTTTGTTTGCTATTTCGATGAAGTTTATGTTTTTCCTCTGAAAGACCGTGTTGCTTTTTATGGAATTGGTAACGGAAAATAACAAAATATATTTTTATTTTCGAAGAAAAACGTTCATATATAGTCATGAAAATTTAGTCATAGTGAACCACAACAGTCGATGATTGCAAGTGAACCCTTGACGCTCACATATCTATTGTGAAACTAAAGCTCAAAAATCACACTTTACATCCCTTAAAGCCCTCGATCCTTTTCAATCAAACAAGCAAAATAAACAACCCCCATCCTCACAAAACGAGCCAATCCCTCGAGAGACCGTTCTCACGGCGATCTCAGCAAAAAAAACTCGTCTCCAACCTCTTCCGATGTCTCCAAGAATCAGAATCACACGCTCCAAGAATTCGCCACACGCCGGTCCATCTGAGGTTTTGCGAGAGCACTCAACCGCTACGCGATCGAGAGAGTTAACTGACTTTTCTTTCGGTCGGTGGCAACTCCTCTGTCGGAGATCAAACGGTTTTTATGGCCGCCGATGATAAACCTTTCGGTCAATCATCGGAATACTTTTAGGAGACTTTCAGGAAGAGGATTATATCCAGGTAATCCCTTCTGGTGTGGAGTGTGGAGATTTTTTCCCCCGCGAAGAAGCCCGTGTAGTGGAGTGGAATCCGTTTAGTTGAGATTTTTGTGGGGGTGTTTTTTCTCTCGTTTGATGTCGATCTTTGAATCAGATTGGGTTTGAGCTGTTGTAGGAAAATTTCCGTGTGTTTGGAGTGTTAAGAGACTGGTTTTTGGATGGAGGGGATCGGGAGTGGTATTGATTTTTCTGTGCCAGGGTTAGAATTCTTACTTTGAGGGAGAGGAGGATTACTTGAACTTGTAGCCTAACATTTATACTTAATGAAGAAGATTATATACCATCAGGGGCGAAACCATCTTGAACTTCTGGGATAGAGGCACCAGGAATACAAATTTTCAATACGTTGAATGGGAATACACCCCGCATTGTAAGTCGAGAGTACGGTTTTTTATAGAAAATTTATTTTGCCAAAAAATTCTAAAACTACGACAGAAACACGAAAAAAAATCCGTCTGCAAGTAATAAATTAAGAAGCAATGACAAAGCCCGAAAGCACGATTAGAAAAAATCCATTGTTTGTCGGGAATAATTTGCATTGAACATTAATAAAGATATATTTAAAAAAATATTCAAGACCAATTCATTACCTACTTTTTCTAGAAAAGGACATTTTAATCTGTGCTCTTCAAGTACATTGATAATACTGAAACTAAAACTAGTTTCTTTTTTAGGTAACACCAATACATATTTAGAAGAAAAAGTTTTATTTTTTTCGCAACTGCTGAAGTATCCTCTAACAATTTCATCCAAATATCAACGAATGCATTTCTCTAACCCATCTAAGAAACACATCCAAAAGAATTTTCCAACAAATATTCATTTAATAGCTTAAAACACTGCACACACACATTCAAAAATCACCGCCTCTACAGCGGAGATTATTAAGCCAATTTACCCAAGCGCATCAAACCACGTAATAACCCAAAGAATACGATCAGCGTTTCTCCAAATTAACCCATCTTCAAGCAACATGAAATTCATAACAGGGGTTCTTTTTTTATACACAGCAATATTTTACGATCTCCTTAAAGAAAGTGTCTTAAAACCCTTTACGACTGGGCTCTTAAGAATCACTTGATTTAAAGTCCCATAAAACAGATTTTAATCCCTTGTTGAAGAGTGCATTTAAGAATCAATTTCCGGGTTGCTCGTGGGGATGAGGGAACTGTGGATCTTTGTGGAGGGGATTTGGAAGCAGTTTGGGTTTTGAATGTTCGTTGTTTGTTACGTCGTCGGCAGTATTTTGCTTTGAAGCTTGAGGTTGTTTGTATAGGAATCTTGTAATTAATTTTTTTTAGTTTATCGGTCATCAGCAAAAATTGATAGTGAGCTAGGATGGTGAAATGAAAGGATTCATAAATTAAAATTAAGTTATATTCGTTACATTTTTTATTCGTATATTTTTTGTTACTAAATATACATAGTATTTCAAATAGAGTGTTGTCAAAACAACCTTTTTATCTACACTAGTGAGCTTTTTCTAGGGAGCTACCGACCTTGCTCACTATCGCTCACCAACCCCCGTAAACTGCTTACGCAGGACCTTAGAGCATTTACCTTATGGATTGCTTCGCAATTCCCACATAACAAAATTCATTGAACTTAACTGCCTTTATAATCAACTTGAAAACTTTTCAGAACATTCTTGTTATGATAAAATTAGTTTCGATGCTCTGCCATGTCAAACTTTATTATCCTTTCTATCGAAACATTTTAGATTTTTAAGACAAACAAAATCAATCCAGTTGCAAAACAAATGTAGTGTATAAAAATATGGTCAATAATGTGCTAAAATTTATGAATTGATTAATTTAATTAAATAACGGAAAGTTTTAGTTTATTTACCTTTAATGATGATACTGGATGTTAGCGATCCTACTAGAGTCCAGTCAGCTTGTTTTGTTTTTATTTGAGACTAGCTGATATGCCCGGCCTTGCACGGGTGGAGAGTGTAAATTTATTATTTTTAAGTTTTCCCAAATACATTTCTAATTTTGTATAATCAGCATTTACCAATTATCCCGGTATCCCAGGCGTCTTTTTCATATTCTGGTGTTCCCGGTAACCTTTCCTATCCCGGTGTTCCTAGTAATTTTTCTTATCCCAGTGTTCCCAGATGGATTAAAATTCCTTCAGTTCTCAAACAATATAATTTTTGAATGATTTATACATTTACATGGAAAAAGTATTCTAAAAAGTATTTAAAATTGCTTAGATCCCTTGATTAATCATATCTTCTGGAATTAACGTTTTCGGGGAAATTAGTCAATAATTGAATCGTCAGTTGGAAGAAGGGAATAAGTCCAAAAACCAAGTTTTGAAAAAATCGAAAAAAACTGTATAAATAATGGAATTTTCATTGTATAACCACCAAATTTTTACTGGAAGTTCAGAACCTTATTTAGAAAACAGAACAATCATCAAAACAAATATAAGTAAATTAAAAAATAATATATAGGGGGGCATCCATAAATTACGTGAGGTCAAAAAGGGGGAGGAGGGGTTTGGAAAAATCTCACCAAATCTCACCAAGGGGGGAGGGGGGGTCGGTGAAAAACTCACGTCAACTTTTTAAGTTCGAAATTAAACGATTTTTTTTAAGTTTGTGAAAGGAATAATACCCACAGATAAGATACTGTGGTGATTTTAGGTGGAATAATGTTCTTTTCCTCAAAATGCAAACGAATTGGATAGAAAATTATTTTTAAAGGTTGTAGGTAAATCTCACTTGGGGGGAGGGGGGGTCCAGCAAAATCTCACCAAGGGGGGAGGGGGGTCCAGATTTTGGAAAAAACACCTCACGTAATTTATGGATGACCCCTAGTCAAAATAAGTTGATGGACTTGCCCGGCCTTGCACGGATGAAGTGTATAAGTCTATTTTTTTAAGTTTTCTTAAAATACATTTATAAATTTGTAAAGAAGCATTATATTACATATCAACCTGGTATCCCAGGCACCTCTTTCCTATCCCGGTGTTCCCAGTAGTTTTCAAATCCCGGTTTTCCCGGTAATTAATACTATCCCGATGTTCCCGGTCATTTTTCCTATCCTGGGGTTCCCGGAAATCTTTTCTATCCCGGTGTTCCCGGTAATTTTTCTCTATCCCGGTGTTCCAAATATTTTTCCCCTTTCCCGGTGTTCCCGATAATTTTTCTCTATCCCGGTGTTTCCGGTAATTTTTCTCTATCCCGATGATCCCGATATTTTTCCACTTTCCCAGTGTTCCCGGTAATTTTCCTTTTTCACGGTTTTCCGGGTAATTTTCCTATCCCGATGTTCCCGATAATTTTCCTATCCCGATGTTGGAGGTTATTTTTATGTCCCGGTATTTTTTCCTATCCCGATGTTCCAGGTAATTTTTCTTTTCACGGTGTTCTCGGCAATGTTTCCTAGTAAATTAATGAGTCTAGTGAACTAAAATAACAAATTTGAAACAATAATAAAAGATCTAGTAAATTGAAAAGTCTAGTGAACCGCTTCATTTGAAACAATGTTTTATTTTTAAGTCGTTTTCCATGAAAAAAAATTTACACTTTTCCATAAATATTTAAATTTTAAAGGAAAATATCTTAAAATAGGGGAAACTAACGTTTCAAAATTAATTATTTGAATTTAATTTGGTGTTTTTACATCTGATATAGTTTTTAAATGGACAATTATCGAGTTTTTCCCGTTAAAATATTTTATTTTTGAAGGTTTTCATCTCGTTAACAATAGTGAGTCGAGCAGATCTGCTCTGGTAGAGAAATGGAGAAATAAGCGTTTTCGGCTATAAATTCGGTTAAAAGAGGGTCAAGGGGTCGTTCTAGAACTTTGAAACATAGCCTATGTTTTTTTCTGAGTTTTTTTACGTAGGTATACCAAGTTTGGTTCCGATCGGAGGGAAACTGTGGATTTGTATAGAAGACAAACACACCCACACTTTACTTTATTATATTAGACTAGCTGATATGCCCGGCCTTGCACGGGTGAAGAGTATAAATTTATTATTTATGGCGTTTGCTATCAAAACCAGCACATTCCTTATTTTTTTGAAATCCCCTTTTTTCATGTTTTGAAAATTTAGGGGGTCCTTCATAACCTGGCGAAGGGATATAGCTCAAATCCAGCTCATTCCAACCCAAAATTAGATTAAAGGGTGAAAACTATGATCTCTAATGTGAAATTTCGGATCATTTGAAAAAGTTAAGTGAATGTCATTTATTTAATCTCGTAAAGACACAAATATTAACTGGTAAATTGTAAAAAACCAATTTCACACAACCTAATTGAACAAAAAAACTGAAAAAAAGCATGAAAAATCATGTTTTTGCACCAAAATCAGCTCATTCCAACCTAATTAGTGTAATTACGGCCAAGGTAATGTAACTGGAATGAAAATGAAAAACTAATCAAATTCTAGGTGGTTGTACCTACAATTAAAAATTTAAAAAACAAATTTAGCTTTAGAACTGTGGACGTGAGAAATCTTTTGTCTCTCCTGTAAAATTTCCAAAAATGGAATAAGCTGGTTTTGATAGCAAACGCCTCATTTTTAAGTTTTCCCAAATACATTTCTAATTTTATATAATCAGCATTTACCAATCATCCCGGTATCCCAGGCGTCTTTTTCATATTCCGGTGTTCCCGGTAACTTTTCCTATCCCGGTGGTCCTAGTAATTTTTCTTATCCCGGTGTTCCCAGGTTGATTAAAATTCCTTCAGTTCTCAAGCAATGTAATTTTTGTATGATTTCCACATGGAAAAAGTATGGAAAAAGTATTCTTAAAATTATTTAAAATTGCTTAGATCCCTTGATTAATCATATCTTCAGGAATTAACGTTTTCAGTGAAATTATTCAATAATTAAAGCTTATTCCATTTTCAAATTTAAGAAAAAAATCAATCTTTTCTAGTTTAAAGGGAGTTTTAATAGCTTTTGGTTTGTTAACCAACTTTCTTAAAAGCTAAAATATTATCACTTTTTGATTTTACATCCTCGTTTCCATGGAGACTATTTTAACAACACGATAATCCATAAAGCTTTTTAAAATATAAAAATTAGATAAACTCTCAAATAAAAATATGTTAAACTTACAGTTAAAACTTTTAAATTTAATTGAAATAGATTTATAAATTATTAATATAATTTTTAAATAGACTTGTACCTAGTGTTTCTATTAAAAACTTGTTGTTAAGCATTAATTTTTCTTTGTAACAATGGAGTAAGCAGATCTCTTCTTGTGGAGAAATAAAGCTATTTCAGCAAAATGACCATAAAAAGGGTCAAAAGAGGGTCAAGGGGTCAATTAAAGTTTTCGAAACATAGCCTATGTTTTTTTCTGAGTTTTTTTACGTTTGTATACCAAGTTTGGTGCAGATCGGAAGAAAACTGTGGATTTGTATAAAAGACAAACATATATATATATATATATATATATATACACACATTCAATTTTATTATATTAGATTCAGAAATATTTTTCTTAAAATAATCTGCCATTTAAATATCTTTTTATATCGTATTTTTTAAAAAGTGTATGATTATATTCATAAGTTTTAAGTTATATATTAGCAAATTAGATGCTGAATTTCACTAATAACGATCCCATAAATCCTAAATGTTGCTACGATCCTAATTTTGAGATTTTTTAGTGTACTAACTGATATGCCCGGCCATGTGGATTGCCATTTTAGGAGGATGTCACATGACTAGCCGAATGAACAAACCTTGTTGCTTGAGTTACACCTTTTTTTATGTAGTTATAGGAATAACTTAAAAAAAAAATTCTGACGACCCCCATAAAATTTAAACGCATATCTCAGCGAGTTTTGAAGATATTGATATATGTGTCTTATTCTGATAATAATAAAGAAAATTTGGCTAAATAGATATTTTAAACTACGGGGGCCGTTTATAAATTTTTTTATGTAGAAACCCTATGGAGTTGAAAGTGGTCTCATCTAGTTCTTCGCCTATTAAAATGAAAATTTGCAATTGAAAGTATGCGTCTAAGTCTAGGGGAAATAATTTATGAAATAGTCAATTGTTACTCTCTATTTGAAGCATCCTGTATACGAAATACGAAAGGAAATAGTCTAAAAATGTCTGTTTGCAACAAGGGTAGTACTATTGAGGCATTTTTCTGTAGTCCATCAGTGCGTAGCAATTTTTTATAGCCTCAAACTCAATTTATATTTCAAGATGGTTTTAGAAGATAAAAAGGGGAACCACTATAAACCTAACAACACTTATTATAACTACTGATTTATTATTTAAAATCATGTTCCTCAAAAACTAATGATTTCTCTATACAATTTTCCAGTCTATTACGATTCGATTTGATATTTAAAAGTTTAAATGCATTTATCTAATTACCCCTCATTTAGCAATGTAATCCCTAGTAATAATCCCTTTACCGTATTCACGCTATCTGTTACGGTTTGGGTACCGTATAGTATTATCAGTGGACAATCTAAATTACAATTGCATTAAAGCTTTCATAGAGATGGTTCTATATATGTATAGTTAATATTCCATTAACTTCCTCCTTCATAATATCCAAATTTAAATTACCATAATAGGAGTTTAAACGTGTTAGGATAATAAATTTCAACTTTTGAGTAATGGAGCTTATCGTGGACCCATCCAATTTTGATTTCGCATAGCAGAGTATAGTTATAGTTAAACATAGACAGCATTTTCCTTTGGAGTTGATACGTTTAAATATTTTTCACTATTTGTCTGTTGATTATTTGAATTTTGGTTTGAATCAGGATGTTTTTATGGTTTAGATTAAAACAAGCCTTGGCACAACTTAAATTGTAACGTGGACCAAATAATATTAAGTGTTTCGCCAGGAAAAATTAATTACATATTTCCTGCAAATTGTTCTCGATATCAACTGAATCGTCAGTTTGAAAAAGGGAAAAAGTCCAAGTACCTAGTTTTCAGAAAATTGAAAAAAAAACGGCATATAAGTATGATGGAATTTTTATTGTATAACTATCGAATTTTTAGAACCATATTTAAAGCATAGAAAACTCGAAAAATATATAAGTATGTTCAAAAATATTTTAGAACTTGAAAAAGTTGATGGATTTATTCACCTTTCCAAACTTATGAACATGAAAAATATTAAATAACTTAGATTACCTTATTGAACAACCTATAACTGTTGCTGTTAAGCTACTGTAAAGTAAAAATCCCTCTATTTGTAGTTACGTCGTTTGTTTTCTGAGAAGTCATATTTCATTTTCCCCAACTTTTTAGGGAAAACAAGTGGTCTCTCTCTATTTCTATCTCAATCTCTCTATCTTTCTATCTCGTGTGTGTTCCATGCTCTGTGGTTGGGACAAGAAATTTTAAGGTATAAACGGTTTTAGAGGGATGTTTTTTTATGCAGAACTACTTTTTATGCCAAAATATCACCAAATTTTTACTGCTTCCATCAAATTAATTAATGTAATTTTTTTCGGTTAGTTTGCAAGCTCACAATTTTACTAATCTTTGTAGTCTAAAATAGCTTGGATGATTTTAATGAGATAGATAACGGAGAAAAGTACACAAACATATTACATTTAATCTACATATTTATTGATCTTTTGAAAATATATATGGAACACAGAACATATACTATGCAGGCCGGATTTAAAGCATTGAAGTGCTTTCGCATTAAGATTGTTGCTCTTCAAAAGGTGGCTAATGCTTTGCCAGGCTCATAATGAGTGTGGGCTATTAAGCTTCCGAAGCCTAATGTTCCGTTGCTAGCAATCAAGGATTACCTTGGCCACTAATTGGCAATGGTGGATCGATGCGATATTTCTTTTGTTTCTCTAATATGAGCTTTTCAGGGAGACAGTGTCGTCCAATATCAAGAAATTTAAGATCAGAATGGATTTTTTCGAAGTACTTCTTGTTGGAAGTCAAAACTTCCTTAATTGGCCTGTAAGAGTAAACCTAACAAAGTCTTTCAATTAAACAACAATGGTGACGCTACAGAATAATGCTTAATAGTAAGTTAGGTTGACCATGGATGACTGGATACACGCATATCAGTATACCTCTCATACCAACTGAATGAAATTTGGGTTGAAGATACTTTGAGGGGATGAGGACGAGAATAGTACTACAGTTAAACTAATGAATAATGAAAATGAGTGCATAAAAATAAAGTTATATTCAAGCCCAAAATGTTGAATCAAAATATTTCAGCTTTTTATGTGTATTAAATGTTTATTATTTTTTAAATTATTTTTACCCTCAAAATCATTAACTACGGAAAATTTCAAATTGGGATTTCATTAATTCCTGCTACATTCAATCGTGCCTATCCACTGCTTCTGAATGCTGAAATAATCAATGTAATTGACAAATAAATGTCATTCAAAAATATAAAACATAAACACATAAATTACACTTTGATTAACATTTTTGTCGGCCGTAATAAGGCTAAAATATGTAGACTTTTCTCTATTCTTAAAATGTGGATTTTCATCAAACAAATTTTTAAACATTCTAAAATAACTCGGTGATTTATAAAAGAGAGGGATCCAAAGTTCCTAGATAATATTATACAGAGATTTCTTTTAAAAAATTAGAAAAGGGGTGCTTTACCTCATAAATTAAAAACTCACTTTGCTTTTTTTTGCTCTTCTATTATTACACGACGAGATACTTAGGTTTCTTGGAAAGAAGCTTCATCATATAATTAAAAAGTAATTAATTACAGCTAATTACTGAACCAATTTTTTAAAAAGTAAGCAGTTTTAACTCCGTTTTATACAGTTAACGATAGTAAGGCAGGGCAGAGAGATAGAGGAGTATGATAAATACGCTTCGTTAAAAGAACGATAAGTTTGCATTTATCATTAGTATCGGACTTAATGATCACATACTCCAAAGGGAGCTTTTCCCGCTAGCTTTATTTAAAATGATAACTTGCTTATCTTGTTGCTCTAACTGATTTTTGGAATTTTTGTTAATGGGGGTTTATACTCCGTTCATGAAAGAAATGACTAGTGTGTTGGGTACTGGTTCAAATTAAAGAAAAGTTTAAGCAGAAAAGTGTTTTAAAAGATGACTATTAAAAAATATACATATGCAGTAGATGCTCCTGAACTAAAGCACATTAAAGCTACCTATTTTTACTATGTATACCAACAAAATGAAAGACATCAACGCTTTCAAGGGGCTATCTAAACATGATGTCATGCTTGGAGTCAGGGCCGTAACCAGACATTCGTTTTGGAAGGGGTTTAACTGATTATTTTGAGGTCTTTCTCAATATAGAAAATGCAAACGGGATAGAAATCGTAATACTTTTGAAATTAATTTTTTGCAACCTTTGGTCCCACGCTGTTTCAAAACGTTAGAAAAAGGCTTAAAAGAAAATCTATGAGATAATTTATGAAATATTTTGCTATGGATGAATAAGAGATGAGGGATTTAATTTCGAATTCAGAAGTCAAAAATATGAAAAATTAATAAAAATGATGTTATCCCTTGACACTTGAGTAATAGAAAAACGGCTTCTAACTACTATTGAGACTCAATAGAAGAAGACATTTCTTGTTAAGAACACATAGTAAAAACACTCCATACCTTTTTCGACTCACCTATTCTGCATAAAGTATCCGTATTGTCATTTATACCATTTGGCTCCTAACCTTGATTACTTTATTCCAAACCATTTTTAACGATAACCAACTCTACATGATGGTAATATTCTTTCTAAAGATAGGCTGTTATATTTCGCCATATTTGCTTTTTCCTAAATTTTTCCAAGCATTTAAAACACATCCTCGATACGTTTTTCTTTAAATTCACGTTACCATTACGCTAACTATAACTCCGATCAACCAAAAAGAAAAAGCAGCACAAACAAGCAACAGTAAAGAGCGTTCACAAATGATGAGAGCTTTTTACGGAGCCCAGTAAAACCCACACGGCTTCCACAGCTACAAAGTGAAAGCTCTTATTCCATCAGGTTTCGAGGAGAGACATTGTGCAGTTTCTTTTTCTGTGTGACGTGTTTAATTGCTTGTTGCAGTCATTACTTCGCCATTAACTTTCGGTTGCCATTAAGAAAAGTCATTACCTCGGCTGTGCTTAATGATTACGTTCTCCTTTTATTGCTTTACCTGTGTTCCAGGGAGTTTTGAGTGTTTAGGAAAATAGACAAGAAGGCGAAGGTATTTTCTTCGGGTTTAAGATTTAGTATTGTTTTAAGCGAAGTTATATGAAATTTAATTGTTCTCAAACTCTCATACTATAACGAACAGTTATTCGTATAAAAAGTAATCTTTTCCTATGCTGATACCGATCCGCCATTAAATCATGAATATAAAAATATAGGAAACCGGGAAATAAATTTATATTTATTCCAATAAAAGTAATGTAAAAATATCCACCGCCTTCAATGCAGTTTTTTATACCAGAAATTGTTTCATAATGAACTCATTGTACATTAGGGTGGAGTGAAACTAGCCAAAAATGACCAACTTTCGAAATTAAAAACGCCTGAGGTGGGAATAGGTGCCATTTACGATAAAACTTAAAAATTCAAAACTTGAGTTCGATCAATTCATATCTTCAGGTTCCACATTCACGTTTAAGTTTCGAAGTTTCATCAAATTTTACGTAAAAATGGTTATAAATGATTCCCACACAACTTAAGCTCCTTTTTCAAACCATAACTGGTTGAGTTTATATTCTTAGGATGTCAAACAACATTTTAAGACCTTCTATGGACCTGAAATGGGGGGAATTTCCAATTTTTCAAGCCCGAAATAAGGTCGCACGCCATTAAAATAGCCTAGCGACCGAAAAACAAATTTTTGAATATCGGTACCAAATAGAGCTCAAAAGTTGCGTTTTACCCTCCTTATTCATGGAAAAATAATAAAAAAATTCGTAAAAAATAATTTAGGTGTGTTTTGGCCCTAGAATTTGAAGAAATGGATCATTTGCATAGCGTATAATGGGAAAAGTCTCAATTAATCAAATTAAAGTTTTAAATATTGTAAAAGCTTATATTTACCTAAGTTTAGTGTCTTAATAGTCAATAATACTTTTGAGTTCATTATTAAGTTTTTTAAAATCAAGTTAACAGCCTAAAATTGCAAATTTGGATGAAAAAACTTAAAAATCCCAAAATTTTTAAACTATAAGGTTAAATATTTTATGTAGTCTTTAATACACATTCTTGTTTAAATAAAATGCTTTTAAAACATTAAGGTTGATATTTTTACAGAAAACAGACGAAAAAAGCGTTATATTGCACTACAGGTATTTTATTTCAAACTTTAACCTGAACTACCACTTTTTATAACAAGTCTTCAAATTTAAAGGGACGAAATATCTAATGAAAGGTTATGATTAGTGTTATATATAATTAGGGAAAATTTAGGATATATTATAAGTAATTTTAATGCTCTGATCTGAAAAAATAAACATAAATAAGTATAAAAATGAATTTTTCTCTCATTTGGCGATTCTAAGCTGTATGCCTTATCTACTTAGCTCAAATCACAATGCAATACCCTTGTAAATACTTTTTTTGACGATTAAAACACCGAATTAACCTTCCTACCCCTTTGGGGTCTTTTTCGACCCCAGACGCACTTTGACGCTTGATATCTCCCATGCATTTTTGTTTTGACAATTTCCGATGCTACTATTCCTTAATTACGCAAAGTTTTACAATGGGTAAAAATTTTGGAGTTATTATTCCATTTTTAAGTGTCTTGGGAGAAATAGTCACATATTCCCCCTCTGGGGTCTTCTGAGACCCCAGCCATGAATGGCGGTAAAACAGTATCAAATAAAGTTTAGTATTTTATTTTTTGTTGTATTATAGATAAAAAAAGGTTTGCATGTTTGTTTAGAACGTTTGGAGAAATATTAGAAAGATATTTTCGTAGAAATTGTCATTTTTTTTACAAAAAGAAGATTGCCGCTAAATACATTGAATCACTCGCTATTTCTTAAATTTTTCATTCACATTCTAAGAAAAATATGCTATTTATAGAAATCTTTTGAGTATCTAACAGTTGCAGCAAAAAAAACTCAGACAACTGTCGCCATTACTTCCTGTTGAACACATTCTTTACAAAAACAATATAAATTCATGGTTGATTGTAAATAGGTTTTTATATTCAGTCTTCTTTGAAAAATAAGAATGCTTTCAAATATTTATGAGTGTTTACGGAAGTCCAGAATGTGATTTCGAAGAATTATCAAGAAAAAAAAACAATTTTATGTTAAAACTTACATAAGCAAGCGAGATACTGATTTCACTAAGAAATCTGAACCGATCATTTTTTTTTGTATTATTTCAATTTTAAAAAGAAGAATCCAAACTTAACATGTTTCATAATACTAAATAAATTAATCTGGGGTGACAGGTAGCTGATAATGCAGAATAGAGAATATATGCAGCTTCATAAATCGTTTAAAATAAACTACTAAATTCTACCCGTGCAAGACCGGGTATATCAACTAGTATGCTTTAAACAGTGTGATTATAAATATTTTAAGTAAAACAACTTCAATGTAGTTCATTTCTGTAATTTAATTCTTGTTTGAAGGTCCAGATGTTATAAAAAACGTGTATCAAAAGAAACCCAATTAAGCCGTAATAAGACGAAAAAAATGAGAAAAATACCAAAAAAATTGGATAAATTATTCTGAAGCATCTTTCTAGAAATAAAAAATGACAATTCTTCTCCATTTAAGGAATTTTTAACCTTTATTAGAGTCATAGGCATGTTTTACGCATGGGGTCCTCAGAGACCCCACGAGGGGAATATGTGACTATTTTTTCAAGAGGGTAGGAAGGTTAAGGCAACTATAAGTTTCTATTACATTTAAAACTTTAATTTGGTTAATTAAGACTTTTCTCATTATACGCTATGCAAACGATCCATTTTTTCAAATTCTAGGGCCAAAAAACACCTAAATTATTTTTTACGAATTTTTTTATTATTTTTCCATGAATAAGGAGGGTAAAACGCAACTTTTGAGCTCTATTTGGTACCGATATTCAAAAATTTGTTTTTCGATCGCTAGACTATTTTAATGGCATGCGCCCTTATTTCGGGCTTGAAAAATTGGAAATTCCCCCCTTTTAAGGTCCATAGAAGGTCTTAAAATGTTGTTTGACATCCTAAGAATATAAACTCAACCAGTTACGGTTTGAAAAAGGAGCTAAAGTTGTGTGGGAATCATTTATAACCATTTTTACGTAAAATTTGACGAAACTTCGAAACTTTAACGTGAATGTGGAACCTGAAGATATTAATTGATTGAACTCAAGTTTTGAATTTTTAAGTTTCATCTTAAAGGGCACCTTTTCCCACCTCAGGCATTTTAAATTTCCAAAAAAAAGTTTTTCGCTCCACCCTATTGTACATTCTTTTCGTTTAAGTTTTAAATATTGTTCATCTATGTTAAATTATGTGTACATTCCTGCACACGAAAAAATTGAAATAAAACAAATGCCTAAAATTTCTCAAAAAAGAAGCAAAAATTTTATTGATATATTTTGAGCAAAAATAACATCCCTGTTTAAATTAACTTCTCTTACGGTAGAACGGGATGAATCAGGGAACAAACCTCATATACATATACAACTTCGATATATCCTCCCTTTTAAACTTTAAATGTGAAGGAAAAAATTGTCTGATAGATCAAAATTATAGAGTATTAATAATAAATTAATTAATTATGTTTTATAACATTAATATTTCATCACTATATCATTATAGCCTCACTATAGTCCGTGTTATTAAAATAAGCGGCTCGTCACCATGGAGACGCAATAGAAATGCAATGGGAAATGGCTAGTAGTGAGCTGCCGATTTTATTTACACAGACTATAACTCATTATGTAACCTTCATTACTTAGTATTTATTATTATCTTCATCTAAATTTCTTCATTTTTCAAATTTCATCCTTTTTCTAAATTTCATTACATTCACTAAGGGAACTCCCTTCTTTGGCTAAAAGATTAATATTGCACTTTTAAAACTAATCCCAAGGTTTAGCAAGTGGTCCAATTTCTATAAAATTTATGTTGTAAGTAGTACGGAAACTGCTGTACCTCATGCAATAAATATTTTCA
The DNA here is from genome assembly GCA_024610705.1 of Tetragnatha versicolor. NCBI lineage: Eukaryota > Metazoa > Arthropoda > Arachnida > Araneae > Tetragnathidae > Tetragnatha > Tetragnatha versicolor. The sequence continues at coordinate 51,977,668 of JANDEH010000004.1, read as the reverse complement.
TTTTACTATATTTTGTTTCATTAAACGGGCCTTGGCAGAACAACCTTTTGTAACGGTCTCGCACTACATTAGATCCTAGCTTTTTGACGGTGTATCTGCGCCCCTCCCCATTCTTATTCGAAATATGCTTGTCTAGGTCCCCTCTACCTCCCACCAAATATTGATGATGAATTCAGAATCAAAAAGTCGTTCGAAATTGAGATATATACAGGGTGTTTCAAAATTGCGTTGCACGGCTTTTATTCGGAACCAGCCCCTCCTAGGGTCATGGAAGTAAGGTCTACCCCTAGGTAAGTGACCCTGGAGAATCCATTGAGATGACTTACAGCGCCCCTAGCGGGGAAATTAAAAAGTTAAAAAAATTAGTTTAAAAACTAAAGGAGATAGGACAAAAACCTCAATCAGAGTATTGTTGCCAACGTCAAGAAGAACTCATTGAAAAAAATTTGATCAAAATATCTTGAATATTCGCGGAGATATTTGCATGTGAAAATAGTACTTTTTCAGGGGTCAAAAAGTAAAAAGTTCGCATATTTGCAAATTTTTCAGTGTTATTGTGTAGTTTTGTGTTTTTTTGGTTGAAAGAACACAAAATTTAATCAAAAAATCAAAACAATTTGCAAATATGCGAACTTTTTACTTTTTGACCCCTGAAAAAGTGCTATTTTCACACATGCTAATATCTCCGCGAATATTCAAGATATTTTGATCAAATTTTTTTCAGTGAGTTTTTCATGACCTTGGCAACAATACTTTCATTGAGGTTTTTGCTGTATCTCCTTTTGTTTTTAAATTAATTTTTTTAACTTTTTGATTTCGCCGCTAGGGGCGCTGTAAGTCATCTCAATGGCTTCTCCAGGGTCACTAGGGGCAGACCTTACTTCCATGACCCTAGGAGGCGTTGGTTCCGAATAAAAGCCGTGCAACGCAATTTTGAAACACCCTGTATATGGGTCAAAAATTGGGGTAAAAAAGCTCTGAAACAAAACGTTTATAAGAAATTTGTTTGATTAATTGTTACGGTCAAAGTGACTAATTGAGCATTATTAATAATGATCAGAGTGGAGGTGGGTAAGGTGATAAACTTCAAAAAGAAGGTTTTTTACTCATTTTTATGCATTTGTTATCCTTTGAAAGCCACCTAAAGAAGATTTCTTGTATTTCTTAGAATTTTTAAGGGAGAAATAGCACATAATGTCAAGATTTAAAAATTTTATCTTCGAGCAAAAGGAGGGTTCTGGAGTTCTATCCCAGAAATATATATATTTGAATTACTGCTGGAAGTAAAGTTTTAGTAAATTTTGCAGGAAAAAATAAAAAATAGACACCAAATTTTCGAGGAGGTTGGGGGTCCTTCCCCAGAAGAGTTCTTATAAGTAATTTTAGAGTATAGTGTTTTATCAAATTTAACCGGGCAGAAACTGAGGGGGCGAGAATCTCCCTACCCACTTAACGGTCCGTTTATGGAAAAATTGAGCACATGAGATTGATGATCAACACGGTCGGACCTTAGAGGGGGCACGCTGGTATCTATATTTCATCTCTATATAATCCATATTACTATAATTAGTTTTGAACATATCCTGGATAATAAAATTTTTTGTATAAATATTACGTTTAGACCTGATGAATTGTCTTATAATACATTTAAATAGGTAAATCTAGTGTTTTTTTTGAAAGCTACCCCATAAAATCATATTTCCATCAAAAGAAATAAAATTACAAAAAAATGTCTAAAACTACACTTAATATTGAACAGCAACTATACTGGTTAGGAAATAATCAAGAAATAAAGCAATAAAAATATATTTATTAATTACTTATAAGAACTTAACAAATTTCAGCTACCGCAGCGACAGTCGCCAAGCGGTCGATAGCTTCCTCACTTATGGTGTTCGCCTCACGAAGACATTCCCTAACTTTGACCATCGCCAGTTGCTTTAGAGACCGAGGTTGCTTTGTCTCGGGAACCTCCAAAACGTTGCTCTCTACGTACAGGTCACAGGCTTTCTGAAGCTTGAGGGGTTCTTGGAAAAATGGCTTTAACAGCTCGAACATCTCTTTCACTGGTACCAACGGATAAGGCAACGCTTTCCACAGCAACCTGAGGACGTCTTTGCCTTTTTCAGTACGGAAGAAGAGAACAACCAAAATCTCAACCACTAGTTGCATCCTCAGGTTGCCGTTGTGTAGGATTTCATCACATATAATTCCAAGATTAGATCTAAAAGCAAAAGAAATGTTTTAATATCTAAGAGTAAACTTGGCATGGTTGTAATATATCTACCGGTATCTAACAATACTTAAAAATCAATTGACGTGTCGCCGCAGCCAATGAAATAAACGGAACACTTTTTCATTATAAAATAACAATTAATCATGGTATAAGTACCATATTTTAAACACATTAATTTTACACACAATTTTTACACAATTTTTTACTTTTCAATGATGTTCAAATTGATATTACATACGAAAATCTTACACTGTAAAAAAAGAACGTCTTTTGACGTATTATTTTCCGTGAATTTTTCATGGATTAATTCCGTAAACTACAAAACGGAATTTTCATCGTGAAGTTTCCGTTTTTTAATTTTCCTCTCCTCACGCATGCGTATTGTACGATTTCTCCACTAGTTCTAGTGAGACTCAAATATAGTTGTAAATAAGTAATGGAAGTTTGTGCAAGCGTCTTCAGGCGAAACGAACCTTCAGCAAATTTATTATGGGTAAGTTAGTTAAATATATTGTTTTTATTTTTTGTATTATTGGCCGTAATCGGGAATGACTGAGCTGCCGACGGGTAACCGTTGTGCGCATGATCGGGTTAAAGGCGTGGCTCAAAAGTACTTAGGATGGAACCTAGCGGAGCTCGAATGGGGTTGTGGTATAGTGCGTCAGTCTAGAGTGCACATGGTCGTAGGTTCGAACCCCAGAAATTATTTTTCAGTAAATTTAATTTTAAATTTTTATTATTCCATTAAAAATTGCAAGAATTAATTTCTCTTGTTTAACAGTCATTCCTTATTTAATTAAATTCATTGTGTTTTTTTAAATGTTTTACTTTATCTAATATTTTTTAAATTTTTTTTAATTATTAATTAATTGAAAATAAAATTATTTCGCTAAAATATTTTATAGAAACATCAAGAATCAAGTCCACAAGGATGCGCATTGCTAATAAAGTATAAAAATCTTGCAGGGATTGTGAAATACAGTTCAAAACAGTACGTCGGCAGCCTAGCAACGGCCGTAGTAAACGTTCATGCTTTTAAAATAGAAATACTCTGATATACTATTTTTAAACAGATATTTAAACATCGTACGATCGCTTTCTTCACCACGTAGCTGAAGTCTTAAAATATTGCATACCTAACCAGTCTTATTAGATCGCAAAAATGTGATCTAAATAGTTGTGATAACTTGTAACTTTTGATTAGACTTGTATTACTGTGATCGGTAGTGTAAATTATTTAAAAGAATCGTCTATTTGGATTTTACGGATTGTTTGTCATTTTTTTTTCAAAATTATAATCAGGAAAATTATATATCAGAAATATAAAACGAACAATCCCTAAAATAACGGAAAGTTCCACTCCAATGACGAAAAGATATTAAACGAACGTTCTCTAAAATAACGGAAGGTTTCCCTCCTTTGACAGAAAAATACAAAACGGACATTCCCTCAAATGACGGAAAAAGAAAATACGGATACCTTCTCAAATGATGAAAATAATCCGGCAGCTGTGCTGCCGGGAAATTTACGTTTATTGAAGAAAGATTTTTTTACAGTGTAGTGTGTAAATATTTGGCATATTAAAATACCTTTTATTAGGATATTCCAAGTTCAATATAAGTAGTTAATAGTTTATGAAAATTTTATATATAAGTTAGATTATATCTTTTTAATTTAAGTCTATATATTAAGAAAATTTCTATAATATCTATAAATTTAACTATAGGGGAGAGTGTTGTACCTATGGACAAAAATTACGTTTGGATTTTTCTAAAACAGGTAAAATCACATTTTGACCATTTAAAGTGCCCAACCTATGGTCCTAATCTTTGTGAGTAGAGAGATATTTTTTACTAGTCAAAATCTTGAAAATTGGATTTTTAATCATTTATAATAACTTGGAAAAATTTGTGTCAAAAGGTACAACAACCTGTTGTACCTATGGACAGACCCAGTTGTACCTGTGGACACCCTTAAAAAGGAAAGTTTTACTAGAAAAAAGCTAAGAATGAACATTTTTATTGATGAATTACCTTTTAATAACCTATTTCAAGCCTTTTTAAAATTGAAAATAGATTTTTTAAAGTAATGTAGTTTTAGATCATAAATGATCATTAAAACGAAGTTGAATGATAAAGTCTTGATTTTTTACCAAAAACACAAAAATCACATGGTAATATTTTCAGATAAGAATTTAAGGTAGTAGTTTCATCAATCATGCTGATTGATCTGACAACTTCACTGATCCAAAAAAACCCAATTCGATCGACACTTAGTTGTGCAATCATTTGGTGGTAATAACAATAATAATTTGGTGGTAAATCGTCTTCAGTGGAAATTTGAAGTTTTTTTAATCGTCATACTTAAATGAGATAGGGTGCTTAGGGTTTTACACCATATTTTAAATTAAATTCCAAGTAGAATAATAAATTTCAAAAAGTAGTTTAGATCACAAAATATTTTATTTTTCATCTAAAATTCACTTGAAAATAATCGCTGACAAATAGATTACCATTTAGAATTAATTTAACATTTATTAAAATGTATTCAGTTAAATGAAACCTGATTCTAAAACGCCGATTAGCTACAGACACCCACAAGAACGTGTCCGTAGGTACAACACTTATGGTGTCCCAAGGTACAGCATCAGGTGTTTTTGCATTCAAAGTTCTATAAAAGATAAAAGAATTGAGATCTGACGATTTCTAATATCAAAACTAAAAAGTCAAAATCTTGGGGATTTCCCCCATATATCCCATTTTATCATATCATAGTCATAGAGGAAGAAAATAATTAATGTAGTGATGCACTAAAAAAAACTTTGAGCACCTAAAAACAGTATTTTTACTATAGAAAATTTAAATAATATTTTAAACAGCTGATTTCACGTTAGCAACTAGATAGCATCTGTTTACATTCAAAATCGACCACAAATTCAAATTTACATTTTTTCCCAAATTTTAAAATGAGGTGGCTGAAGGTACATCCGTCCGTAGGTACAACACTCTCCCCTAGTATCTGTTGTGCAGAACGTATGTGTTTATGAAAAAGGACCTTAAAGTTGCATAATCTAAAAATATTGTTTATTTATTTTATTATTTAAAAATTTCTTAAGTGTGATTCAATCAAGTATTGGTTCTAAAATAGGAGAAAATTTACAAAATCACTCACTTGAAAGAAAACGATTTCAAGTCCATTTTCAAAAAAATTAAACCATATTTAGGTATGATTTTAAAGCATAGTAATACTTTTTTTAACCTGAAGGTAAATATTTTAATGAATTTATACATTCAAATACTAAATTATATGCAAATTCCTAAAAAAGTAAAGCAAATAAATAAATGGATAGGTTTTTCTCCAATACATCAAATATACATTCCATACGCTTGCTGAAATCATCGCATTAAGTAATTAAAAATATTTTTTTCTCCCACATAGGAACTATATGAAGATTTTAGATTATATTTTGCCTAAACACAAATTTTACACTATTTTTCCATCTTATTATAGCAATAATTTTCACTACTTTTAGAGCCAATGCTTTGATGAATTATTTTTAAGGATTTTTTTCATTAGTTATCCATGCATCAGCATGGTAATACGCAACTTTTGAGCCATATTTGGAATCAGTGTTTAAAAATTCATTTTTCCCGGCATAGGATATTTAGGGGTAGGTACGAGCCTTTACAAAGCGTACAACAAATTGGAAATTTCACCAATTTTAGGTGCATGATAAGTTTCACACTTCTATTTGGCCCTTCTATTATTTCATTTCACCCAGTTATGGTTGGAAATAGAGGCTAAATGAAGTCTCATAATTTTAAAATTAAATTTTATGAAAAATTTGACAAAATTTTGAAATTTGAAAGTGAAACTGAAACTTGAAGATATTGATTCAGCTTAAATTTTGGATCATAATTTGGCATGTTAGTCCACAAAAAATTCCCTCTCTAGGGAATAAAAGAAATCACTCATAAAAGTCGTCTGTTTCCCTAGTGAATGGAAGAAGAAGAAGAAGAAATTGAAACTTTGAATCTAAATAATTCTAAAATTAATTCGTGTTTAAAATAAAATGTGTGCCAAAACCTTATTTTGTATTTCGAAATCCTTTCTTTTGATTTGATAATCTGAAAAATCATAGTTAAAAACCCTTAAGTCCAAAGTTTCACGTAAATACAATCAATATTAAACGCTTGAGATTCTGTTAAAGTTTGTTTTTTGGGTGCGCAAGCTGTTTTCTAGAGCTGTTTCCAAAACAGCTGTTAGCGCACGCAAAAAACGAACTTTAACAGGATCTCAAGCGTTTAATATTGATTGTATTTACGTGAAACTTTGGTCTTAAGGGTTTTCAACTATGATCTTTCAGATTATCAAATCAAAAGAAAGGATTTCGAAGTATAAAATAAGGTTTTGGCAGATTTTTCACATTTTTTTGTGTTTTTTAACTTTTTTCATAATGAAACAAATTTTAAAGTGAAGACTTTTGAGGTAATTTTAAAGATCATATTAAACTACAATTTTTGAGACCATAATTAAGTTTTTACCAATAGTAGTTCTTCTACAAATTGAATTTTTCAATGATTTTTTTGGAGTGTCGCTCCATTTTTAACTCCCTGAGATTTGGTCTGGCACCCCCTTTCTATAGTCTGTTAATTTTGAACTGGCGCTTGAAAATATTTCCTTCCCCCACCACCGATCGGTAACCATAGCAACTATCTTCGTCAAAGTGACGAAGAAGGCTTACTATTGGCTGCTCGAAGATAGTAACTATGGTTACGCTTCTAGCGTGGGGGAAAGCACTATTTCTCAAGCGCCAATTCTGAATGAATAGAGTATATACCAGTTCTTGTTCGTCTTGATGAGTACTTTCATCCCTGAAAGTTTGTTGCACCATTTCAGATACACCCTGTATAGATTGATTAGAACTTGTATCAAACTACTGATTAAAAAGTACTTTTCCTTAATTTTAAAACTAAAAAAGTTATAGCAAATTATAAATTAATCTATATAAGAAAATATATTAACATTTAATAATACATTCACTGTAGCCCGCTTAGCCACATTTTCATGGACCAAGTAATCCCTGGTGACTATGGATGTTTTTTCTAGTGTTGTGGTGATGTGTATAGAGTAAATAAGAGAAACAAATTAAAATAAATATTAAAATTTAATATGCTCTTCTTGTTATCTTTTTATAGATCCTGTTATAATACATTCAAACCTCTTTTTGATCGGTGGATGGGGGCAGCATGAAAGAAAATGCAAAAAAATGCACTTAACTTCACGATTAGCTATAAAATCAGATTTCGTAACACCATGAAAAAGTATTTTTTATGCATTGAAGAGAGACACTTAGGACCCCGTGGCGAAAATTTCTCCGTGTAGTTGAATTGATAAACCTTTTCTATACCGGTCGGTAGACTTTTTCAATTACCATCCCGTGCGGTAGATTTGCCCAGTATGAAGCAAGTCCTAGAAATGCCGCCCCTAAGAAATTGTTCCTTTAGTTAATTAATACTTCAAATTAATTCTGATTTACTAATTTCAAAAAATTAATAAACATTAGTCTTGATTAATTAATTAGTAATTAAATATAGATAAATAATTATACATAATTAATTAGTTTTTAAATAATATTATAATTAACTGGTAGTAATAATAAGTGTTATATGCCCGGGCCGAAATTTCTTCCCAGTCCGGCCCTGAATATAAAGAAAACGCATGGTTCATTGCGCACTTCACCTTCCTACCCTCTTGAAAAAATAGTCACATATTTCCCCCTCGTGGGGTCTAATAGTACCCCATGGTAAAACGTGCCTGTGACTCTAATAAAGGGTAAAAGTACCTTAAATGGAAAATAATTGACATTTTTTACTTCTAAAAAGATGCTTCGGAATAATTTTTCTAATTTCTTAGGTATTTTTCTCATTTTTTTGTCCTATTACGGCGTTATTTGGTTTCTTTTGATACAAGTTTTTGTATAACACCTGAACCTTAAAAGAACAATTAAATTACAGAAATGAAAACCATAATAAAGTTGTTTTACTTAAAATTTTTATAATCACACTGCTTTAAGTGTACTGGCTGATATACCCGGCGTTGCACGGTTAGAATTTTCAGTTTATTTTTAACGATTTAGGAAGTTGCAAATATTTTCTTTTCTGTATTATCAGCTACCTGTCACCTCAGAATAATTTATTTAGCATTATCAAACAAGCAGAATGTGTCGTTTTTACTTTTTAAAATTTTATAGAAGTTTTCAAAGCGAAATTGGTTATTTTTCTCAATAATTCTCCAAAATCACATTCTGAATTTCAGTAAATACTCATAAATCTTTGAAAACATTCTTATTTTTCCAAGAAAACTGAATATAAAAACATTTACAAAACCATAAATTTATTTATTTTTTGTAAGGAATTTGTTCAACAGGAAGTCATATCGACAGTTGTCTGAGTTTTTTTTTGTCAGAACTGTTAGATGCTCAAAATATTTCTATAAATAGCATATTTTTCTTAGAATATGAATGAAAAATTTTAGAAATATGTACTGTAAAAAAATAGTATGTTAGTTAGTATAGTTTAGTATAGTATAGTTAGTATATATAGTATAGTTTAGTATAGTATAGTTAGTATATATAGTATAGTTTAGTATAGTATAGTTAGTATATACAGTATAGAATATACAGGGTGTATCTAAAATGGTGCAACAAACTTTCAGGGATGATAGTACTCATCAAGACGAACAAGAATTGGTATAGAAAGGGGGGTCCCAGACCAAATCCCATGGAGTTAAAAATGGAGCGACACCCCAAAAAAATGATTGAAAAATTCAATTTGTAGAAGAACTACTATTGGTAAAAACTTGATTATGGTATCAAAAATTGTGGTTTAATATGATCTTTAAAATTACCTCCAAAGTCTTTACTTTAATTTTTTTTTATTATGAAAAAAGTTAAAAAACACCAAAAAATGTGAAAACTCTGCCAAAACCTTATTTTGTATTTCGAAATCCTTTCTTTTGATTTAATAACCTGAAAGAACAAAGTTGAAACCCTTAAGTCCAAAGTTTCACGTAAATACAATCAATATTAAACGCTTGAGAACCTGTTAAAGTTTGTTTTTTGCGTAAGCAAACATTTGTTCTGGAAACAGCTCTAGAAAACTATTGCGCACCCAAAAAACAAACTTGAACAGGATCTCAAGCGTTTAATATTGATTGTATTTACGTGAAACTTTGGACTTAAGGGTTTTTAGCTATGATCTTTCAGATTATCAAATCAAAAGAAAGGATTTCGAAATACAAAATAAGTTTTTGGCAATGTTTTCACATTTTTTTGTGCTTAAACTTTTTTCATAATATAACAAATTTTAAAGTGAATACTTTTGAGGTAATTTTAAAGATCATATTAAACCACAATTTTTGAGACCATAATTAAGTTTTTATGAATTGTATTTCTTCTTCAAATTGAATTTTTCAATGATTTTTCTGGGGTGTCGCTCCATTTTTTACTCCCTGGGATTTGGTATGAGACCCCCCTTTCTATACCGATTCTTTTTCGTCTTGATGAGTACTATCATCCCTGAAAGTTTGTTGCACCATTTCCGATACACCCTGTATAGTATAGTATAGTTTAGTATAGTATAGAGTTAGTATAGTATAGTTTTTTATAGTGTGGTATAAGATCTGACGATGAGCTTTGTGAATGCGTACTAACGGAAGAAAATTCAGATATATTTTTCAATTTTGTTTTAAATGGCAATTTTGAAAAATGCCGCCTGAGACAGCCGCTTCTCTACCACATACCACCACACGGCCCTGATTAATATGTAGTACTAGTCGTTAATCGGTTTTTGTGCCGACTACTAACTGTTATTTCTATCAGGCGCAGATGCAGCACCCTAGGGGCACATTTCAAGCCCATCACCTTTACCTTTTGACAGAAAATGTCAAAATGCTGGGTATTTTCTAAAAGGTACCACGCAAGACCCCCTTGCGGTACTGCTGGGGGTGGGTTGGGTCCTCCCTCCCTAAAAATTGGAAATTCGACTTGTAAAATTAGAGTTATAACTCATTTTGAGAACTTTTTCGAGTCCAAGGGGCACTTCCCACAGAGTGTCCCCCTTGGATCCGCACCTGGTTTCACTATACGCTTGTATCACACAAGAGTTTTGCTCTGTGTTCCAATTTGATATAAAATTTTCATGCATCACACAAAAACAAAACGTACAAATAAAAAAACTCACAAAAAGACCACACAAAAACAGAGTTCAGTGTATTATCTTATATCAAACCTTTATTTTTCAAAATTGAGAACCATAAATATTTTTTAAAAATCTTTGTCCACCCTTTTAAACATAATACCCGAACATTTATATATCAAAACTGATCTAAACTAAATAAAATACTACAACAACGAAGGCAAAAAAACCCACTCAACCCTATAGATACACTCTCATACCTTTAGGTAGCACATTAAATATCACCCTGAGGGCCTTTTTCATAAAACGCCCAATACCTAATCTGTATTTAGTGTTCCAAAACCCAAAACACACCTGCTTTTATGTCAGTATCTCTGGGGACGGCGCATGCGCGTTTAATAAAGCATGCAGTAAAACCGTCTTGCTTAATCCTCCAAGCACCTAAACCCAGTTGTTAGGGTTTTATTAGGGACATTTCTTATCATTTCGGCTACTTCCACAGCTAGGTGATTTATGGAATAGTTCCATGGAATATTAGGGGGGTTTCGTTCACAGTCGTGTACTCAGAAGTGGTTTTGATGAACCACGAAATAGCTTCGCGTTTGCCAAACATTTCATGAATATTAAGTAAATGCATTGAATTGTTCCGTTCCGAGGTTTAAATAGTTTGCTGTTGTAGATGGTTTATAGTTTCTGAATGTTTGTTTAAGTAGGTAGTAGTAAAATTGGACTAGTTGATATTCTTTATGAATATTTGATGCAGGCTATGAACCGTATTCAGACTCTTTTTAGGATGTTTTCAAAAATTTACTCGTGTTCCATTTTTTCTTCAACTTTTATCTTTTTAAATATTAAAAGTTGATTTTCTTTCAGATTTCAGTTACGTTTCTTAATATCGTTGTTTAATATCGCGTTGTTGCATCATTGGATGAGTTTGTTTCTAAATTCTAATAAAGTTTCATTAACTTTACCCTAACTGTTTTAAAAATGAATAACTTTTTCATTTTCCTGAACGAATACTAAAAATGTAGGAAACAATTAGTGAAATAAGAATTATTTCCATAAGTAGACTCGATTGAGACAATATCTTCAAGGCAGTGGGTTCCACTCCTCAACTGTTCAAAATAAAAGAAAGAAAGAAAACAAATATATTACTTTTGCAAAACTGTTGAACTATCTGGTTATTATCAGGTTATCTCAATAATTGAAGGATCCCTAAAATGCATACAATTAGAAGCAATATTACAATAACCCTTAATAATTTGAAAAATTAGTCTTACACAAATGATGCTTCCTTCGGTTATAAGAGATTTACAATCAGCTTCTTAAAGCATTTTAGAAGGAAAAAACCGACCAAATCCAGTTGTTTACAACGAGTATAATGGCCGATCTGAATATTTTGTAATTCGTCAATCAACAGATTTAAGTTAAGATTGGTTGTTTGGTTGGGGTTTTATGGCTCAAGATCCATATTTTAGGACAATCTAGATTTAAGGTACAAGTTACCAACACAAATCTTAGTAAATAAGAATATAAGATAGAAAACACCCGAAGCTATTTTTAGTTTTTCAACTCTATCTCACCACATAAAAATCCCCATATTCTTCCCATAATGATAAATATCACACAAACCCCACATGAATGTTTTTTTGAGGAAATAAACAGAAAACAGCATTAAAAACTGCAAACAAAAGAGTTGTACAAAAAACGAAGATCTATATTTCACGAACACAGGATTTCCCTCTCTGTTTTCCCATATTACTAGTGTCTTGACTTTGGTTTCCCCTATTTATCTCACAGAAAAGAACTTTTCACTCTCTGATAGTCTTACTTTTTTTTGTATCTCTTTCGCCTTTTTTATTCCTCACAGAAGTTTTACGTAGAAGTTTTGCCGGCTTGAGTTCCCCGTGAGTGTGCTTCTATTCTCCTTTATCTGTGTTTATTTCTTTTCATTTTCGTGGCCTCTGAGTTCACTTTTGCACGAAAAGGCGTTTGAAGAAGCTCTGAGCTGGGATGGAATATAAGTGTTGGGATGATGGAAATGTTTTTCCCATCTCAGTTGATAGGGGAAAAACTTTGTTAATCGTGTGATATAAATAGTGAAGTTTTGGTAGAAAGATTAACCAAAATTTGCTTTCTGCATTTTGAATTTTCAGTGCAACTGCGTAAATTTTACTTGAATATATTTACATAAGTAGTAAATGTAATTAAAATTTTAATTTATTCCTTTTAATTAATACAAATTAGTTATCTATATATATAAAATCCAAATACGGGTGATTCATTCATCATCATTCATAACACTCATCACGAAATCTCCAAAACTGCCGGACCGATAAGCTTGAAATTTGACAGAGACCTTCCTTTCAGCCATTAGACGCGCACTAAGAAACGATTTTAAAATCGAACGACTCCTTCCCTGTTTTTCGGCGCTTTTTCGACTCCGTTTTACCCATTGAAATAACATTGTGCATTGTTGAAAGGCATAAAATGCAGAGTTTACTTTTCTATCTTAAGGCGACGTCTTGCCTCACTTAAATGAAAATAACTGATTAACATTTATACATATTTTATTATTTACAACAAAATTTATGAAGAAAAACAGTGTGAATATCTGTATTTAAATACTATAGAAGTTATCAGAAAACCGAAGTAAATTAAAATAATTAATTTACTTTCTTTAATATTTTAATTTCTCAAAAATAAGTATATTTAAATAGCAAGAATTAAAAGTTTCCAAGGAAACAGAGCTAAAATTTCATTGCTTCATAGCGGAATTGGTTTACTAGACTATAATCACTAGATTTTTATTATAACTAGCAATCTGTTTTTACTCTTTCAGAGAAGCTTTTAAAGAAGTTGGTTTTATTAAAAAGAAGACAAGCTTACTTGATAACTTTTTATCGAGGGATTTTTGAAATTTATTTGATTTTGAAATTCATTTTTTGCGGAATTTTAAAAGGATAGCGGGAATACTTTAAGAAAATTCTGTTTAAGATTTTAAACACTGGATTTCAAATGACAGAGATGATTTCAAGTAGATTCTTTTTATCACATAGGAAGGATAAATGTTTAATAGACAAAAAATCGGGATGGAATGAGATATCACAGTTGGAACTGGGATGAGAAAAGGGCACCGGGAATACTGGGATGAAAATTATCGGGAACACCGGGTTATGAAAATTATCGGGAACACCGGGTTATGAAAATTATCCGGAAAACCGGGATATGAAAAGGTAGCGGGAACATCCGGATATGAAAAGGTACACTTTAAAAGGTACATTTTAAACACTAGATTTTAAAAAAAAGATGATTTCAATGTGATTGTTTTTATCACATGGAAAGGATAAATATTTGATGGAATGAGATGTCAGTTGGAACTGGGATGGGGAAAAGGAACCGGGAATACCGGGATGAAAATTATTGGAAACACCTGGATATGAAAATTATCGGGAACCGGGGGTATGTAAAGGTACCGGGAAACCTGGGACATGAAAAGGTACCAGGAACACCGGGATACGAAAAGGTACCGGGAACACCGAGATATGAAAAGGTACAGGGAAAACCGGGATATGAAAAGGTACTGGGAACACCCGGATATGAAAAGTTTCCGGGAAAACCGGGTTATGAAAACTATCGGGAACACCAGGTTATGGAAAAAGTACTGGGGACACCGGGGTTATTGGTGATTCGAAAAATCTGACATATAACTTGGGAGAACTTTAAAAAAATGAATTAATACACTCCACCCGTGCAAGGCCGGGCAAATCAGCTAGTTTCTTATAATTTGGTGCCAGGCGTCCGTTTTTAGGGAACACTTTTCGAGGGTCCAAAACAAGGTGAGAATTAAATATTTTGTATTTTATTTGGCTAAGTTCTCTTAGAAAGAAACTTTTCATAATTTTTTTCTGTGCGCTTCTTACTGAAGTCTTAAGAATGTTATAACTAGGGCTAGGATTTATATGTAATTACATATTTGTTCACGAATCTGATATTAAAGTGTGCTCTTGAATTCTATACGTTTTAAAAGATTTTGAATCGATTAAGACCATGTTTATTTTCCATATTTTCACATATTTTGGTTTGTTTACATATTTTTACATATTCAACCTACAAATTTTTATTACATATTTATCCATCTTTTAAGTGTTTCAAAAATATTCATACGTGTGACCTATTGTCAAATTAAAGTAACCTATAAAATGAATAAGCATATTAGTCGGGTGGCTTATTACATAAAAATGCCCGAAAACTGCAATTTGTGATACTTTTCTGAAACTTTCAGGGATGATTTATCAACATATTAGAACTAAAAAATCGATGGGACCCTAAAATTTTAGTGCGTGGTTTGACCGCTATGACGTCATAACAAAATGGCGTCCCTAGCGGTCCCAAAACGATCTCAGTGTAAATTTTTTTAACGCTTAACACGTTTTAAGCTCTAAATATCCTTGAATATATCCTAAAAATAAAATATTTTCTAATATTTACTTAATCTTAGAATAATAGGGGGTGGTTTCATCAGAATGACGTCATTATCACTTGGGTTTACTCTGCGTCCAATATCCGTGGTGATGATAGTTTTTCTTGGTTTTATTTACCTTCCAGGTCCTATTTACTTATTATTGAGTGTCTAAGAAAATGTATTTTCTAAATATAAAAAAGAATTTTTAGTTTTGGGAGGCGTGGTTTCCCTTATTGTGCATTTTTACAAAGGCTTCAGTAACGTAACTTTTAAACAGTACTGAAATAAACTTCTAATTGTGATACCAACACCAAACTTTCAGGGATGATAGATTATCATATAAGAACTGTAAAATCGATGGGACCCCAAAATTTTAGCGCGTGGTATGACCGCTATGACGTCATAACAAAATGGCGTCCCTAGCGGTCCCAAAACGATCTCAGTGTAAATTTTTTTAACTAATTTCTTATGTATGGGTAAAAAACTATGTTCCTGTACTCCTTAAATGTTTGACAAGGAAATGGTTTCAACATGTGAAAAGCTGCTGCTCCATCCACTATTTTGCAAGTTGCAATAGGCTCTACATGTTGAGAAGCTCCATGATTCTCTAAACTTGCTACAATATCCGATTTTGTCCCCTTTCTTAGAGATCCGTCGGCTGAAAGCGATGGGGGAAAGTCCAGGTTTTCATGGGAGAAGAAATCGAGGAGATCACTCTCACGAGTCTGACACGCAATAAAAAGACTAAATAACACACAGTCGATTTTACAGTTCTTATATGATAATCTATCATCCCTGAAAGTTTGGTGTTGGTATCACAATTAGAAGTTTATTTCAGTACTGTTTAAAAGTTACGTTACTGAAGCCTTTGTAAAAATGCGCAATAAGGGAAACCACGCCTCCCAAAACTAAAAATTCTTTTCTATATTTAGAAAATACATTTTCTTAGACACTCAATAATAAGTAAATAGGACCTGGAAGGTAAATAAAACCAAGAAAAACTATCATCACCACGGATATTGGACGCAGAGTAAACCCAAGTGATAATGACGTCATTCTGATGAAACCACCCCCCTATTATTCCAAGATTAACCTTCCTACCCTCTTGAAAAAATAGTCACATATTCCCCTCGTGGGGTCTCTGAGGACCCCATGCGTAAAACATGCCTATGACTCTAATAAAGGTTAAAAATTCCTTAAATGGAGAAGAATTGTCATTTTTTATTTCTAGAAAGATGCTTCAGAATAATTTATCCAATTTTTTTGGTATTTTTCTCATTTTTTTCGTCTTATTACGGCTTAATTGGGTTTCTTTTGATACACGTTTTTTATAACATCTGGACCTTCAAACAAGAATTAAATTACAGAAATGAACTACATTGAAGTTGTTTTACTTAAAATATTTATAATCACACTGTTTAAAGCATACTAGTTGATATACCCGGTCTTGCACGGGTAGAATTTAGTAGTTTATTTTAAACGATTTATGAAGCTGCATGGATTCTCTATTCTGCATTATCAGCTACCTGTCACCCCAGATTAATTTATTTAGTATTATGAAACATGTAAAGTTTGGATTCTTCTTTTTAAAATTGAAATAATACAAAAAAAAATGATCGGTTCAGATTTCTTAGTGAAATCAGTATCTCGCTTGCTTATGTAAGTTTTAACATAAAATTGGTTTTTTTCTTGATAATTCTTCGAAATCACATTCTGGACTTCCGTAAACACTCATAAATATTTGAAAGCATTCTTATTTTTCAAAGAAGACTGAATATAAAAACCTATTTACAATCAACCATGAATTTATATTGTTTTTGTAAAGAATGTGTTCAACAGGAAGTAATGGCGACAGTTGTCTGAGTTTTTTTTGCTGCAACTGTTAGATACTCAAAAGATTTCTATAAATAGCATATTTTTCTTAGAATGTGAATAAAAAATTTAAGAAATAGCGAGTGATTCAATGTATTTAGCCGCAATCTTCTTTTTGTAAAAAAAATGACAATTTCTACGAAAATATCTTTCTAATATTTCTCCAAACGTTCTAAACAAACATGCAAACCTTTTTTTATCTATAATACAACAAAAAATAAAATACTAAACTTTATTTGATACTGTTTTACCGCCATTCATGGCTGGGGTCTCAGAAGACCCCAGAGGGGGAATATGTGACTATTTCTCCCAAGACACTTAAAAATAGAATAATAACTCCAAAATTTTTACCCATTGTAAAACTTTGCGTAATTAAGGAATAGTAGCATCGGAAATTGTCAAAACAAAAATGCATGGGAGATATCAAGCGTCAAAGTGCGTCTGGGGTCGAAAAAGACCCCAAAGGGGTAGGAAGGTTAAGTAAATATTAGAAAATATTTTATTTTTAGGATATATTCAAGGATATTTAGAGCTTAAAACTTGTTTAGCGTTAAAAAATTTACACTGAGATCGTTTTGGGACCGCTAGGGACGCCATTTTGTTATGACGTCATAGCAATGTGAAGTCGCGATTGTCAGATGAAACGTGTATGGCCCGCTGAGTAGACACATGGTTTTCGTTTTTTTTTTCTCCCGACAAGACAGCAAAAAAACATGAGTTGTCGGGAAATAACAAAAACCATCTTCCTTACCATGTGCTTGCGTAATATTTGGAGATCCCCTTTAAAAAAATTACTTAACATTTTCTTTTTATTATAACATATTTGGCATATTTATTACATATTTTGCTAAAATAAACACAATATCTGTACATGTTTTGGATTTTTAATTACATATAAATCACAGCCCTAGTTATAAGATAGTAAAAAAATTAAAGGAGATCGAACAAATTCGTTCGATTGTCTTAATTTTTTTACAATGTTTTAACATTCTTATTTTGCCGTTACAAGCATATTGTTTCTAAATAAAGAATAAAATCCACGTAACAGGCTTCTGAAACACTCTGTTCACTTTCATAAACTATTACTTAATAGCAAATATTTTCCATGCCACTAATATTGAAAATTCAAAAGAGAATATGTCAAACTGATGTTAGAATATCTTGGGTAACTAAACTATCCGTTCGAAAAGCCCCAGAGCCGTACAGTTAAAAAGAATTCAGCCATCTACCGTCTTCCTGAGACACCCGAAAACCTCTCAACCCTGTCAAAGTGTTGCCAACAATTTCGATCCTCAGCAACCCAGACGTGCTATCGATATCATCTTATCTCCATCGCTATCGTTTCATCGATATGGCGCGCGGTGACAAGTTAGTGAAACTCAATAAAAAAAGGTGGGGGAAGGAGTAAAAGAGCACGCGTCAACAAGTGAGAGGCGAGTCCATTTTTAAAGGGAGGTCAGCCGAAGTCTTTCTATCCAACCCGAAATTCGATTACGATATTAAATCGCTCCAGGGCGAGCTAAGTGCCTTAACTGTATTTCCCTTTTAACTCCGGTGGAGGTTTTTTCCCCTTATGGTTCTTCCCGTGTGTTTGAATTGTTAGAAGGACTTTTTCCAAGCGGTTTTTTATTTTCGTTGAGGTGTGACGGGCCTGGAGGTATTTTCCGAGTTTCGTTCCTGCCCTTTGATTGGATTGGAAAAGTGTTTTTAATGGGGAAAGAAATAATAAGAGCACTTTCGCAATTGGAGTTGGCAGATAAATAAACCTCAATTCTTGGTTGATCCAACATTTCAGAAGCAATTTAGTCTACCTGAATGCTTTGTTTAAGGGCATGTATAAAAGTTTTTTCTGAGTGTAGGATATAATATGCAATGTCTTGTTTACATACTAGTAGAAAGTTTTTTTCTGAGTGTTAAATATAAATAGTCTGAGTGTAAGATCAAATGGTAGATCAATTGGTAGAAGTGTTGCAAAAAATATCGGAAGCGTTATTAATTAGAGAATAAGAAAAACAAATTGAATGCATTTATTCTAGTCGGAATCGTTTGAATATTTTAGAAGTAAAATTGGGAGGAGATCCCAATCATTCTATGCAGCTCATTTCTAAAATGGACTGCGTGCTTTAAAGTTTTGTTAATTCTGTACTGCTTAGATTGATAACATGAAAAAATTCTAGCGAAATTGATTCAAAAGGTAATAGAACATAAATTTATACCAAATTTTGAAAAACACGGGCATTCAAAAATGTTCTTCTTAAAGTAAAGCGAACACTTATAGAATGAATCGAGTGATAGGATCAAGTGATAGTGATGTTTTGGAAAAGCTGTGTAAATACACCGTAATATATTTTTAAACCGTTTGTTTTACAGGAAAAATTCTAAAATAAAAATATGTTTAAAATGAGATAGAATAATTATTTAAAAATACTAACTTTTTAAATTTTAATTGGTTTTGTATATTCCGTAATAGTTACTTCATTTTTTTAACGAAAAAAATGTATACATTCTAATCTATGAAACAAAACATAAAGAAACCATATCAGAGAAAATAATTTCATCTCACTCGTCTGTAAAACTAATTAAATTAAAAACATTATGCTGTTTCAAAGAAGTTAATAATATTTTCCGAAATATTAATGATAGATTTATGTATAAAAAAGTAACTTAAACTTAGTATTTTCATTCAAAATTATGAGTTTCATTTCGTGGCTAAGGTACAGATTTTAAAACTTGTCTCTCTAAAAAGAATTAATTTTTATTTCTGAAATTATTATTGTTTTATATTTTTTAGCAATTTCAATATTATGATTGGATCTCAATTTAGCCGATTCTTTTTCAAATAATATTAGGATCAAATAAATTACCTTTTACAACTATATAAAAAATATAACTTATTTCTTTTTTGGTTAATCTGGTTGAAACCGCTATATAATGGTGGGTATGAGCATTAAACCAACAAAAGTGTTCAGCTAAACTTTGAACAACACAGCAGGTGTGTCTGAAAGCGTTGGCAGTTTAAAAGACTGAAGAGCGGTAAAAAAGAATAATAATACTGTATTATGTCTTCAAAAGGTGTCTAGAAGAGGATAGATTATAGAGCTCAGAGGTATGAACTAAGGTTAGATATTTATGAGTTGCTAGAATCCTTTAGTTATGATGGTGAAAAAAAAGAAAGGGTATTGGTAGAAGTAATATGAAACTTTGAAAATTGCGTCTCAAAGAGCCTAGAAAATTGTAAGAAAAACGTTGAAAGAAATATTCTTTGAAAGCACAAGGGACATAATATTTTATTTTTGAAGATTAGTGTAGTGTGAAGTTTGGTAAGTAGTGTTCTATAGTTTTCAAATATTTAGATTGACCTTTTAAACATGGAGGAATTTGTTTTGGATATGAGTTATGTCTGAATAATATATTTCTGCTGAAAATGGGATAAGAGATAGTTTTATGTCTACCTGTTACAGATAACTGTTGAGTTGAAATTTTAAAAATGAAAATATTCTGCTGTTAGAATTTGAATTTACAAAGTTGAATTTTTTTAACACAGAGGCTGAATTCATTTTCTTTTCTCTGAAGATATCTTTTAAAATTTAATTTAATTTAAAGATATTATAATTTGTATTTTGTTGTTGAAGCTTCAATATATTTTTATAATGTTTAAATATTTATTCTTTTCAAGGTTGGGAATCAAACAGCTATTCAACAAAAATGTAATTAAAAAATGTATATCATGTATCGCCATTGATACACATGTTGTTAACAAATAGGGACATTGGTAAAATATTAATGTTTTGTGAGTTATTTTGAAATAAAACTACTAATTTTTTTGGAATTTATTTACTTGTCTTTTATCTATAATTTTGGTATTAAAATAAAAAAATGTTAAATTATATTTACTTCTACAAAAATTTAAAAGTACTCCAAACGAATAAAGAGTAAATCTAGTTTAAGCTAACATTTCTAAAATTTATCCTCGACTCAAATCAACGGATCTGAAAATATGTTTCTTAAAACGATAAGAGTTAATGAAAAATGAACCACATCCACTTTGCTTTTTGTCATTGGGGATCTTTTCTA
Organism: Tetragnatha versicolor; assembly: GCA_024610705.1. Taxonomy (NCBI): domain Eukaryota; kingdom Metazoa; phylum Arthropoda; class Arachnida; order Araneae; family Tetragnathidae; genus Tetragnatha; species Tetragnatha versicolor. The sequence continues at coordinate 51,956,823 of JANDEH010000004.1, read as the reverse complement.
GAAACATTTAGCATGGAAATTAATCTCATCACCCCTAAGAGTCTAAAAATCAGCCATTACTTATCTCCTTTAATAGCACGCTATACAATCTCGAGAAAGCCGGCAGCTCCGGAAGCAATGACGGTTAAATTGGCTTTTGTCCAGCTATTTCTATCAGTTAATAAAAGAAGTAAGATACATCCTATGGAGCTTCACTTGAAAGCTTTGTTAAAAGCGTCGCAAAGCTTGGACTGTCTAAAAGTCGCTTTGGTACGATTTATCATATCAGATTTCATTCGGTTTGAGTGCTGGAAGGGCTTGACTGCAGAAAATAAATATGTTATTTCAGTGAAGCTTGTAAAGGAATCGGTTTGATGCTCTGGTTTATAAGACGAAACTATTTCATCTTGAAAGAGGCTGGAGATGAATTTAAAGTGTATTTTTTAGTGTTAGATAAATCTGCTGTGGAGATAAGATCTGCATCGGTTCTGCTTAAAAATATATATTCTCACTGAGAACTTTATAGTATATTAAAAAATTTAATAAAAAATAAAATCATTTGGAATTTTGCAGTAAAATTTTCAATTCATTTAAATATGTATTTGATTTGTATATTTATGTACTATAATATGTGCATAAGATATTCCATTTCTCTTTTCAGATTGCGCATAAAATATCCATAATAAATAAATATTTCCCTATTTTGAGATGCTTATTTTCTGTATGTAGCTTAGTGAAATGACATTCAAATAAAATAATATGCACACAAAATATCTGTCTTTTTTTGTTTAGATTGTGCATAAAATTGTTATAGTAAAACGTATTTCTCAATTCGAGGTATATAAAAACTCAATTTGTTTCAGTTAGATTTATTATTTCTTTAAAATCCTTTTTAGTTAGAGGTAAAATCTTCTATAATATTGAATATCGATCGAAAACAAGGGATCATTAAAGTTATCGCAAATCATTATAACTGACTATTGAGAACACATGACTCGACCCTAGTACCTAAAGAGATTTGGAGGCAACTAAACTGCTCTGACTCTATATTTGTATTTTAAATAATATTTCTGTCTTGTTTTAAAATCATATTCGTGTGGATTCAACAATGTTGTTTTTCAATTGAAGTCTTAAAATTATTTTATTAAAAAGAAAAGGTCAAAAAAAAAGTATGAGGTTTATATATGATATATGAAGCACTTTACTTTCTTGTGTCTTCAAATATCTTTATAAATATTTCTATGCTATCTTAGCATAAACGTATTTCTCTTTTAGCAGAATTTGGTAACTCTAGATTCAACACTACAACAGAAATCCTCAAGTCCATCCATAACGCCTCCGGTCAACTCACCTACCCCGAAGACAATAGCTTCGGATATGTGACCGGACGGATGCTTTTGATTTATGGAAACCCAGCAGACAGACGCAAACGTAAGTAAAACCTCCATTCCCATTCATCTTGCGGTTGCGTCACATTTACATGATTGATGGCTTATGCGCGCTACGTGATTGGCTATATCTGCGGAAATTGGCGGAAATAGGCGGTGAAGGGTTTTTTATAAATGGAGAAATTAAATGGCTTTATCGAGAGTGTTATCTGGAGATCGGATGGTTAATTGATGGTCGATATCTTCTGTCGAATTGAGTCAGATGTGAAAGGCTTAGAGGGACAGTGGTGTAAGTCCCTTTAGCCAAGTCTTGGGTGTTAGAAGGTTTTCTGTAATATCGCATGTGTTCCTATGAAGAAAGCAATTGGATCGCCAGTTTAGAAAAGGAAAAATCTTAAAAACGGTAAATTGTATTTTTGTGCTCTAAAAGAATTGATGTCTACATTTATTGTATTTAAATTTAAGTTAATTTATCATTCTTTCCTTGTTCTTTGTGCTGAAAACTAAGCCAACACAGTTTTTTTATTTAGAAGTGTTTTTCCCTTTTGTTGAACTCCATTGCTACTCGAATTAAACTTTTTTAACTGGAAATTTACAAGGTTCAAAATGGGAATAAATCCATCATCTTTTTTAACTGTACAATATTTTATAATTTTTCGTAAATTGTTCTGTATTCTAAAAAGGGTCTTTATTTTCTGAAAACTGTTTTTCGAACTTTCATAAACGAATCCCCTTTATCAAACTGATGATTCAATTAAACTGAGGCATCTCTAGACAGTCATTGAACATTTGATATACCCACAGAAAATAGAATCCAAAGCGCATATTTATATCAACTTTGACTTACGCTAGGGGTTGTAGATCCTTGACGTAAGAAACTCTGACTTACGCTATTGTTATTATTAGCAGTTCTTAGTGATATGATTTAAATAATGATTTATGTGATTTGGGTTCCAATTTGTGATAGAATGAGTTGGGTTTATGATAGTTTCCTGACTATTACCTTTCTTTGGACTTAACCTACAGCTTAAATGATTTTTGACAATTTCGTGAGTTTTGAGTTAATTAATCAACCCTAAAGTCAATTCAGAACAACAATTCTGGGAAGAAATAATTTGTTTACTCTGTGTAACTGTCAAACTTTGAAACTTTACAAAACTGTAAAATCTAGAGAAATAGATAACATGATTTAAATGTAGTTTACATCTCAATATGATGGATTGGAAAAAGTTAAGTATAACTGTTTTTAATAATTTTAAATAGTTTTCTTTGAGATAAATGATTTACGGCCGATTTAAAGATAACTAATAAGCCTCTAACTAATTCATAGTTTACTTGGTATTGGGTCCCTAATCTCTCTATTCTAAAAAAAAGTTTTTGTAAATGGTTTCCAGAGAAAGGCTTTTTAATTACTGATCCGTATAACATGTTTTTGGTATCAAACTGTTCGGATTCTTTTGAGGATGTGCAAAGTGCCTTTAGAATTTCTAAAAAAATTCTCAATTCTAAGATATTTCCATTTTTCTGGATTACGGATAAGGTTGCAGTTAACAGCAAGAAACTGTCGTTCAATTTATTATACCTCCAATCACAATGACCAACCGACGCTACTCATTAACGATGAAAATAATTCCTTTCACGCTTTGAAAATGCGCTTCAAAATATGTACTTTCTAAATAAAATATTTTTAAAAGACTGAAAAGAGTTTTCCAGAAACTCACAGATCTACTATTCAAGTATAGAATTTCACACACCAAAATTAATTGTTTGTAAACATTGAGTGCAATGTAGATTTTGTCTCTTATCATTTTTAATAGCTTAAATAGTATTGTTTAAAAAGTCTGTTTTAAAACTAAAACTTGAATGATAAAACACTAGATATTTTGACGAGTTACTAGGTACTATATTAAATTTAACAGATTCATTGCTGAACGTTTTTGTAAATATTGAATAACAATAGCACGAGCAGACTTGATGGATATTTTCAAGGAAAACGTGTTGATTAAATTATTGATAATTTAACCAATAAATATTCAAACTTTTAAGAGAGTGTGCTTCAAGAAAGTTGGTTGAAGTTTTTTCTACTAATTGTTATAACGAATGTTTTATAAATAAATAATTTTAGTGAGCAGGGTTTTGTGGGGATTGCGAAGCAATCCGAAAGGCCCTGCGTCAGCAGTTAACGGGGGTTGGCGAGCGATAGCGAGCAGGGGGCGGTAGCTCCCTAGTAGTGGTAAAAAAATGTAACCAGAAGTTTAGAGAGGTTTTGACAAATTTATAATACTAGTTAATCAATGTAAGCTAAGTGAATCTAAAGTTCATGTGGTTGTTTTTAACTTTTTTGGGGTGCTTGTTAAGTTATAAAAAACTTAAAAAAAAACATTTTAATTACAATTTAAATTGATTTAAACCGTTTAAAAATGCAATATATTGAGATTATAACATTGTTATGTCACTTATACGTTATTCTACCTCTAAAAGAGGAATTATTTTCATAAAAACAGGCCTGTCCTTAAGTATTAAATGAATATTTAGGCAGAAAATTTTTAAAAATAGTAGTTTGGTTTTTAGGATGTTAATTTCTTTATTAGATTTATGACGTTCACAAAAAATATTATTTTACTGCAAAAAAATAGATGTTTAGCCCCCATCAAGTATCTACTCTCAATACTGTTTAAATATTATTCTATTCAAGGAGAATATCAGTAGAGAAAATATATTTCTAAAAATTAAGCTACTTTTAAATTCAAAGTAATGGTAAAACCATAGATTTCCCAGCTAAATATTTAAAAAAATTTGTAAACAAACATTTTATTTATTCATGAACAATGTATATTAAAGGATTTTATTGCAGGGTATTAATATTCATTTCACACAACATCTGTATTTTACATTTTCAAACTTCTAAGGTATTTATTTCTTTACGACTCTAGACAAATTATCTTTTTAGCCGTCATAAATCAACAAAATTATAGCCAAACCTTCCAACCCTTGAGACTTATAACTTCTCTTCTTCGAAAGCATACTTTCTTTTGTTTGGCCTATTTGAACTGTATAGGGAAACGAAGATATGCTATGGGTTTTAAAATATGAAAAGGATATTGGTTTCTTTATAATTCCCAACGATAGTAAAGAAGGTGAAAGCATATAGTAAAATATTTAAAATGTTCTAGTTGCAATAATAATTTTACTTTAATACCATAAGGCTGAGCGCGCACTGGAAACTTTTGTCTCGGAGACTTAAAACACTAGTCACTCGAGAGCAATGCATTTCTATGAGGAAATTCTTGGCCTAGTGATCTAGCGACGAGACCAAGATCACTAGACCAAGAATTTCTTCATAGAAATGCATTGCTCTCGAGTGACTAGTGTTTTAAGTCTCCGAGACAAAAGTTTCCAGTGCGCGCTCAGCCTAAGAGGAAAAATATGCTTCCCCATGGACTATGGTTATGAGGCTAAGTTTGTTGGTATGGACTAAGTTTGTTGTTAAAGTAATTGTAGTAATATTGTTAGTGTGTTTTACTAAGTTTGTAGCTATAGGATGAGTAGTAAATATTGGTGTCTTTTAATCTAATTAAAATGAAACTTTAACGTAAGTTTTTACATTTTATGCAGTTTCTATCTTTAATATTTCTGCAATTTAAAGTTGTGCTTTACTTATTATGAATAGAGATAGTGATAATTCGGTCTTTGCTTTCCTCAAAACTAGAGTCAGTTTTTTTACAGAAAATTATTTAAACTCTCTAACCCACATTTTCATATTCACTGATGAACGAAGTAAAAATTTAAAATCTGAGTAAATTTATGTCTTTACTTTGATATGAGGCCTTTATGTTTCAAATATCTTTCAGTATTACCAGTACCAGATATTCTCAGTTTCAAACAATTGAATAGCCAATGGAGGTAAAAAAAACAACGTTTTTATTTTGCACATAAATACAAGTTAAAAACAGACTTAAGTTTCAGTTATTTATGTGCAAAATAAAAAACTTTTTAACCTTCATTGTACCTATTTGCACAGCATTACATTAATAATTGAATAGCCATCACTGAAATTATTTTTATTTTCTTTTTAAAAATTAGAGTTAGACTAAGCGCGCACTAGATACTTTTGTCTTGGCGACAGAGACAAAATTGTTACCCTGGCTATTGCAAGAAGCTAGAGCGCGCGCACAGGCGACGAGACACTTGGCCGATTGCCAAGAATCTCTCCATAGAAATGCATTGCTTTCGAGTGACTAGTGTTACAGTCGCCGGCGACAGAAGTCTCTAGTGCGCGCTTAGCCTTACAGAGCAGTTAGAAACACTTTAATTTAAGCTTGCCAATACGTTGCGACATCACAACCGACTACATAATCGACTAGTTAAGTCGTAGTAACGTTTAATTGAGGTCACTGATGCTTTTGAGTATAGGCATACTTTAAATAATTATTTGATACATGTCTCGATTTTGAGTAAATTTCGCAGTATTTGTATTTCGTAACTAATTTGGCTATATGTGACATATTCAGATTGAATATGTTTCACTTAGTTTTGAAAATGCCGTTTTAAGAATGAATTCTCTCTGAATATATAATTTCATGAAATTTTGTTTTGATTCGGCAATAATCTTCAAATTAGTTGGTTCCACCCATTAGGTTGATTTGTACTCGATTAAATTTCTCCAAGTCTAGACAGGTTTGCAATAGACCAGACATGACAAATATCTCCATGATTCATGCTATCTTTGTTCAAGAATAATAAATGGATTATTTATCTTTTTCTCAGACATAACACCCGATTCATAGAATCTGATTTCACGATGAATTAAGTCCCATTAAAAGCACATACATCCGTTTACAGACTGAATCGTACAACCGTTTACAGACTGAATCTTTGATCCACAGCACACGAATTCTAATTCAAATCAACCTAATGGACGTCAACCAAATGAGCTTTACGACCCTCACGCTCCACCCTGTACTTATTCGCGGACAGCAATTCGACGTCTTAACGTTCCACTCAACTTTTAACGAGTTCTTCTAAGCAGAGAGCACACACACAAAAGCTGTTGGTGCAAACCCGCACATGGCGTGGTGAACGGCCATTAGACCTTCCTTTTAGAAATTGATTAGTTTTTGTGGTTCTTCGGGCGGGCTGCGGTGAAATAATATATTTGACGTTAAAAACTCGAAAGATGCATGGGGAGTATTTAGTCTTGGAAGTAAAATGCTTGATTTCTGAATGGATAGGGAAGTTTTCGTGAGTTGTTTCATTTTGTCCATTAGTGTTAGGCGTAACGGTTATCTTTCTTGGTTTGAATGATGAACGGACTTCGGGGTTTTGAATAGCTTCAAATTTGTTCACAAAAGCGTATAAGGACTCCTAATTTAGTTTTCCTTAGGTTTTATTTGTATCTTGAGCAAGGTTGGCTGGATTGGACCCAATTGGGTTGAACCCATTGGGTTTTTAAAAAAAAACAAGTGAAAATACCCACATTTAGGACCCATTTTTGGGTTTTTTCAAGAAAAATTAAGATTTTGGCAGTTTTAATATTGAAGAAAAACATTTAATGAAATAACATACCAAGAACTGCTCTTGAGTGGGGTTTTTCAAAATTTAGGACGTTTAAAAAATTAAAGAGTATTTTTTAAAATTTCAGTGTTTTTTACAAAGGTAAATAGATTTCTTTCAATACTGTGAATGGGATTTTTCAAAGCTTAGAATATTTTTAAAATTTTAGTTGGTTTTTTAAATTTGGGTTTTTTTTATTATGGAATGGGTTTTTTCAAAATTTAAGTTGTTTAAAGTTCAAACTAGTTATAAAAAATTTAGGAGGATTTTTTTGGTTTCAGTAATTTTTTTCAAAGTTCCTGGTATTTCACAGATAGCTTACTGGTATTTCTGCGAAAGGTTTCAGTATTTTACAGAAACGTTCCTGGTATTTTCCAGGAACATAACTTTAAAAAAATACAGTTTTTTTAAGTAACGTTTCAGAATTTTTTTACAGTGTAGGGTAATGACTTCAAAATCAGGGCTGGCAAAAGGAGCAAAATGATTTTTTTGCACCTGTTCCTGTTCCGATACTCAGTACCAAGCAACAAGCACAATTATTCCTGAACAAAATCATTCGCCAAAATAGCATTTACTTACCCTCCAGGAACTAAAGTCAACGCTTTAGTTGTTGGTAGCTTCACTCAGCGCTAAACTCAGAGTGGAAGATCGAGTCTACGTTCCTTCTGGAATTTTATTCAACGCTGCAGGTCGAGCTCACTTCGGATCCGGAGTTTTATTCAAAGCCGCTGGCCGAGTGCAATTTTGCTCCAGCGAGAGCAGAGAAGCTGTTCGTAGAGTGGAATAAAGTTCCTGAGTATAACTGATGGCTGAGAAACGAGTTTATATTGTTCCGGCGAAGAGTTCGACGCCTTCAATGAGTTTGATTTCACTCCAGGAAAATATTCAAAGGTTGGGATTGATTGTAATATAACACCGAGATAAAAAATCAACAGTTGAGATAAGTTAAACTTTATTTAGGAATGAAATCAAAGATGATGATTCAATTTAGTTTTGTTCATGAGTGAAATCTAGCTCTGACTTTGAGTAATATTTCGATCCACAATATAATTCAACCCTGTAACTAGAATGTTCTGTAATAGAATTTAATACTTCTGAACTTATTAGTTTTATTCACGAACAAATTACACAGGGTGTCCCATAAATGTTGGGTCACAATTCTAGGGCGGATAGTAGACACCTAGACGAGTCAGAATCAAATAGGATTTTGGGGTTCCAGACCAAATCTCAGGGAGATAAAAATGGAGCGACACTCCAAAAAAATTATTGAAAATTCAATTTGTAGAACTACTATTAGTAAAAATTTAATTATTGCCTCAAATTTTGTGGTGTAACATATTTAAAATTAGGGTCACTTGGGGTAAGTGGGACCCCTTTTTGGCCTAGTACATTTTTGGAGCTTTATAGGAAAAATTTGAAAGGGTTTATTTTGTACTTGTTGACTAATTTCGTTAAAGAGTCTATCGATAAACAAAAATTTATCAGTAGTTTCTAAAATAAAGCTTTATATTTTTCTTAACTGGTCTTTTTATCAAAAATGAGATGGGTGACCCACTTACCTCAAGAGATGGGGTAATTGGGTCACCCCCTCTTTATTTATATTTAAAGCAAGCAAAACTTAAAAGGATGTGAGTGGGTATTACTTGATAAAGTACAGTAAATTTCAATATAAAATATTTTATTGTAACTGTGTCCATGAGTGAGAAATATACTCACATCAAAATCAATATGACAAGGTAAGAATAGAATGAAAAGCAAAATAAGTATTTTAAAGAATATTTTGAAAGGCCAAAGGGATATGTTTTACTTAAGCATATAAAATAGTGTTTAAAAAACATAATAAGGTTGATTAAGATTTATTTTGGCACTTTAATACACATTGTAAGATAAAAAAGAAATCACACACTAAATGAGAATGAACACTATTGATGAGATATTTCACTTTACTCACCATAACTTAAATTAAAACGCAAATTTGATATTAAATGTCGATCAAACTATTAATAAATTTTAATGAATTTTGAAGTGGTGAGTAAAAGGTCTTGCTACTTGCTACTATAAATCGAAATTTTCTGAAAATATTGGGGGAAATTGTCCCTATAACCCCCTAAAAATCCACCCATATCTTCAGTAGTAGTTTCTATATCATATGGGACCCTTTAGACCCACTTATATCATAATAAAGGGTCCCACTTATCCCACACTGAGGGGTCCCACTTACCCCAACCAGGCTAAAACTATGGGGTAAGTGGGACACCCCTGTTAAACACTTCAAAATTAAAAATTTTGAAAAATTTCAAATTGCCTTATGAAATTTAGGTCAAACTCTGCAAAACAGTACAATAAACTTTAAATTGTAATGAAAACTTACCTGGAAATACTTCTTTGAAAAATACGTCTTGAGCTCTCCAAAAAATCCATTCTGGGAATCTATTTTAAATTAGTTCTATAATCTTAAAAATAAATTAAATAAATCTCAAATATATGCAAAACTCATCGGTGTGACAAGCTGTAACATAATCAATGCGAGTAAGTGTGAAATTTCCTGTACATATTATAGTTTTAGGGGGGTGACCCACTTACCCCTGTGACCCACTTACCCCAAGTAACCCTACCTTAATCGTTTTCACTTTAAAATTTATTTTATTACGAAAAAAGTTAAAAACCCTCAAAAAATGTAAAAACTATGTTAAAACTTTATTTTGTATTTCAAAATCCTTTCTTTTGATTTGATAACATGAAAGATCATGGTTGAAAAAGTTTGAAGTTCAAAGTTTTACGTTATTCGTAAATACAATCAATATTAAACGCTTGAGAGCCAGTTTGTTTTTTGCGTGCGCAAACAGTTTTCTATAGCAGTTTCCTGAACAGCTGTTTTCACATGCAAAAACCAAATTTTAACTGGATCTCAAGCGTTCCTTTAACTGGATCCCTCTACAAACAGCATCAGCCTTCTCACTGGAGCATAATTACACTCGGACTCGGCTAGCAGCTTTGAATAAAACTCCGACCGGATCAAAAGTGTACTCGACTGATGCGTTGAATAAAACTCCGGATCCGAAGTGAGCTCGACCACATACGTTGAATAAAACTCCTGGAGGAAACGATACAGTTGAAGAGGGCCGAGTTTAATTCTTTAGGAAAATAAATTCATTCATGATCCTCGAGTTTCACGTCGAGAGGAATTTAAACGTTGATTTCAGATTTGGGTTTTATCCTGGAGTGAAACTAAATCGTTGAAAGATTATTGTGTTTTATCCGGATCTAAATTAGCGGTTTATTTGAAGTTGAGTTTGGTTCCAAAAGCAAAATTAAACTGTTAAAGATCTTTGACTTTCATCCAGGAACAGAATTTAAATGTTGAAGTGAAAGGGGTTTAGCTCTGGAATTAAATAAAATCTTTGAGTGGAGTAAATTAGATTCGGGAATAAAACTAAAGGTCAGAATTACGGTTAATTTAGCTCTGGAACAAAATTAAAATGCAGAGGAGCACTGAGTTTTGTTCAGGATTAAACAAAATAGATAAAAAACACAAATTCTGGATCCAATTTAGTTCCTTTTGCCAGCCCTGTTCAAAATGCACAAACCATGTTATTCAATGCTATTGATTAAACTGTTTTTGTTGTTCACGGCATTAAAAATATTCCGCTTTGAAACTGAAATTCAATGCACCTCAAATACTTATGGATTTACTATAATGTATGGACATTTGCATTGAAAATGTGCTGTTTAACAAAAAATTAAATTTGCATTCATCAATGAAAAATGTCTTAAAATTAATGATGACATCATGAGATATTCAGAACCCATAGTAACTGTCGTTCAATATCTCTCAGAACAAAAGACGGGCTTTACAATTTCCCATACGTATTTTCAACAGAAAACTAGTTCAATGCAGACAGCTTTAGAAAATGCCCCCTAACCTATACAAAGCAATCTACGCCGTTCAGACAGCGAGGTAGAACTGGAATATAGACACTTTACAACTAGAGATTGCACCTGAAGCACCCCTCCATAGCTAATATGGTTACTGTAGCATGAGATGACAGGGTGTTTCAAAAGTAAGCACCGCGAAATTTTTTTGCAACTAAAGTCTTACTTGAAGTGATGTTTTTCCCTAGGTTAGTGACTATGGAGAATTCATTGGCTTAGAGATTAAAGCGTTTCTGGTGACAAAATAAGAGTTTTTTAAAGATGATTAAAATAGTATAAAGGAGATAGAACGAAAGCTTCAGTGAGAAAATTGTTTGAAATATCACGACCAACGAGCAAAAAATCTTCTGAAAATGACTTAAATAACTATTCAAGGTAATAATGCTTAACCAACGATAGTAAAAGGGTCACGTGATTTTTACAGACGTTGCACGGCCGATAGTAGGGGAGGGTGGGGACGATTGTAACAAAATTGTTTATTTGATCTCAAACTAAGCCATTTTTTATGTTAGAGTTATGAAAATTGGTATGAAAATAGGTTGATACATCCCAATTACAATTTTGTTATGAAAACCGTCCGGTGGACATGCATTGCAATTTAGTAAATAAAACATCGAAAATCGAAAAACGTTACAATCGTCCCCACTTGAAGGGTCAATTGTAACACATATAAGGGTCAATTGTAACACAACACAAATTCATAAAAATAGATAGAAAATCATTCAAATTTATTAACAATTTATATTTTCTTGTTAAATAATAATTAAATACATAGACTAGAATGGAAATAATGAACTTTTCACTCAAATAATGAGTTTTAAATAATAATGAATGTTGATGAGTAAATAATAGTAAATAATTATTCACAAGGGCAATTAGGGAATTCATAACTTAATTCCCCTGTAGTACAACGAACGTGGGACCATTTTTTGCACGAAAAATGATTCCTCTTAATGCCCTTGATTGAAAACTTTATTGTGTTGATTATAACCCACTTAAGGATTTTCATTTTTTCTTTTCTTCTGACAGAATCTGTATAATGTTACATGAAAAATATCGTGATTTCGAGCCACACATCTAATAGACTTTTTAGACACCGATACCTCAACAGCTTCTCCCTCCATTTTTTCTAGACTAATCAGCCCCCTTTCAGTTTTCCTTTTACGCGATCTCGGCATCCTAAAACCGTAAAAATTCATAATTATATGCCAATATTAAGGGTAAGTATGAATTATAAATCAATACATCGAAAATACTTTTGAAACATGTTATTTTCCACATTGGGGTCAGTTGTAACATGTTACAACCGTCCCCGGCTGAAGTGTTACAATCGACCCCACGTCACCATTTTTAGTTCAACCCTCGTTTTCCACGAAACTAACAACACTATCATCTTGAAACTAAGCAGAATAAAACTAGGATACATGTACATACTATACATAATATCAGTGTTGTTGTGCTTCATACCTGCAGTGCAGGAGAAGGAAAGTTACCCAAATGTAGAAAGTTACTTCGATGCTTGAAAAACACTCTTTTCTCAATTACACAGCCACAACTCAAATGTAAGCATTGGCAAACTCTGATATTCTTTCATTCACCTGCCTTTTACGTACTGTCCTCTCCTTTTCACCCAGGCAGCCTCTCATTTTGAGGAAATCAAAGTGTTACAATTGCCCCGCGTTACAATCGTCCCCACCCTCCCCTACTCGACTTGTATGAAATAAAATCTCCATATTGATACTAACCAAGAAGTGGAACAGTTTAATATCACTATGGATATTTTATTTCATACAAGTCGAGTACTGTCGGCCGTGCAATGTTTGTCAAAATCACGTGACCGTTTTACTATCGCAGGCTGATCAGTAATTTGCATGTTTTTCAGGCCTCAAACGAGAAAAAGTTGGCAAATTTGCAAGATTCGTTGATTTTTTAATTGAAATTTGTCTCTCCTTATTTTAACTAAAAAAAGCAGAGCTACATGACAGCATTTTCTTTTATATACAAAATAACCAAAAATAAAACCCTCAGATCGCTGCTATCACTGGGATTTTATCACTTTTCCCTTAGAAATACGCGTTAAGATAGTTAGATTTTCTCCCCACTTGAAAAGTCGGTAAAACAGAGTTCCGTCAAAGTGACGTTCTACGCCTTCTAACTCTACGCACCCAAAAGAAAGCGCCTCTCTCATAATAACCCTACGTTCCCCGACAATATCCAGTCCGGGAGATGGTCCGGCTCAGCGTCCGGATCCGGATTAAAATTCCTACTCCGATGAAAGGAATATGATTGAGATTAGGGCCGAGCGGATTTCGTTCGTACTAATGAAAGGCATATTGCTTTCGGTTCCGGAAATATCCGGGACAAAAGACGGTTCCAGGATTCGAAGGAACCTTTCGAACGTCCGGAGGGTGGCCTGGGGAGTCCCGTTACCTTTTGTCATTGGGGGGATGATGTGAAATTGGATAGAAGGTTTGGGTGTACTACCAAGATTCGGGTGAAATGCCTAGAAAAAAAATAATTGATGGTTGAAGGGTGTATATGTATCTGATGGAGTTGTATCTTTCTTGTTTGCTGGGAAATGGATATTCAGACTCATTAAGGGTTTGTTTTTTGTTTAGGCTAACAAAGGTTACTTTTGTTTTCCTGGAAACAACGGTTTCCAAATTTCACCGAATATGTATGTATAACACGTTCAGTTTTTTTATCATAAATATTAAAAATTTAGGAAGACTCTAATGGCTTATATTCTATATAACGGTGATATAATTAAAAATTTCATAATTTTGAATTATTTTTATACTGGAAAAAAATTTTTCTATCGGTTGCAGTGATATAAACTGCTGCTTCTATTTTTCTTTGAAGTATTGAAATTCAATGTTTGTGGTGCTATAACATGCACCAACTATGTAAAGTTTCAGTGCAATAATGAACCAAGTCCTTGTTCTGATAATATCCGCTCGGCAGCAGCAAGTTCTGTTGCGTTAATATGTAATTTCCTATGAAGCTTTAACTTTAAACGTCTGTAGCTCAAAAGTAGCTAAAGTGGACTTGGTCCATTTCTATTCTGAACCCTCCATATCTAGATCACTTTCCTCACGCGAAAAGTACATTAGAGAAAATTTTAATAACATATTCCCTGTTATTTATATCTCACCACAGCTATTCAACCGTTTATTTTAGAAACCAAACAAACACCATAGTATTGGGGGGGGGGTTGAGGGGGAAAAATTAGTTTCTGCACTAAAACCAAATTTTGAAGTTTTGTCTAATAACTATTTGAAAGCACGGTTCTTAGCATATGCATTTTAAGCAATGTAATAAAAACATGTATTAACAATGCACAATGCCCTCCTATATATCAGGAGAATCGATAAATACTGCTATAGGCTAATTCCCCCTGCATGACTCACACATACAAATGATCTAGATTTCAATCTTAAAATCACAACCAATGATGTTTATTCGATTAAATTATAAGTGAGAGTGTTGTACCTTTGGATAAAAATCACGTTTGGATTTTTCTAAGACAGGTAAAATCACATTTTTACTATTTAAAGTGCCCAACCTATAGTCCTAACCTTAGCAAAGAGGGTAATATTTTTATTGGCTGAAATCTTCAAATTTGGATTTTTAATTCATTTTAATAACTTGACGAAATATGTGTCCGTCCATAGGTACAACAACTTGCTCTCCCTATGGACAGACCCAGTTGTACCTGTGGACACCCTTAAAAAGGAAAGTTTTAGTTGAAAAAAGCTCACAATGAACATTATTATTGGTGTATTACCTTTTAATAAACTATTTCAAGCATTTTTAAAATTGGAAATAGATTTTTTAAAGTAATGTAGTTTTAGATCGTTAATGTAAAAGCGAAGTTGATTGATAAAAGTCTTGACTTTTTACCAAAAATACATAAATAACATGGGATTTTCAGATCGAAATTTGTGGTTATAGTTTCATCGATCATGCTGATTGATCTGATCACTTCACTGATCCAAAAAAACAATTCGATCGACACTAAGCAACTAGCACTAGTTGTGCAAGCATTTCGAGGTTATAACTTTCGCAAATCTTCTTCCGTGGAAATTTTAAGTTTTTTGTAATCATCATACTTAAATGCGATAGTATGCTGAAGATTGTATACCATATTTTACATTAAATGCAAAGTAAAAAAAAATTAAAAAGTAGGTTAGATAACAGAATATTTGATTTTTCATCTAAAATCACTTGAAAATAATCACTGACAAATAGACAACCATTTATAATTAATTTAATATGCATTAAAATGAATTCACTTTAATGAAACCTGATTAAAAAAAGCCGATTAGCTACAGACAGCCACAAGAACGTGTCCGTGGGTACAACACTTATGGTGTCCGAAGGTACAACACCAGGTGCTTTTGCATTTAAGATTCTATAAAAAATTAATTAATTGAGATCTCAAGATTTCTAATATCAAAAATAAAAATTCAAAATTTCGGGGATTCGCCCCTGTATCTCATTTTATCGTATTATAATTAAATGGGAAGAAGAATAGTAATGAAGTGATGCACTAAAAAAAACTTTGGGCACCTAAAAACAGTAAATTTATTATATTAAATTTAAATATTATTTTAAAGAGCTGATTTTACGTTAGCAACTAAAGAGCATCTGTTTACATTCAAATTCAACCACAAATTAAAATTTCCATTTTCTCCCGAATTTTAAAACGCGGTGGCTGAAGGTACAACCGTCCTTAGGTACAGCACTCTCCCCTATCTACTTTGGGTTTCTTGTTGTTGATTGTTGGACGTTGGTTCATATAGATACGTTGTTGAATGAAATTTAGTAACTTGTCTATATTAATCAAATACACTACTCGACAAAAAAATAGGGTCAAAATGCTTCTGACACAAATCAAGCAGATGCTTATGTAAAATGACCCCCTGAATCAGACCCCCGTTTTTCTCTATCGAGCTCAGATTTTCGGGGAACAGCCCCTCCCTTTTTTTTGGGTTTTTTGATGACTTAATGACTTTGAATTCGATTTTCAGGGTCAAAAACTATTACTACTTAGCCTTTAAATCACACCAACCCTTAAACTTTACAGCATGTTCAGTTCATTCACACGGCACCGAAAATACAAATATCAACTAGCAGAAATCAATTTTAAATCCGAAACTAAACATTAAATGAACACCCCCATACATTCATTTCAACACCTAACTATAAACTGAAGAATGAGAAACCAGGTTTCATATAGCTCCTCTTTCCCTGCCTCATTTCCTAAAGCGTATTCTCTTAAAAACGAACACGGAACATTATACAGCAAGCAGTTCCCTCAGCCAAAAGCGATTTCGAAGTCCAATGGAAACGAAAATAAAGATTACAGGCCCTAAAAATCTTTCCAGGCACTGACTGCCCGATTTATGAGCTACCTCTGACAGCACCATATTACCTGTCCCCAGTTTATTCAGCCCCAGTTTGTACGGTTTAAGTCGCGGCAGATGTTTTTTACTGCGTCCGACAGATGGCGCTGAATGCTCACTTTCGTCTGACGACGTGGAGATGATTTGTTATTGTAAAGGAGGGAGAGAGCTGTTTGTTGTTTTTGCCTCCGTGATCGTTTCTTTGGCAGGGAAAGTTGTGAATGTATGTGCTTTATTTGTTTTTGCTTTATGTTTTACAGTTATTTTTTTTAGAGGAGGATGAATTTTGGAGTAATCGTGTTATGTTTTTTGGAGTTGTGTGTTGAGAGTAACCGTGGTTCGTTTGAGTAATCAGACGAGGGAGTTAGTGTAGTAGCTCTTTGTAAAGAGAAATAGTAATTTTTAGGTCGGTGAGATAGAGGAGGCTGTAAGGTAATGCACAGAATAGTTGTAGCTACAGAACTGTGGCTATACAGTACATTTTGCCTGAATTTTCGTTTTGCGAACCATATAACAAAATAAATGGGCTAGCGTAAGGAAACCCTTTTTCTTTTTTAAGTTCCAGAAGAGTTTAGAGGTAAAGCTTTTAAGTAGAAAGTTGAAGATAGTGATAAACTTCGAATGTGGTATATATGGGTATTTTCAGTAGTTTTCTTAAGTCCTTTTGGACTTCAAGACTATTGGGGATGTTATCAAACAAATGTGGATGTTTTTTTTTCTTTTTTGGTCTAGTTCATTGGATCTAAACATTTAGGGACCATCACCTTCTTTCATGGAAAATTTTCCAAATCATCCCTTTATATTTTTTTCATTTCATTTACTTACGCTTCGAAATTTGTGATAAAGTTTCAGAGATTTGCATAAATATTTGTAATGAATTTCAATTTATGTAAACATTTTAAGTAAAAAATATTTAGTAAAGATAATGTTAATATTTTAAAACTTGCTCTTTAGACTATTGAAATATAGTATCAAGTAATTAAGCTAAAAACATTAACCTACCCCTACTGAAATATCACTGTCATTATAAATATGCACATACGCATCAGACACAAATAAAAATTAGTCGCATTCATAATCGTAAATATTTAAAGCATTTAATTTTTTTAATGATTTGTCTTAGTAACGTAAAGAAAACAATAAAAATGAAGAATAACAATAACAAACTCAGCTGGGAGATTGTTTTTGATATGGAATCAATTTTTAACGAAACATTATCTAAAAAGGTTTTTTTATCATTAGCAATTGCCTATGTGTAAAAATAGCTTGTGATATGAAGAATAAGTACAGAATTTATGTGTTACTAATAGAAACTAAGTATATCATATTTGGATTACTTTTGAAATTTTCTGGTCGATTTTTTTACTCATTTTTCTGTCTCTCCAGTAATGGAAATTTCTTTACTGAGGAGAAACGAGACGTATTTAACGAATATCAATACGTTAAACGACAAAAAACCCTGTGTTTATGGTTTTTACGTTACTTAAGGTAACTACTTGCGTTGGGAGGCCTTTTTTTTAAAATATTAACTAAATAATTATTTAATTGCTATTTTCTGAGAGCTAATGTTCTAAAACAATGAAAATCATTCAAGAAAGAATTTAGAAAAAATTATTTTTTTAAATATTGAGAAATTTCAATGAAAATAAGGCTAAAATTTCAACTTGCGCCAACAACTCCTGAGAATGTTCTTTTATAGGTACAATTAAATTTTTTGCAGGATTTTGATCCTAAGACACTTATCTGTGTTACTATCAACAAAAAATCTGAGATTTTTAAAATAGAAAAGAAATACAGGCACTTGAAATCGAAAAAAGTAAAAATTCATGAAAAAACCCATTTAAGTCAAGTTTACACACTTTAAAAATACCTTAATTCAAATATTTTTCTTAGATTGTAGAAGATAAAATGCGTTATAATATAAAGAGTGAATTAAAACAAACATCATCAGAATATTTTAAGTAGTTTAAGAGTAATCACTGTTACCGTGATCCAAAATATACAAAAATGACATTCTTCAGAAAAAGGCTTTTAAGTTTTAAAATTGCATGTTAATCCTGGTACTACTCGGTACTAAAACAGCTGTAACTTGTGTTCTAGATTACTCAGAGTTTAAAATAAGGTAGTTTTGAAAAGCTTATTAACCCTTCACTGCACGGTGTGCCGAATTTAGCACATACCAATAAAACTCCTCAATTTCCCCATATGTGCTAAATGTAAGTGATCTGAGTTTTGTGTCACATCTTGAACATACATATATATAATATTAACTTCTCAGTGTGGATTTAGATGGCAGAACTTCACTGATTTTTAGGTTTTTATGTCTCCAAAACAGTTGCAGCAATTTTGTATGCAATCAAAGATTTTGATTGATCTTTTTTACCAGTAAATCTTGAAAATATCGCTTGGTAAATAAAGTGACATTTATATACTTTATAGCCTTTATTTTTCCTTATTTATATAAACGACTTTTGTAATTTAAACTTATATGGTAAAATAATAACCTATGCAGATGACACAGTTTTACTTTATTCGTGCTCCGATAATTATGAACTTCTAAACCAGATTGAAACTGATTTGTTTGAAATAGAGACTTGGTTTAGCGCGAATGATTTGACTCTACATTTAAACAAAACTAAATATATTCATTTTAGCCTAAGACAAAGTGATTTAAACTTAAACATCAAATATCATTCTTTATCTTGCAATAGAAACTCCAATAATTGTCACTGTCACATCCTTCAATCAGTTAATAGTATAAAATATTTAGGTTTATTTATCGATTCAAATCTTAAATGGAAAACGCATATAAATGAGCTAGGGAAAAAATTACGTTTTGTTCTATATAAACTTTTCCACTTTAAAAATAAAGTTGCTTTAAATTTTCTAAAATCATTATATTTTGCTTGGTTTTATTCGTTATTTAATTATGCAGCTATCATTTGGGGTGGGGAATATAGATCCAATCTTCAACCGTTAATTTCTATACATAATAAATGCTTCAAACTTCTGAATCACCAATCTAGTCCCCATAATTTTAGGTCTCTTAAGTTATTACCATTGCGGCATAATGCTTTTTATCGCATTCTACTTTATATTTTTCGTAATAAATCTCTTTGTAAATTTAGAACCAGGCAATATAATACAAGATCATCTGAAATTTTTGAAATTCCAACATTTTCAAAGGACATATTTCGTAAACACTTCTTTTATCTTGCACCTAAATTGTACAATAGTTTACCAACAAATTTAATTCAAACAAATAGTTATTCTGTTTTCAAAAGAAATCTTTTTGAATTTATAATTAACATCGACGACCTGGATCTGTATTTCTCACTTTGAAGCAAATTTTTCATTTTAAATATTATTCAGCCTTTTGCCAATAATATTGTGTGTGATTTTGTCGTGGTTTTCTCGTGTTTATTTATAGTTTTAATGTATTTTTCCTTTTTTTTTCTTTATTTTCGTTACTCAGTTATGTATTTAATTTCTTTTACGCCTGGACGGGATTTTTTTATTTCCCCTTGGCGTATAACATTGTTTTTCTGTATTTATGTTTATTTTTCTTTAATTGTTAATAAAAATTATTATAAAAAAAATATACAACATATATTTCTTACTTAAATGGATTTTTCGAAAAAAAAATTATTACACCAGCTGGAAATCTTGTTTTTAGGTTTGTGCCAAATTCGGCACAAAGCGCAGTAAGGCTTAATTTTATTGGAAAGAGCATGGCACGCAAGAGAGCCACACAGGAACAAATCAACGCAATATTATTTGCATCTGGTAGCGATGAAGACTCTATTGGACTTTCTGATAATAGTTGGGGAATCCATCATTTAATCCAACTAAAAAGAGACCTGCTAGATAGTCATCTAGGGAGGTATAGAAATAAAATGAGATAAAAAAGTACTAATTCCGAGTTTTCTACAATCTACTAGATGTTGTTATGGTAAATTCCTGGATTTTGTATAAAAAACTAACCAAATGATCCCTCATCAAAAATCCGGTTAGCTAAATTCGGAGAAGAGGTTGCAATTTGCCTTTGTAAAATTGGAAGCTAAGCCAAACTCCCAAAAGAGGACGTCCATGCACATCTGAAGTAGAAACAGAAATTGTTGCTAAGAAACGTAAAGGTCCGACAGCAGTGATGCCAGTTAAAGATGTTAGATTAGGTAAGATTAGGTGGATTTTGCCATTGGCCGGAACATATAGAAAACAGACAGAGATGCAAACTTTCTAACTGTACGAGTAAAGTTCCATTAAATGTTCAAAGTGTGGAGTAGCTTTACGTATAAATAAAGAGAGAAATTGTTTCGCTGAATTTCATCAAAAATGAACATATGGAACTTCGTTTTGCCATTTAATAAACTTTTTGTAATATCAATTGAATTTCTAATTATTTTCTTTCACACCATTTATAGTCCAGTAACTTTATACATCACAGTATGCGTCAAATCCGGTAGTTCTGATTTTTTGCAGACTTGTTTATGATGTTGGCCTAATGAATAATTCAAGTTTTAGAACACAGAAAGCACAAACAGAAAATTACCCCAAATGCGCTTTGTGCCATATTTGGCACATACCATAAAAACCATATATCTTAATGAAAAATGAAGTCTGGAATTTTTTAAATATTTTTCCTGTATTCGTGGCTGTTAGAAGATATTAAATTATTTTTTCAAAAGAAACAAAAAAATTGTGCAGTGAAGGGTTAAACAGGCTATAAAATAATACAATAAAACAAAATTCTATATTTTTGGCGAAAATGACGATTTCAACGCAGGCAGTTACCTTAAAAATGAAGTTAACTTTTAATTTATTCTTATTGTGTTTAAAGTTTTTATTGAGACTATTTTAGCCGATTCCGTGATGATTAATATTTGTGATCGTTTAAAATTTTGTGTTATGGATAATCATATTTTAATAGATTTTAGCATTTTAGGGCATTGAGAACTTGTAGCAATTGTTTGTTTTAGAAACGAATATATTTATAAAACACTATAAATATGTATAAGAAATTATTTCTGAGATAAGTTTTCTAACTTCATTATAATGATGATTATTTTTGCTAATAAGTTAAGAGAAGGGCAAAAATAACACAAAAAAATTCCCATGAAATATTTTAAAATTCCGAAAATGATATAAATATAGATTGCAACTTTTATTTAATAAAAAAATAACAGTTAGGTAATTATAATAGACACCCGAAATACATTAACATGAAAGAAATGTAACTACTCTGCAAATGAATGAAACCTGAAACACTTTTTGCAACGCAATGTAAATACAATAATGAACACGTATAACCAAAAGCATTTCGATTGTATTGAGATTGTGTTTGTTGGGAGGAAAAAATACCGTTGTAAATGTGTTATTAAAGAGAGAGACAGAAAATAGGTGCTTAAAAGTGTTGAGATCCAAATTTAAGAATACTTTCACAAATTTTAAACATATTTAACACTATTTTTAGAGCACATTTCTTGGATAGAACACATTTCCAATAGTTTTCAAACATAAAACACTATCACAACAAATAATGTGAGGAGTTAGTTCTACACCAGGCATTGACTATCACAACGGCTATGTAACAGCTGGACTATCAGTGACTATTAGGTACTATTACAATATAATGAGGTTGTGCTGTTACATATGCTTCTAACAGCATAACCAGAGTGTTACTAATTTAAGCACAAAATCGTTTTCCTAAATGCATTTGTGATGTAAGTAGAATTCAAAACATTTTTTTACCACACAGTGAGTTAAAAAATATTGAAAACATACAATTTATTGTTTTTGTGATCTATGGATCCTTTTCGTGAGTGCTAAAAGAGTTCGAAAGATATGTAATTGTAACGGTATAGATATATAATTACTTAAAATATATAGTTGCTCTATACCGATTACATGTCTTTCAAACTCTTAGCACTGACGAAGATGATTCAAAGATTTAAGATCCGCTGTTTATTCTTAGAACGTTTGCAATATCTACTTAAAAGTTAAAGGGTAAACATCACACGATAATAGGGGGTTCACACCACAACTCACTAAATCTTAGCACCAAAGAGTTTGGGGGGTACAACTAAAAAACCAACACCATACGTAATTAATAGACGTCCCCAACAAAGTCGAAAGCTTCAAAAAATGACTCAAACAAACAGAGCTTCTTGCGTCCAGATGTGTTTATTTACAGAAGCTGGGAGCTTTTAATAACCGTGCATATTTGTGTCAAGCGAATATGACAGTCGGGTGCTCTGGCTTCGAGCCAAAGGGATCTGTAAACAAGATGGGGAAAAGTTTATTTACATATTTTCGCTCTCTCTCTTCCTTCGAGGGACTTAGGAGTAGGTTTACGAAATGTTCTCAGATGGAAGTGATCAAATTCTTTTAGGAATCTCTCTCTTTTGATGAGGATTAGATTTAAGGGTTCTGGTTTGAAATGTTTTAAGTTTATTTAGATTGGGAGAAAGATGGATATTTATGTATTTATTTAGTCGGTTTGATTGTCTATTTGGGGGTTATTTTATCATAATTCAGGTTTTTATTTCTTAATAGACAACCGGAATCAACACACTAAAATGCTTGAGGACCTATTGCCTTAGATGAATAATACGCTTATTGGCAGTCCTGTTTTTTTGGATGGAGTAATAACACCGTATGTGGTAAGTAGCCTTACAATACAGACTTATAAAATAATATGCACGGCATACCTTATAAAACCTTTCAATGATATCCAATCGGGGCCTTTTTACGGTGAGGGTGAATTTGAATGGGATGGTTAAACGAATGTATATTGAAGGTATAGAATAGGATAATACTGTTTGTTTCTATTTTAACTTTAAAACTGCTGAATAAAAAATTTACGAACGTATTCACCACTAACTAAGCTTAAGGTTTATCTAGAATCAAAACTTCTAATTGGTTGTTGAAAAAGGGAAAAAATTTTTAAGCCAATCAGAGCAGTCGAAAAAGCTTGATTTCAGGTTCACCTTAAGCTAAGTTAGTGGTGAATACAGCCGTTGGAGATTGGAGAGTTAGTGAGGGAAAAACCAATAGCAGTGAGGGGTTTCGGGAACTTTTTATTTATTTTTTTAGGCATTTTAACATTAAAAGTGATCATTAGAAGATGTGGTAGTCTTATAGGGTTTGTTGCTCAGTGAGGTTTTACTGTAGTAGAAAAACCTCTAAAAATCAAAGGAAATAACACAGCATTTAAATCAAATATTTGTCTACAGGTTCTTTCCATTACTAATTACACAGTAAACAAAACTTTAACAAAGGTTGCCCCTCCCAACCTGTAATTCACCCTTCTCTGTGACTCAGCGTCCAATTCCAAGCCTTCTTCCTAAATCACCCTCTGGAACATTTGATGGGTTCCTTACGCTTTTAGACGTGCCGACTCCGCCCATGACACAGAGTTTCATTTTCTTCTTTACTCTTTTGTTTCTGTGTGTAGCGAATCTTTTCTTATAGTGTCTTATTTATGGTGGTCATGGTCTTGGCCACCAGCATTCTGAGAGTGGGTCAACTAGGACATCGAGCCTAAGGATTTCATGTTTGAATTGTATCGATCAGGGGGTGTGGGAAGATTGTTGCCATTCTGGTGTGTTACGGTAAAGTGAGAGAAGTGAACGGGGAACTTTTGTTTAGGGGAAGCTTTAAGGGAATGCTGATCCGCTGAACTTTCTTAATTTTCAGAGATGAAGACCTGTTATGCATGCAAAGAAGTAAGGTAATGATGCAGAACAGTAAAATAGAATTTTGTTTCAGGGATCAGGGGGTTCACTGGGGTTAACCCTTAACCTCATGGAACTTAAAACCAGTTAATTACATTAAGATAACTTTTTAAGATACATATTACCCGATAAAAAAATAAAACACCACGTAGCAAAGTAGTAGGTAGCGTAGCCACGTAGTAGGATTCGCAAAGCAGCAATACCACGTAGAATTCATTAAGATGTAAACATAAAAGAACAAAAACATTTGTTGAAAATTTAAATTTTTAAGACCAAACATGAATTTTTCTAAACACCAACCCATTGGGTTGATCATATGGTGGTTGGTGTTGAGGAAAATTCATGTTTGGCCTTAAAAATTTAAATTTTTAACAACGAAGTATCTTTATCCACGAAAGTTGACCCATTCTAAGAATTGGCGAAATTCGTTAGAGTTGAGTTGTTACTTTCGTGGAGCTAGACAGTGCCTTTAACATATGTTTATGTTCTTTTAAATTTAAAACCAGTTAAGGTTCTTCAGAAAGTGACATGGTATGAAAAATTATGAGAAACGCTATTTAAAAAATTGTTTTAACTCATGTTTTGACTCTTCGGTTCCATTAGAAGAGGATCGTTTCTTCTTCACAGCAAAACTTCTTGAGAAAATAAAACCTAGGAGGCTCAGCAATAGTCAACAAAATTTTGGGAGGGCATTTGAACCTTATAATTTTTGGCATTGGGAGGGCATTTGAACCATCTCTTGGATACTACAATTTGTTCAAACACGGAGTTATAATTTTCTATGTTTAAAAATATTATAATTATATACCCTGTTTAAAAATATTTTTCATTATTGATTTAACCCTCCGTCGGTCGCAACTGAACTTTTTCGCACACCTCATACATTTTCGTTCGCCTTTCCGTTGTTTTGGGGGTCAGAATTCTGAAATTCCTGGTAGTCTCATATCTTTACCGGATGTATGGCGCCAGCCAATTCATTTAATTCGCTCGCTTTTTTTAGTTTTGTTTTCATCATAATTTCACTATTTGACACATTGCGCTGGAACTTGTTTCAGTACTTTAAAGTAAGTAATAGTAATTTTTGGAATCCCTGATGCCTATTTATTTATTTTATGAGTGTTAGCACGTCAATATTATTAAATTTTCCTTAATATGTATGTAATTCTAATTATTTTTGGTTTATTGCGGTTGAACTTACACCTACAAAATCGTACTTTATATAATTACTTCGCAAAAGATAAAGTTGTACACTATACAAATCTACGGCTACTACCTGTAGGTTTACAGTTTATAGCTAAAAATAATATATTTTGGAGTTATTTTACAATAGCTACAGGGACTGTCAGCGGTCAATATGCCTAGCCTAGGACCTGCAAGTATTACCTGTAATATTTAAGTTTGTGAAGGGTTATTATCTGGACATGAGTTCAAAAACAATAATTTATAATTAATATCCTTCATGTTTCACATCATTCATTATAATTTTTGACTATAATATTGAATTACTTATCCTGATGATGTAAGTTTAATTTTATTCTATTTATATTTTTTTCTTAATTATTAAAAACAAATATAATATTTTTTTCATGTGTGAATAATTCTAAAAATATCTCTTATCGTTTTTAAGACTCCATCATTGAAATTAAAAGGTAGAAAATTGCAATTCTTT
The DNA here is from genome assembly GCA_024610705.1 of Tetragnatha versicolor. Lineage (NCBI taxonomy): Eukaryota > Metazoa > Arthropoda > Arachnida > Araneae > Tetragnathidae > Tetragnatha > Tetragnatha versicolor. The sequence continues at coordinate 51,931,157 of JANDEH010000004.1, read as the reverse complement.
CGATTGTGCGTTTTGGCACATTGCGACCCAACGCGTCAGTTTAATATTGCGACCGACGGAGGGTTAAAAAAATGAAGTTTTGCAGAAATATACAATTTTTTCAGTAATAATATTTTAAAAAGAAGGTTATATTGTTAAAGGTGCCCTATCATTAATAAATATATTTTTAGGCAGTTCAAATATCACGCTAACTGAAAGGCACCTCTTCGTGCATTATATAAGTTATAAGTAATTACTTTGTTTCAAGTTAGGATCTACACTTACATCAAACCAACGCATTTCCATTCTTCAAACATAACATTCGTTGACTTAAATAGTTCAATCATTGCATTCGAAATGTCTTATTAAGACAAAACAGCAATCATTTATTACATCACATTAAAAGCCTTGCCCAAGGCTCAATCCTTTTCATCAAAGACTCATTTTCATCCGATGCCTCGCGCGTCTCAAATCTCCCTCCTTTTATTGTCCCCGTCTATTTCGAGTGACTTTTCTTTCCACTTCTGGAGATCCTTTATTAAGAGCACGCCATCGCAGGCCTCTTTACCATTATCTTAATGCCCTCTTTCCAAGTGGGAATAAAAAAGAATCAGCAAGGAAAGTCGAATCGAGTGATTCCCGGCGCCGATCTTCTCTTCTTTCGAGTTGTTTACTTATTTATTTGCGTATTAATAAGCGGATGCGGACATTTTTTACGGCCAAGATCGATAAGCCAAATGTATTACATCTTCAGAAAAATTGGGTTTTATCAGGTATAGCGAACCGGGAAATGCGTTTGAGTGCTTTGCAGGAAATGCGCTTTTGCTCGGCAGTGATTGCTGGAATCAATTTCCGGATCGATCCGGGAAAGATCATTCGGCTACGGTGGTAATGTTCTGCGCAAAATGTTTTCTTGTTAGAAGAACAAATGAACCGGAATTCCATTGTATTTTCCTAATATCTCAGACATTCGACTAAAGTCGGGGCAAATTCTGCTCGGTTGTTCGGGGTGCTATTTCCAATCAGCACAAACATTAAAGATTCGTCCCTTTTTTGTCACATATAAGGCCTAATTTCATTACGTAAATTTTCCATATTTATGTTTGACATATTCAGTTACGTAAGTTTGTCACATTGGTGAGCTGAGCAACTAAACTAGAGTTTTGCGAGTGAAAAATATTGGCAAATGTTTGTACTCTGTTAAGTATAAAAGTCTACATTGCATATTTTTAGAATCACAGATTTTTTTCGTTAATTTCTCTTATTTAAGAGAGTAGAAAACAAAACGCTTCTTTAAAAACAGAGGAATTAACTTTGATAAACTGCAATCGTGATTAACTAAGTAATTCTTTAAGCAAAGCAATTACTAAACCACCATTCTCTTGTTTTAAAATTAGCATACAATCTCTCTCTACGCATTACTAAACAAAAATTCATTCAATAGAGCTTAACAGCTTCATAATGGCAGCATTGAACTCATGATCCAAGTAATTTATCTGACTCTCTCTTCTCAATCTGACTCTATTTAACCTCTTTTAATCTGATTTAATCCCAATAAACAATTACCCAACCCTAAAGCCAAACGAATATTCCAAGCAGCCTCTCTGGGGAAAACTCATTTTTTTACTGTGAGACTTTAGAAAAAAAAATCAAACATCAATCTTGCTTTGATTCCGACATAATAACGTTACGCCTTGAAACACTCTGAAAATTAAATCCTTTTATTTATGGAAACCTTTGTTTCATTTGTTTACTAGAGGAACGTAAAAAAATGCTTAGAGAAGGGAATAATGATTGCCTTTTAGTTGCTCTTTTTTCACCTAATCCTTTCAAATAGTAAAACCACTTAATATAGCGCCGGGTATCGCAAGGGGGAAAATGGCAATAATAATAATTTTTAAGCATAGCGCACACACAAAAACAGGGAAAAATAACATAGCTTTTTGATAAGCCTCTTTAGTCTCCCTTCTCAGCTCTCTTCACTTCATTTGTTTTGTATATTTTTAAGGAGTTTTTTCCAAGAGAGATGTTTTTTGTTTCATTTTTCACGAGCCCTTGGTTTTTATTAGGCAAATAGAAGCCTGAATTTTAAGCGGTGGTCTTAAGTTTTTCTGATAAATTCAGGAGAAGCTCGGATTTTCTCTTAATTGTGTTTTTAGAGAGAGTATTAAAAAGGAGTTTGGGAGAATAACGGCTTCTAGAGCTGTAAGATACGCACGCAGGGATGTTCCTTTCTTTCCCTCTTCTTCATTTAAATCGACTGTTTTAAATGAAGGAATGAAGAAAGCTAAGGGAAACCCAAAGAAAGTTGCTTCAGAAAGAGAACTGGAATTGTTCAGAAATATTAATAAACATTTTTTGAGCTTGTGGCTTGCTTTTAGATGGCTGTAGTGAGTATAAAAAGTTAAATTTTACGCATCAAAACAGAAAAACAAACAAATTTTTGAAAATTACAGTTAGACTTTCAAAAATGATTTGTGAATTGCTTTTAACTATTTCAAATAAATTTTATACCAGAAGCATATTGACATTTGTTGCCAAGGTTTGTTGGTCATTTTTTGTTATTGAGTTTTTTTAAACTGCAATTTTTAAATATTATTTATTTTTATAATACCTTATATTCTGATCCCCGAATATGTATAAAAAGAGAGAAAACCAATGATATTGTATCGTAATCTGTGAAAGGGTGAAATTGTGTTATTATTTTAATCTTATTGCGATACAAATTCATCAGTGGGTAAAATTGCATTCTTATGAAGTCAATTAGAATAAATTTTTCAAATGGGGAAAAATTAAAAGGGAAAGTTGAAAAAACTAAAATCTTCTAGGAGCAAAGCGTATATAGTATAACATTGCTGATAGCTTTGGCTAGGAGTAAATATAATGACGAGTTGAATAGTATAACAAAGCTGAAAACTACAGATTCATTTTGAATCATGCTGTATGTGAAACCACATTTCTGCTAACATAATAATAAAAGTCGTAATTTTTAAAAATAAATCAACTTAATGTTAATGGCTGAACCGGTCGCATTTTCTTAAAAAATACCGGAACAAATTTACCAGCTTTTTTCTAAATAAATAATGCTATCTTAAAAAATGAAAGAAAAAACTATTTTTATCACATATACTTTTTTATCCAAGTGATAATATAATTTTCGAAACTGCGCACTTTACACCTGATGCTATTTCAAACATACTCTGCCTCGCTTGGTGTAAAACTTTTATCGTTGGTAATGACTAGCAATTCTTCAGGATGTGTCTCATCATCGATAGCCGTAAGAAAAGCAGGAAGAAGCACTCCTGGAATGCAAAGGGTCTACCAAACGATTTTCTCCCACCGTCCCAGGAATGCCGAAACTCCCTCGCATTCCGTCCTTTAATAACTTGTGGCGAAAGGGTGGAAAGACATCGAAAGAATTAGGGCGGGCTTACATGGAACGACCTCTACGACGCTACCGTCGTTGAGATGAAAATTGCTAAAACTTTCCCATCGCTTTCTTCATCGATTTTGTCCTGCCATTGGTTCTTGGCGATATGACGTAAAGGGACCGATGTAGAAAGTTTTCTGTATTAGGCGCACCACGCAAGAAGGAAGGGGTCCCTATATTAAATAGCAATCTTAAAAACAAATTTATAACACACCACACTGTAAAAAATACGACACTTTACACATAAAATGGTGGAAAGAAAGTTGCCTCAATATTGAAGGATGTTTACACCGATATAGGAGGGACCTTCCACCGAGTCTAGGTGGGAGGTCTCTCCTTATTATGGAGTTAAAACTTTCTATGATATAGAGGCAACTTCTTTCCAGCTTTTTTTGTGTATTTTTTTGTGCAGTATTTTTTTACAGTGCGTAACGTAGCTTCATATTAGCCTGCTGACTTTTTGAAAGGTGTTACTAAAAAGTACCTTAAATTCTTAAGTATAGATTTTTGTTTGACATTTTGGGAGAAAAAGACATTGGAATTACATTCTAATAAAATAATAGGATACGTAATAATAGAATAATAAGTAATAATAGAGTAATAAGTAATGAGTAATAATAGAGTAATAAGTAATGAGTAATAATAGAGTAATAAGTATTGAGTAATAATAGAGTAATAAGTAATAATAGAATAATAACAATATGATAAGTTTTTTTTATGCTTCAGTTTTTTATAATTTGAGATTTTGGGTGATCTTTAATCATTGGGTAACTAGGAAAGGCCTCACTGGCCCATTGGTATATCAGGGACTGGTGACGCAGTAGCTACATCACCATTTACTTACAGGGAATTTAAGGGAAGTTTCGACCATTCTTCTATAGTCGCGTCGCTTTAATCTCTGCATGTAAATCCGCCCTTACGCGAGAAGTTTCTACAGCAGCTTCTTTGATGGGAAAGAAGCGAGAAGCTAGGGGAACGACCACCTTCTGTTAACAAAAATCGTTTGGGTGTGTGTATTTACGGTCGTTTGCTTTGAGGTATATCGGAATAACGGCTCAGGGTATTAAGTTGTAATTTTTGAAAATGTTCGATATAGGTTTGAGTGGTAGTAGGTTGCTTGGGGTGGTAATATTAGTTGGGCCAATGGGATGGTGAATTTATAGGTCGGTATTACGTGGCTTGATAGAAATTACGTCAAACTTGATTGTGGTCAAGGTGATTTGGATTGGAAGTTAAGGTAAAATATCTTCTAGATGGAGGTGCTAACGTTATTTTAGAAAGGAAAAATTATTAGCCAATGTTTAAGGTGTTTGTCATCTTTTTTTTTATGCTTCTCCTTAGTTTCTGCTTAATTTCCATCCGTAATTAATTTGAGCAAAGGAACACAGGCTTTTTTATGAAGATCTGCGTGTCAAAATTAGTAGTTCTAATGATTAAGTATTAATATTTTTATGGAAACATGAATGTAGGTTAATTTGGATGTTTGATTTTAAGGGTTTAACTGAAAAGGGCTAAATATCTTACTAACGTTTATTTTCTCTTTACTAAAATAATTTTAAAAATGTTAGTAAAGGTATGTTCAACCAAATAATTTTCGTTTTTTAAACTGATAATGTGTAAGTTTTTTAAAATTTAACATTATCAAAAGTAAAATTAAACATATAAAGATATTTAACGTATTTTGGAGTAAAAATGAAAAAAAAATATATCTCAGTTTTTTCTATAGATACCTTACTATTAAATTTCTCCCAGAACTTTATAGTTTCCAGGATTCACGATATTGCCCAAATAACTTAAACGTATTTAATTGAATTAATCAGAACAGCAGCAAGAGACCATTCATGTTTCTTTTAATACCAACTAACAAATAACACCACAAAAATCAAACCAACCAAAAGCCATAAACTGCCTGATGCCATGATAAATGCAAACACGCATCCTCTATACATATATACTCTACAACACAAACAGCAGCTTCTATATACCAGACCATCACCAGACGTATCTCTGGACATCCATCGTGCAACGCAATTCAAAGCCCGTCCACACAGGCGTGTAATCCGCCGGCCCATTATTACACGACCCGATGCTATGCAGAGGGTGACAAAGCACCCATTTCATCAGCCTGAAACAGCACCTGCCGACCCTCTAAGCACGGGCCCCAGCCCGAAGACGAATGCCCCCTGTGTTGGCTAATAATGGCCGATGAGGCTAAGCTCTTATTTGGCGATAGGATGGATGCTGGGACTGATTACAAACAATTAACACTGGTTGGATTGGCTTGTATTGTTTAGGATGGGTCTTAAGGCGTTTTAGTTGTGCAATGTGCACATTGTGCAGTGAGTGGGGTGTAAGGGGGCATTTCCACTTACGCGTTTGGTACGGGAATCCATAGCTGAGGACCCATAATAATCTTACCTGATGGACGTGATGCCTGTGACTCTATTTTTGCATTTGATTTTGGTTCTTGACCGAATTATAGTCTGTTCATTTAAAATAGGCACCTGAAACAGGATCAAAACCACTCAATAATGCTTAAGGTATCCACCTACCTTTGTCAAAGGTAGGAAAAAAATGGTCTCAAATTGAGACCATTTTTTTGAAATACTTGATTTACAAATTTTATTTTTTAATTTTTAGTTTAAATGTACATCAAAACCTTGATCAATGCTAAAAAACAAAATTATATTACTTTCTAAAATATGGGGTAATTAGTGTAAAATTTAAGTGAATTTTTATAAAACCCCTCTCACTCTTGCCCAAAAACTATTACCTCTGTATAAATTTCCTTTGGACACAAGTATCCTATAACACTTATCTTCAGAATGGACTATTTTCTAAGACATATTTTTAAAAGTAATTGTTTTACAGCATAAAATGTAAAGGTAAATGAAAAATTTCAAAATTTCTACTACCATTTAACAAAAAAACATCAATAAAAACAAAAATAATAAACTTACATAAAAATCTGAGGTCCATCTGATTATCTTGGATATCTTGGATAGTTTTTGAGTAATTATGTAAATAGTGGAGGGTTTTTATGCAAAATTTAGTTCCGAGAAAATTAGCTTCAAAGTTTATATTTGTATACGATCACACACGACTATCTGTTTTAAAAAATGCTGTAATTTCTTTTCTAATTCCCCTATAAGTAAAATTAAAACAGTTTTGGAGAGATAAAAGTCTAAACTACTCGAAAAAGTAAGAATAAAATTTTCGACGAAAAAGTCGAAAATCGTCATTTTAGGGGTAAGCGGATACCTTAATAGCACTCATCACACAATTTTAGTGACCGATTTTTTTACAGTATTTTAACTACATCTGTTTAGGCTGCCTTGTCATTGCAGAAGAAAAGTTTTTCGATGTTAATTACAATAGTAAATGCTCCTAATACATTACATGTCAGGCGCCATATGGGTAGTCAAAATGCACATGGAGAATGGAGATCCTGTGTAAAACTTTGAAGGTGGCAAATGTGGGTTCAGGAACGCAGCCAAGGGGTGATTCGGAGATATAATTCCCACCAAACTCAAAACTTTGACATAATAAAACGATCTATAAAAAGTACATCGGGTCTGAGAATTTTTTAATCAGGACACGTCACTGCACTGGTTGGCATTTTTCTCAATAATTTTTACAAAGTTATGATATTAGAATATTCGCTTATACGCACAGTGTCCCACATTATCGTTTAACCTTCCACAGTGTTTTTTTTTACTGAGACCATATTTCATTTGGAATTACAAAGAGAAAACTGAAGATGAAGAGTATGGAGATCAGTGATGTTATTACATGAAATACATTCAAACTTGAATGATCCAGAGCTGAAGAGATTATTGAGAAAATTATAACCATCCAAAACAAAAAATGCCATCTTAAAACACCACTTTTTTAATTATAGAAAGATGTTATGCTCATAATTCTTTCAAAAAATATTCAAATGTAATAAAAGAATTCACTTGAAAAACACACTTTGAGAATAACACTCCGCATTAAATACAAATTTAAAATAATTTTACCATTTATGAACATCATTGGAAGCAGAATTTGTTACCATTAGATACTTAAATATAATTATATATTTAAAACACCAATATTACCTCTAAAAAGTTTAAAACGACTCAATCCGACAGAGAGCAATATAATTATGCAAGATTTTTTCAAGCATAAAATTAATCCCTCCCACACCCGTAAGTCCTCGGCTTTTTGCGCCTCCAGAGAACACTACCCACCCAATTAAAACAAGTTTAATTAACCAAAATAAGTTTTTACTAATTAAAGTCCAACAAAAGAATGCGGGAAAACTTTCTCCGAGAAGCGGCAGCCATGATCGTACACCGACTATCACAGCTTTCCTTTGTGTCCTTCTAAGCAGCTAATTATGCGTTAATCAGGTTTTTTCCGGACTAATTAGAGTATTATTTTTCACCCTTCCTTGGATTTATTGTAGAAGACGCTCTGAGAAGAAAAGCTTTTTGCCAACTTTTTAAACGATCAAAAGAATCCCAGATGAAAACAATGGCGGCAAATCACGCGGCCATTGTAGAGGGTATAAAGAATAGTTTGTAAAAGCTGTTGCCATAAATAGATTTATAATAGATGGATTTGCAGTAATTGTTATTAATTAATCTTGGTTTATGCTTTTTTTTACCGTGATGGGGGTTATGAAAAAGCACTCTGGTTAAAAGGATTCTAAATTAGTTACATCCTGGTTGTTTTATATTAATGATGGTATTTGTAGTACAAAATGGTATGTAAAAAATCCTAAATCGATATTAAGTACAAAATTCCAGAAAAAAATCACTCATTAATTATGTTGAGGGTTTTTAAGAGTGCTTGAAGTCATCTTACTCAAATAGGAGAGTAATATCAACATGCTAGGTATGTTATAATTATTTTTTCCGTGAATAGCGTTTTTCTGGTGCTTCTGCTAAAATAATGATTGTGAAGGTATGAAAACGCGTTTGTTTTTGACCCTTCATCTTCTCATTGATAGGGAATAGTAATGAAATTCCGTTCATTTACTTTTCTACCTGTATATTTACTCAATTAAATTATGAAAGCATTACTAAAGAATACCAAACCTTAGCATATATTTTTATTTTTACACCTAAACATATACTAATTGAATATGATAGACGTTTCTACGACGATTTTATCAGTTATTTTTCATGTGTATTAAGTATTTTTATAACACTTTTAAATATTTAACCACTAATAAATCAGCTGAAATAATAGCGTAGAAAAATAAGTTAAAATGTTCTTGAACAATTTGTGTGATATGCTTTTTGAAAGCTGCCAAAAAACAAAGTTTAACATGAAATATTTCAAATGAAAGTCACTCATCAAAAACGTTGACTGACCATTTACCTAAACATTGAATAATCCTAAACTATACTCTGAACCTCTCACAATTAACAATCCAATCAAAATTGTTTCCCTACTACATTCGAGGTGCTGAAACTTTCTTCAACCTAACTCTATACTGCGACTGACACTATTATCATCATTACTTCTCAACTCTGTATAAAGAGAGGTTTGCCACTTCAAGGGTTCAAAGTCAGCATGTTGATAACTGTAGCGATAATAGCCGCTCCCCATTGGATTACAGAGTAATAGGAAAAGGCTAATTGTCACATGTACGATAACAATATGTAAATCCGGGCACAAGTCCTGTTAGTAGGAGGAAGGTTATTATAACGAGATGGGGGCCGTCTATGCTATGGAATGCGATTAACTAGTGGTTTCTGAGGTTGTTAGTATTCATATAGGTAACCATGTTGTATCAAGACCAACCTAATTCTATGCATTTACGTCTGTTTGCTGTCATCAGTAGGCACTGCGCTATGAATAGGAGTAGGAATGCGGAGTGAACTGAATATACAGTATATAATCTCGTTATCTCGAACTTTGATTTCTCGTAAACCTTTATCTCGAGAAAGCTTCAATTCTGTTACTGGTCCCGTAAAATAACTCCAGGAGGCTTTAGACGCAAAATATTCAAACATCACCAATTTTTATGGTTATCATTGATATGTTTATGTGTGTTACTTTACAATGTTTGACAGTTATTTCTTTTTTTCCTTATCGTACAAAACAGTTGAATGATATTAAACGGAACAGTTCAAAGAATTGAACCGTGTTTCCCCTCTAAAAATTAAGCATTTTCTATGTCACCTTGTTACCTCGAAAACTCGCTGTATAGAGTTTTTTTCGGATCCCTTTAATTTCAAAGTATGTTATTGAGGTTTTACTGCAGTATTAAAATTCCCTTACCTTTGTAAACTTTCTTCTGTTGCTCAACAAGAAAATAGGAAGGCCTAGTTCTGGACAATTTGGAAAATAACTTTATAACTTCAATTTCCACCATCTTGCATGTTGTTACGATTTCAGACCCATATCGTTCAATTTTTGGTACTATTTTTTTCATGCGCGGAAAACATTCCCCCTACTCTAGGGATACTCATACACAGGTAAAATATGGGGTCATTCTGACTAGTGGTTCTCTTTTTATAGACTTATAGAATAGCAACTTTCATTACAATCACCCTGTACTTAAAACTGCGTTAGAGCTGTAGTCATGATTCTGTAAATCGGAATACAAAAGATGCAAAATATCATTTTTATGTTTTATAAATACAGGGTGTTTCAAAATTGCGTTGCACGGCTTTTATTCGGAACCAGCGCCTCCTAGGGTCATGGAAGTAAGGTCTATCCCTAGGTAAAAACCCTGGAGAATCCATTGAGATGACTTACAGCGCCCCTAGCGCCGAAATTTAAAAGTTAAAAAAAATTAATTTAAAAACTAAAGGAGATAGAGCAAAAACCCCAGTGAGAGTATTGTTGCCAACGTCAAGAAGAACTCACTGAAAAAAATTTGATCAAAATATCTTGAATATTCGCGGAGATATTAGCATGTGAAAATACCACTTTTTCAGGGGTCAAAAAGTAAAAAGTTCGCATATTTGCAAATTTTTTTGATTTTTTTATTAAATTTTGTGTTCTTTCAACTAAAAAAACACAAAACTACACAATAACACTGAAAAATTTGCAAATATGCGAACTTTTTACTTTTTGACCCCTGAAAAACTGCTATTTTCACATGCTAATATCTCTGCGAATATTCAAGATACTTTGATAAAAATTTTTTCAGTGAGTTCTTCTTGACGTTGGCAACAATACTCTCATTGGGGTTTTTGCTCTATCTCCTTTAGTTTTTAAATTAATTTTTTTAACTTTTTAATTTCGCCGGTAGAGGCGCTGTAAGTCATCTCAATGAATTCTCCAGGATCAATTACCTAGGGGTAGACCTTACTTCCGTGACCCTAGGAGGCGCTGGTTCCGAATAAAAGCCGTGCAACGCAATTTTGAAACACCCTGTATATTAAGATCTGCGTATCAGATATATCCATATAGGAATGTATGTACAAACTAGATCAGAATCTATTCCCTTAATTTTTTTATTGTGGACTTAAATTTCACGTTCTAAAATGAATTATTCGATGAAACAATTATTATGTCTAAAGCAGTTATACAGAAAAAATACCTAAGTAAGGGTATTTCATTTTTTAGTTTTCCTATCGTTAGTTGGATTTTTACATACTGATGAATGTAATATTAAGCATAAACTGGAGGAATCTCACCTAAAAAATTCCATTCATCTGTTTATTAAATTTCTCCATTATTTCTTCAACAAAAAACAAAGTTCAAACACTGACACTCATCACTCCTTCGCTATCACTGTATTTCACATTCAACTCACATTAGCTATTTTTAAACTCCTGTAGAGTAAAAAAAGCGCAAAAAACAACAACAGTTAACCGTTCTCCCTCTGGAGACCTTAAAATATCACCGTCGCATTTCCACTCATATAAAGAAAACCGCGAATTTCTTCCTTTGAAAATAATTTTTCAACGTGGCATCTTATTGGAAGCTTATAAACAAAGGTGAATAAGCGCCTGCAAAAACGCATTAAGCGCGAAGCCATTTCGTTGATAAGCGTCGCCCTTTTTCACCCCCCCCCAAATAACAATTTCAATTACCAATTCCCCACAGAGACTTAGATAAGAATGCAGGCCGAAAAACATTTCAAACCCTTTTCAAGCTTATGATAAATGGATCGAGCTTATATCGGCCGACATTCGTAATTTTATCTAGCGCTCTCTTGAATAATAGGGGGTCCCTTGGTGTATTTTTCTCGGCGAATTTTCAGAAACGATTGCTGATAAAGTTATTTTTTGTGTGTGTTTGCGTTTGAATTGTACTAGTAGAGGATTTTTGGCAAAAGAACAATGTTCTGTAAGTTAAGCTGTAGATTAACTCGTGGTAAATAGCATTTGGCATCGATAAGAAGATGCATGTTGTTTGCTTTTCTGTGTAAATACGTAAATTGATGGGGATTCGCTCATTGTGTGTAAGGGTAAAATAAATTAACGTAGATAAAGGAAATACATTAACATAATCTTTTGTGTTTTGAAGGCAAGTGTTACACGAATATATCTATTTTGGTTGTTTTTTTATACTTTTGGGAATACGAAAATAAACATTTGTTATTTAATGCGTTTTAAAACACAGTGATTAAACTATATCTGTTAGTAACTATATATCTATCATTTATCATCAGTAAATATCTGTTAGTACTATCAACAATACATATATAGTATAGCTATTGTTTAACTATTTGCTTTTACACCCTATTCAGTCACAAGCTTAATTTAAAACGTTTTGGGATTGTATACACGAAAGTTATTGTTTTTAATCTTAATTTAAATAATGAAAATTAAAAGAAGGCATGATGATGGTGATGGTAATGACATATTTTTTTTTATTGTTTTTAATATTAATTTAAGTATAGAAAAAAAAGAAAAGAAAGAAGATATGATAATAGCTACAACTTATTCTTTTGCAAACAACAATCATTAACAGCTCAAACAGGGTCAAAAATTATAATGGTAAATGTTGAACGTTTCCTTGGAAAATTTGGTCAGCTGGGTTGCCCAATTTCTCCAAGTAATGTTCTACAGAAAATTAACGGAAGCGTCATTTTTATGGTTTTTAGGCGTTTGGTCAGTTATACCAAATTAAGAATCCCAGGCCGACAAAAATGATGTAATTTCGGTCGGTCGAGAACCAACAAACTGCCAACCAAACGCATTAGTGGAAACGATCCTTAACGGTAAACTTCTCTTAGGACGGGAAGAACCCTTTAGTTTGATACTCTATTCCCAAATCTAAAATCTCCCAACATTCTCCCTAACATAAACCCTCCATTCTCCATCTCCTTAACTTTTAAACACTTCCCGTACAATCTGCTCTAAGAGCACAAACTAATCTGCTCCAGGACCACCTGGCTCCCGTAGTTTTGATTGGTTCTCCCCTCCATATCTCTCTAGTCAGCTTGTTCGACCTAATCCGGCTTTACTGCGGCGGACAGTCTACGGGGTCCTCCTAATTGTCAAAAGACGACGAATTTATTTATTTATTATTCACTCTTGAAGCTTCTCTCGGGATTGGCTGGATTTACACGCAGCGATTTGAGCGACTCGACTGGTCGAAACTTCCCTAATATTCCCTATAGAAAGGATGACGTAACTACCACGTCATAGCGCTAAGAACCAATGGCAGGACAGGATTATAAATCATAAAGCATGCAATAGGGAAATTTTCTATCACGTTTTCCCATGACGTTCTGATCGCGTCACTCGAGTGGAAGCATGTAAATACGACCTCTGCTGTCAGCGAGAGTTTGCTGTGTGGCCCACACAATTCTCTTGGTTCGGCTGTACAGGTCCGTTGTAATTGAAGGTTCTTGAGGAAGCAAGTAATCACGATAACTTTAGGGTGTGTGGGGGATTTTAAGTGTTGTAATGAGGGTTATTAAGTGCGTGTTGTGGGGCATAGGAGGGTTGTATGCTCTGGAGTTGACAAAGCGTAGGCGCCTTTCAGAATGGAGGTGGTCTTGAGGTGATTTTGAAGTGTATAAGCTTTGTAAGGTGGACAGCATGAAGACATCTTAATTTGGCAGTTCTGTAGAGAGATAAAGGGCTTTGAGTAACGCGTGTCGTACTTATGTTCGTTACACGTTGGGATTTGGAAAGTTCTTCCATGGTACATTAGACCGAATAGTTTCCTGATTTTAAATAGCTTTGCTTTGTTTGTGGATATATTACAGATGATTGTTTGAGGTTCTTTTTAAATTAAAAGTTTTAAAACATGAGGTGTAAGTAGACCCCAAGCAGCACAAATGTTCAAGATAAGATTCGTTTAATTTTTGTCATCAATGGCCAAATCACGTTTATTTTAGTTGCAGTTACGTAAACTTGACATATTTGGTATGAGCGGCATTAAGAAATGCCAAAAATCGAGACTTTTCCTAGTTTGATGATGAAGGACAGTTTAAGAAACTATTTACAACCAGAATTAAGCTTCTAAAAAAATTTATTTCATTTAGAGTTGCTTAAAATTATTCTAAATTGGTTATTCCTAATTAAAGGTTAATAATTCATACCTTTTTTTTGCGAAAAGGTTTTTAATAGCTAACCAGTAACTCACAGTAAAAAATTTAAGCCAAAATTAGGAAAAAAAATTTTAAAATGTGTCCGTACCTCTTAATGAATAATATTTCTTTTAAGTTACAAAGGGGGTCACTCTGGTGAACAACATTTAAAATAATGGTTAAGACGTTTCAATATACCATCATTTTGTCATAGCTATTTATAACCTAACCAGCATGAATTAAAAAATATATTTTAAAATGGCATCTTGACTCATACTTTTTTACTTACAATATAATCTCAATCATATTTATAATTTACCACCCTAAATCCTAAGTAAATACATAATGTCTCTAAATAAGTTATTAAAAAAGTGTTATAACATAGATTTATTATATTGTTATCGTGAATTTTCTGTTCTATTTAACAAAAAAAAACATTAATCATTTCTCAAACTCGAGTATTTTTTAAAGAAGTTTTTCCTATATTTTTAGGTGATTTTAACAACTTAATCATTTCAAATAAACACTTCTTAATCTTAGGGGTGGTTTAAAAAAATATGTTTGGGAAGTTTTCAAAAAAAGTTAGCTGTAGTAATAAATTAATACCAAATGTTTTAATCTGTATTTTAGTTATTTAGTAGAAACCCCATCTATCCAGTACCCTTATCAACAATGATTTATCAAGAAAGATGCTAGAAAACCATTCTATTCTAAAAAAAAGTTTTTGGTGAACGGTTTTCAGAGAAAGGCTTTTTAATTACTGAACCGAATGACACATATATAGTATTAAAATGTCCGGATTCTTTTCAGATTTCCGAGTAAGCCCTTCGATTTTTCAAAAAAATTCTCAATTTTAAAATATTTCCATTTTTTTAGATAACGGATGAGGTCGCAGTTACAAAGCAAGTATTGTCAATCAAAATATTATGCATCCAATCACAACGACCGATTGACGCTATATTTTAAGATGAAACATGTTTTTTCACCTTTTAAAAAAGTACTTTCTTGATGAAATATCCCTCAAAGACTGATAAAAACATATTCTAAAAACTTACATGTACGCCATTTTATACTAAAATTTCACACTTTTTGTCCAATATTTATAATTTTTTGTCTGATTTTATCGAAATTAATTGTTAACATAGAGTGATGTTTTGTCTCTTATTATTTCCAATTGCTTAAACAGTATTGTTTAACAAGCCTGGGTTTAAACAAAAAAATTAATGATGAACACTAGGTATACTAACGAGTTATCTTTAAAATAATGCTTTTTGTTTGGTCAGAATATTGATTGACAATTAAAAATAGTTACATAATTTCATAATAATATATTAAAAATAATTAAGCCGAGTATTTTTGAAAACATTTTATTTAAATTTTTGATAACAGAGTTAATACCTATATGCATATATTCAAACTTTTTAAGGAAGATTTAATCATAAAGGGGATTTGGTGACGTATTTTTGGAAAGTTGGTTGACGTTTTTTCTTCAAATTGTTTAATTGTTTTATAAAGTGTATTAAGTTCAGCGAGTTGAAATTTGTGGGAATTGCGAAGCAATTCCAAAGGTCCTGCGTCAGCAGTTTACGGGGGTTGGCGAGCGATAGCGAGCAGGGGGCGGTAGCTCCCTAGTTTTAGAAAAAAAGCTTTTTGTTACATGCATTCTTCTCCTTTTAATCCCTTAAGTTTTGAAAATTGTAAAGTGAAGCAATCAAAATAATGGCTAAAAATTCATACATTTGAGAATCATAGTGGATGAAAGGATAGAGCAAAAGGTGTAAATACTGGCGGGGGTGTAAATACCTCTAATTTTATCGCAAAACTATGACTCAAACGTCTTCTAAAACACATTAATTCCATTCATTACTATTTCATTACTTCAATTTCCCAAAACTCGATTCCCACAAATATTTAAAAGCGATAGCGATTTATCGAATTTATCAAGATATTTACTGACATCCACTTACTGAAATCCCGGGCACAATAATACCAAATACTTACAGCGCAAGCTCATTAATGGCTTGATCCTGATTCATCAAGATATCTCATTTAGAATCTATATGCTGAATTGCTAAACTAATATTGATTGAGTGTTCATTGAAACCCCAATTTAAATCCTTTGAGCATGAGTTGGTGAAGGACAAGTCGTTATTAACGGGGTCATTTATACAAGTTCATCTGACTGATAT
The DNA here is from genome assembly GCA_024610705.1 of Tetragnatha versicolor. Lineage (NCBI taxonomy): Eukaryota > Metazoa > Arthropoda > Arachnida > Araneae > Tetragnathidae > Tetragnatha > Tetragnatha versicolor. The sequence continues at coordinate 51,915,064 of JANDEH010000004.1, read as the reverse complement.
AGTGTTTACCAAGGCATGTTGGGAGCTAATGCGTAATTCGGTCTGTCATGATTGATTAGTTTGAATGTAGAGTCGCACCCCGAAGATTTTCGTTCATAGTACTATTTGCATATCGGTATTCGAAGCTATTTGTTTGAATTTGTCTGTGGGTGTATAATCTTCAATGGTTTTGTTTAAATTGAAAAGACTGTTTTAATTTCAATTTTTATAATTCTAAACCCTTTTTAGTTGATGAATTTTTTAACTCTTGTCAGGAAATAGGAGTATCGAAATAATATTTTCTATAGTAAAGCTTTTAAGGATAGCCTCCTATTCTATACTTTAAAGTCGGTCTAGTTTTAGAAAATACTGTGAGCTTCTCATTATTATAAAAACTGAGTTACTTTCAATTTTCTAGACAAACATTTACACTCATATCACGATTGTATTGCGATTGTGTTGTGAGAGAAAAATATAGTATTGTAGAAGTGTTGCTAGAAAGAGACAGAAGATGCGTCCTTATAGCGTTGTGATTCAAATCAGATCTTTTACAACATTATTTTTATAACACATTTCCATCACTTTTCCGACACATTCAGAACACTGTCGCAACACTCAACACAATAAGGTGATAAAGTGATTTACCTTTGTTTCTAACGCCCATACTCACCGGTAACTTGACCGGTTGTTAACAGGGAGTCAATCGTCTGATTGGTGGAAAACTAGTGTTCCTTCTTAAACTACTTATCAGAAGTTTGACTGCCATTTAACCACCGGTCAAGTTACCGGTGAATACGACCAATAGTGTTATTAGTTTCGGAACAAAAAATATTCCTTAATGGGTTTATAGTGTTTTTGTTCTTTATAGAGCGTTCGCAGTGTAAGCACTATCATGAAACTCACCATTTTTACACATTAAACTTGGTGGTCGTTAAACTTTAAATAGAACTAAAAATTTTAACTCAAACCCAATTAAGGAAAATACAGGATCTACATCTTTTACAGAACTGATTTCAAACAAAAGCGATTTTGTATTTTTTTTTCATTTTATAGAAAACTATGTAAACATTTCTCTTCATAGGGAATGCAACGAGTTTTCAAAGTTTACTTATTTTAATAAAGCTTCATAAGAAAATATGATTGGAAAAGAAATTTTTGAAAAATCCGATCATTAGTTATTTAAAAAAAATTAAAAACTATAATGCGCAGAAGGGTTTGCGAAAAAGCGAGGTTTGGCGCATGAAGTCACTTTTGCCTTTGGTGCATGAGCAATGGTTAAATCCAATGATTAAATCCTTTCGTCAATGGTTAAATCCTTTCCTTTGAAACTATTGATTGGTTGAAGGTTCGAGAGAAAGCAGTTGTGAAGTCACGTAAGCCACACCTCTAATTCTAGCGAGAGTAATTTTTGAAAATTACTTTAAAAAAACTACTGATAAAAAAATCTAAAAAAATTGAGGAAATGCGTTTTATAACCCCATCAATGATTTCCTATAGTCGAAATCTTGAATTTCCACAAGTGCTGCATTCCCCATTATCAACTACAGTAAAGCACCGTTTATACGTTTCTCATTTATACGACTTTATCATTTATACGTCGTTTTCGCGAAGTCCCAATTCATTCCTATTCTTTTTAATACAAAAATTCTTCGTTTATACGACGCACAATATCGGTTATACGTCGTTTTCGGCTGTCTTAAAATTCGAAAATCCGTGGGAAAATTTTCCCCAGGAAAGGTTGAAGAGCACTGCATTCCTTGGCCATTGTTGGGGGCATGACCAATGGAGTGGGGTGAGAAAAAGAGCAGTTCGTTGAACTGATAACGGGATGAACTACACTACAGTTTTATGGCCCTTATCTCTGGTTAGGGGGTCTCTAGCACCCCCTGCAGAGGAGAATAATTATTTTGATTGCTAAATGACCCCACAAAGAAAGCGTGACCATAAAACTGCCGTTATATAACCCTATCACTATAAAGGTAGAGTTTCTTTAATGTTTATGTTAAATGTTTTAATATTTTAAAATATTTAATACTATTTTAAAGTTTATTAGTTAATATATTTCAGTTTATAGACTGTTTTGAAGTAATTTTTTTTCTATAGAAAAACCTAAAATTTAACGTATTTTTGTAAATCTGCATTAGGGGCGTTATAAACCTAATATTAAGGACATTTTCGTTTATACGTTTTTTCATTTATACGTCGATTTACGTCGGTCCCTTGAAAGACGTATAAACGGTGCTTTACTGTATTTATTTTGTGTATATGCGTAATATACTTACTTCTTTAATCCCCGTGTAATACTATGGGGCTCTGAGAAGATTTTTCATGTTGTTCTATAAAAATACCCAACTACTTATTTCAATAGACTTTAATAGATATTCAATCAATAAATATTTTAATTTCTCACTGCTAGACATTTATAGAATTTTGTACTCTACCAGTGAGATTATTAAAAATTGACGATATAAACATCCTCTGCTACACACTCTAATCCAACAACTACAAACTCAATCCATTCAAACCCACAATATATGAAAGCCGACATTTTCATCACCGAACCATAAACACGTAAACTCACTTCCCTCATCAACTAACTCCCCTCGGGTCCAGAGCTCAAGGTGCTTACAGAGGAAATTATACGTTAAACCGCCGCGAAAAGCAGCCGTAAAAGTGCGCACAATCGCCGCATCTTTATTAAATTATTCATCCTGGCGCCTGGGCCGGACTCCGGCGACCTGAATTAACTCCCTATTCATGCCTTCCCGGATTGAAGAAAGTTTGCTAGGATGGACTCGTGACGCAGGTCCGGCTGGTGCTGTTCCGGTTGCCAGTTTGCGAAGTGAAGTCGTGTTATGATGGCGAAAAGTCCGGCATGGACTTTTAACAGTAAAATTCTTCTTAGTTAGACATACACTTTTATGAATGGCATGACCAAACGGCCTGTTTGTTGGAATCAATTTTATTTTACCTTACGAATTGAGGTGCTTGCTGTGTAAAGATGCTCGTGTCAGCACATTGTTGGTGCAAGAACCTGAATTATATCTTTAAAATTATTATTGTTCCCTCTAAAATTAAATTAATGTTTTCCCACTAAAAAGGGAGTTTAAGCATTGATTCAAATTACATTGAATGATGATTGATATAAATAACCCCTGCTATATACACTTCACTCCAACTATTAAGTTCAATTTCCTGCAGAACTTTCCTACCCATATATATTCTACCGATTATAAATTCAAATCCCTTCAGAAATGTGAAAATAGCATTTAACAACAAATAAAAAACAAGTTCAATTTTAAATTTTTTTCTTTTTTAAAACTGCCAAAAATGTCACTAAGGAATATCCGTTTACCACACAAACCAACAAATAATCTAGCAAAATCCCTTCACGCACATCCAACTCAGCTTTTAAAGGAAACTCTCGACATTTTAATTCCCCATTCACTCACTAAAATCAATACATGAAACAAAAGCTTAAAGCTCTAAATCACCAGTTCTATACGCATACCTTCCTTTCTTCCAATAAGAGTACTACAAAACAATTTTTTTTCCTAGGCGATGGAGGAAAAAACGTTAAGGGTGTTTTGCTCTTTGCTGACATCTCTGTTTTCTGCACGCCTTTGACAACCCATCATTAGAGACGGAGGTGTGGTACACCCCTGGTGGAACCCCTTTTTTGATCGTTAAGTGATTTTTCGAGTGTGGGAAGTAACAGTGAAACAGGGTGTGTATATCGGGAGACTTTGATAAAAGTATCTTACTTAAATCAGTCAAAGTATACACTGTTAAAAAATGTCAACCTTTCACCACAAACGTGGTTCAAATTACTTGCACCCTAATTGTCGCGAAAAGTTGAACCACATTTTCGGGTGTTTCAAACACACAAAACATCAAGTTTTCAGTGATTTTATGCACCGAAAACATGGTTCAAATTTTCTCTAACATTTCGGTTGCAACAACTAATTTAAAACACGTTTGTGGTGAAACTGACGAACCTTTCACCACTAAACCGGTGAAAGTTGAACTCTTTTTTTTAACATTGTATGACTCAGTTTCATTGTAACTTTTATCTCACTATCTGATAAGTCATTATACTTTAACTTACAATGGTCCTTGAATTCATAAGGAAAATAATTTTGTAATTAACATCCATACCAATATTTAATACCAAGCTACCTTGAATATAAACTTTTAAAAATGTTGTTTTCACATAAAAAGTAATTGAAACATTAGCGTCAAAAATAATTTAAACTTTCATTACAAAAAATGAATAATAAAAAAACGTGTTTTCCTAACATTCTCAACATTCTTCCAAAATGAAACATTTTATTCCATAGAAAAATGCAGGTGTTTGTAAAAGGGAATAAATAACCAAATCTTCAAAAGCCTAAAAAAACCTAAATCCTTAAATCCGTCTATCAGTAACGCACAAATGGTTTTTAATGATTAATTCACGCCTGACTTCCCGATAAGTGAAAACGAATAAAAACCGTTTTTGCAGTATTACGGTATCTTAACGCTAATATCCCATCCCCCAGCGAAAGTATTTATTAAAATTCCAAAAACACAAACACTGCATTATATTCTTCATTGTTAGGCAGTGATACACGAGATCTCTTTGGAGGTAATTTTGAGATTTTTTCTCCGCTCTTTTTTATTAATTATCGTCAGCAAGACATGTCGCCTCGCGGTAGAAGTGTTGCCACGAGCTGTAATTATTAATTTCATGGGTAATTGAACCCATTGACTTGTTCTCAAGAAGAACACGTTGGCTGAAACAAAATGGATGTTTTTTTTTATTTTGCAAAGGTTCTGTGGCATCACCAATATCGACGAAATTTGTTTTTCTTTGTCTTCAAAATAATGGATTTTGATGAAGGGCTTTCATTTTCGTCAATGCGGGTGAAATTTCTCTCATTTTTTGTCGTCGGTCGTTGGCAACATGAAGAAAGACGGCTCAGCTTCCTTTATTATAAGTAATTGGCTTCTTAGGTGAGCGCTGAAAAACTTGATTGAGATATTTTAAATTTCGAACAAAAGATTTATAGATTGGCTATTAGGAGAAAATAGGTCCTGAAAATCAATTACTTTGTCGATCATAATCCATCAATATGAATTTCTTAGAATTCAAGAAGAGTATGAAGGATCATAACTAATCAAGTAAAGATTTTGTAAAGATAAAACTCATTGATATAAATTCTAAGATGCAATTAATATAGTTTTACTTAGTGTAAATTAAAATATTTAATTTATATTTATGTTAAGTATACAATGTTCAGTCAAAAATAAGTAAGCAATTATTTTTTAAGACACTTTCCTCACATATGTTTTTTACTTCTTCCTGAGTAAATTAAGTGTAGTATAACTTTGGAATAGGAAAATTAAAAGTAACATGTAGGCTAAGTTTAGGTAATAAGAATATTTAAAAAAAAAATTATCAAAAGAGTAAAATTATTGTTATGAACGATGTGAATCATTCACAAAAAATTCTATAATAGTCTACGTTACCAGAAGAAGATTTAAAGTCCCTTTTTATCCCAGGGATTCCAAAAAAATTATATAAGGGGCTGAACGATTGCATGAAAGTTGCCCTAAGAACCTATGTAGTTGCAAGAAAAATTATCTACAACCGGGAAAGTTTATAACTTTAATTTTTTGTTTTTATAACTTTAAAAAATCAAAAATCAATAAAAATGTTTAATACTACCTAGTACTTAAAAGTAATACATATCCAATACTTAAATAGTTATTCATCTTTCATTATTACATTTCAATCTTTTGAAGCATCAGGTAATATACAGGGTGTTTCAAAAGTCAGTTTCACGGCTTTTATTTGGAACCAACGTGTCCTAGGGTCGCAGAAGTAAGGTCTACCCTAGGTAAGTGACCCTGGGAAATCTATTGATATATAACCTACAGCTTCCGCGACCCTAGGACACGTAGTTTCCAAATAAAAGCCGCGAAACGGACTTTTAATACACCCTGCATATTTCCTTGATAATCTAATTATAAAAAATGATTGCTGAAAGAGCCAGAACAAATTTTAATGTAAAATACGTATGAAAAAAATGTTTCCTACACGGAAAAAAACATATTTTTTTTGTTCACAACTTAAAATTTGAACTCTGTAGCTCCTGGAGGTATGGGACCCTTGCCCAATAACAAAAAACCCCTCCCAATACTAAAACAGGTGCTTAAATAGAACAAAATCCTTCAATTGACCTACATATTATTCACTTTCAAAATCGCCAATCTCATAACATTTCACTCCAACATACAATACCAATCCGAAAGATTTTTCCACGCACGACACAATGAAAACTCACTTTAACTGGCTGTCATCGGACATGTTACACCCCCGCAGCTGGCACGGATCTCCCGAGTGCCAGCTGCCCGTGCCATTTCTCACGAATGTAAATAAAAGTGAGTGTACTAAAACACGGCTAAACTTTCTCCCTCTAAAACCATAAATAGGACAGTTTAGTGGCACGCAAGGACAATCATAAACCTCGGCGTATCTCGTTCTCGAAATGTGAGATTTAAGTGGCGGTAAATTTACAAATGCTGTCTTTAGAGATGGGAAATCACTTTCTTGTTATTTTTATGATTGTGTGCCTGGGTTTGATTAGCTGTGAAAATTTTTTGGGGGTGTTGCAGGCCCTTTGTTTTGGTTGGGGGTGAAGTTATTTCTAAGGGTCCCCTCATGCTTACGTTACACCCAAGCACAGCAGCACAAACGTTGAAGATTAGTAAAATTTTTGTAATATAGGATCTAATATCGTTTACTTTAGTTGCGTAAACTTGGGCTATTATAGGGAAGGTGAAATCTAGCATTCCAGGTAGCATTTGGACCCTAGTGTATAGTAAGTGTAATGAAACCACACCTTTTACACTGTTAAAATGCATGTGCTTAAAAATGAGTACTTTTATGTACTTAGATTTTTCAAGTATATTTGAATTAAAAATGAGTAAGCGGCGTTCTCAGTTTTGAGAACGTTAACACGCTTAAAATCCCACAATTACAGAAAGGGCGAATATTTTATCATTTTGAGTGCAATGAATTGAACATTTGTAAAAAAAACCTCTTTATCATAATAAACATAAGTTATTTTACGATAAGAAAAGAAAAGGAATTTGTATTTACATCGAAACGAACGAACTATTTACTATCGCGGCGAAATCAAAGCAAGCTCTACTGCGGATGAATACAAAGTTTTGGTTCCTGGTTCCTCGGCGTCGCCATTTTTTCGAACGAACAATTTTTCGCTTTCGCTGGAACACTGATAGCTGGATGGAATATAATAAGTCGAAGTTTGAAAGTAAGTAACGTTTATTTTCAATTCAAATTGTGTATAAGAATGGTTTTATTTGAAAGTATTGTATATTTTTGATCTTAAAAACATCTTTACACTGTTAATCCGAGGTATTCAGATTTAAATCAAAATGATTCATTTTTGAATACATCATGTGAGCGAAATGGCTCCGAATCAAAACTACTTAGATTTGAAAATTCGATGTGCTTATATTTGAACTAGAGCATGTTCTTGTTTTCAAGACCCTTATGTGTTCAAAATCGATTATGCGCCTGCTCAAATTTAAGATCTTTATTTGTTTAAATTCAACACTCCATGTACTCATTTTTAAAACCATCCTCTGTTTAGAAACGACTCATCACATGCTCATTTTTAAAACCATCCTCTATTTAGAAACGACTCATCACATGCTCATTTTTAAAACCATCCTCTATTTAGAAACGACTCATCACATGCTCATTTTTAAAACCATCCTCTATTTAGAAACGACTCATCACATGCTCATTTTTGAGACTTCAATCTTCTTAAAATCGACTAAAATGTGTTTATTTCTAAAACTCCCTATTGTTTAGAAAAGACTTTAGGGCTCATTTTTTAGACCTTTTTTACTCAATACAAAGCTTTTTGAAATATAAACATCTTTTTTAATTAACTGCAAATATTAATGCTTTCTTTCTTAGAAGAATATTAAAAGACCTCTCATTAAAGTCGAGAGCATTTTTTTAACAATCTAACAATATTGAGACCTGAGTTCTTATAATATTTGAGAAGCTATTATTTGAAATAAATGTGAAATGAACAGTTTAATCAGTTATTCATAAAACAGATACTTATAAAATTTATTTAAAACACAATCTTCAGTAATGGTAATTTGATTTAGTAATTAATCGGGGCGTTATCAAAGGCCCCCCCCCGAAATTTTAATGTAAATATTTTACTGTTTTTACTTAAAAATTAGTCTTAAAATGCATAAAACCCCCAACTATTATTACAGATTACAGTCGTTCCTTGAAAATTTTGGGACTTACAAGAGAAAGAGTGGGAACTCGGTGAGGGAAAAAAGGGAAGAGGGACTCCAAAACGAGTTAAAATCCTGCTTTTAGGGTCATGTTCCAAAGTCGGTCAGACCCGACTTTGGAACATGGAACTCTATCATTTACAACGTTTTTGTAAAAAGTTAGTCGAAATGCAAACATCCAACCGAATTGGAAATAAATTCTTGAAAATGTATGTCCGAAATCCAGATTAGGTGTACCAAAACGATTTGAAAATCTGCTTTTTAGACATATTTCCACAAATTTTATAGGGGAGAACCCCCAAACCCCCTTTAGCATATTAGAAGACGATTTTAATAGTGAAAATTCTTTTCCCCCTCCAAAAAAACAAATACTGGATCCACTGCTGTCACTTACCTTGGTCAACACCAAAATCGAACTAAAGTTCAAGAAATTTTTGGCCAAACCCCCCCTCCGAAAAAAAAAGTCTAGCTACGGCCCTGTAATTAACAGTTATACAAATTAACTATTGTATGCAATATTGAGTCGTAAATGACTTTAAAATTAATAAATCTTAAGTCCATGCTTTCGAATAACAAATTTCCTTCCTCCATTAATTTTCAAAAGCTTTTTGAAATTAATATTAATAAAAAACTTTCGAGCTTTTAAGCTGTGGTCAAAAATAAAAATTTTTTATTTAAAAATTATTTAAAATCATTAAAATTAAAACTCTAAACGTTTCGTCCGAAAACTTCGCCGGACATCATCAGTAGAAGGCGTTTAAAAATATAAATAAAATCCTTCACGATGAATCCGTGAAGGATTTTATTTATATTTTTAAACGCCTTCTACTGATGATGTCCGGCGAAGTTTTCGGACGAAACGTTTAGAGTTTTAATTTTAATGATTTTAAATAATTTTTAAATAAAAAATTTTTATTTTTGACCACAGCTTAAAAGCTCGAAAGTTTTTTATTAATATTATGGAAACCGGCTGTGAAAATTTCTCATCGTTACTTTTTGAAATTGTTTTTTCTTGTACGGGATAAATTGGATTTCATATTTTAACTGTTTTTCACCTCAAAAATATAATTCTTCTAATGATATAATTAAAAATATTCATTTTGCATACAAATTAATGTTTTTATAGAGAAGTATCGTATTTTTCCAAATGGCCCCCCCCCGAAAATTTGGTCTGGAACCGCCCCTGGGTCCTCCCCAGAAAAGATTTGGAAATTTGGCCTTATTAACAGGTTTTTAACTTGATTGGTACATTAAGTTCAAATTTCGGGGAAGGGGCAGGCTACTTCAGCCCTGGTTCCCGAGGTTCCCTGGTTTGATATCCCTGGTTCCAGACCAATGGTCACATGAAAAATTTATTAAAAAATATATGTGAATTATTAAAAATAAGTTTATTTCTCCTCTTTTAATATCTATGAATGTAATTTAGAATGGAGTTATAATTTTGAAGAGAAAAATAATACTGTCTCTAATGTGTTAAAATATTGAGTGTCTTATAACTCGTCCAAAAATTTGCAAATTAATTTTGATGGGAACAAATGTTCTAACACCCCAACCCTCATGGTGCCCTTCTGAGAAATAACTTTGACATCCTATGAATATATGTTTGTGAACATGCTTCTTAGAGTTGTAAAACGAGAAAGTTCTCGGAGGAATTTTTGAGAATATTCTATTTTTCGCCGGATAAATGGAAATAAATGTAAATATGTTTGATAATATGAATTGGTCAGGTATTATTAATGTTAAAAACCTGAGAATTATCTGTTGAGAAAATATTTAAAAGCATTTTTAAAAATTTAGTTTACAGAGAATAATTTATCATGAGAATATTCTTAGAGTAATTAGTATTCTAAATTTGTATTTTAGATGCAGCTTGAAATCCGGAACCATTGTTTCTTCAAATCTGCCTGCCGGCTCCAAAAACCACCTCCATTGGGATATCGGTAGTACACTGACGCCAACTGGAATTGCGTCTTACCGGTTCACCAGATTCACCGGCTTGTACTCCATACAGGCAGTCAGGCGGCAGGTCCTCAGCCGAAACCTCAGAACCAACAGCATCGCTTCTTCCTCTTGGTGTCGGGACACGATGACCAGGTGATGGATTCTACTGAGCCCCCCCCACAGCACTCCGCTCCCAAGTTCTCGCTCTCCTGGGGAAGAGCACCACAGGAACGCTTGCGCTGTTGACCGCAGGAACTTGCTGGGGGACAGGTTGAAAAATCCACAGTAATCCAACTATGCCGTCTTCATAGCATACACGATGAAAATGCATACTACATATATAACGTGTTTGAATCAAGTGAATTCGATGAACAATTGAACATGTGCACAGTTTATAATAAAAAATAAAAATTTAGTTGATTGTGTATAAAGATATCAAATATTTGTACTGATATGAGACTTCATATGAGAAAGTCATAAGTTGGATTCAAATATATAGGTAAGTTACTTTAAAACAAACTTTGTTGTACCCAGTGAAGTTATGGTACAATTTAACTGTTGATATATATGCTTCGTGTTTAGAACAATTGTTTATATTGAATTTACTAAGCTGGATACAGCTTGTAGTTTTCTTAAAAATCACAAAATTATTCATTAATATTTGTTTATAGTTGAACTTGTTTTGCTTACTATTAGTTAAGGGCACACGGAACATCTCGATGGCCAAAATAAGGCAAAAGTAAAGCATAGTTTAGGTGCCTGAGTTTCACTTTCAAATTCAGATTTTTTAAAATCCTTCATACACAAGCTAAAACACATATTTTTCTATACAGTTATAACTAAAATTTTTCAAAAAAGTCAAAAATTTAATATATTTTAGCCATTTTAAAAAATTGAAAAATTTTGGAATGCTCGACACTATATGTCAGTTAGGTACACATTTAAAGAAAACTATTGAATATATCTTTCCAAAACTGGGTGTGATCATAAATAACACATCAATGAACAATAATAAGAAGGGGTTTAATCATAGGTCAAACCAAAAAAATTAAAAAAATTTTTTTTTGAGATGTTTAAAAAACAAGTAAAATTTATAACACATATTGTTTCATAAAATAAATTCTACAACAGCCATGTCTTATATCCTAGTCAATATTAAAGAAAATAGGTAGTTTTATAATTCTGGAAAGTTTGAAGTGTGTACCTGTAACAGTTTTTTAAAAAAGTGTACCTAAAGTCATGAAAATCAAGTTTCGAGAAAAATGGAAAAAACAGAAAAATGACACAAACCTGCTACAAATATTATTTTACACTACATTTAAGGACTAGAATGTATTTTATATCTTATGTAAGCATCATATTTCATATATTTAATGCATTTTTATTTAATTTGTGTTGATATAGGGGGTTTGGAATGAGAAACGCAGCTTTTCGAAGACGAACACCGTCGTTGCATTTCAGTGCCTAAAGGCAAATTAAAACACCTTTTACTATTATAAACACTAATTATGTTATAAAATGTATCGTATCTCATATATTGTTATAATTGAAGATGAATAACATGAATTATTCTTATTTAAAATAGAATATACTGGGTGACACTTCGAAGACGTAACATCCTGTGGTCAGTTATTTTCCCCTCTTTTGAAATTTTTAACAACCAAACATAACTAATAATGCACAAAAACATTCAGAAAACACTATTTTATTACTTAAAAGGTGTAATTTAATGATAGAGTTAACTAAATCCAAAAAATTTTACCAATATAGCCTTAACGAGTCGTTTCGCAGAATTTCATATTTTTTCTTATTAAGTCAAAAAATGTTAAATAAAATTAAAATTTGCAAAATATATTCATAGAATATTGTAAATGATTAATAAATAACTTAAAGTTAAAATGAGTTTATTTAGTCACAGAGTAAGATATTATAAAGTTTTAGTCCAGTTAATAAGGTTTAAATGCAAACAGAAAGCATCTGAGCAAACACGTGGTGGGCGTGTCATGCCTGTTTACAAACATTAAAACCGGTTTTTAAGGTAATTAAATTTTTGAAACCCATACAAACTATATATTTTTGGAATCGTCTTAAATTGCTTTATTTTTTAGAAACAAAATTGAAAAATCGAAAATTTGAAACTTTTTATGTTCTGTGTGCCCTTAATATATAGTTGAACTTGTTTTGCTCACTATTAGTTAATATTTGTTTATAGTTGAACTTGTTTTGCTTACTATTAGTTAATATTTATTTATAGTTAAACATTTTCGACTTTTATTCTGATTGGCCACATTTGTGCCTGGCTAACAGAAAAGTACCCTCTTTATTTGTTATATTCCTTGCATTTTAGTTGCATTTGTGTTTTTGGTAGGGGAGAATGGGGTAGGATGGGACATCTTAATATCTTAATAAATCTTAATAAAATTAAGAGTTTTTGAGTGTCCCACCAGGTGAAATAGCTCCATATTTGTTGCTGTTACGGTAGAAGTTAAAAATATAAATTTGCAGGTCGTTCAGATGACAGTGTGCTACTTTGTTGACAAATATAAAAATTTAAATACTTCAAGTTGTATAAAATTTTAGGGGGCATTTTCTTTGGAGTTTATGGCTAGTGCGTCGTATCCTACGAAGTTTGGACCCAGTATCAGCTTCCGAGGTCATGCTGTCTCCTTGTCAGTTTCATCGAGTTCATGCCCTTTGAACAATTTGGGGTTATTGTCTGACAACTAACTGTTGATATATGTGATTTATTTGAGGGTTGTGTGCCTTTGATCTTGCAAAATAAGTTTATTTTAAATATTAAAATGCCCAAGACTTAACCCCCTTGAAAAATCATGATTGATGTATCAGTAAAGTTTTTGCATAATTTAACATTAGGATTTAATATTCTATGGCCCATAAATGTGTGTTTTATTAATCCTTTCAAGTAAAAAATTTTGAAATTGTTTCTTTACCTATGTATGTCTTGATATCAACTTATTCTTTTGGAGCTATTCTCTCATTCTACCTAAACCTATCTACGTATTAGCTGAATTTTCAGCTGATTTACAAAATTTTTGGTCCTACATTCCTTATAAACTTTGTATTTTTTCTCTGTGGTTAAAAACTTATTTCCAGAATAATTCTCATGTATGTAATATTTTTCTGTTTATTTTATTTTAATAAAATAATTTCAAGTGAAGTGTCATTTTATTGTGTTTTAAATAAATTTTATAAGTATCTGTTTTATGAATAACTGATCAAACTGTTCATTTCACATTTATTTCAAATTATAGCTTCTCAAATATTATAAGAACTCGGGTCTCAATATTGTTAGATTGTTAAAAAAATGCTCTCGACTTTAATGAGAGGTCTTTTAATATTCTTCTAAGAAAGAAAGCATTAATATTTGCAGTTAATTAAAAAAGATGTTTATATTTCAAAAAGCTTTGTATTGAGTAAAAAAGGTCTAAAAAATGAGCCCTAAAGTCTTTTCTAAACAATAGGGAGTTTTAGAAATAAACACATTTTAGTCGATTTTAAGAAGATTGAAGTCTCAAAAATGAGCATGTGATGAGTCGTTTCTAAATAGAGGATGGTTTTAAAAATGAGCATGTGATGAGTCGTTTCTAAGTAGAGGATGGTTTTAAAAATGAGCATGTGATGAGTCGTTTCTAAATAGAGGATGGTTTTAAAAATGAGCATGTGATGAGTCGTTTCTAAATAGAGGATGGTTTTAAAAATGAGCATGTGATGAGTCGTTTCTAAACAGAGGATGGTTTTAAAAATGAGTACATGGAGTGTTGAATTTAAACAAATAAAGATCTTAAATTTGAGCAGGCGCATAATCGATTTTGAACACATAAGGGTCTTGAAAACAAGAACATGCTCTAGTTAAAATATAAGCACATCGAATTTTCAAATCTAAGTAGTTTTGATTCGGAGCCATTTCGCTCACATGATGTATTCAAAAATGAATCATTTTGATTTAAATCTGAATACCTCGGATTAACAGTGTAGTGTTTCTCTTTGACAAATCAATTATTTAAAATAAATACAAAATAGCGAAAAAATCTTGTGCAAATGTTGACAACTCAATTGATAAAACATCGTTTATTTTACACAATTTAAAATTTTTAAAAACTGTAGACAATTGCTTCGGGGATCAATGAAGAAGGGGATCCATTGATCCCCGAAACAATGAGGAAGTTACATGATTTTTTTAATCGATTCCTCTTGCAAAAATAAGCAACTACCCAAAATTTGAGGCCGATCGAGAAATTTTTTGATTGTCAAAAAAACTAACAAAAATCCCCTTTTTAAAAGCGCGCGAAAACGCCAAGAGTTTGGATGTGACTTCACATCTTATACTAAACATTGTTGTAAATCAATGGAGTTGATGGTATTATTGTTGACGTCATCTTATAGTTATAAACGTTTTCAGTCACGTGTTTTTTTCTCGACTTTTAAATTAAAATATTTAATTACCTGTACATTTTTTTGAAAAACAGACTAGATATTTCATTTTACCATACAAAAAACCATACGGAACACTTGTTTGTTTTTGAAAATCTGACACATGCAACTTCCTTATTGTCTGCAGGTTTTAAAAATTTTAAATTGGGTAAAATAAACGTTGTTTTATCAATTGAAATACAAAACAGTTCACAAATTTTATGAAGTCCCTGTACCTTTAAAAAAAACATCATTAAAAGATGCAACTCAAATGAAAAAAAACTGCCCTAAAAAGCAAAACTCCCTCTAATAAACCTTCCCCATTATATCTATCTTGACATAGAAATCAACCAAAAACATTCCCTTTATATAGAACCATAAAAAACGTTACTACGCGTCTCTCGTGTACCATCTGTTGTAGTTCGTGTCACACCTCCTATTGTCACCATCAAGGGAGGTCCTCTTGCACAAGGTGGGCGGGCATGTGAAAAGGGCCGTCTCACCTTTCTCGCAGTCGATATTTGTGCTTATTATTGTATTATATTTTGGCGCGTGGCATCATATTTACCGACTACATTGCCTGTATGCACTTGCGTGAGCTGTTGATAATGTGATTTTTTGAGTGTTTTGTGTTGACTCGATGGTTTTTATCGATGTTATTTTTAATGGAGGAATGGGGGGAATAGGGATTTGTGGGTGGTGGCCGTAGATGAAAAAGTATTGGTGGAGTGTGAAAGGGAAAATAAACGGGATTTGTTAAATTTTAAAGTTGTTAAAAATATAAGGTGGGATACATCCACGTTTCTTCTATGTTATGTTGGTAAATAAATATGTCCATAATGAATAATGGATCTGAAAGAATGAATTTAAATGTGGCAAAATTGCTAAAGTTAACTGTTTCCTGAAACACGCATACAACTTAGTATCGTTCTTCAGTTAAAAATTTTGGACATAAAATTTAAATAGATTTTTACTGTTAAACTAACTGATATGCTTGGACTTTCACGGAATGAGTGTATTAATTAATAATTTTTTAAAGTTAATTTAATTTGCATGTCTAATTTTCTCCATTAGAAGTTTCCAATCATGTCGATGTCAGCAGCTAAAGAAAGAACAATGGTTTTTTGCTTACTCTCATTGGAATAATCCTTTGACCTAGGATTTCACGCCCACGCAGAATGATGTGAATGTGGCTGTAAATATCTTAGAGGAATTGATTCATCAATGTAGTTGGAAGATAATCTAAATACTCGGATATAGTTCAAAAATATTCTGAAAGATACTATGTTTAATTCATTCCTTTATAGGTATAATAATAAATATTTATCCACAGCTGCTGTTTAACATCGAAATACATATATAGACAAATGGGAAAATAGAAAAAAAAATTCCGAAAATGCACAGCATGTACTATATGACCAAACACCCTCTAACCACTCTATCAACACAACAAATATCTCATTTCACCATAAAACAACATAATTTCTCTGCACAGACAGGTGCACTTCCCAATCCCTCCCAAATCGAATATCCCCATTAAACCCCCATTACAGGTAACGGGACCCACCGCGACCAACACGTGGCAGACGACGCTTGGGAAGGCCACATAATTGCTTTTGCACTCCTCGATTCATTTCATGATGAAAACCGTTCAACTTAACCATCCAGGCAAGGAGGCCTAATTGAAGCAGCCCGGGGAGCGGCCAGCCTCTAAGAGAGAAGTCAATTAACTAGTTTAACCGGGCAACTGATGATTAAAGGTGGTCTTTCGAGTTTAAAACCAAGCTGTCAACTTAAGATGCTGCCGGTGTCATTACAAGAGGGTGGTTTGTGATTATAATACAAGTTGTTGGAGGGCTATTAGGTTTCGTGTAGTTTGGGGGTAAGGGTTGTTACAATGTCGAGTTGGGACTAGTTTGGAACGATGTAGGTAACTTTTTGAGGTTATTTAACATACTTCTTTAAGGGGTTATATTGTTCAAATATCACGTCAGCATGGTTTTCGTCATTTTTGAGCCCTTCCCCGCTTGTCAGCAAATATGAGCAAACTGCGAACCTCCTTTCATGATTACGTAAGAAAACTGTTTACTCCCACCAAGAAAAAAAGTCAAAACGCTTGAAGTATTTTCCTGGTTCAAGTTTTTCTTGTAAAATTTCTTTTTTGTTGAATTTTGAAATTATTTATGCAAGAAACAAGATTTTCGAAAATGCAGTGTCTGTAACATCTTACTTAATAATTATCCATACCCCCCCTCCCCTTTGCAGAAAAAAGCAAATAACAACCCCATCCCCCTTAGGTGCTTACGTAATATTTCAACGGCCCCTAATAACATTTTCTTTTATCTTAATGTTTACTTATGCACATGTATAGTTCTAGAAAAACGTTTTTCAGAATACAGGGTGTGTCTCATAAGTCCGTTTCACGGCTTTTCTTTGTAAACTACGTGTGGTAGGGTTAAAAAAGTAAGGCATACCCCTAGGTAAATGACCCTGGAGAATCTATTGAGATGACTTACAGCGCCCCTAGCGGCGAAATAAAAAATTAATTTAAAACTATAGGAGAGATAGAGCAAGAACCTCAGTGAGAGTATTGTTGCTAACGTTATGAAGAACTCAATGAAAAAGTTTCATGAAAATATCAGGAGTAGAAGAAAAGAATGTGATGATAGACTTTTAAAAAACCGTTAGCACTTTTTCAGGTCTCAAAAAAGAAAAAGTTTGAAAATTTGCAAATTTTTCAGTGTTATATTGGGTAGTTGTAAATTTGCGAACTTTTCCTTTTTTGAGGACTGAAAAGGTATACAAATATTTACATCAAACAAATACTTTTTCTCTTAGATATTTCCCCAGTTCTCAATTAACTATTAAACATTCCTTTACTAACCTATTAGATAAATTACATGTCATTTTCTTTTACAAAAAATAGTAGAGGATCATTTAACTTCTACATTTTATTTAGGAAAAAAAATTGTAAAAAGCATTGCAAAAACAGTGTATCTTAAGCTTTCAATTGCTACATAAAAAAGTTTCCAATAATAGGTCTCACAAAAATATGACTCAAATTATCCAACAAGCTTACAATACATATGACTATACACATGACTAGTCTCGGTGCACATAGTGTTGCCAAATAATATTCAACATCTTTACAAATATATTCCATGTTCTTAAAATTGCATCAACCTATTTGAAATTCCTTCGGCACCAACAGTCCCTCAATTGTCCATTAAAATGAGTCTAGCTTCAGGTATCCCTTCAGAGTGGCAGGTATCTCAAAACTGTCAATAACTGCGTCACTTACGGCCATATTCACAGTTTTCGAGTTGACACCGGTGTCAGGTAGCACTAGTTTGAACGGGCAAAAAAGTTCACACATAGTTGATCCGATTCCGTATTCATTGTACTGGGATTAGCTGACATTGTTCTGGCTTTGGCGATTGCTTGGCGAAGTTGATTCACGCCTTAAAGGTCTTCTCTGATTGGATAAAGAGAAGCGCGTCACTTGAAACTTGTTTGTTTAGTAAATACAAACACGTGGCAATGCTTCACGCTGGCTGAGCGGCTTAGTTAAAAATACTGCAATGTTTAATTCAATCGTAGAACTATAATAGATCAAATTAAATTAATTACTTTGAGTTTTTAACCTGCTGATATATTTATAAACTGGCATATAAAGCAACATATTTATCTAATCTTTAGTACTTTAAACTCAAAGGCAAAAACATTAATTATAAAGCGTTTTGATGGTTTATAGCAAAAAATTTATTTTACAAAATATTTCCTTAATACATTTATTTCGGGACGTCTTTCTGGGAATAAAATTGGTATTATACCCGTGATGGCATAGTTTTAATCAGTTTTCTACCGAACTTATTTGCGCTCAAATTAAAAACACGAACAATCTAATTTATAAATAATTCAAAAGAAACTAGATTAACTTGCTATAAAATACTTAAAACCTATGTCATAATAATGGATCGAAACAAACTGTGAAGAGAAAGGCAGGTGGCAAAAGGTACTTCAACCAAAATCAGCTGCTCTCTTGGAGCGAAAAATATAACCATCAATATAAAAAATAATGAAGGGAGCTCCGAGGAGAAAAAAACTAATTTTAGAATATTACGTTTATAATAGGTACCCGACCTTTATAAATTAGCTTTTAATTAGTATTAATTAAAATTTTAAAACCTAAAAGCATAGCATAAGGTATGCGTTATGTCTGGACTAGAACGGTTTTGGAAACCTACATATGTGTTGAAACTCAATTAAATAGTTAATATTAAATCTATTTGAATCAATCTACAAGATATTACATACCTATCAGAGTATTAACTATCAATTTAAAACTTCCCTGAAACTTTCCTTGATAAGAATATTAAATTTTAAAGCTATTAAACAAAACTAGGGGTTAAAAATATTTTTCATTTAGATGTTGATTGTAATAAATTTTATTTTTTTAATGATTTTCAGTTCTTAAAGGCTCATATTTTTACAAAGTTCAGGGACAAAAACAGCTGTAAAAATACTATATTTTTTTATTTGAGGAACCAATTTTAAAATGTAATAAGAAGAGAATAAGAAAAAAAGAACTTAATAAGCTAGTTCTCACAATATTAAAAAAGGCAATCAATTCTGTCTGGATAGTTCATTTAACTTCCATGCAATAAATAAGACATTTTTAAAAATAATTAAAATTTTGATTTTATTGAATTTAAAAATGATACCTGATTTGAAGAAAGATAATTTAAGTTCTTAAAATATTAGCTCTGTAAGCTAACATAAAAATATATATTCTTAAGCAATATTAAAGTATAAGATGCATTTTTATTCATGAAATAGTAATTTGAGCAACTTTTTGAACATAAGGGCCATGAACATTTAGGCCATGAGTTTTTGAAACAATATTTTCTATTGTCATACTTTACCTTTTAATAATTTTCTACTACTCTTATTACAAAAATAATCATAACTAATATGAATAAAACATACCTTTATTGTGTATAATTTATGATATCATCAATTAAGAAACACAAAGAAATTATGATACTGTGGTAAAATATTTTATTTCACAATTTAAAAATGAAACTACTACTAATTAATAATTTTATGGCACAAATACAGACTGGAGCTAAAGAAAGATAAACATATAGGCAGCTGTTATATGGAATCTGTAATAAAAAGAAAAATCTAAGCCCTCAAATATTCAGATTATAATTAGTGATTGAAAAAAGATTATTAATTAATTTTTTGTTCTTCATGAAAACACAACAGATTAAAACAATGTTTTGCTTAGAAAAAAGAATTATGAATGAGTGTTCTAACAAATGTTTTCAAACATCAGAAATTCAATTTCTTATTTTATCGTATGCAGAATGAAACACATACAATCGGAACAATTCTCGTGTACAGTGCTATTGCATTAAAATAATTTAACTGATTATATTTATGTTGAATGAATATTTTAACAACTTATTTACAATTACAAACTTTCAATTTAAACTAGAGTATTTACTAAAATCACAAATGTTTGCCTGGGCAGTATTTGACCGTTTCAAAATAATAAATAGATAAGAACTCAAAAAGTTATTGATTGATTCAAAACATAAAAAGTTAAACAAGAAGAAAATAAATATTGTCTAGATATAGGAGTAAATGAGACATTATTTTAAAGCCGATCTATTAAGAAGTTCTCTCATCATGTTTACATCGTAGTTATCAAGTAGTGTATGCAATGAGCAAATTCCAGATAGACATTTTTACGAGAGGTATTTATACAAAACTTACCTCTATGTTCTTCATTCCATCACAGAAATTGTTTTTCGTCGGAGATTTGTTCCATCGGGCTTTAATATTCGGGTTTCATATTCTGAAATTTGCGCTGCAAAATACTTGGTTGGCCGCCATTTAATTGAGAGCTCTCCTGTTTTATGGAGAAGTAGCGACTGCGCATGCGCTGATTCTGATTTTAGAGTTGACACCTCGGCCTCTGGGGTATCAACTCTAACACAGTTTTACGGTGTGAACCGTGTACAATGAATACGGTTTTTGGGTTTTTTTGGACTTGACCCTCCGTCGCCAAGGTGTTAACTCTGATTCTGGTGACTGTGAATATGGCTGTTATACTGTTAGCGTCGCATAAACTCACGCGTACCTGAACCCTTGATAAGTGCTTGAGAGTCCTAGGTTGCTTCACCTCCGGTACTTTGAAAACGGTGTTGAGCCTTACATACTCGTCACACACGTCTTGTAGCTGAACGGGCCTGTCACACGGGACGGTCGCATCTTTGAAAAAAGGCTTTAGCAACGAGAACATCTCGTCTCTGGTGATGAACGGGTCGGGCACGGCTCTCCACAGAAATCTGAGTATCTTCTTGGTGCTTTCATTATCCAAGAGCAGAGCAGCCAGAATCTCCACTGTCATCTGCATTCTCAAGTTATTTATCTCTGAGCGGATACTGTGGCTAAACCTTTGAAAGAGCGATTGTCCGTGAATTTTCCCTCTAAAAGGAAAAACAGATTTTATAGTCAACTGCATATAATCAGAGGGTCAAATGGCAAAACAGAGGGGTCAATCTCGAAATCGCGTATAAGGAAAATTTTTGTTTCTGATAGAGTCAATAGTGTAGATTTCGAAACCGGTTAAGTTAAAAAATTAAGAAAAAATTAAAAATGGCTTAAAAATTTTCAAAAATTCATTTAATAGTTAATACTTAGAATGCATGTTAGGGTGTATATCGAAGAAAACTTTTTTTTTTCGGTTTTGATGACGCATCAGTGCGGAAAAGTTGTCTGAGGTGCCAGAGAGTACCTGTGAATTTTTTCAGAATTTTTGGATAATTTCTTACGGTGCCACATTGGCCCTGATGTTCCCCATGTTAAGTTAATCCAATGGAGCGCGCAGCCAAAAAGGCCGAAAATCGGTTTTTCGCCCCTCATTTCTACCCTAATCACACGACGAATGTCTTGTCTCGAGTTATAGACTCTATATGATGTATGCTACCCGACAAAACTTGATAGCCTAAATCTATATATTACGTTTTTTTGTATGCACAAATTTCGTCAAAATCGCTTATTTCCACGTTCAAATCAGAGCCCACAATCAACATAATATAGAGATTTAAGTTATTCAAGTTTTTTCGGGTAGCATACATTATATAGAGTCTATAACTCGAGACAAGACATTCATCGTGGGATTAGGATAGAAATCGTCGCCTTAGAATCAAAAACTACTATCTCCGTTCGGCAAACTTCGGGGACCCCGATCCTTGGCGACTTATAATCAGACGCCAATTCAAACCACTCCCCATAAAAAATCCACCAATTAAATACCACTCAATCAAAAAATAATAATAATTACTTCAGATCGTTGCAGGCGCTCATTTGATTGGTTTGGCACTTTGCCAGCTCGATGATGTCTTGCTTACGAACCAATGAAATGAGCTTTCTCGCTTGCAATTCCGAATATTTCCGAATCAGACCAGAAGGCAGTATTATTTTGATTTTAAGATGAAGAAAATATTGCCCCTGATATGGCAACCTGCTTACGATATCAGACCGCCAAGATTAACATTGAATCTAGCTCGTTTGCAGCAGCCAATGAAATAATTGGAACTCTTTTTTCGTTATAAAAGAAAAACTAATCATGGTAGAAGTACAATATTTTAAACACATATACAATTATTTTTTACAAAAATATTGTCGTTTCGTTTTTTAAAAAATTCGAATTAGTTTTAGAATTATTAAGATTCAAAGTTTCAATATTTTCCCTTTCTAGGACTGAAGTGAATTAACAATGGATAGCAGCAACCCTTTAACAACGCCAAAACCGCCAAAAAAACGAGTAGAATGAACAACTACTGTGAATGAAGCTGCGTGAATTTTCAGAGATAGTAGTTTTTGATTCTAAGGCGACGAAATGAGGGGCGAAAAACCGAATTTCGGTCTTTTTGGCTGCGCGCTCCATAATAATATTTGGTCATCCCGAAAGTTTTGTCGCTCTTGGGAGCATCTGTATACAATGTATTTTTTGGTACTTTTCCATTACGGTAAACCAGTAGAGTACTTCTACTTCTATCTAAAGCCAATTTGGCGAATTTTGGCTCTTTTTTGTTGGCTCACTTTTCCAGCTTTCCTAGTTTCTACGATTAATAACATTTTGTTTACTTCAAGTTGCCATTAATTGAAAACTTAAAAAATTAAAATTCAAAGTAATTTAACTTTAATTTTAAGTGTATTAAGATTGTAAATTGAAACTCCTTTTATACTGCTTTTGTAGAGCGGCGGTAGAATTTCCAGCGATCTAGACTCCTGTAAATGATCATCCGGATCTTTCCTAATAGAGGGTTAGGGTTAGGAGTAGCAATCCAGCAATTTGATATGGATGATTGTGATCAAACTCTCCAGATGCCTCAAAAAAAATTAAATCTAAGTTAAATTTTCCATTTTTGTTAAAAATACTTAAAACTTTAATTGTTTTAGGGAAGTAGCCAGTCAATTTTAATTTAAAAATCTTAACTTTAGAAAAAATGCAAAATTTTGAGTGGAAAAGAAATGAAGTAACATGTTATCATAGATTTAGGAAAGCCCAGTTGTCTGATCAGTCTCGTAAATCACGATCCGCTAGAATCCAAAGTTCGTTTCTGACGGCAGAGACAATTCCCTTAACTGCGCATGCGTGTGGACTTGATTTTTGCTATTTTTGGAAATTTGAATAAAATAATATTTACTGGGGTTCGAACCCGCGAACTGCTGCATGCTAATCAGGCACGCTACCACTGCACCAGCGGGGACTCAATAACAGTAAAACTTTATTATAACATCTTCTTTGTTTGTGACGTCACCAACGAACTTTGGATTCTAGAGGATTATCCCAAAATCAAACCAAGATGCCAAGTTGACGGTAGATAAGGTTACAGTTTATATTGGTATCACATAATGGAAAAGTGTCAAAAATATCTTATATACAGATGCTCCCAAGAGCGACAAAACTTTCGGGATGACCTAATATCATGGGAACCTTCAGGGCCAATGTGGCACCTTAAGAAATTATCCAAAAATTCTGAAAAAATTCACAGGTACTCTCTGGCACCTTAGACAACTTTTCCGCACTAATGTGACATCAAAATCGAAAAAAAGTTTTTTTCGATACACCCTAATGCACAGTTTGAGAAACTGTGCATTAGGGTGTTTTTTCCCTGAAATTTTTATTATTTTTACTATATGGGAATTTGATGAATTTCAAAATTCAAGTAATTTTTCTGTATATGAAGTATCTATAATTTTTACAAACGTGTTATTGAATTTTGAATAATAAAAATTATTACTTGAATTTTGAAATTCATCAAATTCCCATATAGTAAAAATAATAAAAATTTCAGGGAAAAACTCCCTACTTGGTGTCGAACGGAAAAGCCAATTAATGTAAATACGTTACTAGTACTATGTGTGTCTCTTTAATGTGCTTATAATGAAAATCTAATCGGTTATTCAAATAAGATTTGAAAACAACATTCTGTGTTTCTCCCCATTCACACAGGGGAACAATGCAAATTTAAAAAAATTTCTTTCGAAAGAATGCAACTGCAATTTATTCCATATTGCTAAAACACAAGTTAAATCATGTTTTTAAAGGTCAAATTTTAAAATTTTCTCTGAGGGAGGACCCCAAGACCTCCCTTTTATTGAAGGGATCGTTGTTAGCCCACAATTAAACTATTTCATATGCTCAAATTCAAATATTGACTTTTAATTTTCTAAAAAGTTAATTTCTATACAATAACTTATTGTTGTAACTAAGTAGTTGGTGAACCCCCGGTCAGAGAAGTTAAAATTCTGTGAGGGGGGCATGAGAAAATTATCTCAGTTCAGTTAATTATAATTAACTCTGAAGTCGGTGGTTCGCGTTAGATTTTGTTTCACAAAAGTGGGTCGCAATGTTAAAAAGTTTGAGAATCCCTGCCCTAATGCATGTTTATATAGACTATTTCTCCAGTGCTAAATACGAATATTATATATGAGACTAGCTGATATGCCCGGCCTTGCACGGGTGGAGTAATAGCTTTTTTTTAAATGTTCAATGCATCTTATTACACCCTATTTTATCCGTTGAAAGGTATTAAAATCCATCTCCACTTGTTAAGTTTATAATTTATGAAATTTCTACATTAACCGCATGATACCTACTCCAATTTGAAGAAAAAACGTATCCCAAAATTACTTAAAATATGCCCATTTAGAACCCATGATTGATTAAACAGGATTTAATTAACTTTTTCTGTGAAATTATTCAATAATTCAAGCATATTCCATTGGCAATTTAATAAATGAATCAAATATTTTTCTAGTTGAAAGGGCTTAAAACATTTTCAAGGTTTTTTTTTGTTAACCAACTTTCTTCATTTTTGTTTCCATGGAGACTATTTTTACAATTATGCGATCTCTTTTTGAGCATAAATAAAGCTATTTCAGCAAAATGACCATAAAAACGGTGAAAAGAGGGTCAAGTCAAGCCTGAAAAAATTATTTTGGTAAAGAATACTTAAATTAATGAAAAATTGCACCTCTTTTATCTTCCTAACCCAAGTGGTTCGCCAGAAATCGCAACTGAGTTGTTTTTTCCACAATTGTACATAAAATGCAACCATTCCTTAATTTTCATCATCAACCGTTTCTATAAATCAGATGCTTTAAAATCTAAATAAATTAGAAAATTTTTAAATCTAAAGAAATAAAAATAACTAACATCTGTTGAAGTATGTTTAAAAAAAATAATATTTAAATGATTAAAAACTTAAATTTCGTATTAGAAATTTCAATATTAAACAAGTAATCCGGTTGTTGCATGGATTTTATTCTAAGCAGAAACGTCTATCACATAAAAAAATAAGTAGTGTAAAGAGTAAACTCTTTACACTACATAATATTACTTCTCAGAAATTATGCTAACATATAAATTGAATAACCTAGAGGTAATTCCCTTACGGTTTATGAAATAAAATTATATTAATAAAAGTACTCACCCATAGGCGCCGACTCCATAGGGTTTGAGGGGGCTTGAGCCCCCCCAATGTTGAAAGAAGGGGGGCTAAGCCCCCCCAATATTTTTAGTAAAAAATCTACCTATTTTCTTTCATGAACTAAAGAAGGCAATGTAATGGACGTGTTCTTTTGGTCCTGTTCACTTGGTCTTCTCAAAGGGTCTCAAAATGACTTAAAACACTACTTTCAAGGGTAAAAATTTCAAAAAAAATTAGGGGGAGGACCCCCAATCCCCCTTCAAAATTTTAAATCTATTTTGTACCGTTTTCCCTGAAACTTCAGTGATTTTTGAGGTGTGATCCTTCTTTTGTGTAACACAAGAAGAAAGTCTACAAGATGAATTTAAACACTACTTTTAGGGACAAATTTCAAAAAATTTTCTGAAGTAGCACCCCTAAACCCCCTTCAAAATTTTGCTGTTTATTATACACTATATACTGAGTTTCTTTAAAAATTCTGCTTCTTAAAATGAGCCCTGCTCTAAGGGTGTAACCCAAATAGAAATAGGCTTTAAAGCTATATTGTGGTGGAAATTTCCAAATTTTCGGGTGATGACCCTTAAAAATATCGCTTCGATTGGAATTTTCAATGTTTATATAATTTTGAAATTAATTTCAACAAAATTATTAAATGTGCAAGTCATCTAACACTTGGAGTAAAAAAGTACTCGTAAGTCCTCAGAAAAAATATTTAGTCAAAATCCCTCCCAAAACAAAAGTCTAGTTACGGCTCTTTGCCGTTGATTTTAAAAGCGGTATAAATCCACTTTCATTCTTCACGATAGGTATTTAATACTTTGTGTTCGATTAAATTTAAAAAAATATTGCGCTGCTTTTATTTTAATTTTTTATAGCAGCGGTCCTTGGACCTCCGAGGGTCCCCAGCACCTTCCTAGGGGGTCCGCAAGTTACCCCTTGATAATTTCAAAATAAATAACACTAGTTGAAAGAGACAAATTTCAAAAATATTTCTGGGGGAGGACCCCCAGCTCCTCTCGAAACTTTGACGTCTTGTAATATTTTCCGTAGAAATTCTACGTTTTACAAGGAACTGCTCTCTTTTGGTGGAACCAAAAATGTCTTAAAATAAGCTGTAACACTACTTTTTGAGGCAAATTTTCAAAATTTTTCTGGGGGAACCCCCCCAGACCCCCTATTAAACTTTGAGTAACTGTTAACTTTTAACATAATGTGGAATATAATTTGAGTACTTTTTTTAAGGAATTTAAAACTTTACGTATAAATGTACTCCTTAGGGGTACTTAGGAATAAGCCTTTGTATGTTCAAAATCTTGGGGGGGGGCGATGTCTAGCATTAGTGGCGAAGAAAATTTAAGGACCACTGTTAAATGGAATAACTAATACCTTTATTGTCTTACTGCGGGCCCCCCCCAATATTTGATAAAAGTCGGCGCCTATGTACTCACCTCCAGAGGAGATGATCGCAACAACTTAGATAATAGAGGTGCTCGAATGAATACGTGAAGCCGTACTTGATAAAAATCTCACAACGTCTTTGATATCTCAAACGTATGCCCTTCATGAGTAGACGGCTATTCCTCACATTACAATCATGGTAGCGGGCAGATGACAGGCAAGACAATATGTTCTCGGAGTCCTTCATTGAACCCCATTCAATGAACAGGCCCAACTCTTCACGACACACTTCCAGTAAGCACAGAATTTTGGAATTATCGGCGCCATTTTGCAATATTTGGAGAAGCTCCATAAACATTGTCCTGATTTCATGAAAATAGTTTTGCTTGTGTCCATAATGCATTCTTCTAATGACTTTTACGAAAACGGCGAGAGGTTCTAAATCAGGAACACACTCGGAGTCAAGCTCGTTTAGTTTCTTGAAGAAGAGTCTTTTTAAAACTTGAATCTCGGAGATTTCTAGGAAGTTCTTCACGAATCTTTCCATTGGGAAATTGCTTTTCTCATGTCTTATCCTAAAATTCATCCGGCTCTCCGCGAACATAAAATACATTACATCTTTCACTTTCATCGTTATAAACAAGGTGGAAATTAAAACAAGAAAGTTGGATTTCTCGAAGTAGGAACGCTATATAACACCACTTCACCTGTACTACCTGGGAACAAGACTGAGAGTAGTAGAACAAGTTTTACCCTAGTGATAGGAAAAAGTAAGGTTGAACAAGTACTGTTCTATAACCCTATTGGCCAAACCGAAGCACGGGACGTGTTGGCTCCCAGTTCAGACCGCGTAACATTTTTCTCCCCTCCCCCCTGCCACATGGTTGGTCAAATTGAATGGATTCTTCCGCTAGCTTCACCTTTCGTGACCTTGGTCCTGGCCCCTTCTTATCAGCATGTTTTGACAAGTGCCACTGTACGAAATTCCAGCGTTCTCGACTCGAGACTCGACAATAGGACGTATAATCTTTTGAGCAAACACCCATCCCCGCGTTTCTGTTGAATAGGGTTCCCCACAGAGGCAGGCTTTCCCCCTCTTTCCATAGTAATTATTTCAAAGAGTATCTGTTGCTTCTTGTAAATCAGAAGATTTCATACCTATATTTCGTCCTTTCTTTGGAGAATTTCACACAGTGGGTGCCTAATACCCATATAGGTGAATTCCAGGGTTAAGTCAGGAATAATGTTACTTTGACTTAATAACATTGATGTGATGGATTCGTAAAATTACCTAGGGTCAAGCTTTAAATTTAATATACTCTTAAAGATTGAGTAAAATAAATCATCTTGTAATATTGGTATTTATTTATTTTTTTGCGAGGGGGGCTTATGGGTCCCCAGTTTTATTTGGAACTCTGTATTATTAACAAAACTTTATAAATGTTCTAAAAAGCAACATTTAACTCTGAAATTACGCATGGAGACCGGAGAGTAGGGTGAGAAACAATTTCGAGCCTAACTCTTCTCAAGAAACCAAAATCTGTTTCAGACCTGCTTTACACAAAAATGACAAAACAAATAATAAATGTATCTTAGTAGACAAATAACCATTTCTAGGAATAGCAAGTAGATATTTTAGAATGCTAAAACTTATCTCGACATATTTAAATTTATTTAGCAATTTTATGACAAACCCGACGAGTACAAAATCACGAAATTTGAACTCTCTGTAAGCGTTTTCAATGAAAATCACTATGCAATTGTGTAAAATTGAATCAAATAATTCAGTTTTCAGTCTCAAAAGTGACTTGTATTCACACTTAAAGGATTTGAATTGTCGCTTTGTGTCGAGAACTGCTAAGCAAATTACTGTAAAGGGATTCCGAAACAATGAGCCACGTTTAAAACGTTTATTTTGGCATTGAAGTAAATTTGGAAGGAGTTGGTCTCTTCGGTTGAGTAGTTTGTGTTGAATTTCTAATAATCATTTTGGTGAAAATATTACTCTTTGCGGTTGAATAAATTTGGAAAAACTGAGTATTCTAATCACTTGAAAAATATTTTGGTTTAAAGAGAGTTAAAAAGTAGAGAGATTGTACCTGCTTCATCTATTTAAAATTGCACGTTGCGGCTATATCTGGTTTAATTACTAACAATTTCAGAGCAATGGAAATTAGAAATTTTCCAAAAAAATATATTTATTTTAAATTTCTTGGCGGAGCACAACTGGCAATACCTCGCGGAATAACAAGTTTAGGAACCGCTGGACTAGACCTTGGAAGTGTAATTTCCGTCTTTGGAAACATAAATTACGAATACAATATCTTAAAATGTTGCTTAATTAATATACCCTAAATACGAATAGAAAAACAATCGTTTTACAAAGGTTTTTAGATCTCAAAATAAAGATCCTTAACGCTTTTAAATGTTATTTTCCACCTTCCTGAGAGAAAGGCGGTTTTTAATTAAGAGTGAATAAAGATGTCCTTATCACACACAACAAGTTGTGACGTCACACTACGAAACCGGAAAAACAAAGCAGCGAATCCGATGATACATCAACAAACACACTGACCGCTTTTCTTTCTTCTTCTTCTAAAAAGTGAAAAAAGCAGTGGAAAAACATTTCCCCGAAACCCGGTGCATTTCGGAAATTGAATTTGAGTTCGTTCCCGAAGCGAAACGTCAAGAACACGTTTCCAAGGGCCCATAGCCGCCGTTGCTTTTCCGGGATGTAAACGGCAAATGGAAAGCCAAAGTGCTGAATCGCAGCAGCAGCAGAGAAACAATTGAATCACTTCTGTGAATAAATAATATTTATCACGTGAAGAAACGTGGGCTAACGTGAAGACGTCAGCAGGGGAATTCGATTTTCTGCTCATCCTTCGTTAATCTGAAATGAATGTTTGGTAGGAGGTTGGGCTCTTCGGTTCTCGGTCATGTGATTTCTCACGTTAAATTATAGAAACTTCGATTAAGATGCCAATAAATAGTAGTCAGTCTTAATAAGGTTTAAGGAGAAAATAAGTATCTCTAAGATAATATTTTTTATCAATAGGAGCAATAAGGTATATTATAAGTGGGGGAACAAAACCTACACCACCAATGGTTCACAAAAGCTGGTCCGTCTTTGAAGTAGTCCGTGTAGGATCCCAGGGTCCCCAAAAAACTCATAAATAGAAATTTGAGCGCTTTGAACTAGAAAGTTTGAATTATATCAGTTTCAATTACTTTTTTCGCTGTTAAATTTGTGAGGATAAAAGTCAACATTCAATACACTTGTTCATCTTTTGGTCTGTGGGTAGTAAAATAAGTGAACTGAAGATGTAATAAGGCAATATTCGAAAGATTTTCAAAAGTTTACCAGAAAGTGCAACGAACTGCTTGAATAAATTAATATACATTTCCAAGCCCTAAACCAAGCTAGTCGATGTCTCAAAACATTGCAAATCATCGATCCCTATTCAAGAGACATCTAATATTAATATATTTCTATCGGACACACTTCGCATTAAAACAGCACTATCTCAAGCAGCGGAACTAATTCCTTTTGAATTTCACAACAGCCTAGGCAATTAACTATTCATATATACCGACGTCCACTTTCATATCTGACAAATTATGAAACAGCGACGTCTCTCTCCAATGCACGTATAATCTTGGCAGTAAAGGAGATATGATATTATTGTATTGACCACTTCATATAGGGGAACAGATGCCGATGGTTCAGTAGCATTAATGCAAAGACACAGAGACAGATTAGGACAATGAGGGCGGTAAGAATTTTCAATTAATGTAGAGTAAATGTCTCGGACGGGGATTTCTGGGGAGACTTTGAAAGAGAGTGGTTGAAAGGTAGGGACTGGCTGGACGGTTGAGTTTGGTTATGATGAATTGGATTGTGACAGTGGTCGAGATGCTGTTATGGTGGCAAGAGGGCTTTGGTAAAAACTTTTGTAACACTGAAAAACTCTCCATGCAAAGAATAACTATTTTAGCACATTTGTATCGTCAGTTTAAAAAGAGGAAATAAGTCCGGAAAAAAGACTTTTTGATAATGGAAATAATCACCAAGCTTTTACAATGAGTGCAAAAGGAAAAATATCTACCCGATATCGGCTGATATAGACCCTTGATTTTGGTAAAATCAATGCCATCAAACTTTTTCAACTGTAAAATTTTTTTTAATTATAAATATTTTTCAATGATTATTCTATACTCTAAATAGAGTTTTTAATTTCCAAAACAAAGTTTGTGATTTACAATGAAAATGACATTACTGATACAGGTTTTTTTCGATTTTCTCAAAACTTGGTTTTTGGACTTATATCCTTTTTTTTTAACAAAAATCATTCGAAAACATTTTTTTGCGTTATAATTAAAAAGCTCTTTAGTTCTGTTGTTAGGTAGAAAAATCGTATTGATGATATTATGAATATTTTTAAAAAGTGTTTGGAATGTGTTCTATCATGAAATGTATTTTTAAAAAAA
Organism: Tetragnatha versicolor; assembly: GCA_024610705.1. Taxonomy (NCBI): domain Eukaryota; kingdom Metazoa; phylum Arthropoda; class Arachnida; order Araneae; family Tetragnathidae; genus Tetragnatha; species Tetragnatha versicolor. The sequence continues at coordinate 51,883,475 of JANDEH010000004.1, read as the reverse complement.
GTGTCAAGTATTTTAAGTCTAGAAGTGCTCTTAAAAATGTTGTTAAAAAAACTCATTTCTAGTCTCTAGGACCACTTTTACAACACTTTATTTTTCTTACACAACACAATTTTATTCGAGTATTCTTAGATTCTTTAAAAACATCTGTTGTTGTTGTAGTATTATGCCACTTGGAATATTCAAGCTCCACCGCGAAGCGTACAGGATTTAAGGCAAAGGGGGTGCGGCTCCTTAGAAAGTGAGGCCTATGAAAGGCAGGAGTCATACTTAAGCCTCGGATGATAGATGCCGCCACCATCTATTGCCACCTCCACAATTTTGCCATGCATCTGAAGGGGAGGGAAATAGTCTCCAGATACCTGGACCCAAGGTAAACTGCGCCATGACCGACCTCAGGACTTTCGGACCTACAGATTTAACGAGCACGTACTCCGCATATACTCGATGGGTCTTCAGCGGTGTCGGGAATCGACCCCGGGACCCTCCGATCCCAAGGCCGATGCATTAAACACTAGGATCCCCACAGCCCCTTAAAAACATCTACTAAGTGCAAAATACATACGTATGAAACAGGTATTATTATACTAATAGGGAACAAAAAGCGCGCAATTTACTTGTTTTAAAATAATTAATGTTACTTATTTTTAAACTAATTTACATAATTTATAATTATTAATCATGAAAAGGTAATTAAATTGCTTAAAAAGGAAATCATCATCACTACCAAACTCATCCTATTTATATGGCACACGTTTTATTGGAGACAGGATCACAAGATAATTAATTTAGTTAATGTTAGAATCTGATTGTAATATTAATGTTTTAATGTTTTTGAGTAATAGTTAGACCAAGGAGTTCATTATTAGTATTTCAAGCTAATTCTTTACTTTTATGTATGAGGAAAAGAGTTAAGTTATATATATAATAGGAATATACATAATAAGATGCAGACAGACTATCTAATTGTAAAAAAAGAAGACAGTTCTGTCTTTGGTGGAATATGTTTTCAAAGTACCTAATGATTTCAAAAGTTTGCAAATTCAATTAACTAACTTACTTTCTCTACCCAATATCGGAATAACTTTCATTTGTTGTCAAGTAAGTATTAGAATATATGTTAATTGTCATGCAAATAAATTTTTAGTAAATGCAAAACTTTTTACTTGAAAATTTCAGAGACGGAGGAAGAGTTCGAATTCTTGTTGATGACAGGAATGAAACAATATCCAAATAATATTTGATATTTACATTTGGAAATCGGATAAATTTGATAAATAACATTTTATTATTTTACCTTTGTGTGCAGAGAGAAAAATATTGCCCAAAGATTTGCATATTTCTATATATTCAAAACTTGTCAATTAAAAAATAAATATTAATTGAATGTTGATAAAATGTACTTTTTATATTCTAATTTGAGATTCATTTCGCTTCAACTTAATTTGTTTTACTTTTAATATAAAGTATATAATAGATATATTTTTAATGAGGGATGTAAGATTTTAGTTTTACGGCCATATAATGCAAAGGATTTCAAAGTTTTTTGTTGCATTAGTTTCTGTTATATTTTTCAATTTAAGTTATAGTCATAAAATAAATTGACATTTACCAGTTTTTAAATAAATAAGACAAAACTGAAGTTTTCACTTAAATTTTCGGGTTTTTTTTCTAGGATATTTGATTTTCAAGATATTTGCGCATTGGTCAAAAATTATAATTACAAAAATAAGTAAGAATTCTTAATACAGCTATACTGTCCACTAAATGTTGTTCAAATTAGTAATTCTATTACTATTAATAGCATAGGGAAGCAAAACTAAATTTTCTTTTTCTGTAGAAGAAATCATACCTTACTTAAATCTGAATACTAGATTTCTACCCTTCAAAAGCAACTGTATCCCACTGAATATGGGCCAAAGTAATTAAAACGCAATTAAATGGCTTCAACCGAAAATTCGTGACATATCTCATCCGAAAGACACATCGTTATCAAACCAAGTGACTAACGATGATAAGACCGATATCCATCTCCACCAACTTATCTCAGCAAGGTGGCGAACCATTATCTGGTTGGGGACCTTTTGAAATTCGAAACTAATTCATAACTGAAAGTATCCGCAACGGCTCTGTCAGCGACCTTCTGATAAACAGCCCCGCAATCCGTTTCCGAGATAAATGGCAAAAGCGAAGCTATTAAAATTGTCGCCAAATTCAGTTCCGGTGATAAGAGTAATGTTCACACGAGGATAATGGGAGTATCATAATTATCTATCTGCTAAGTCTGGTATCGCGCTCCACTAGAGCCAGGGGGAAAAATTGCCATTTTTCGCGGTTTTGATGAAAAGTTGGTTGCTGCGGTTTGCGGAGATGAATGTTGAGTTAGATGATAATTTTTATCTTTTGGGGATGTAGAGAATTTCGTAATTGGTTGAATTGGTAATGGAGTGATGGGATACGAAGCCGTTTTTGTGGGTGGATGTTTTTCGTTGTTGTGAAAAAGGATTGATAAATTTGTAGGATCATGTCCGCTAAGGTATTTTTTTGAAAAGGTGATAAATTGAGCCGTAAGAAATAAACTGCAATGTTTTATGTTGCATGGTGATCAAAGTTGTTCCTTTTTGTTTCCCTATTAGAATACACTGTAAAAAAAAACTGTAGAAAAACAGAAATTTTCAATAACAGTGACTTTATGTTTACAGAGATATTCTGTCATGTAACATTCCCACCTCACTTCTATTTATTTTATGTAAAATAACAGCTTTTACCTAGTTTTTTAGCTTATCTGTACTTAAACAGAAACTTACTGCATCGAAAACGAATACAGCTATTGGCAACGTTATACTGAATCTTCTTTGGTTCAGTGGTAGCGTGCTTGCTTAGCATGCGGTAGGTCGCGGGTTCTATCCCCGGATATCAATTAATTAAAATTAAAAAAATTCTACTGAAATAAGTGCATGCGCACAAGCAGAAAATTACTGAGAGGCAACAGAAAAATCTGTATCCCACTTGACAGAAAGTTCCCGTTTTACAGCATTTACCTGTAGGTTACAGCTTTTTTCTGTTTACAGGATTTTTCAACCTACAGATTTTTTCTGGCAACTTTTGCTGCCAGAAATTTTCTGTTTTTTTGCAGGATTATTTTTTACAGTGTAGAATCCATAGGGTATCATATGTTATTTATCATAAATTAAATTTTCAATAAAGGTTTTGAATTAATTTTGGATATAAATATCCAAATTAACGTTTGAAGAGTAATCATAAATGTAATTTAATATTGGTAGTATCTTATTAATAACTGTATCGAACACATTTCGTGTTATATGTATCGGGTTATGGTATTAATATTTTAAATATTTAACACTATCTTTTTCTGAAATTTTGTTTTTAATTAATAGTTTCATAGCACATAAACAGATTAAAAAAAGTAGTTCATACAAACTCTTTTCAATGAACATTTACAAATTTATATCTCAAAAATGTTTTGATTGAACTGAAAATAAATTATCAAATAACATTGAAATATCAGGTAGATTAGATTGTTTTATGGGAAAAACCAAAACTGAAGCTCAAAAAACACTAAGGAAAAATTAGCTTTCCACCTGACTGTGATTGGGAGAATCTTTCTTTGACCAGCGGTTTACCACCGATGCTTATGACTGTGACTGTGGCTGTAAGTTCAAAATATCTAAAAACCTATTAAAAAAGTTCATAGAAATATAATTTTAACTCGAAATACTATATCTATTCATAAAAACTATTCTTAGTAAACTATGTAGCGTGTTTAATGCAAATTCTCATTTCATTACCAAAACTTAAAAGAACAGCCCAATTCCTGCTGAAATTAATCTTAATAACTTGGAAGTAAACTGTCTGACTGAAGGGTTAAGCGGTTTAACTCTCCGAAGTTTGGAAGTCCTCGGAGAACAACCCGCTGAATTACGCAATTAAAGAATAAAGAATACGAGCCCTGGAAATTATTTGCGCTTTGTTCTAAAGCTCTGTTCCATCACCAAACGACTCTTGAGGAATTATTTGGAAGCAAAACATTCGACGCGCTCCCCCTAATTATTCTATTTTAGAACGAGAACCGATTTTAAGGCTGCTCCATTAAAAACGAAGATTCCCCGAATGTTCTTCTCGAAGAACGTTCGAACCATTTGGGAAAATTTAATTGCGACTCGGGAAAATCCCTTCTAAGCGATTTGTTCCGAAAGAGAATATTTGCGCTAGTAATTTTCGTTTCGTTTTGTTTTGCCCACAATTTCGTAACTGTCGTTTTAATTTATCTCAACTCGCCATTTTTGTTTCGATGGGTCATTAGGACATTCATCATATGTGCTTTAGAGGTGATTATTAAATGGGAAAATGGGGTGGATTATTTTTTAAGGTTTTAAAAGCTGAGCTTCTCCTTCCTAATGGTTGTTGGATCGGGAGGGAACCCAAGTACAAGCAGCATTTGGAAGTCAATCAATGATACGTTGGCAAACATTAAGGAAATTGGAACTAGATTTAAGAGGTTCCATGAATAACAAAGCATACTTATGTTCTTTAAAAAGCTTTATGAAGTGTCTATTTTACTCATAAACGCATGTTTGGAAATACAGTTAAGATAGAAATAAACAGATTGTAAGTAGATTGAATTGAAAGATATAGAAATTATAGATATTATCAGATTATAAGTAGTGAATTATAAAAAATGATTTATAAGTAGCAAACGCATTGTATAATAGATGAGTTCAAACATAAAAAACATGTTATTTTGACCTAGAATCCCTTTAGAACTTATGGCGTATTTTTATAACATTAAGTTCCATTTTAAAGGGAAATTGTACAACCAATTAGATCTCTATAAGCGGAAGTGTTCTTGGCGTTAATAACGTCCCATAGAAGAAAAGTTCGGGTATTTATCCTTATATTTTGATTTTAGGTTAGAAGAATTGGAGTTATTCTTTCATAAGTATAAATAGATAGATTGGTAAGTTACTTTATTCCTACAAAATTATCTATTTTATCATGCAAATTCGATAAGTCCAGTTTAACATTTGTGTATAATTTAATAGTTCCTTATTTCCTTTCTGAGGAGCTAAAGGGCATTCTTTTGTATTAAACGATGTTATTAAATTGTATATTAGGTAAAAAAATCTAGAAAAAGACATAACTTAATTAAAATGTAAGTGCAAATAGAATGTAAGAATGTCTTTTGAGAATGTAAAAACATGATCAGTGAACCAGAACCAAATGCTTTAATATTGATGTTTAAGTTTTGTACTTATTGATGTTTAAGTTTTGTACTTTATTTGATACTTATAGATTAATTATTACTTGATACTTATAGAAGATATAGATTAATTTAACTTTTCAAAAAGACACTAACTTGTGTAAATAAACTAATACTCGGTAGACTATTTTGAAGTTTATTTTCATACCTATCCACAAAAGTTGTAAAGGATGAAATTGAGATTACATTTGCACATTAGTCTTCATAAAAAGAGTTTAAAGAATACTTGGTTTAGTTTTTTGAAAATAAAAAGTTCTCGACATATCTTCTTCCAGTAAGAAAACTGCCAGAGTATAGTATTCTTTTATTCTTGGATTTTTTGGTGGGTCCTTAGGGACACTAGTGTTGAGTAAGATACATTACTAGTAATTCTTTATAGAGTGCTACGTTTGTCCGTTTTTTTTTAAACCTGGCCCTCCGCCTCTCTCCACTGGGAAACATTCAATCAATATATATAAAGGACAGTACAAATGTTGCGTAGTGTAAAAAGTATTTTACCACCGAATATATCTTTTTCTGAAACGTGTAAGTTTGTTTTATGGTGGTTAGCTTTTACTTTTAGGAATGGTTTTGTCAGCATGGGATTTCTTTTAAAAATTTGAGTATTTATGATTCACGGTAATTTTTTAAGATATATTCATAAATAAAATGAATATATTTTTTCTTAAGATAAAAATAAACCTGCAAACACACGCAAATACACTGTGGGCATTCAGCTATGAATACTTTCATATATAGTGATTTCAAATTTAGGACTTGAAACTTGAAGAAATTTTAATTCTAATTCATTTCTTTCCTGGGGGCAGAAGTTTAAAATATATAACTGAAATTATAAAAGGGCAATTCTTTCATTATAAATTTATTTAAATGTTCGGTAAACAAACTATCTTATGAACTATTACCATACAAACTTATGAACTATTGCTAAATCCACTCTGTCTCTGAAATCCGAATGTGTGAACTCAATCCTCGTATTTTAACCATTTTAACATATATTTCAAAAGTTTAGCTCCGTTCCCAATTGATCTTTTGAAATTCGCATCACAAGTAATCTATAGTTGAGGAGAAAATTCACTCTAGCTCCTTTTGATCCATTTTTTACAAACTATATCATAAGTTAGAGGGTTAGACTACTTACAACTCAAGTTCCTGAATTGGAATTTTTATTTCAAATAATATTTTTATGGAGTTGTAAGACAGTATCGATTACAAAGAATAGGGCACAAGAACCTAGGGCAGATAAATGGCAACAAGTGAAGCAAAACTTCTGGGAACCACCCTGAGTAAAAATTAACAACCATCCTTTAAATTATATTATACTTTTTTGGCTATTGCTGAAATTTCCGCCTAAACCTTATAATTGACCTATTATAATAAATCATATCTTTTAAGTAAGAATTTGATTGCCAAATGTTAAACCAAAGTTTAAGTTATTAGAAAGACTTGTGACCAAATTCCTAATACATTTAGCACGACACATTCAGCTGAAAAAGCATAAACTTCAAATAACTTGTCTGAATCAGTGAAGAGGAATTCCTAATCATATTTCGCAGTGATTAACTTTCACCACTCCTCCATAAAAAAAGCCCATTCCTAAATTAATATACTTTTTTCCCCTTTCAAAATGCGGTTGTAAATTATTCGCATTACATGTCACGAAGAGCACCAAAAAATAATATCTCCTCAATTTTTCACTCGGACATTTCCGAAAGTGACGCTTTTTGAAATTACTCAAAAGTGATTCCATTTGTCATCAAATATCCAAAGAAATATATTCGAGAAATTTTTGAGAAACGCAATTAAGAATTGAGGGTGTACTTATTGAAGTGGAATCTTTTTATATTTATTTGTCTTGAGAGCGAACGCATTTTTTCTTCTGAGTTCAATTAATCAATTGGTTGCATTAACAGATAGGGGAAAAGAGGCAGAGAGAGGAGAGCAAAAAGCGAAAATTAGGCATGCTGATTTATGCTCTTATCTTCTTGACATTTAATCCTTGGATGCTAAAAGCCTCCGCGTGAACTAAAAGAGCCGTTCATTTTTGTTATGGCTGATAAGGAGAGATACGAGTCGACCATTTTTGGTCATTTATGAATATCTGGTTTTGTGGAAAGGATCTTCCACATATTCAGTAATATTTTGAATTATCAATAGCCACAACTCAAATGTCAGACTGCACGATCTCTTATCTTATTTCATTCAACTGCCTTATAAGTACTGCCATCTCCTTTTCGCCCAGGCAGCCTCTCATTTTGGGGAAATCAAAGTGTAACAATTGCCCATGTTACTTTTAACCCTCTCTCCCCTACTTGACTGTTTATTTATAATCCACTTTACTCAAACTTATTATATAATTTTTTATAATTATGTAAATTTATATTGTGTAATACTAATATTTAAATTTAAAAACCTTTTTTTTATAAGTTGTGTTCTATAAATAAAATTTTCTACTAAAAGTTAGTTATAGTTTGAAATCTTGGTCAGCTACGTTTGACTCATGGGTGATAAATCATGGAATTTCAAGTTCTTTTTTATTGTGAACAGTTTTTTTTCCTTGAAGTATCAGGGGGGTTGGTATCTATAGATTATTCATTGGAATGATTTCAACGCACCACATCTATCACTTTGGATCTGAACTTATATTAGCAAAACGTTTTTATTTTCAGTAAATGATATGAAAAAAAATCAGAAAAATTAGAAAGCAAAATGTTTTTTGCTCTGATTTACATGGAATCAATGCTCTTTCTTTCGTATATTTGGAGATATTGTTTAATTTTTTTGTTGCAGTCAACTGGATTTTTAGTATATTGTCGAAAAACTGCGATTGAAAATTCCTTCTGAACATAATAAATCATAGGTCTGTCAAGAGATAACTAGTATGATTTATTCACAGTAGGTTTAAAGAAAGTTGAATTCAATTCTGAAGACCGTTGTAAAAATTTACGTGAAAATAATTTAGAGAAACGAAATCGACAGAAAATAACAAAGCATTTGTCGTGGACTCCAATGGGATGGTGAATAAGTACAAAAATAAAGTTTAAAAATATCTTAAACATGATGGAGGTAGAAAAAACTTAAGAAATTAATTAAACTTAAACTTATTAATTAAAATTTCAAAGGAATGTTTAGGTGGTCCTCCCTCAAAGTTTTTTTTTTTGAATTTTTACCCAAAAAAGGTATAGATAAGATGCTAAAATTTCAGTGGTTGACACCTAAAAAATCTCCCTTGGATCAGGTGCGAATTCAAAGGGGGGCTTCTGAAAAGTTCCCCCTCCCTGGGTTGAAAAAGAAAGGGAAAAAAGAGAAAAGGCGTAAAAAAGAAAAAAATATAGGTATATATTCTGAAAGGTCAAAAAAAAATTTCAGTCCTTTACGTTTATGTACTTTTTCTTCATTTTACCCTTTTTCTCTTCATTTTCCCTTCTTAGCTTTTTTTAGCAACCAAGTGGATCATTTTCCCCAGATTGTCCAAACTTTTTCCTTCATTAAGCTTTTGTGGTGCACTATGAGACTTGCACTATGCATGAGACTTGCACTTGCACTATGAGACTTGTAAGCACTATGAGATATCCAGGGTCAAAATCCCAACAATTTTCTGGGAGAAGGACCCCCTTAAAAATTTTTATCATTGTCTAAAAAAATTTGCACTCTTAAATTTTCTTTGCATTCTATAAACTTTTCTTTCACTAAGGGGCCAATTCGGCCCCTTAGTGAGCAATATGTTTTTTTTTCTTTTGATTGCTTCCCGTTAATGTAAATGTACTTTGTAAATGTCTCAGAATAAAATTATTATTATTAAAAAAAGACTATTATTACAATGATCAGATTCCCGATCGCATAGTTTCGCTTATACTGTTAACCAAACATGGTTGTGCAAAAAAAAAATTAAGGGAAGATATGGATATATCCCGATTTTTTTTAATTAGTACTATTTGCTTCTAAAGGTAAAGGGCATTCTCTCTCTCAAAAAGTGCCCTTCCCTTTGAACCCTGCTGAAACTGCGCATGACTTGGAAACGGTCTTGTTCCTAGATTTTTAGATCTAATGGTTCGCCTTTAGATCCCCCTTGTAAATGTGGCCAACAATGGCGAATGCCATCCACACCCCAACAAATAACCCCCGACAATCACAATCCATAAAAGAAGTCCGCGGTGAGAGCCATCGGATTATTATTGACTTTTCCCTCTCAGCCCGCATGAGTGCTGGTCCGAAGCATCGTCGTAAATAAGACCTCAAAAATGCCTCGTATAAATTTCGCAGATTTTTCCAAAGTGACGTTTAATAGCTCTGGGGGATTTAGGAGGAGGAGGGACGAAGCCTCCCCCTCCCCCTCCCCCCTATTCGAATCGAACGGTGTTTATTAAATCCTTAATTTATGAACTGTCGAGATCTTTTCTTGGTAATCTGCCGACCAATCACATTTCGAGTGTAATGTTCGGAAGCAAATCCTCCGGGTTTATGTCACGTCTTTTGAGGGTGTCGAGACCCCCTTTATGGAGGAAATGCATATGGGTTAGAGGCTATAAAAGCGGAAAAGAAATGCCTGGTTTTGTTGTTTGGGGAGGGATGGTATCATATCGTGGCTTTTACTTTCAGAGAGAAATGTGGGGTTTTATTTATTTATTTTTTATTTGAGGGTAAAGGAAGATATCCTTCCATTGTCCCTGAAGGAAATGTATATCGGTATCATCTGTTAAAGGAGTAAAGGGAATTTATTTTGCTTTATGAGATTATCTGATTTTGGAGCAGATTTTTTTTGAATACTTTATGGAAAGGGTGGCATCATAATGTGATTGAACAGAATAGTCCAAGATGGCTACATGGAAATTCAACCGGAAAGACGTAAGTTCTGAAAATTTTATGTTTTGAAGTAGAAGTATCCTTATAGATCTAGGAAGTAAAATTCTGTCGGTCAGCCGGTGCAAAGCGGTTGCATTATTGAATGGCAGCTAATTGAAAATCGAATTTTTGGCTTTTTTTCATAAATTGAGAAATAGCAGTCATACAGGGTAAGATTTCCGGAAAAAAAACATGCGGAGTTTTGAAACCCATTGTATATTAGAAAAGCATAAGCTATAATTAAAAAAAAACATTTTCATTTTTCCAATCTAAATCCTTCAACATTGCAAAACTCACTCTCAGAAAAATAATCCTTGTTATTCAAAACTGTCAGGGTTAATAAGAATATGTTTTTTTTGTTTCATCAAGAATACCAAATGGTCAAATACGAACTTGTAAAAACGAGCTTTGGAAAAACATTAAGATCATTAGCTCGTAGAAATTCCACTTTAGTAAGTACAACGCATCAATAATATGACTGAAGTTTTTTGTGTGTTTATAGAAGAGAAACAGCACGGCTTTTATAAATATACTTTGGCTTTTTTTAACTCCCCTGGGAACTTTAATATATTCCATCTTCTAGAAAACATTTACGATAACTTAAGTAAAAAATATTGAATAAACAAATCGATCTAGAAAAATGCGCATACTTCAAAAACGACCCAAAAATCATAATCTTCCATTAAAAAGGCTAAGAATTTGATCACAGTGACCTAAATGGTCACGTTAAGACTTAACGCCTTTTAAAAGCATATTCAAAAGACCTTCGCTAATTTAATCACTCAAGACACTTGACAGTCTTATCTTATCACCTCATAAATTATGTATTTACAGTAAAGCGTAAACTGTTTTATAGGATAGTCAGACACTGGTTGCACTGTTACTGAAACAGTTCATAAAAAACTGTTGAAAGTTCTTTGAAAAGACATTAAAATCATTAAAATTGATGAAGCGACAGTTTAGGAATATATTTGCATATATTTAGTGTGGAATTTCGTCTTTCTAGATGCTTGTTGATTAAAAATAAAGAATCTATTTAAGTTTACAACGCGTTGGTTTTTTGTATTTTTAACCTTAAGGTTTATTTAAATTTTAGTACTTAGATTATGTTAAAACTTTTACCGACTTATTAAGTCTGGTTTTTATGATGCTTTGCACTCAATTTTAATATAGCCTTTATAAAATTTCTTAATAATTAGAATAAAAGCTACTCTCTTAAATGGTTTAGTAATTATTAATAACTTTTAGTAAAAAAAAATTACTGTATCTTTCTTTAGATCCAAAGGCAGGATTTTTCTTGAAAACACTAGACATAAACTGTGTAACAGAAAATAATTTTTAGACCTAAAACTCCATTAGTGGTTTTTGTGTATAAAGTAACTGTAAAAGTTTATATTGCAATAAATTTGGGAGAAAATATTTAAATGGGATGTTTATAACTTAACATTATAATCTGGGTGGTTTATGAAGTATCCTATTTCGAAACTTTTCCACTTTAAACTATTATATTTGACATACAGTAGGGACTTACACCTATTTTGGGGGAAAGACATACAATTTAAACGCTCTTATGCAAAAATAAACTCGTATAACTTCATTGATCATCAAATTATTAACACTTTAGTTGTGTTACAAGGTTGAATTTTATTGTGCAGCGATATAGTGTTTTGAATATGCGTGAAAAGTGGTTAGAAGTGTATTTTAAAAACACTAGTCTTCTATTTCTATTTCTGTAATTTTTTAGTAAACTTTTTAACAGCCCTACACTAAAATGCATAAAAGCTAAGTAAACACAATTTTGACGCTAAGTAAAGACAATTTTACGCTCAGTAAAGACAATTTGACGCTAAGTTAACACAATTTGACCCTAAGTAAACACAATTACAATCACTTCTAATCAAAATCGTTGCGATTGTGTTCTGTATGTGTTGGGAATGAGTTGTATGAGAAAAATATAGTGTTGCCAAAAGTGTTGTTTGGGACAAAATTGTGTTTTTATAGTGTTGCGGTGCAAATTTAAGAACAATTTAAAATTATAAACATGTTTTACGACACAAAAAACACAATCACAATTTAAAATCGCAATACATTCAGAACGCTTTAAGTTAGCTTCATTCATTTATTTATTCATTGGATTCATTTCATTCATTTATTCATTCATTTCATTAATTTATTCATTCATTCATTTCATTCATTAGTTTCATTCATTTGTTTGTTTCCTTAGCATTCGGATAAGTACATTTCGTAAGTTTTACCATAGTTGTTTGATGAGTTTGATCATGGTAACTCTAGTAGACGTTCTTCTCCTCACTTTTTCTCGATGCTATCTCTCAGCTTTGGTCTTATTCTTATATCAGATAAGTACTTAGTACTATTAAAATGTATATAAAAATAATAATTTAACAGTAAATTAATAAAATAGTAACATTTAATCCCTCTTAACATATTTGAACAACTAATAATAAAATGATCTCATTTTATAAACAAATTTATTGTTGCCAACCGAGTAAAAGAAATACAACGAAATCTGGGCGTTACGTAAGAGAATTATATATATATAGATAGATAATAACAACATCATTTATTATTAACAAGGATACGTATTACAATAATGGATAAAAAACACGTATTTTTTGCCATTGTATGAATCTATTCAGGTGTGAGAATAAATCTGCATATAAAATATGAATTAACACAAACACAACAGAACCAATGTATTTCATGACAAGGTACGAAGAAACAGTTATAAAAAGTTTCAGATTGCATAAAGATAATTTATGAATAAGCTGCACTGCAATCTCTCTTCTCCCCTCTAGGTCTTATCTCAATGGTGCTACACAACCTAAATGGTTCGCATCCATGTTCCGTAGCGGGAAACAGGGAACCATTAAGCGGCATCCAGTGATTCCTATGTAAATTGCAGTGCGCGAAGCCTCGTTGGGCGATATCGGAAATCAATGCATCCGAGACGGGGGGTCAGTTTCCCTTCGATAGTCCTGCTTTCACGTGATGGAATGATTAGGGATGTTTCGATAACAGCATGTGACTGGAGAGGGTGTGTTAGTTGTGAAATATCTTTGGAGGTAACTTTGAAAAAGAGATTTTAAGGGGCATATTACAGTTAATTAAAATGAACTAGACAGGTTTTTGATATATTTGTGTTGTTGATAAGGTCATTGTAATGTGTGCATCATCAAGAGGTTCATACATGACTCATTGGGTTTTCTTTAAAAGGTAGATTTTTATGATCCGTGATAAATTCTAGCATAAAAAATCTAAAAAATTGCTTAAAAAAGCGTCTAAAGTGCAGATTTATTAAAGAGGTCTGTAGTTATTTTGTATAAATATGACTTATGAAGCCTTTCAGCTTCTAAGTCTGCATTTTCCACCTTAATTTTGAAACCATTCTAAAGACATTTCAGAGTTCCTGTAAAAACTGCAGATTTTCTTAAGAAAACTGCAGACAAAGTGTTTCAATTCCACTCGCTTTTTTTGACGCAATTTTGCAGATTTTTCGGACTGAGATACAATACTAAACTAACAAAGCTTTTAAACTGTATTTCACTCACTTTATTTACAAGTGTATCGTTGCCAAATTTCAAATCCTGCCTCTAAATATTCTAAAAAGCTACTTTTAACCTAAGTATATTGAATATAGCATGAAGAAGGAAACATAGAAATAGTTTTGGGAGCCAACTCTCCTTCACGAATAAAGTTTTAGTTACTGGCCTGAAAAACACTATAACTTTTCCTCTGCCACCTTTCACACAGGCCTAACAACCTGTTGAATAAGGAAGAACACCCCCATATCTCAATTACACACCTCCCTAGAAAGTAAGTTTCTCCACAGACACTTCTATCCCGCAAGTAATCCTCCGCCAGTATCGTCCCCCATTCCAAGTCTTTTTTGTGCCCATGTCTTTCATTATCCGAATGATCGTGTCTGATTATCCGGACGACCCATTAATCGGATTACCGCCCCACTCATTCATTAAGGTAATCCCCCAGACCAGGGGTGGAGATGACTGCTTAGGGGATTGGACACGTCAATGACCCTTTTGGGGGTGTTAATGTGTGGAGGGGAGGGTGGAGTTAGGGTTTTGGTATTCATGGGATTTTGATTGCGAGGTTAAGTGGTTTAGCTGTTATGAGGGTTGTTCCTGTACGATCTTTTGATGATGAAGAGTTTGAGATTTGAGAATGGCGTTGTGTAGGTTCTCTTTTTATTTAAAAAATATATTTGAGTTTCATTTAACCCTTTCAAAACGGCAGGGCAAGTTAATCCTCCAATTTTCCTTTCAATTAATCTAAGCATTAGCTTGTAAAATCATTATTGTTGTTGAAACGTTGTTAAGGAATCGTTTATATGCGTCTCTAAGACCTTCAGACAGCAAAGTTATTTCATCGTAATAATAACTTGAAATAGATATAACTGTCCCCGGTTATGATTTTTTGTCATATTGAAAGGGTTAAATATAAGAGTGATAAAGTTCAATATAAGTCACCTGAAATCCGATTTTTTTTCAGTTTTTACTAGTACTTCGGTAACGGAATATCAATTTTGGAAAAAAAAACTTTGCAGTACTCCCGAGCAGCACAAACATTCACGATTCGTCCAAGTTCTGTCATGATTTACCGAATTTCGTCTACTACTACTTTCAGTTACGTAAGTGGTATACGGCCTGTGCTGTACGAGGGCTGTATAACAAAAGAAAAGTTGCCTTCAGCGAAAATTAGTTAATGTTCTCCGTGTATGTCGTTTTCTCTGTCGTATCAGTAACTTTGTATCAAACAATTTTGAAAGAGGGTCCAAAGTGACTCCTTTCTTATTTTACGGAGAAAACATAAAAAATGTGTACTTGTGATTGATTTTACAGAAAATTTAATTGAACGTCCGGGAACAGGTCACCCCTTGCTGAGCAAGGTCGAATCAGCCTTTCCAGTGGTTCAATAAAATAGATTCTTTCTGGTCCTGTGTTATGCTGGCCACATAACGGGAACAAGCCTACCGTCCGTGCGCATAAGCCAATTTTCTTAAGAATTCACTTTCTTTCCACCCTTGGCCCGATTTGGGCGAGTATCTTGGTACTTCCAAGCCACTACAATAACTGTCGAAATCATGAAAAGACCCCTTAACTATCAAAATTAAAAGCAAAATAATCTTATTTTGTAAGACTTGCAGCCCAACTACCGCAGCCAATTACTGAGGTTCATTTCGGTTTTAGCCAATAAAGGAAATTGGGGGATGTTAAAAAGAGGGTCTACCGCATAAAATGAAAAATCCGCAAATTACTCTTTTGGCGAAATTTTTCTGAACGAAAATGCCTATCTGTGCACTTTCGCTTAGGACGGCAGAAACGCCGAACACCCCAAGGACCTATGTCACAAATGGACCTATGTCACTACATAGGCTATCACACGTTTAGTTTAGAACAGCATATTTATTTTATAAAAAAAGCTTAGATTCCGACAGTATTTTTTATCAGAAGTAAAACCTAAAATTGCTATAACTCAGTTTTAAAACTTAATTTAATCAGTATCATTTCTTGTCACTGTCAAGAAAATACCAAACAGCACAGCATTTTGACTAAATTTTTACTATAAACATGCAAAAAATTTGATTATTTATACCTACAAAGATATACGACTTTGTGACAAGTACAGCCAATAAGAAAACCAAACCATAACTATCTGAAAGAAACCCGAAAACATAATCAATCAGGATTCATCTTACAAACTTGTCCAACTCATCTCAAACAATCATGATGGATAACCAAGAAACAATCAAAAATCCCAACATATTATAAAATTTTCCTTTCAAACCTCATCATAGAAATAAGTACATAGGCACATCCTACCCTCCATTGAGGAATATATATCCTCCGGTGGATATTTCTTGCATGAAATCTACTCCAGAAGCTCTGTAATGAAGGTTCTGGGAAACCAGCTATATGATGTAATGCATCGCTCGGTAAATTGTTTCCCTTAAAGAAACGATTTCTAAAAAACACTGAATGAGGGGAATTGTAGATCTTTTTCGAGAGTGCACATGTGCTTCAGATCGTTTCACTGCCATGTAATGGGGGTTTCTATACGGAAATCCCATTTGATGTTTTGAAAAAAATAGCCATGGAAGTTGCATGGATCGTAGTATGCGAAATAAACATTTTCTGAATCTTTTGATGCACGCTTGGTGTAATGGGGGACCCTCCTGTTATGTGCATATTATTTGTGTAGCGTATGAGGGTATTTGAGTGTATAGAGTATCAGTAAAGCTGCGTTCGAATTGAATTTATGAAACCTATTTTCTATGTTAAGAAATTATACCGCTCTTTTGTATAAAAGTAGGCTTAAAAAGTAAATAAAGTATTATCATCTAAAAATAACAAGGAAACTGTTGCCTTACAAACTAAAATTGTTTTTTATAAATTTCCAATGCCTGTAAAATGTATGATTTATAAAAACTGTAATGAAGAATTATCAAGGATCGTGCAAAAATGTGTGCCAAAAATTGTACCAAATATAATGGGCCGCATGTTGTAGATGCTAATTTACTATGTGCTGTGTATACCGATTGCTTTTTTAATTATATCATGCAAAACGTTTTTAAAAATAAAACCTTGAATTCTCAACTAAAAACAAAGTATTAGCAAACCTGCTGACGTGGTATTTGGTCTTACTTTTTAATCCAAACATATGTCCTAACAGCTCAAACATAACCAAGTGGTAACTAAGAAAATAATTTCAAAAAACTAATATCCTTCTCTCCAGAAATAGAAAGTAACATCAAACATTAATAAAAAAGAGAACTTGATGATGAGATCCAAAAACACCGAAAAGTAAAAAAAAAGGCAATCAGAAACAGAGGTTTGTTGGCCTAAGACTAATCAAGACTTTGGACAAGCATATAGAAAGACTGAAGCGTGTGTAAGATTAAAAAGAAAAAGCAAAAGACTTGAAACTTCTTTCCGCTTAACTTCTTATTTTTTCTTCTTTCTGACAAATTACCAGAGAAGATATTTACTATGTGTTGACATAGTACTTATTTTCATTTCCGTGTGTTCGTTAGGAATCGTGCTTATTAAGTTGTGAAAAACTGAAATCAAAACCACTGTGACAAAGGCGAGGTATTAAAATTTCTGCATATCTTAAATATGTGGGCGTTAAGAAGGATTTTTAACTAATAGTTACATAGGAGTGATTAAATTAAAGGTTTCTGATTTTAATTTCACATATCCTTTCAAACTAGGGTATTTGAACTTGTAAGGTTGTCTCAGCGGTTAATTTTAACTATAAATGATGGAAGATTTAGAAGGGCATTCTTAGAAATTTAATTGAAACAATTAATATGCTAGTCCAAACAAAATATTCCTCATATATTGGTTTATAGATTATTAATTTATAATGTTTAAAGTTTACCTTGTGATACTATAACTATTTCATTGTATATAACTCATGAATTTTATTTTTACGTGAGAAAATATCCCAATAAATGTTACAATGTTACATATTAATTGCGCTGTGCAACCAAACGTTGTGCTGTGAAATTTCAATGTTTATGTAGAGAATAAAATGATTAGCTCTGTGACTGTCATAACATTGCACACATTTAAGCAATTGTAATTTAACATTGAAGTAAGGAACAGAAAATAAAAATACTTTTAAGCAAAGCTGATTACTTTAAAATTGGAGATTCATAGTATTGATAATACATATTTAATTTTACTACCAAGATACTAATTAAAAGTAAAGGATTTGGATTAAATATCCTAAATGTCACATTTTTTTAAATGTTCTAATTAATGTTTTTGAAATCAGTTTGAAATTTTTCTTGACTTTTATAGCTTAATTAAACAGGGTCATTCAAAATTGCGTTGCACGGCTTTTATTCGGAACCAACGCCTCCTAGGGTCATAAAAGTAAGGTCTACCCCTAGGTAATTGAGCCTGGAGAATTCACTGAAATGACTTACAGCGCTCGTAGTGGCGAAATTAAAAAGATAATTTTATAAATTAATAATTTAATAAAGATAAATTAATTTAAAAACTAAAAGAGATAGAGCAAAAACCTCAATAAGAGTATTGTTGCCAACATCACGAAGAACTCACTGAAAAAAATTCATGAAAATATCTTGAATATTCGCCAAGATATTAGCATGTGAAAATAGCACTTTTTCAGGGGTCTAAAAAGAAGAAGTTCGCATATTTGGGATTTTTTTTGATTAAATTTTGTGTTCTTTAAACCACAAAATAACACTGAAAAATTTGCAAATATGCGCAATTTTTTCTTTTTTGACCCCTGAAAAAGTGCTATTTTCACATGCTAATATCTCCGCAAATATTCAAGATATTTTGATCAAATTTTTTTCAGTGAGTTTTTCATTATGTTGGCAACAATACCATCATTGAGGTTTTTGCTCTATCTCCTTTAGTTTTTAAATTAATTTTTTTTAACTTTTTAATTTCTCCGCTAGGGGTGCTGTAAGTCCTCTCAATGGATTCTCCAGGCTCACTTACCTAGGAGAAGACCTTACTTCCGTGACCCTAGGAGGCGTTGGTTCCAAATAAAAGCCGTGCAACGCAATTTTGAAACACCCTGTATATTAGCTTTAATAATTGCATTCCCAGCTAAAAGGTTCTGCGAAATTGCTTCAAAAAAATGAAGGAAATTGAAACAATTTATCCTGCGATTTTCTTTAAAAACCCTGCAGTCTTGTATAAGACCGCTGAAATGATTGTAAAAAAACTTCAGAATTAGGTGCTGGAAGACTTGTTGAACTCCTATTGCTTCAAAATATTTGCTGCCATTTGAAAAAATGCACTTTTTACGATTTTTGAAGCAAGTTTGCATGTTTTTTGTTGGGTTATTTGTTAAAAATATTTTATTGAAATGATCTTTAAATTCATTTCTATGAATTTCCAATATTAATTCCTACAGTGTTACATAAATCATATTTTTGTTTTTAATACAGCGCTTCCCTATTTCCCAATCTCTTCCCTCAACTATCCACATCCCCTTCCCACATATTTCAGCCAAACTGTCCAACAACTCCAAAACTCCAAAGAGAAGATATTCCCTATACCAGACGCATTAACCAACAGGAAACTTTCAGACAACATCAATCTCTCAAAAATAGTAAGAACCATTCATCCTAACCTAACCTAACTCGCCGATTTTCCAACCCTCACTTATCGGCCCACCTTTTCCTTTTTCCCACCCCACTCAAATCCATTACGAGCAGTTTGAGATAATCTCCTCATAAAGAGTCACCTCCATAATACTAAAACAAAAAAAATTAACTCCCCTTCTGGGATTCGGGATCGATCCCCACTATCTTATCCGCTCCTGGATCTTCGAATCCCACCGGGAATTAACGATGACGTTTGACCCGGCTCAGTGGTGATTATTGGGGACTCTTGAGACAATGGAGCACCCTGGAAGAAGTTCGTCTTTTTTTGTTGTAATAATGGGAAAAATATATTGGAGTTTTCTATTAAAGGAGTGTAGAGTAGGGAATTTTGGATTATATCAATTTAGTCATTGATTAGACCATTGATTAGTCCTGGAGGACTAATCAATGGTCACGCTTGAGAGTTGACGCTCGAGAGTTGTGAGTTTACACTTATTGTCCGCTTAACCAGCAATAATTGGTGAAATACTCCTTTCATGATTATTTATGCTCAGTTAGTACGAATCAATCTAAGCACTTAAATCAATTTATGTTTCCCGCACTTAAAAACCGTTTACAAAAAACACATTCCCCTTTCTTCCCAATACCCACCCACATTCCTTTCCATTCAAGGAATCCGCGAACTTTTTCAGGTACTCTCCGAAATCCCTGACCTTCCCCAAATGCTTTCTCTTCATTCCCTGAAAGAAGTTCGTCCTCCTTCCCCCACAAAAAAAGGAAAGAAAAGATAGTAAAGAGTCGCTTTGAGGATCATCGTGAAGAAACATTCCCTATTTTTTGCCTCGAAGTCTGTTAACACTTAATGGCGGGTATTTGTCAAGATGGGCGAGAACGCAATGGCCCGCTATCAAACCGTGTTTCCGACGAGAAACTGCTGCAAGTTGGATAATAACTGTAACTGTAGCGATGCTGAACAAGTTATGGTAATAATAAAGGAGAGATGTAAAGGTGATGCAGGAAGATTTTCCCTCGGTGCGTCTGAGTTTTGGAAGTTTGCGCTCTTTTTATTTTGCTTTAAGCGAGTGTGAAATAATTTTTCGAAACTGTTCTTGAACGAACGAAAAATGTATCAGTAAAGTGATGACCTGGGAATCGTTTTATTTTTCTTAAATGTTTTGCACTATAAATACAATGCTAGCATACATATTTTATTAGTTTTCGCTAATAGAAGCTTTAATATAGATATTAGTTATAAGATTACAATTGTTATTTGATGTCGGATTGGATTACATAGTGTCATGAGCACGGTATTTATGACATAACTGGTCTATAGCATCAAAAACATTCTGAATTTTTAGATGCATTATATTACGTTTTATTACAAGTATATTTTAAATCAATATGCACAATAATAAATGGTTTAATTAACTACGAAAATAAATTAATTCGATCGGGCCCGGTATCCCCCATTCATCTTCTGGCCTGTATAGGGCTAGATAAGGCTGACTTACAAATGAATCAAGTCCCAGTCATGGATTTTTTTAGGGTGAAGGATCTCCTGGACCTGATCTAGTTGTACTAGTTCAGAGGGAATAAGAAAGAACAACAACATAAATTAATTCATTTTATTAAATATTTTAAGCTTATTAATACAATACATAAAATATTAATTTTTATGTGTAACATTTGAATGTTATAGGATGGATAGACAGTTATAAGAAATTTAAGATTGTTTTAATTTACGTCTATGTAAATATTTCCAATAACATTTTTTTTCTTAATTTTCAAATAAGAAAACTAGAGTATATAAAAACTTTCGTTAATGAAATGCGTAATCAATGTTTTTAATTTTAATATCTGTCATTATAAAGCAAATGTTTTTTACTACTGATTAATTTTATTCTCTTCAATTAAATATTTTAATGATCATTAATATGAACAGTTGGAAGAGATAATAGACCCTCTACATCACCCTATTAAAATTAAGTTATTTCATCGAACATTTAGAGCCATATGCATAAATGCAACACATGTTCCAGTAATTAACTCAATCGACTAATCAGAGCAATTTTTAATTCTCAATTGAGTTTAGTTCCAGTTTTTATAACAAAGCTTACTCCAATGCAATAATGAGGTAAATTAATTTAACGAGGAAAAATAGTAAATGGTTTTATCTTTCCAATAATTTAATCACTAAATTTAAGATATTTTGTTATAAATTAACGAGTAAAACATAATCTTTTTGACCATTTATTAAGTTTTCACAAAAAAAAAGAAACGAACACATTCTCATTTAGGATTTCAATAGCTGAATAACTCCATTTTTTTCTAATAAAAATCGCTTTTAAGAGGATTAAAGAATTCGTGGTGATTTTCTTTAATTATGTTTGTGCTTTGAAAATAATTCTTCGCTTATAATCTAATTTAATCATAACGAGGGCCCAATTAGTTTTAATTGCTGTTCATAGCCTGCATCATTGGGGGAATGGATATTTTATTTCACTAAACGTATAGGAGTTTTTAACCAATTTTAAGTCGTAAAATGTGTTCTAAACACGCCTATATATTTAGTACCCTTGTTCTGGGTAATTGATGTTCTGGGTAATTATTAAATAATTGTCTAACAATGCCAACGGAGTACGGAGTTGTAAATCGCTATCGCTCATTGTTCTGAAGATATGTTTTTAAAATTTTGTAAATAAAACGAATGTAAATAAATGTTTTTCGTTAACTCCAAGTTCTAAAAAAGGTTTTTTATTTTGTACCAGTATTTCGTACATTTTTTTGGCGCCCGAACAGGGACGAAGCAGCACATAGAATGGCGAGTATTTTTAAAGTTGGATTTAGAAAAGCCGATTTGCAGTTCGTCTTAGAAGAACTTGGAGTTAAAGTGCCGGAAGATTCCACTTTAGCGAAACTAAAAAGCTTGATACTGGAATGCGATGAATATAAGAAGGATCCAGAATTTGTGAAATCGATAATCGAAACTACTGTCGAGGATAGAAAGAAACAAGAAGAAGAGAAGGCTAGAATGGAAAAAGACGCAGCTAGAATGGAAAAAGACGCAGCTAGAATGGAAAAAGAAGCAGAGAAAGCTAGAATGGAAAGAGACGTAGAGAAAGCCAGAATGGATCATCAGCTTGAAATGGCTAGAATGGCTCATGAATTGGAAATGGTCAAGGCTCAAGCAGGAATGGCAAATTCAAGTACGGCGATTCAAAGTTCCATTCCTGCCGATATAGTAAATTCAAGAAGAAAATTTACGTTACCGAAGCTAGAGTTTAGGCAATTTGGTGATGATATCAAAGAATGGTTGCCATTCTGGAGCCAGTTCCAGCATATAGACGGTGATGACGAGATTGCCATGGAAGATAAGTTCCAGTATCTAATACAGGCCACGGTGATTGGTTCCCGGGCGAGAGAAATTGTCGAAAGTTTCCCACCAACAGGAGATAATTATATTAAAGCTGTGGACAGTCTCAAATCTCGTTTTGGAAATGAAGATCTGCTAGTAGAAGTATACGTAAGAGAGCTTTTAAAGTTGATTATTAATGTACAGATAAATAGAGCTTTTCCACTTACTTCATTATATGATAAACTGGAAACATATTTAAGAGCTTTGGACACTCTTGGGGTAACTACAGACAAGTGTGCCTCTGTCCTTTACCCAATGGTAGAATCCTGTTTCCCTGAAGAATTTTTAAAGGCCTATCACAGAAGTACTTCTTCCACTCCTAAGTTAGAGGCAAAAGAGAGACTGAACAAACTGATGGAGTTTCTTAAATCCGAAGTTGAGGGGGAAGCCAGAATAAATTTAGCTATGGATGGATTTGGCCTGCAGAAAGCTGAGGATAGTAAGCTGACCAAAAAGAAAAAGACTGGTTTCGAAATTAGTAAGAATGTTACACCATCAACTGCTGCTGTTTTACACACCGTTTCTCATGTAAGGGAGCAAAAGAGAGGTTGCATATTTTGTGATGGAAAACATAAAAGTGCAGACTGTTTCTCTGCACAAAAAATGTCTTTGTCCGAGAGACAGGAAATTCTTAGAAATAAAAGAGGATGTTTTTCATGTCTAATTCCTGGACACGTTTCTATGAGATGCAGAAATTTTATAAAATGTCTTCTCTGTGGTCGGAAACACACGACACTTATGTGTGATAATTTGGAAAAATGTATCAAAATGGCTCCCAAGGAATCAGCACCATCAACAGAAAAGGAAGTTAATATGACGAATTTAAACCAGAATCCGAAAGTGTTTCTACAGACTGTGGTCGGCAAGCTTGTCACCAACGGCAAAGAAATGTATGTTCGTCTGTTGATTGATACCGCATCTCAGAGATCATACATCATGAATAACGTTGCTGAATCAATGAAATGTGCCCCTGTAGAAGAAATGGATGTGGCTCATTCCCTTTTTGGTGGTGTAACTACGGATGTTAGAAAACATAAGAAGTATGAAATTAGAATTTCACCCCTAAAGGGAAAATTCTCATGCAAGTTGGAAGTCCTGGGCCAAGATGTAATTTGTGAAAAGATACTACCGGTAAATAAAGGTCCATGGCTTGAAGAATTAAGAAGTTTAGGAATAGAATTAACAGATGTTAGCCAAACTTATGAACAAGTACATGTACTAATAGGAGCAGACATGATAGGCAAGTTATTGACTGGACAGCAAAGAGTCTTGTCTAATGGAATGGTAGCAACAAACACATATCTTGGATGGACCTTAATGGGAAAGGTACCTCAAAAGGAATCTTGTGAGGAAAGTCTCTCCATGTCAGTAATATCACTTTTTGTTCAAGAAGCTGAGATGGCCAATCTGTGGAGACTAGACCTAATTGGAATTAAAGAACCCATTGAGAAGAAATCGAAGTTAGAAAAAGATATTGAAGCCGAGGACCATTTTCTTCAGACGGTGAAAGTCAATGACCAAGGAAGATACGAAGTTAATTTACCATGGGAGGAAAATGAGTCTTTTTTACCAGACAACTTAAGCTTAGCACAAAAAAGATTGGATCGCACTACTGTTCAGCTGAAATCCAAGTCTATTTATGATGAATATGAAAAAGTTTTTGAGAGCTGGCTTCATGAGGGAATCATTGAAGAAGTACCACTTAATGAAATTGACTTACCTGGAAACTACTTGCCTCATCGACCGGTAATCAAAGAAAGCAGTACCACTCCCATTCGGCCAGTCTTCGATGCTTCTGCTCATATGAAAGGGCATCCTTCATTAAACGACTCTTTACACTGTGGCCCTAATTTGATAGAACTCATTCCTGATGTTTTATTGCGTTTTAGGGAAAGAGAGATTGGAATATCTTCAGATATCAGAAAAGCATTTCTTCAAATAAGTATCACCAAAGAAGATAGAGATTTTGTAAGGTTTTTGTGGTGGAAGAATGAAGAAAATAACACCCATAGAGTATTCCGACATACCAGAGTGGTTTTCGGTGTAAAGAGTAGCCCTTTTCTTTTGGCCTCTGTCATCAGGTATCATATACAAAATGACCGAGACTTTGATGAAGATTTTAAGAAAAAGTTGTTACAGAGTTTTTATGTTGACAACTCTTTGACCAGTGTTGACACAACACTTGAACTGACAGAATTTAAACAAAACGCAATTGAGCTAATGCAAAAGGGAAATTTTGAGCTTAGAAGTTGGGAACATTCATATTCTAAAGATTTGCCAACAGAATCAACCATCTTAGGTTTAAATTGGAACAAAGGTGAAGATATGCTCAAAGTCAACATGAAGTGGTTGACAGAAATCAATATTGATAAAGTTACTAAAAGAGTTATTCTATCTATAGCCCACCGAATTTTCGATCCCATTGGTTATACAGCTCCAGTAATGATTTGCCCAAAGTTGATGTTACAGAAAGCTTGGGTAATGGGTGTGGACTGGGATGACGAAATCGGAGACGACCTACGAAAAGAATTCCTTCAATGGTTTAGGGATTTAAAGAAATTAGAAGAAATAGATATTCCCAGATGGATTCAAGTGAGTTCAAAAAATCAACAGAAATTGTCTCTTCACACGTTTTGTGATGCCAGTAAAAATGCCTATGCAGCAGTAGTTTTCTTGAGAATTGAAGAACAGGATAGTGTTAAACTTAGTCTTTTATCAGCCAAATCTCGTATCACTCCATTAAAAAGCGGAACCATTCCTAGACTCGAGTTAACTGCTGGATTGGTGGGAGCAAGACTTGCAAAATCAGTTTTACAAGCTCTAGACTGGAAGGATATCAGACAATATTTTTGGAGTGATTCAACAACAGTTCTCGCTTGGATCACTAACGAAGAGAACTGGTCAGTTTTTGTGAAGAATCGCACAGATGAAATAAGAAAATTGACTGATATTTCCTCTTGGCATCATGTCGCAGGAAAAGAGAACCCAGCAGACCTTCCATCTCGAGGATGTTCTCCTAAAGCTTTGAAAGCTATGGAATGGTGGGAGGGGCCAGCATGGTTAAAAGAATCAAGCGAGATCTGGGACAAGACAACCACGATAGATATCAACAATGATGATGAGATTTTAAAAGAGCGATCAAAGTCAACCTGTTTGCTGACTAAATGCAAGACATCTACTAATGACAACTGGTATTGCAGGTACTTCTCGAAATATGAAAAAATGATAAGATTGATAGACTGGATTGCAAGATTCATACATAACTGTCGTTCCCTCAAGGATAGCAGAATCAAAGGTGAACTAACTGTAAATGAATTAACAAGAGCAGAGGTGATGATCTTCAGGATAGTTCAGCAAGAATCTTTTCAAGGAGAAAACGACCAGAAACTAAAAAATCTATCGGTTTATAACGATGAAAATAATATTCTGAGGGTTAAAACGCAAATCATCTATAGGAAAGACACTCACAATTTTAGGAAGCCTATTCTACTACCATCAGATCATGAGGTTGTTACTAGACTCATTCGTTTTTATCATGAGAAGAATATGCACTGCGGTAGCCAAATTTTGATTAATGCCTTAAGAGAAAACTATTGGATAGTGTCTATCAGAAGATCTGTAAGAAAGGTAATTTCGAGCTGTGTCATTTGTAGGCGATTTACTGCCAAAGAGATGAAAAGTATCCCGGCTCCTCTACCAGAAAATCGAGTACGTGACGCTGCTGTTTTTCAAGTAACAGGAATTGATGCGGCGGGTCCCTTATTTTTGAAAGGAAATCGAAAAGTGTGGATTATCTTGTTTACCTGCGCTGTATTCAGAGCTGTGCATTTAGAGCTTGTCTCAAGCATTTCCACCGAAGCATTCCTAATGGCCTTGCGTCGATTTATAGCAAGACGAGGCAGGTGTTCTACTATTTATTGTGATAATGGCACCAACTTTGTTGGGGCAGCTAACATTTTTCAACTTATTGATTGGCAGAAAGTTATGAAACAAGGTACAATCGATCGCATTGAGTGGAAGTTCAACCCTCCAACTGCGGCATGGTGGGGTGGTTTTTGGGAGAGACTGATTAGAATGATGAAGGATCTTCTCAAAAGAGTTCTTGGTAAAGCTTATCTCTCGCATGAAGAATTAACCACTATATTGTGTGATTGTGAAGCAATAATAAATTCAAGACCCCTCACCTATATCACAGAAAATGATGAAAGCAGTTTAACTCCACTCACTCCATCCATGTTCCTACAAGATATCAGAGAGTGTACAACTACTGACTTTGATGAAGCCGACAATAAGTCCCTGAATAAAAGAGTTCAATATCGACAAGCCTTACAAAAAGATCTTCGCAAACGTTTCCGTTCGGAGTACTTAGGCCAACTTGTCCAACGAAGAGCATCCAA
The DNA here is from genome assembly GCA_024610705.1 of Tetragnatha versicolor. Taxonomy (NCBI): domain Eukaryota; kingdom Metazoa; phylum Arthropoda; class Arachnida; order Araneae; family Tetragnathidae; genus Tetragnatha; species Tetragnatha versicolor. The sequence continues at coordinate 51,856,416 of JANDEH010000004.1, read as the reverse complement.
AGAAACTAGACCAATTGTTATTGGAGACATAGTCCTAATTGGCAGCGATAACACAAAAAGAATTTCTTGGCCTTTGGGAAAAGTCATCGAGCTTCTTCCGGGAAGAGATGGGAAGACAAGACTTGTTCGTGTACAAACAGCTAAATCGCAGTTACTGCGTCCAGTACAACGAATCTACCCATTGGAAGTTTCTACCCCTTCAGAGATCCCAACAGCAAGTACTTCCCATAAGAGCTCCCTCGAGATCAAAGCAGACACTGACAATGTAGAAGCCTCTAATATAATTATTACTGAAGCTGACCGAGAGAATCAAAATTCCTGAAAAACTGACTTTATGAACTTTAGGGCTTTAATATCTATATTTGGGTTATTTGGTTTTTTTTTTGATTATTTAAGCACTATAATTGTAATCAAAAAGGTGGGAGGATGTTCTGGGTAATTGATGTTCTGGGTAATTATTAAATAATTGTCTAACAATGCCAACGGAGTACGGAGTTGTAAATCGCTATCGCTCATTGTTCTGAAGATATGTTTTTAAAATTTTGTAAATAAAACGAATGTAAATAAATGTTTTTCGTTAACTCCAAGTTCTAAAAAAGGTTTTTTATTTTGTACCAGTATTTCGTACAACCCTTTAAAATACACTTTTTTGTTATTTATCAAAATATTTTTTTTCACGAAATTAACTACATCTGCTAAAGAAAATATCTTGGTATTTTTATGTGGTTCATAGATAAAAAAATACCATTTTGCTACCCCTTTAAAACTACCATAGTGAAGCTAAAACTTATATTTAGTTTATCTCAAGCATATTTATTTTTAAAACTGGATGTAGTTTCCTTCAAATCCCACATTCAGTTTAGCTTAAACTTTTTCATCAATTTGCTAATTTTTACTCCGAATCTTTAGTTATTCTTTACAATATTCACGACAAATTAATTTTAAAAATGTAACTTAACTGTGGAAATGTTTCAAACATAGAAGAGGTCAACCAATATAATACATAATTTACTATTTAACATTTTTAAGTGTCTCCCATACGTATAGAGTTCTCTTTTAAAACTTCTTAAAAATTAAAAATGGTTATTGAAGAGGAAATCTCAAAATTTTACTCAATAGTATAGAAGGGTAGAAGAATCCTGAAATCAAAAACAAAATATACACTTTAAAGCAAATTTTATAGGGTTAGGTGGGGGAAAGTGGTTATAAAATAGGCTATTTTTAACTTCGCAAGGCTGTCATTTAAAAACTAAATGGAATAATTTTACTTTTGAGGCAAATATTTTACATTGGACTATTCAAGAGTAGCCTCAAATTTTTTCGATTTTTTTTTGTTAAATTATAAACCGGTTTAATTACATTTTTTTAAAGCTTGTTTTTGTAGCCACTTTACCCCACGCCTGGGGTAAAGTGGACAGTCCGTGGGGTAAAGTGGACATAGATTGAAAAAGTGATTCAATTATTTTAAAAATATTTTTTATCATTGAAATTAACTAGAAAACAAATAAACTAAACTTTATTGTACAATAACTTAGTTGCACAAAAACATAATGCACAGTTTTTTGTGTTTTTAAATGAACATTAGAAGTTAAATTATTAGACACTCTATTATCAGACATTGGTTCGATTACTTCTTAACTTTCTTTTGAAAGAAGAAACTTTATTTGAAGCTGGTGTCTTGTTCTTATTTTTTGTTTTTTTTTCTCTTTAGATTTAGTTGTGAATTTTTTTTTTTAAGAATTATTAGCTCTCTTCTTTTCCCGTTCATCTTGTTCTTCTTTTAATCGTTGGGCTACTATTTCATCAGTCAGTACCTCGCCTGTACTTGCCTGTACTCTTCTTCTTTTTGCAAAAACTAGACTAAACAAAAACTAGAAAAATAAAAAAAGAGAAACTTAGGGAAAGGAAAACATAAAATTCGCGAAAAATTATAAATTAGTATTAAAAACATTGCCTTGGAATGCTTTGATAGCTAAGCCTAACACTATATCCACTTTACCCCACTTCAGTTAAACTGCTCTAAAATAAAAAGTAAGACAAATAAAACTTACCTAGATGGGATAATTTATTGTTTGTGAGTCAGAGAACCTACATAATGTTTAAAAAATCCAGAAGTTTTATTAGAAGTTTTTTGCAGGAAAGTTTATTTTACTGTTCTAAAGATCGAGTATAACATAAATACAAAAGTGTTGCCACTTCATAAATAAAAATGTTGCTAAAAGAAAAATTATAGATGAAAAATATTCCTCATGAAGAGGGTAACCTATAAAAAAATCATGAAGATAATCAAATGATAAATTTGGTAATTACAGCCTGTTTTATGCAGACTGTCCACTTTACCCCACCTATCCACTTTACCCCAACCAACCCTAGTTTATTAATTATAATTCTCCTTTATTAAAGGATTAAAAAAAACTAGTGGCTTTTTGCTTATGAAAAACTGGTCACTTTATTTGTTTATTTTATACAGTTTCGATGTATTTTATAGAGGAAAAACTTTTCATTGCTCCTTAATAAATGATGATCCTTTGTGTGCGTGGGAAAAAGGAAATAATTATGTTAAATGAAGAAAAAGTTAAGTTTTATTAATTAGATTTGTGTTACAAACATGATGGGAAAAGGCTAAATATTTAAATTTGAAGCTTTACACAGCACTAGCTGATATGCCCGGCCTTGCACAGGGTGAAGAGTATAAATTTATTATTTGAGGCGTTTGCTATCAAAACCAGCTCATTCCATATTTTTCTGAAATCCCCTTTTTTGCATATTTTGAAAGTTTAGAGGGTCCTTCATAACCTGGCGAAGGGATATAGCTCAAATCCAGCTCATTCCAACCGAAAATTAGATTAAAGGGTAAAAACTGTGATCTCAACTGTGAAATTTCAGATCATTTGAAAAAGTTAAGTGAATGTCATTTATTTAAAACTCGTAAAGACACAAATATTAACTGGAAAAACCAATTTCACACAGCTTAATTGAACAAAAAAACTGAAAAAAAGCATGAAAAATCGTGTTTTTGCATTAAAATCAGCTCATTAAAACCTAATTAATGTAATTACGCCCAAGGTAATGCCACTGGAATGAAAATGAAAAACTAATCGAAATTCTAGGTGGTTATACCTACAATTAAAAATTTTAAAAGCAAATTTAGCTTCAGAACTGTGGTAGTGAGAAGTTTTTTGTCTATCCTGTAAAATTTCCAAAAATGGATAAGCTGGTTTTGATTGCAAACTCCTCATTTTTAAGTTTTCCCAAACACATTTCTAATTTTGTATAATCAGCATTTACCAATCATCCCGGTATCCCAGTCGTCCGTTTCATATTTCGGTGTTCCCGGTAACTTTTCCTATCCCGAAGTTCCTAGTTATTTTTCTTATCCCGGTGTTCCCGGGTTGATTAAAATTCCTTAAGTTCTCAAGAAATATAATTTTTGAATGATTTACACATTTACATGGAAAAAATAATCTAAAAAGTATTTAAAATTGCTTAGATCCCTTGATTAATCATATCTTCAGGAATTAACGTTTTCGGTGAAATTAGTCAATAATAGACAATATGCACTATGTCACGAAACATCCTAAAACTTACCCAATTTAATAATTCGATCATGAAAAACCCAAAAATCAACTTTAAAAATCACAAAAAGTTTTAATTTAAGCGCAAAAAGTGTTTAAAAAAAGCCCTTAAGTCACCTGACTCAAAACGGGGCGTAACCTTGTGTGACGTCATACTTCAAGAGATTTGTTTCAGGCAATACTGTTTTGAGCACATGGAGCATAAAAACTTACTTTTTTGAATTCTCCCGTTATGCATCTGTTTAAGACTGGATAACACTGTTCTTGAAACTCAAAAATGTTCTTTTTAGAATTAAAATTTTATTCCTTTTGTACAGATTTCTTGTATTTTCATTCAGTTTCTTAGCATTTGGACTTGGACTAACTTTGGAAATTTTGTAAATAAATAATGAATGTCTTGTAGGTTTTTTCTCACAATATTAAGTTTAATTATAGTCAGTATAAAATATTTAAAATATCACTAGTAAAATAAAAATGTAAACACATTTAAAAACCAAAAAATCTTTGAATTTTTGAACTGTTGCAACAGTAAATAATTTATTTGACTTCATTAAATTCTTTCATTTATTAATTTAAACTGATGATAATCAAGCATTCCATTTATAGCAATGTCAATGTACTAGTATCACAAAAATTCTAGTTTTCTTTTGCTATGAATTATTACATTTTATGCAGCTGGCATCACGTTTTTGTTTGTTTCTTTGTGTCTCTAAGCATAAAGTTACACTATTTATGACGAATTCTTTCATTTTTTGGTACTGAGAAAAACAATTCTCTCTCATCCGGTGTTCTAACACTTGTATTTTTGCACATAAGTACTAAACATCCTTTATAGTACTTTTTTACTTGTTTAGGGCTGTCCATAGCTGCCGAAATAAGAAACTACAGGCTACCAAAAAACCCCAACATAAATGCAAACACCATTGCTTTTCAATGGATGCCTTTCGCGCGTAATTTGAACTTGAAGTATGACGTCACAAGTCAGAATCGTCAAGCACTGAAGTTTTTGTTGATAGTGACGTCAGAGCAACTTTAAATGCTTTTTAAATCGAATTTATTTGATCAAATTGCAGTTTAATTAGCATTTTTCAACGTAATTTTTCATGCTCTTTCTTTTTAAAATGAATTTGAAAATCATGCATATTGTCTATAAAAGCTTATTCCATTTTGGAAATTAAGAAAAAAAATCAATCTTTTCTAGTTGAAAGGGAGTTTTAATAGTTTTTTTGTTAACCAACTTTCTTAAAAGCTAAAATAATATCACCTTTTAATTTTACATCCTCGTTTCCATGGAGACTATTTTAACAACAATGGTATTCCATAAATCTTTTAAAATATAAAAATTAGATAAAATCTCAAATAAAAATATGGTTAACTATATTTAACTTTTATATTTCATGTAAATAGATTTTTAAATTATTAATATAATTTTTAAATAGACATGTACCTAGTGTTTCTATTAAAAACTTGTTGTTTAGCATTAAGTTTTCTTTTTAACAATGGAGTAAACAGATCTCTTCTTGAGGAGAAATAAAGCTATTTCAGTAAAATGAATATAAAAAGGGTCAAAAGGGGGTCAAGGGGTCATTAAAAGTTTTCGAAACATAGCCTATGTTTTTTCTGGAGTTTTTTTTACGTAGGTATACCATGTTTGGTGCAGATCGGATGAAAACTGTGGATTTGTATAAAAGACAAACAAACAAACACAAACACATTATATACACACATTCAATTTTATTATATTAGATTAAACTTCACTCTAATCTTATTATAATAATTGTGTTTTTCTTTCCGCCGGCCGCCAGGCCGAACCCCCCAACCGATTTCGACAAACTCGGTCTCTATCGAAAGCTTTCCACCCCTAGATGAGCTAATAATATAACATGTTCCTCCAAAACCTTCTATTTTTAAATTATGCATTCTTTTCGTTTTGCCCCCATGTTAACTCTATGGAGAGGTTCCTTTCCGTAGGCCTCCAGGCCGAACCCCTGAACCGATTTTGACAAACTTGGTCTTGATCGAAAGCTTTCCACCCCTAGATGAGCCAATAATATAACACGTTTATCCAAAACCTTCCATTTTAAAATTATGCGTTCTTTTCACTTTTCTCTAATGTTAACTCTATGGAGAGGTTCCTTTCCGCCGGCCGCCAGGCCGAACCCCTGAACCGATTTTGACAAACTCGGTCATTATCGAAAGCTTTCAACTTCTAGATGAGCCAATATTATTTCAAGTTCCTCCAAAACATTCCATTTTAAAATTAGGCGTTCTTTTAGTTTTGTTCTAATGTTAACCCAATGGGAGATTTTTCCGCCAGCCTCCAGACCGAACCCCTGAACCGATTTGGACAAAATTGGTCTCGATCGAAAGCTTTCCACTCCTTGATGAGCCAATAATATAACACGTTCCTCCAAAACCTTTTATTTTAAAATTATGCGTTCTTTTCACTTTTCTCTAATGTTAACTCTATGGAGAGGTTCCTTTCGGCCGGCCGCCAGGCCGAACCCCAGTACCGATTTTGACCAACTGGGTCTTGATCGAAAGCTTTCCACCCTTAGATGAGCCAATAATATAACACGTTTATCCAAAACCTTCCATTTTAAAATTATGCGTTCTTTTCACCTTTCTCTAATGTTAACTCTATGGAGAGGTTCTTTTCCGCCGGCCGCCAGGCCGAACCCCTGAACCGATTTTGACAAACTCGGTCATTATCGAAAGCTTTCGACTTCTAGAAGAGCCAATATTATGTCAAGTTCCTCCAAAACATTCCATTTTAAAATTAGGCGTTCTTTTAGTTTTGTTCTAATGTTAACCCAATGGGAGATCTTTCCGCCAGCCTCCAGGCCGAACCCCTGAACCGATTTGGACAAAATTGGTCTCGATCGAAAGCTTTCCACTCCTTGATGAGCCAATAATATAACACGTTCCTCCAAAACCTTCCATTTAAGCTTTCCACCCCTAGATGAGCCAATAATATGTCACGTTCCTCCAAAGCATTCCATTTTTTAATTAGAAATTATTTCAATTTGCCCATTGTTTTTAGTTAATATTTTTATCAACACAGGCAAAACGTCCTTGAAAGAGCGTGAAGAAAATCTACATTGAAATTAAATTTCAAAGTTCTGACGGTTCACTAGATTTATCCTAACGGGATACTAGAGCCGTATTGAATCTTTCCCTTTACACAGAAGGGGATAAACATTTAACTTCAAACAATGAGACAAATAAAAATCAAATAATAATTTAAAGTGGAAGGTTTTGGGAGGATGCCACCTAAAATGGGTTTATATAGGGGTAGTAAGATTTCATTAACGAACAAGTTGGTACAGATCCGGTTCGGTGGAATTGGCTGACGACCGCTCAAAATTAAATGACAATTATTTCAATGTAATAAATTTGTGACAATTCCATGTGAAATCGGAGACAAAACCCCTTTCGAAGATAATGAATTAAAACTGCATATTTAATGACAGGGAATGAATAAATACGAACAGGTAGTAACGAGGGAATCTCGCTTCAGCACCAAAGAAGTCTAGCTGTGAAACCAGTCTTTGCCGGGTTGTAACAGCTAGTGTAATTTAAAAAGACATGTCAATAAATAATTCAACAACTTACATAAGTTGACCTTATATCATTTTTTTTATTTCTCCTTATAAAACACTTTCAACCAGGAAATTTAAATAGTTCAAAAAGGATTTTGGAAAATCTTTTGCTTTGAATCTATAAATTTCATTTAAATGGAAGTAAATTTCATCACCCTGTTTTGCTTAAATATGTTTCACTTTATGTTAAAAGAAATGTCACTTAAATAATTTATGTTTAGGTAGAAACTAGTACTACTAAGCTGGGCTTTAGCATATACAATTTTCAATATTAAGTTTAATATCAGAAATAAAATACTTCTATGATATATTTTGCCTCTTTTTCGCACGCTTTTGCGCGTTTTCCTTTTGCATACTGTTCAATATTACTATAAGTTATGAATTGACTAAAACGAGGATTGAGTTGGTCTCAAGACGACGTAGATTTTGCAGTGTCTTTGTCACTGAAACATGCCTGAGACAATGTTTTCTATTTTGTTAAAAATATGTTTATGTTCTTTTTAACTAATCTTGTAAAGTCGCATTCACACTGTTTCACCTTCACTTCAGTGATTTATTCTATCCTTTGTGAATCGCTACAAATATGAATAGAATCATAGAAAAGGGAAGAAGTAATGAGTGTAAAGCAAAAAATTCAAAAGTGAGAAATCTAAATGAGCCTTAAACTACATACTTATTATACCATTCTTAGCTCCTTTAATAATTTGGAATGTGCAATTCCAGAATTTTTATTTTTTTATTCGATAAAGGTATCCAAGAGTACGCACAACAGATTTTTAACTACGATCCTTATTTATTTTTAATTTAATTTCAAAGTTTGACTTTAAAAACTGGGATCAAAAACAGCATTTGACCTCATTTAATCCGAAACATTGGTTTTAAACTATGGTTTAAGGATTCAATGATATTGTTGATTTTAACTTCATAGAAAGGTCAAAACAGATATGACGTCATTCAGTCTAAACGAAAGTGCAATGGGATTGTATATCTAGTCTTTCTTTTACAGAAAAAAGGCATTTTTTCAGTTTTCAAACTTTGCTGGTATTTACCATTGAGGTTGTTTGCAGCAACAATGAGCCAACTCCAATGTTTGGAGTTAGCTCATTGTTTATGCAAGCACCTCAATGGTTCAGATATTTTACTATGTTAAAATCAAATCACAACTCTTAAAACGGATATAGCTCCTGATGCAATCAGAAATAAACCAACCACTTTAAATAGTCAAGAATCACGATAAAAATCATTATCGTATAATAAACATCCTTTTGAACAAAATATCTAATACACAGACAACCTCTTTAAAATGCACTGCAAACCAATCTCGATAAAAGCAATTGCAAGTAAATCCATCTGTGAGAACACAAAAGGATTCAATAACACTATTCGAACAACAATCTGATACTCAATTCCGATGTCGAGTTGGAACAAAATAACGCGGGAATGCATCTTAAACTTCATTTTTCATCTTCGAGCTAACGAGAGGCCTGTCTGAAACGCCAGCAGCACATGACGCTTGTTCGAAGAACATCGAAAATTCGTTCTGTTTTTCTTTTTCGGCGGCGGAAAGATAAATGGCGCTCGTCATATTACATCTAGATTATTTTAATCCGAACAAGACGATTTGAGCGCTTTGAAAAGCTTACAAATGTCGCTTATAGTGACGAATCCTTGTTTTTTTCTCTTTTGCGAACACGTGTTCTTTACCGATCGATCATTGGTTCCATACGGTGGAATGAGAATGATTGTTCTGGTTTTTTTATATTTATAGGTAGAGGATGTTGGCAACATGTCTGGCTTGTTTTGGATAGAGAAATTCATTTTCCGCACGAGCTGTTTGAATAGTTTGTAGAATCATTTTTGGAATTTGTTGTTTCGCAGAAAGGTGTTGTTAAGTTGAACTCTGACATTTTGGAATTTTTTTGATTTAAAAATGGGAAAAAAGGGATCTCTAAAGAGGGAATGATCAATAGTTTCATGTTTGTTTAACCATTTCATTTATATATTTATTTTTTAATCAAGACAGGTTTTCAATACGGAATGAAATTTATTTTATTAGCAAATATTTATCTTAAATGCATTAGTCACATCAACTCTGTTTACATAGAAACATACAACAAACTCTTTAACTCAATATAAGGTTATTTCACAATTTTAATTTAATTCATTTTGATGTTTTTACATTTTAACTGTGTTCCATTCTTGATAAATTAAAAAAAACTCACCTTTTGTTCTCATTCAATTGTTGAAAAACAATCAAAACATAAATTGTATCTGGATAGATAATAGCTATTTTTCATAATCATTTCAGGTAGTGACATAAAAAATATAATTGTTTGGTTTGAAATAAGATAACTACATAGCATTTAATTTTACTAAGATTGCATGCTTAAAAGTTTCTTTATACTATTTATAATATTTTGACATGTAGAACAAAACTTTGAGTATTTACTATTGAATTAAATTTTTTTAAACTTGAAGAATTCACCAAAGGTTATCAATTATCATCTTTATAAAAATGCATCTGTTAAACAATACACAACATTATGCACCATTAAAAATATTTCTTTTTGCAAAGATTTAATGAAACTAGAAAAGTATAATGGCCTATACAATAAGAGTAAAGTATTTTAATCAACCTATTTGCCCTTAAAATAATTACACATTTTATTTGTTATACCTGAATTATTTATCTTTTCAACTATTCCTTTAAAGCTTCAGCATGATTTGTTTTAAAAAACGGAATTGAATAAATTATACTTGGATTATTAAGGTGGATCTTAAGGGTATCTAGGATTAGGTATATATTAAGGGTCTAGGTATTAGGAAAGCATAAAATTTGTCAACAGGAACTCTACAAGCTTTAGTTTGTTTTAAACAAGGTACTTCCCTGACCTAAGGGGGTGACACAATGTGTGTGTTACAGCTTCTCTATTAGGCAAATAAGAACTCAAGTACTATTTGTTGAAATTTCCTGCAATTCTGGCAAAAACCCTACTTTTTCTCAACACTCTATCTCAGGATAAGCTATAAGATAAAATACTGACCCTGAACATTCTATATAATTGAAAAAAAAAACTTTCATCAACTGGTCATTAACTTGTGAATGATAAAATTACTAGTGAAGGGTATCAAGGTAAAAATATTCTAAAAGGGAAAAACCTTTGATTTTACAAGATTATTTTTTAAAATCCTAGACGTGTAAAGATTTGTTTTTTCCCATTCACTTAACACTTGTTGATGCATTTTCCTCTCCCAAAGAATAAATGACCCACAATTCTCTCCTCACATATCCCATTTCTGTATCTATTCCGCTAGCGAAAGATCAAAAACGCTGCATTCAACCAAACGAAAACTGCGTTTCTATAAATCCACTCTAAATACCTTTGTCTCTTTCAAAACTCGCCTTTTCAATCTGGCAACGACAACAACAGAAAAAGAATCATCGTCCACATTTCGATACCTTCGTTTAGCGGAATTCTCTACCGGAATTGCTGAGCTGGAGTGAGAGCGAAAAACCTGGGAAGAGCTCCTGATTCATTTTTCCTCCACGGAAAAAATAACGGGGTATGTGAATTTTGATGCCCCTAAATTGCGTCGCAAGAGAATCTGGATTGAATTGGCGGAAAAAAATAGGTTTTTGCTACGGTCGCTGTTTTTCTGGGTTTTGTTTCAGGGCCTTTTGCCTTTTCCTCGAGTGTTTATTTCGCAATATTTCGAAGCAGTTTCGCAGCAAAAACAGTGGAATATGTCTGGTTTTAGACCGTCGCTTTAGCTTCGAGTTGAGATTTTCCTTACAAAAGGAGCTGAAAGGATGTCTGAAGCCAAGGAATCTGTTTAAGAGCAAGTGTAGAACTTTGGTAGATTAAAAAATGCAGACAAGAATTATATTAGTTTTAGTAGTTTTACTAGATGCTTCTAGTGAATATTTTAGTATTTACCTTTTAGTAGCGATGATTAATAGAAAAGTATTGGAACAATAAAAAAAGTTGGTTTGTTAGCCAATTTTTCTACAGTACACTGAAGATAAACCAGAGGCCCATGTGCAAATGAAGTCTTAAAATGGTAAAATATTTATGTTTTGAACCTTCTCATAAAAAAAATTGTGCAAAATAGGATTAAGGATAGTAATTTTACTTCAGCAACAGATAACATCATATGCCCAACAAAATACGTAAATTATTTTGTGGTAAGTCCTAAAATGTTTCATTGAAAATGATTTTCTTATCTGTAACTGTTAGCAAAGAAATTTAAGCAGGGTAATTTTCCTAAATTAATTTATTACGATCACAGCATCCAAGACATGATTATAACGTCGATAAAATAATGACGACTTATAAAAATGAGACCCTTCAAGGAACTAGTCTCTAAAGTAGAGTTGAGTTAGTCTCTAAAGTGGTAGTGCTTGTATGATTCACTAACGTTAACTTTTATAAAAAATGACGAAAATAAGCATGAGATGAGAGCTGAAACATCAAATTCATTACAAAAATCTTTGGCCAGACAAAAAAATCAATTTATTAGCAACTTTCAAAGATTTTTAGGGACCGTAAAATATTATGTAAACATCTAAGGTGGAGGGGTAGCCATTTGCTTATTGTTTGCTGTCAAGGGGGAGAGTATATTAACGGTTACGTAAGACAGAAAAACGTTTCATTTTCGAAAATCTCCAGTAACGTGAAAAAAATTACCAATGAAAATAAGTTTCTGATAAAAAAACCATCAGGATAAAATAGGTCAATTGTTCAAAACGAAAAATTCCTTATAAAGATGGTTTTGTACAATAAAAACATAATTTGGAGGGAAGTCAAAGTTTGATAACATAATTAACAAAAAGAGGACTTTTATGATTCGCTTATTTTTGCAAACGAGGGGAGAAATTTAAAAATGATCCAAAACATGCTGATGTAATACTTGAACGGACCTTCGTGAAACCCAAACCTCACCGACAAAGCAAACCTCCGCCATCAGGGCTTAATTCCTCCACTGATCAAGCTCAGCCTCCATCGCTCAAACACAACCAGGCGTAAGACAAGACAAATGTCTTTCAGGTCACAGATCCATAAGACTGTACGGGAAGGAAAACATCTTTGCAGCGTTTTATCCTTTTGACAGCAGCAGCGTCTAATATGATAATAGATGGTTTCTTCAGATTTCGATTCATCGGCCGTATTATTCACGGATTAGCTCTAGTAGAGGGAAGCCTAGTTCTGATGAGAATGAGGCAATCTTTATAGGGAGCATATAGTTATAGAAGGGGTACCTTAAAAATGTACTTCAGAAAGCATGGGAACTTTTTTGTAAGTTTTAAATTAAAAAACATTGACGAATATATGATTAATGAGTTGAATCATTTGAGTTACTCGACATGAATAGGTGTCACATCAGTTGTGATAAAATATTATAGAAATAATTACTAATTCAGTCATAAGGAGTCATATTTAATGCATGTCAATGAAAATTTAATGAGTGGATATTAAACTGTTGTAAAAAACCCAATTACTCCTTTAAACTAATTTAATATCTTTAAGATTATAAAAAGTTTGAATGATAAATCCATATTTTCATTACATTTTAAAGTGAACAATAATGTGTTAAATCATTCACAGAACTTGTTATTTTCTTGTATTATAAGTATTTTTATGTTTTGTTTTACAAGGCGAGATTTTACTGTTAAAAAAATTTTTCACGAAAGCTCTGGATTACATACGACAATACATGATAAAACATGATATTAAGATTGCAAGAGTCAAAAAGAAAATATAAATTCCTAAAAATTTGTACGTTCTTAATAGTTGTCCATTTTTAGAGTACAGTCATTTTCTTTATTAAAATTTTAGAGAATAAATACAAGAGAAAAAACTTATTTTTATCAATAATTTTTCGAGCAGTGAAATGATGAAAAAATATTATTCATTTACATTTGCATTAACATAAATGACTGAAGCAAGAGATTCACTCGAAAAATAAATTATCTCTCAAAGAGTATCTAAATGTATATTTAATTATTCAACGGCTAGTACAAATATTTGAATGCAGCCTTTTTGATTGTTTTAGTCTTTTTTTCCGCATCTAATTAAAACCTGAAAACAAATTAGAAAAAAAAGCAACTAACGCTAGATAGTTGGGATAGCAAGGGTAAAAGAAGATCAAGTTTAGAATAAAGTGTATTTTTCTCCTTCGAATATTTTCTGCATCTCTTTCTAATCCAATCATTTTAGCTGAAGTATCATTGAACTTGGAAAGAAAATATTGAATTTAAAGAATAGCTGCTGTCAAATTCCGGTCACGAGAAAAATAATACTTTAAGAATACGTTCTTAATGAATGAGTGAAGATGATACTCAAATCTTATATTAGTAATTGTTTTTATATGTTCTACAGAGCTTATTTTTAGCTTAGTAGAAGAACACAATAAAGGAAAAAATGAGTAAAATCTACTAGTTCTTATTTATAAGATAAAAGTTGCTAAGTTTCAATAAGCAATCTTGAATTCAAGAATCAAGACGTTGTGATTGGAAAAAATATTAACGGAATTAAGTTTCGCGGAAGCCCCGGATCATAAACACCACATCGGATATCAATATATAAAATAGAAATAAATGTTGTTATAAAATGTTATTTTTTAAGGGAAGTCTGAATCAGAGTTCTCGAAAAGTTCGTGGAAATCGTCATCAGTCATTGATATACCAGGACCGATCGTCATCATCATTTTCAGTGATTTCCGTACTAGAATTTTCTTTTTCGAAGATGGTAAATTTTAACTCTGCTTATACGAGGGTTATGATTTTTAAGTCAAATTTTTGAATAAAAAGCGTATCCTCGGCTTACACGTGGATGGGATTATAATATGCTGTAATATATATGTTACGGGCAGTGGAATAAATCGGGCATCATTAATAATGCCCGAAGTGGAGGAGGGCAATGTGATAAATTCAATGGCATTTACCAATGAAATTTATCACTTTACCCGCCTCCACTCTGAACATTATTAATAATGCCCAATTAATCACTTTGCTCGTAACATATACAGGGTGTTTCAAAAAACCTGTAACGATAGGCTATTTCCTAAAATATTTCCCTTAGACCCATACTTCCAGTGGCGAATTTTCTTTAAATGAAGTGAAGAATTATATGAGATCAGTTTCAACTCCATGTGGGGTCTATTTTAGAAGATGCAGAAAATAAATTTTTATACGGCCCCTGTAGACTGAAACTTCCAATGGAAAAAATTTTCTCCATTCACTTCTCAATCAGATAGAAAAAATTCTGTCTCGATATCTTCAAAATTCACTGAGATATCCGGGTTTATATTTTTAAGGGACCGTCCGCAAGTTAAAAAGCGCGTCATTTTATTAAACAATAAAGCAGTGTTTGGCTAAATCGAAACTTAGTAGGGTGGGTTGGGGTAAAGTGGGTCTTGGGGTAAAATGGGTCAGTTTTCATTAACTCGATATAAATAAAATTTAAATTGAATTATTTGCGCTCATTTTTTTGTATTATAATCTTTTATCTGTTGGCATTATTTTCCGACTGTCAAAAATTTAGATTCATGAATTTAATAACTGAAAAAATACTTAATTTGAACGGTAAATGGTGTTGTTGAAAAAACAGGGTTTACCAACTTCCCAAATATCTATATATTGTAGTAAATTACAGCAGACTTTAGTAATATTTTTCCATAAAAGAAAGTCTGAGAGACATTTCAAGCCAATCAGATTAGAAAAATATAAAATATTTTATCTTTTATAACAATATTTTGTACTTGGGGTAAAATGGGTCATAGTTCGGAGGCCTCTGTATTAAGTAAAAGCAATGTTTTTAACTTATTTCCTTCAAATATACATTGAACTGTCAGACAAATTTATTTTTTTCTCCAAATGAAGTATTTTAATTGCTATATTTGAACAATGTCCATTAACTTCGGACTTTTACAATTTCATTAAAGTACAACTTAATACAAGTTTTTTCAGATAAAAACGGCTTAGCCGATTACCTTTTTTTCTTATTTTCATGTCAATTTAGTAAAAAATATATTTTTGACATCTTTTTGCAATGAGACCCATTTTACCCCACGTTGAGGTAAAATTGTTCATTATTTTGATGCTAAGTTTAACCAACTTATAATTAAAAAATATTTGATAAAATTAGATGAAATTGTTCTGAAGGATTGTAATGTCAAATTCCAATTCAAAGAAATCCTTTAAAAGTAATAGTTTTGATGAAATAAAACTTAGAATGTGAAAATACCTTAAAAGTGACCCATTTTACCCCAACCCACCCTATTGATTCCTGAGTATCAAGTGTTTCTGGGAGTCACACACTCGTGTTACGATTATTTTTTACGTAGCTAATAGGTATGAAGGAGTACCTGATTTCGGGGCTCCAAGAAATATTTTTTATTATCTTTTCGATAACTCAAGGTAATTTATAAATAAGTATTGATTTAGGTATAAGTATTGATTGGTAGGAGGGTAACTTTTAAACCAAAGACGTCACAAATCTAAACGCAAAATGAGAGCTGATGGGCCCCCTCTGGGCATCGCTGATATGAGTAGCAATGACAGGTATCTGGATTAGCGTAGTTGAGCGAGCTAACACCAAGGCTGATTGGAAGAGTTTTTCATGTAGTCCTTGTCACCTCAAAAAATCAAAGTTTTACGGCAGTTTGGTTTCTAAAATGTTCAACTGTAGTTTGTGGATGACCCCTATTTTGCAGTAAAAGTATGACACTCATAGGTATGATAAAGTGGTGTAAGTCACGAATTTTAGCTTTTAATATCTTGGTGAATTTTGACGATATCGAGATGAAAATTTTTGTGTCTGATTATGAAATGAATGGAAACAATTTTTCTCATGGGGGTTTCAATCTACAGGGGCCGTATAAAATTTTTTTTCTGCATCTCCTAAAATAGACCCCCCATGGAGTTGAAACTGGTGTCATATAATTCTTCACCTCATTTGAAGAAAATCTTCCATTGGAAGTATGGGTCTAGGGGAAATATTTTAGGAAATAGCCAATCGTTACAGGTTTTTTGAAACACCCTGTATACTGTATTTACTTGAGCCTTTTTTAAAAGGAGTTTTATAATTCATAATAATTTTCATAAATAGTCCCTTTACAAAGGCCTAGGTCTAAACAACCCAAAAAAATAACACTCTCTTACTAACTAGTTAAAATCTCTAAGAAAGAGATTTTCACATTATTACATTAACACCTTTATGTGGCATTATTATAAAAACCTTTTCACATCTCTTCTCTCTCATCACATCTTTCTTCTGTGACAATGATATAATGAAAATTTATTTCACTGAAAATATCTCTCATACATGTAACCCATAAAACACAAAAAAGTGCTGCATTCAGACTAACTCAAATCGCCATTTAATTCCTCAGACACCACACATTTCAAAACGCTATATAAATACAAGACTAACCCCCCATTTCCATTCTAATTATTTTACGACCACAACCGAGGGTGGTGCGTAATAGCGTCCGGAAAAGACTACACATTTTCCTAATCATCTTAACGAATAAAGGTCCAAATTGCAGCCCATAGAGGAATAGTTAGCGTTCTGTTAGTTCATCCGGTCGCCATTTTCGAATAACCTCCGAGATAGAATACGGTTAAGGTTAATGTCTTGAGAGCGGAAGATAATTTCTGGGTTTTTCTAATTACGCTAATGGTTCCGTCTTTGGCTTTGGAGAGAAGAAGCTCTGGGATTCGTGTGGTTCTCATAATGGGACTAAACTTGGGTGATGATTTCTTAGGAGTCAAGTGGAGAGCTTCGTGATGAGGGCATCATATTCGTTGTCAACAGAGCTAGGTTTTATTCTGCAAACAAAATAACATAGTACACTGTAAAAAATCATATTTTTACGCATTTATTTCCGTGATTTTTTCACGGAATAATTTCACTAACTAGAAAACAGAATGTTACAGCAAAATTTTTCACGAAAACATCCAGTGTAAACTTTTCCTCTATTGAGACTTGAAACAAAAATAGAAAGATAACTGAAAGAAAAAATGTTTCAAACTCGTTTAAATGTGATTCAAACTAAAACGCATAGCTTAAAATCAACATACCTTTCTTCTAGCGTGCACGTCCGCCAAGATAGAAAAAAAACCTATTTTATAATGAAGATATTTTTTTGGAAATTCATATTCAGTATAAACAGTCTCATTCACATAATTTTGAAGCCTTAAAAGTAATATTATATGCTCTAACATCACTTTTAATGCATTTACATGACTAAGTTTTCATATACAGGGTGTTTCAGGTAAGTGTTTTATAACTTCTAGGGGAAGTAGGACACACCTCAGAATCACCTAGGAACAGGGGGTCGGGAATGCACCCCTAGCGACCAAGGGGTTTTATAAGCCGAGTTGGGAGGTTGTATAATCCCAAGAGGAAGTTACGACGTTACCTTTTATGATTGGATTAAAACCAGCAAACTCGTTCGATTCCGGCATTTGTTACATAAAAACCTGAATTGATGGTTTTATTTCTATAATATCTTAAAAGGTTACGTGTCAATTTTCCAAAGGGAATTTTACAACTTCCTATGCCCGCTTATAAAAACACTAGTTCCTTAGGGGTGCATTTCCGACCCCCCATTCCTATGTGATTCTGATTCGTCTAGGTGTGTCCTACCCCTCCTAGAAGTTATGAAACACTTATCTGAAAGGCACTGTATATTTGGACGGCTTTTTCTCAACTAAACTCTACTCTAACTTCCACGGCTAGGCGTTCCATTGGTTCCATCACTAAGCGCCCAGACTGCTACGTCATCACGAGACCTACAGCGCATGCGCCACTGGCCGTTTTAGCCGTCCAAATATACACTTCGTATCTGAAACACCCCGTATAAAATGCTGTAAAAACAGTTGTTAAATAATCTGGCTTAGTGGTCAAGATACGTAGAAAGTGTAGTTACTGCTTATCAGAACCATATATTGATTATTGAAATTGATTTTTTACAAGAGATAAAATAATTATGTAAGGGTTTAAATGTATGAGGAAAATACCAGTTTTATGTTACTCAGCTAGATTTTTTTTCCTCTCATGATAATTTTAACTCCCTAGTTACCGTTTTTGATTAAAAAATTATGAATTATTAGCTAAATAATTTTATTATATAAGTACCATTATATCGCTGGGTATTTGTAGGTGTAAAAACGATTTTTCTGTTTTAGTATTATTTAAAGCTCGTTTTGGAACTTTTCTCCTCTTGACAATGAGCAGATTTTCTTAATTTTGCATTTAACTGAATCGCATTTCATAATGTTAGCATTTGAAAGCTCAGTTTTGGAACAAACTAATATTCCACACCCATAGAATATTTGAATTTATTATCTTCAAAAAGCAAATAATAACTGGCAGCTGACGTAATTTATGAAAATTACTTACGAACCCCACAGGGATCATAGGGCCCTCAGGGAAGCCCACAGGGACAATTTAGGAACCACATTACATAACATTTAAAAACTTTCAGAAAGTTTTTATTCCACTTTTGTCTTTTAATACTGCCTCAATAAAAATAATTTGGGAAATTAAGGTAGAAATAAGAGTTAACGAACCAATATTTCCCCACAGCATACTTCATTAACTGAAAGTTTAATTCAAAAACTTATCATCAAAATTAATAATTCTAGTTAAAGTAAAGCCATATTAAATGCAACGATGCGTGAACTTAGCTCAGAAGAGTAAGATAGATTACACAGGTAAAATTCAATTAAGGGTAAACTATACTGTAGCATTTGAAGTTAACTGCTTGTTATCTATCCGTCAGTTCGAAGTAAACTAGTACAATTATTTCCGTTAAATGTCTGGAAAAGTAAAACAAAGGAGAAAAAATTGTTTCTCTGCGCTTTAGGGCTATTTCTTACAAGCCTTGGTATTTCTTACAAGCCTGCATTTAATGCAGTGGTTCGTGATACTTTAAAAATTAGGGAAACTAAAGGAACTGGATTAACAGCCTTTCAGAATACTTTACGTTTACGTTCATAGCGTTAAATGTAATTAAACCTTAAGATTGCAGTAAAGGATTGGAGAAAAGGTAAGTTTAAAGTAACTTATATTTCTTATTTAATAAATATTGTGTGTAGCTTTTAAGAAAGTGTGGTAAAGTTTATTTTTTTATTTTTTGAAACTGAAATAATAAATTTTATGAAAGTGTCATTCCAATATTTTATAAAGTAGCATAAATTTATAATTCTACTATGGGTTTGAAGAATTGCTATTTGTTCATACAACTATAGTCCAGTCTTTCTTTGCATACTTTCATTCAAAACAGTGCAAAGAAAAATATAAAAACAAAACACTTATTAAAAATTAGGGGAGTTTTTTTATCAAGAACAATTATCCATAAGTAGCTGTTCAAAATAAACCCATGTTATACACTACTAATTAAGGAGATAATATTTTTTGCGAGTTTGGGGGATATACAAAAAAGTGCAAATTTATTGTGAATCTTATAAAGACTCGGGAATTTTTATAGGGATGAAAGCATACAATATTCGGTACTTTCGTAAAAGAGACAGATCACAGAATGCATTACTGTATCACAGTGTTCAGTAAAAATCTAACATTTTTAGTGACATTCTTTTGAATGCTTATATTGAGGCTGCAGTAGTGGAAAAAATTGAAGTTAAAAACCATTGTTGTTGTCCCCATATAGTCTCTAACAAAACCCAGAAGCATAAGAACTTAAAGATAAACTTGGAAAATCGCCAAAATCTTGATAAACCTAATGACATTTCTGATAACAATCGTGACTTATATAAAAATAGATCTTTGGATCTTCTCGGAAGAGAAAGTTTTCTTCCAGAGATAGCGCAACTTTTTTAGTTCTAATTTTAAGTATATGATCAACGTGATTGTAATAAAACCAACTAAAACAACTATTACTACGATTATTCGAAATCTATTAGTCATTTCACCCTTTTTTCCATGTAATAAGTGTTGAGAATGGCACATCCTTTGAAAAGCCATGTTGGAGTACTTGGTTAAGGCGATATAGTACCCAAATATATTTTTTTTTAGTTTTTAATATTATAATTTTGATTTTAATTGCATATTTAGTGGGCTAATATGGTATACCCATTCCCCTAAAAAAAAGTTGGATTTTAATAATCAGAATTTAAAAAATTTAAATTTTTCAAAATTTTTGACCATTTTTTAAATCCCTAAGGCTTTTTTAATTATGCATATTTTTAATTTTTTTTTCATTTATTGGTTCATTATATTATACTTCATAAAAATGTGCATGGGTTTCTTTCTATCAATATTACTTTATTTTCTAGAATTTTTTGTAGTAAGAACCCCCCAAAAAACCGGAAAAATTCATAATTTTTGACTTTAATATTTTTTTTAAAAAAATCTTACCTTATTAGAGCTAAACCCATGCACAGTTCTATAATACATATATTTCAGAATATATATAAAAATTTTCAGACTTATATTTAATGTACATAAAAAGCCTTAGGCTTTCAAAATATTGTAAATACACAAAAATTCAACGTGGAGAAAATCCAACTTAAAATTTTGTTTCTTCATAGAAAACCCTCATAATCGCATCAGAAAAATGTAAATAACTTCATCAATTATTAAGATAGAGCTCTGAAATTTTGAAGACACATTCAGAAAGATCCATGGTATGGATTAAGCTAATAAAATGTTTTTTGATATTTTGATGATTTTTTGGGTACTATATCGCCTTAAGCAGACAACCCTTTAAATGTCACTCCCATTATGATTCGAAAAGGAATATTAATTGCCTCTTTCCAGTGCATGCGCCGTATTAATTATACATTTAGGGTACTAATTACATACAACACTTAAATAACTAATTGCATTCACTAGTCATTAATTAGCAAAGTTAAAGGATTTAACTGCTTTTGAGAAATCAGTAGCACTGGTAATTATTTTGAAGATGAAGTTAGATATGCAAATTTTCGCAGGAAAAAACATGAAGGAAAGCTAGTAATTATAAGAGACATTCTAAAGTATCATCGAACTTTCTTTTCGGCTATTCATAAAATCATGTTGTTTATTTTATTTTGTGGTAATGTAATAAAATATCTTTTGTTAAGGCTTCATAGGATAAATCTGTAATGTATAATAGAAATATACTTATGGCCGAAAAATTATGAAGTCTTATTAAACCATTTCTTCAACACTACATTCTTAAATTTTAAGTAAACTTATCATAAATGGTAAAGTCTAGCATAATTATTATAATTTTATGAAAATGCATGCTTTAAATTTAAAACGTAATAGAAGAGTGTAGATAATATCTCTAACATTGAGAAATGGGAATTAAGTAACTACATTTATTTCTTGAGAATCTTTAATTAATCAATTCTGAAATCTTATGTGAATGACTTAAATAATTATGTTTACAGGGTTTTTTTAATATTAAACATACAGGTTACGAAAGATGTTTGTTTAGGATTATTTTTCTTTTCCATATTTAAAAATATACCTACTGTTCATAATTTAAGTTATAAAAGTTCGATATTTTACCCTTAAAACTTATAATAATTTCTTCCCCTTTCTGGGAAAAGTACCTCATTAATACAAGTACAGAGGATAACTAAAATTTGCAAATTACTACTTATTTAAACAACACAAGCCCAAACATTGAAAACATTTGCTTATAGGAAGTTTAATGGAATATTCCAGAAACTTAACTCTCCCAAAATCACTACGCTTAATGTTACAATATTCAGAGGAAACTTGTTTTCCTTGTCCTTTATAGCTACCACCGAGTAGAACTCTCTAGAAGGAGCTTGTTAAATTTGTTCTTGGTATTTTAAGTGCGAAGGAAGAGAACACGAATGTGGAGAGAATGTTAGACATGTTGTAAGGTTCTCCTTTACAGGTAAGGTTCTTAAGTAGAGAAATTTCGGCTTCTACAGATATTCAAGTAGGTGAGCTTAATATTGTTAGCTTGATTAATGAGACGTAAGGTAAAATATTCATGAAAACTTCCGTGGTGAATTTGGTATCTTATTGAAGAGTTTCCTATTCCGTTGTTGTTGTTGTTGTTAAGTTTTGAAGGATTCTTGTAAAGTGTATGTGGTGGATTAGAAGTGTATTAAACTGTAACATTTGTTTTCTTCGTCAAAATTTAGAGTAATTTTTGTTTGTATTTTAGTTTCTGAATATTTACACCAAATACTGGTTTATGTGCGCCTTTATACTTCTGTTATTATATTTTATTTCAATCTTGTCTGTTTACTACAAAAACATAAAAATAAGATTAAAAATACGATGTATATGTATATATTTTCAGTTTTTTTTAAATTTTGTGTTCAAAATTCAGTTTGAAAGAACTAGGTTACAGTTAAAAAAAGTTAATCCAGTTAAAAATAAGTATAAAAATATTGTTAAACATGTTTAATACTTATTTCCCTGATTTGACATTTTAAAAGTTGAATATTCAACTTTACATCTTCTTCTTGGGCATATCAGCAAAATTACGCACCCAGAAACGCAATTTAAATTCCATAAAGTAGAACAAGGGGATCCGATCATTTGCCTGACATTTAGATGCCTGCGACTTCCCGTCGAAGTTTGTATAGGCTATAAGCTGATGATGTTGGGCAAATAATGTACCTGTTGGGCAACTGATTGTCGGGACTTTGAACCAGACCCAGTACACGAATCATAAAAGTATGGGAAAATGATACTTATATGATGGGAATCAACTATTCTCCGTAGTAAGCACTGAGTTAAGGTTTCACAGCTCCCAAATTTCAAAGAGTTTTAAAAACATGCTTGAGGATAAGTTACAAATATTATAAAATAGAAGACATCTTTTTACAGGAAGGGTATAGGAGTATGTATTTGTATAGTGGGTATCTAATCCAAAAAAAAGGCCATTGGTTAAATCCTCGAAATGAGCTAGGTTGACTTAGCGCATTATGAACAAAAATGTGGTATAAAATTTTACAGCTTGAAAAAATAGTAAAATATTTTATTTTTACAAAAATATCGCACCCTTGCTACAAAAGTGCCACAAGTCAAAAATTGTAATTTTTGAGTTACGACCGCCATTAGGCGTAGATTCACGTCTCTACCAATATTCAAAAGAGCCAGAAGTTGCATTGAAAAATAAGCCGCCAGATGGCAGTTATGGCGTTTTGTTGTTATCAAGATGGCTATGATTCCTTCCACTGAAATGCCACATCTTGAGTTGTCGTCCAGCCGTTGTTGTCTTCCTTGATGTCGACGTGCGTGTCGTTTGTCTTCTAAACTGTGATCTTCTAAACTAGTATTGACAACTTCAAAAATACTAAAATGTGCCTAGTCAGCCCGGGAACAGTTTTTTACAATTCCTGGAAAACATAGTTTTTTGAGTTGTGGCACTTTTGTAGCAAGGGTGCGATATGTCAATTTAAAAATATTTTTTATGTACTACTTTAAATGATTATCTGATGTATTTAAAAGTATCCTGATGAAGCTTTTGAATATACTGAATGTTTAGAGTGGCCTTTTAGACCCCACGTGCGTTCCCGTGTAATAGAAAGGAGCGTGCGTCCTCCCGGGTTAACCGAGCAATTAAAACATTAAATTCATCCAAACACAATATCAGTTATAGCGACTTCATAAAGACACAACATAACTTAATATACTGATCCCATGAAAATCCAAGATTGTTTTCTTGGTATGGGGAATCGATACCCTTTCTTAATCCCCCTCCATAAAAGGGGATGGACAAATGACGCAAGCGGCAAAAATGTTTTGGACGTCGCCATTCATCAATGGGCTCCCGATGAATTAGTGGTAACGCCGAACAATAAATATAGGAAATCGGTAAACCCTGCTTCTCTTGAGGGATTAGTTTCTTCGGTTTCTGGGATATTATTATGAAGAGGTTTTTTAAGATTTAAAGAATCATTGATTGTTAGTATATCTTAGGCAGAGAACATGGTCAACTAAATATATTTTATAAATAGGAATCAAAACTAAAATATCTGACCAGGGTAAGTGAAAATGATGCTGAATTCCAGGGTAAAATACAAATATCAAAGTCCTAAATATGAAAATAAATAAATTTATTGAGTATATAAAAAGCAATGAGAATTGGAAAAATAGAAAAATGGAAGAAATTGGTTATTGATTTGTTAATACACTCCTGATGAAGTTGCCAAATAGTGATTTTTTTTATTTTTCTTTGTATGCCTCACATTCGCTTTGTGCTAATAATTTAAGTAATACAAGTTTAATATTTGCAGTTCAACATTTTTTTCTGCAAGTACCGTTTTAATTCGAGTATGGGGACCACACAAATTTGCACATTACTCCTTGCTTGAACTACGAATCCCAAACTTTGAAAACACTTATTTTCTTTACATATTCATATTTAAGATCAAACAGAACATTTGGGAAGTAATGCAATGGTCCATTAAACCATTTGAGTTAAATTAAAACCAAGGAATATACTGTTTTCTAATTTTAGATGGATTTCAATTAGCTTAAAAAGACAATTTCATGCATATCTATTATATGCAGAGGTATTTAAAGGTAGACTCATTCAATTCAGACCTAAGTTTTTCATTGTTCCTTCCAACATATTTTAACTAACTGAAAAAGGTTTATTATAAAATATTTTAATGAAATCTTTACAGAGAATTCAAGAACTACAAACCAGATATTAATCATTAAAACTTCACGTGTGTTTAAGAACACTATTTATTACAGGATTTTCGACAATGAAATGTGCTTTTAAAAAATATACACACGGCTTTTATCATAGATTGAAATAATAATCTAAATATTGGTGGGATAAATCTATCTTTAGATACTGAAATGCTAAAATACTGTTTATTCAATTTCAATTCTTGTTGTGAGGAAATGCGATCAATTCTTAGTAAATACTTGTCTTTATAATAATGCAGTTTTAAGGGTGAAAAGATTTAGAGAGTTCCAGCTTAAATTTTTTTCATTATCTCACCAATGCTTATTACTTTTATAGGACGTTAAATAAATCAAAGAATGATCTAAAACATATTCTTTAAAGAAATGCATATAAAATAAAATAATTCATTCGAACAGGCTTAAATAAACATCTGTATTTAATGTATTATTCAGATTTTTACTTATTGAATATGTTTACGGAGATTTAAACTCAGTTAATTTTACGCATCAGGTAAAAATACTTTTAAGCAATAGATAAAATTTTCCCCACTCTTTTTTACCATTCAATATATGATAGATATAAACACATTATTAAATAATCTCAATTAATTTAGTATTTTAACGAAATGCCCATTGTTAATTTTTCACATTTTTATTCGCAATATTCGTAGTAGACATAAAAACATGTAACATAATTGTAGCCGAGCGAGCTATCGGCTACAATTAGACGGATGCTCGTAACAAGAAGTAAGAAGTATAAAAACATTAATCTTAAAAAACAGTATTTTTTTATGTTTCAATGATTCCATTAAAAGCTTTTAGTTGATTGCTTACCCACAGAAAAGTAGTGTTTTTGTGTGAATTATTACCTGACCCTCTGTCAGACAAATGCGATAAAAAGGTTTGAAATTAAGAGCGGAATTTCCCTGGTTCTGGATTGCCTAAAAGCGTTTAATAAAATTATTTTTCCCACCAGTCAAGCTATTATAACTCCGAAATATACTTTTGGATCGTATAACCTTCGGATCAGTATCGCCCCGTGGCTCGCATATGACAAAAACTGTTTTACTTCCTAATATGACAAGCGAAAAAAAAATAGGTATTATTTAAATTTAGTTAAATGCTGAAAAAAGTTCAACACACAGAGTGATTGTGAAAGTTGATTTCAGGCTTCTAAATTTATAATATATAATTTCAGACTTAATAAAATTGAATTTATCTAACAAAATACATCCGATTGAATATAACTTAGCCAAAACCCCAAAACTGACTAAATTAAGTAGTTTTAATATCCAAACCAGCACAAACATTCTGGATTCGTCCATTTTTTTGTCTTGCATAGCCAAATTACGTTTACTTCTACTTGCAGTTATGTAATCTGACATATTTGGTATAAGCTGTGCTATACTTGGGCTATTTAAAAAATTTTTTTGTCTGAAGTGCGGAGACTTCTGGTTGGGGACGGGAGGGCTTAATGAGTTTATTGTTTTACCTTTTGCCAACGAAAATTCTGTTACTGTCTGTCTATCACAAGAAGAGCTCTGGCTGTGGCTAGTTCACATTAGAAAGCCTGTATACGAGAGAGAGGCGACAACTCAGTATAGCGTGCGCAGATCGGTAAACAGGTTTTCTGTTCGCCACAGGTTTTTCTCCATGGGATTAGCGTGGGGCGGCATGATACAGTTTGGACAGAATTGGATGCTCAGAGACGCTTTTAAGCGAGTTGTCACCTCTCTCGTATACAGGCTCTCTAGTTCACATGTGCGGTGGTATGGTGTCAAATGATAAATCGTAAATTTCGAGATAACGATCATGATTACCGATCATGAAAAATCATAAATTTGTATTTTTAGGACTTAAGTAAATGACTAAAAATGTTCTTAGATCATAAAAACTAAAATTAAAAAAAATCCTTATGATGACCGCTTATGTGAACTAGTGACGGCCAGAGCTCTTCTTGTGATAGACAGACAGTAGTGTCTGTCTTACATGACAAAATGGAGAAATCCTTGAGATCGAGCAAACCGGAGCAAATCCAATCTAATCCAAAGACTTCTGGTTGGAACGCTAGCAGCCTGCGCGCACTGAGCTATAAAACAAACTGGAGTGACTAGTGAGCGTGCTGAAACCGCATCACACCACGGAAAAGATTTCCATCTTCTTTTAATTTTCCCCATCTGTTAGCCCAGTTGTATTCACAGAATGAAACGACCATTCTAAATTTTGCTCATAATATTTTAAAAAACAGGCATGGGCGGATTAAAATATGGTCATGCGGGGATTGCCCCGATTGCTTTTAGCCCCGAATGCCCCGATTGCTTTTAGCCCCGAATGCCCCGATTGCTGCGAGCAATCGGGGCAATTTAACCTTCCACGCCGGCACGTTTGGTCGCTTGTTATAGTATCGGAGGTTGTCACTCCAGTTTGTTTTATAGCTCAGTGCCTGCGCGCTGTACTGTCGCGTTGTCGGTTCGATTTCGGCCTTACCATGGGTGCATTTTCTCTCCCTATGTGTTAGTAAATATTTTGTTTGTGTCCGAAGGTTTATAATGTAGTTTATAAGCGGATCCTTGAGATCAAGCACACAGACCTGAAAATTTATGTCTCCAAAAAAACTGGTTGGAGTATCAAATTTGGTGTTATCGTTGGAATTGAACTTATATCCTGATCCATTTGACCCTCTTTATTTGCATTATTCAAAACTTTTAAAAATTTTGCTTAGAAATTGCAAACTTCACTCAATTAAAACAGCGAAAATACAGTTCGTACTAAAGGGACTCCGATCCTCTTTACAGATTAATTTTCTGCAACACATCATGGAATAATTTCCAATCAACCAAGCAATAAGTATTAGAAATCATGGAAACTGACACCTTTTAATTTGTTTTTATAAATTTGGGTGGCATCTTATTAGTATGTTCCGTGTGAGGAAGATGTGATGTATTGAATAGTGAGAATTGCAACTTGGGGTGGTTGGCTTAGTATAATGCCTCAAGTATTTCAAGGTAATCTGTAATCATGTTTGATGGTATTGGTAGCATAGGAAACGAATCTAACTATTCATAGGCATAACAATTCATAATTAGTGTGAAATTATCTATGATATTTAAACTAATTAGGATCCTTTTTACATTGTGATATCAACTTGTTACGGTAGCCTAAGCATTCAATAACGATTAGAAATTGCTTAAAAGTGATTTAGAAAATATCTATGATTTATGATTATCATATATGATTTTTTATATAAGATTATCAAGAATTATGGTGTTTTATGATGCATTTTCATACAAAATTAGCTTGGTAGCTGCTTTAGTTTGAATCGTAATCTTTGAAAAAATGGTTCGTGTATGCAACTTTATAAATTTGTTATTTTACGATTAGTTCAAGTCTTTAATATAAAACATATCAATTCAGTACTTTGACTTTCTATTATTCCTTTATAATTTTCCAGTATGATAAATTTTCTTCTTGGTGCTCTTATTATTTCTTTATCTCGAAATAATGCTTGCAAGGATTTTCAGAATTGGTTACGAAAGTTTCCAAATATTAATGGGGGTTATTTAAAATAACCCTATACTTTGGTAGAATTTGGTTGACTCGTAAATAAATCTGATAATAATCATATTTGTGTAAGCTAGTTAGATGTGATTGTTATATGTATGATTATAGTAGTTAAGATTAATTGGTTGATAAAATAATGATTGGGAGTTTGCTATATAAACTTAATTTCTTCAGCCCCAAGTATGAATTTCATGCAATTCAATTGTACTAGACAGCAATTTAAGGGGACATGGTACCTTTATTTGACAAAAATTCGAAATTTTCTTTTCATTCAAACTAATCTATTTGAATTTGTATATCATCCTACAAAATTTAGAAACTTTTTATTGAAAATTATCCAAGTTATGGCTTATTTTATGTTTTATCGTATTCACTTCTCTATGGACATTGGAAACTTCAAGTCAGCTTTTCTCAGAACCCCGTTTTCGTCGTGCTAAGGCTTTAAAATACTAAGGCTTTTTATCTATTGCACCAAATATCTTAACTTTTTCTGGTTACTGTTGGAATTGGGTTTAACAAAAGCTAGTATGGGTTTTTGGATATTCATGGTAGATTTTTTAAAAATATTACTGAATTTTGATTTTCAGCATTTTTAGGGTTTTTTTAGTGATGGAAGAAAAATAATTTTATTTACTTAAAATAGTACAAACCCTTAACCGATACTAGCTTTTATTGTACATAGATTGAGATACTTAAATACAAAATTTTATGAGTGTAAGTCGATTATTGTAGTAGTAGCATTTTAAAAAAACCTCTTAAATTTGAAGTTTTTGTTAAAAAAAACTCATGAATTTTCAATCTTTTAGTATTTTCAACTTGAAATGCATCTAATGTGAGGCAAATACATATATTACCCGCAAAAAGTATCAAATAACAATGAATATAAAGATTTTAGCCAAAAGGTACCATGTCCCCTTAAGTTGAACCTACAACGTCACTAACAAACAAAGTAGTTCCCATCTCGGTGTCTGAATTTCGAGTGAAACAAAGAACGTTAATTTTTAAATATGGTTATTTCGTTAAGCCCTTGTATAAACAATGTCTTTTATCACGATTCGAGTATTGAAATGCCTCCTATCAACCTAACAATTCAACCTTCAATTTGGGATTATTAATTGGTTGCATTTTAGTATCTAGTCATTTAATGATTATTTTTTACGAGGTTAAGTTCATTACTTCTACTATTACTATTCATTACTATTCATTAGTTCATTATTACAATTATTCTAAATGAAGGTTTTACTTCAAATATTTAAGTATTGACTTTTTTATGTTTATTTATACATCAAAACGAAACAAAGTTTACTAAATGTTTATCTGCAGACTGAAGTTTCGATATTATTTATATTTATTTTAAAATGAGAAATATCGTTAAACTTTAGGCACAGCTTCAATAAGAGTCTACCAGTGGCTATGTTTACCCACAGCCAAAATGGTTACACACAACCATATAGTTCTACAGTTAATATCATTTTTATTGGATCCTAAGATATTATTTATTAGATGATTATTTTGGGATTTAATAAGGATGATATTAAAAGTTAAATCTCTATTTTCAGTCATCATTTGAGCTGTGGGTAAACATGGCGGCTTGTATACTCTTATCGAAGCTGTTCCCTTTATTTTTTTCCTATTATCAAATATACAGGGTGTTTCTGATAAGTGTTTCATAATTTCTAGGAGTGGTAGGGTACACCCAGATGGCTCCGAATCACCTAGGAATGGGGGATCAGAAATGCACCCCTAGAAACCTAGTATTTTTTATAAGATGGCATGGGAGGTTGTATAGTATAATAATCTACAGTGAAAATTGACACGTAACCTTTTATGATTGGATTAAAACCAGCAAAATCGTTAGATTTCGACATATGTTACATAAAAATGGGCGGATTTGGTGCATGACGCTCCCCCAACCTTTTGAGAAAATTCCATTTTTATAGGGGAAAATCATGTTTTCAAAGCCCTCAGGGACAGCTTGCACCACCAAGTATTCCTGTATGCACCCCCAGGGTTCACCATCTAAATCAGTCTATGCATAAAAACCAATTTAAGAGCTGACATTTTAGCTCTTTAATTGGTTTTATGGAATGAGTACCAGAATCGATGGTTTTAATTCGATCCTAAAAGGTTATGTGTCAATTTCCGCAAGGAATTAAGCACCTTTCCATGTCCGCTTATAAAAACCTCTGGCTCGTTAGGGGTGCCTTTCCGACCCCGGATTACTGTGTAATTCAGAGTCGTCTAGGTGTGTCCTACTCCCTTATAAGTTATAAAACACTTATCTGACGCACCCTGTATATATATAAATTTATTATAACCCTTCAGTTTTAAAGTACAGGGTGGTTATAGTTAAATTTATAGTCTGAGTTTGAGATATCTATAAAACAAAATCTATTGGATCAAATGCTTTCAAGCATGAACCCATATTTAGAGGATATGAAATTTTATATTTATTGTAAAAACCATAGAGTTAGTACTAATATAGAGACAGCTTAAACATCTGCTCCGCTGTTCTAAGCGTGACCGGTCTCCCGGTTTCGCTCTGCCACTCACACATGACTTTTTGAACCAACTTGGCTACTAAATCCCTCTTTTGGCATTTTCGGTTTTTCGCGTGGCTTCACTCGTAAAGAAACTACGTCAAAAACGCCCGCCAAGCTCATACCACCAAGCGCCAAGCTTTGCCAACTTCCAGTTCCTACCTCGGCCACTAAATCAGCAATTTTCTCCCTTAAATACTTGTTTAAACGAATTGGAAATGACTCGAATCGAATCAGGAGGGTTCATATTATATAGTGTGAAGCTTTTTTTTAAAGAAATTCCCCCCGCAACATTATAAAAATACAGTTCAAAATTGTTTTTTCCGAATCCGCGGAATTTAAAATAATAACAGGTAAAAAACTAATTGAGATAGAGAAATTTTTTCTTTACTGAACGATTCGTCATTGCTTTTTCTCGAGTTTCAAATTGTCGGTATCTTTTTTCATCACTTTTCTGGGAAGAAGAGCAGTTTTTATACCTCAAATTTCACCCGCCTACGGGAGCTCCCATGTTAAAAATTTACTTCCGCCACTCACACAGGTCCGACTCTTTTCGACATACAGGGTTGCCTTACTGAGAAGAGTAAGCTGTCTCTATATTTGTACTAACTCTATAGTAAAAACACTAGTTCAAAAGTTTACAACAAGAATTGCGCTGTATAAAGTTTCATTTACGAAAGAGTAGGTATGATTTCAACATTCGCCCCGAAATTTATCAACACAAAATCTGAGATTGCAAATGTATACATGTTCAATAAATTGTTAATTTGTGAGTTTGAAGTCTTAATTCGCACTAAAGTCAAAAATGACTAAGTTGAAAACAATTTTAAAAGTAATCTTTATGGTTTCAATGATGGACGATTCATTGTTTTATGCGAATTCTTGCACAAATTTACTTATGGCAAGATAGTGTTCATTGGTAATCTGATAATATTTTTGTGATCATTCTCCAAAAACTGTTTAATAATTTAGTTTTTTTTTTCGGATCATAGTCCTAGAAGAAAAAATAATTGTGAAGCTGTGTGAGTTGAAAGAATGCACCAACACAAAATGGTTAACTGGAATGAACAAAAGCCTGGGAGGAATTCTTTTATCAACAGGTAAAGGTAATTGAATTGTAGTAGATTCTTCTAGCACCAACATGATTGATTCATTGCACTATTTATTGATTCACGGGAATTTTTAGTTATTTAAATTTTTTAATCACCGCGAAATAAACGTATATTTAAAAAGTAATCTATTTTTTGTCATACTAATTTTTTTCCTGTTTTAATCTAAAATATATTGCTTTTTATAGACATTTTAACTTTTGGCGATGTGTCCTTCACATTTGATCTAATGAATACATCATAGTAGGGTGGGTCATTTTCCTATGGCGAAAAAATTTTTTACAAATTCTATCGGACACAGCAAGAAAAAGGTGCTAAATGGTCTCAAACTAACACGTGTAAAATATTATTCCAGTATGACTCATTTTGCCTCCGGATTGGCCTCAAATGGAACAAAAATACGTAATTTCTCATATTAAAAAAAATTTGTAAATTAAATTTTTTTGTCGATAATTTGAAGCTTACAAATAAGGTTCTTTAAAAGCAATTTCAATCATATTAGTCACATTTAAGCATTATTGTACAAAAACAAAACTTCCAAAGTGGCAATATAATATATTATATTAACAAAGCAGGTGTGGAATAGGAGGATCTTTTTACCAACAAACAGTGGATTTTCAGTGGTAGATTTTAAATATTGGTAGATCCGATATTCTCCCTCTCTTCTGGTCAGTGTTAAAACGATATTTTTAAATTTTAAAAGTAGAAAATACAAAATTTTTCACAAATTCGGCGCTTTTAAAATTCAGCGGACAGTTATTTCATTGGCTGGTCTTGGGCTCCAAATGGGATCACATAAAATGTGTTGAAACAAGTGTCTAAGTAAGAGATATTTTGTTCATAGGCAATAGCAATAACATGGTGAAATTCGCCTCAGTAATGACTTACCTATTTTTTTTCTATAGCAATAGACAGAAACCCAGGCTCATAAATTATACTTCTTTAGAGGGAAGATTGACTCAAAATAGTTTCTTAGCATTCACTGCGTTAATAAAAATTTAAATATAGCAAAATTAACTGTTTAAAATAAGCACAAGTTAATTTTGAATATTAATGAAGCTGATTTAAAAAGTTTGAGGATAATACTAAGTTTTGAACTGAAACGCTGATCTACCGCTGATCTATCTCTTCTTAAGAAAATGTTTCAAAATTTGTCTCCTGAAATATATTTTTAATTTATTTTTGGACATTAGGGACTCGTATGGGATGGTCTATCCCTAATAAGCCACTGAAATTTCAATGAAAACAACATCCTTTAAATATTATCCAAATGTTCTCCGGGGGTTGAAATCTTATATTCCACAAAAGGCACCCCCCTTCTGATTTATCCATTTTAATTAAATTTAATGTTTTTACCATCCTACACAACCAGGAATAAAGGTTTTGAAATTTTTATGATTCCAGCAAGAAATCTTTGATTGCCAGTTCTTATCTCTGAGATATTTTCAAATTTTTTGAATTACAACTCAAGTATTTCAACTCTGGTTTCATTTTTAATTATATTATAGTCTTTAATGATGATTTTTATACCACTGTGCACATATACATGACAAATTCGTGCAGTTGAGGTAAAAGCCCAATTTTCGTTCGTCCATTTTACATGAAATTACTATATTAATTGAAACTTTGACGTCAATCCGGAGGAAAAAAAGAGTTATTATAATGGAATAATATTTCAAACATGTGAGTTTGAGATCATTTGGTACCTTTTTGTAGTTGGTCCCTGGGAAAATGTAAAAAAATAAAAATTTTTTTGACCCACCCTTATACATAGACAATAAAATAATCGATGTGATTTTATGCGCGATATTTTTAAAATGTTTAATGTGTGATTCTGGGTTTGATTTCTAGAAAACACCTTTAAATGCTTTTAAGTTTTAAATTAAATTTTTTTAGTGGTGGTGAAAGGTTGGGCTGTTTCACCACAAACTGGACTTAGAACTTGGTGAAACCGATTACCGAACTTGTGGTTGCAGCAAAATTTGAACCACGTTTGTGGTGAAAGGTAAAAATTTTTAACTGTGTATATCCAATCCTAGATGTAGTTATGGGATAAAAGATTCCGTGATATGACACACTGGTACCGTGTTCGAATCCTTCTCTGGAATCGAACCCGAAGCCCATAAATTAGGTTGGCTCCATCTATGAACATTATTTTAAACTATTTTTTTTATTGTCTTAAAAACCCATGACCTCTGGATGACCGTTTTTCATTCCAATTTCTTTCTGGTTTTTATGGAATTTTCTAAAGTATCCTGACTTTTTGACCACCCTCCCATCATGTAAATGAAAATATATTAAATTTCCAGAATTCAACAACCTAAACGTCTGTCACTGATTTAATTGTACAAAACACCTTTCAATGTGGATAATTCGAAGTTGAAGTGACTATAAAAAACTGAATCAAAGAAGTTCTATTTTTTTGGATTCATAGAATGAGGTATTCTCACGTTTTGGGATTAAATTTTATTAAAATAGTAGATAAAAAACCATGAAGAATGATGTTTACATTATGTATTTTCGTAGCCTAGTTTCTGAGATATAAATTTTTGAAATTTAGTTTTTTGTTTTGGCGCGAAAACACTTTCGAATCACAAATCATGCGCTGTGAGGTCACATCCAATAGGAGCCAGTTTTCTGATCACGTGAAAACAGAAAACACAATGGTTTTCATGCGCTGTGACGTCACATCCAATAGAAGCCCGTTTTCTGATCACGTGACTTTTCTGACGTTTTGGCAAAAATAAAATTGAATTTTAAATTATTTAAAACACATTTTTGAACTTAAAAATCAGAAATTTGGGAGTTTTAGACCATAATGTATCGAAAAAGTATAAAATAAAGCAAATCCCTCACTCATGCAAATACCTCATTATTGTAAATATTATTTTCTATTTTTTTGTTTCGATAAACTATAAGAAAACTTATCTAATCAGGAATCCCTTATTAATGGTCCTATTTCGTGATTTAAGATATGCATCATGTTCATTTTAAAATTCTATATTTGGAAAAGTTGTAAGATGTTCCTTTTGTGATTATGTTAAAACTTTTATGGCGATAAAATCGTTACGATTTAAAAAATTTATTAGAAAACTTCAAGTAGCTGAAAATTAAATCATCCACGATTTTTTAACATTGTTTTAGTAGAAATTTGAAATTACCAAGATAAAACTTCAAATTATCCCCGATTTCGAATTAAAGACGTTCGAGTTATCAAAGTTGCACTGTATTAAATCTTAATTGAATATTTTGTGTTCACAATGTGAAATTTCTTTTCAGTGATTGTGATACTACTGTTGTAACCTGACCACCTGATCTACTCGTTTCTGGATTCAGTGCCTAGATTTCTGCTAACCAAAGGACTATTTCTAGAGACTGGACTCTCAAAAGAAATAGTATCTAAAGAACTTTTCCTAGTACTTAAGAAACTTCTTTTGGTCGGTTGATTGGTTAGTTTTTCTAAAGCAAATGGAGTTAGATCAGGCTTATTTCATACTAATCAAGGTGGAACTTCTGTACTAAAAGAGTCAGCAAGATGTAAATGGTTCTAATTCAGTTTTCACCTTTATTTGTTCTGAAATAAATTATAATTTATTTATGTTTTACCTTAAGTTTATTTACAAGCCTCTTAACTCTTTGGAAATTGTTGCAACTAGTCATACTTTTATTTTCCTCTATTAGCATCCTTGAACTATAAGTGAACACTGTGTGAAGATCCCCTTAATGATACCAAAGGTAAATTCTGTAACTCTGTCATCACCTTAAGAAAATTTTAAAAAAATTATCACGTTTTCCATGTTTTAGCCCAAAAAAATTAGGAAAGTGGTTAGTTATCATGTTCCCATTATTTTGGGTTTGTAGATTGTTTAATTCGGAACAATAAACGCAGTGTTCACTTAGTTCAATAAAAAATGTCATATTTGCATTCATTCCAAGAATAGTATACAAAATTATTTACCTCTTGTGATCAAAATTAATATTAATCTGCTTTCAACCTACTCTTAATTTCAAAGGGACATTTATTGATATTTTAATGGAAATATTTAAATACCAGTTTTTTAAGTTTGGTTATTATTGTGTAATAGTAATATTTAGCATATTTAACAACGTGTATAAACTACAATGTAAAGGGGAGTCCTCAAGTGACTGCCATGATGGAAGTAGTGATGGAGCGGGAAAAGCTAAGTCCACGCGCATGCGAGTACTGCGCATGTGGACGCTATCGTTCGAGAACCAAGTATGGCATAAAATTCCAGAATCTACATTCCAGGAACCCAGCTATGCTGAAGCCATTGTTCTTGAACCAAGACAGCCACAATTTTGGATCACAAATTTGGAATCTACTCCCCAGATGTTACCTTGAGCCTACAATTTGATCTGAATACAATGGAACCGATTTGGTTTTGTTCCAGATTTCTCCTAAATCCTGAGCAGAATAGGATGCTCACCTGAATAATAGAGTAATAAAGTATGTCTTAAGTAATTAGCTACATTTGCAGATTGGTGTTTTTGTCTACCTAAGGTAAGCAGTCTGTTCAGACTTATGCTAAGTAGCTAATTACAAGTTTGTCTAAGTACTCATCGGTATAAGTTACATTTAGCTTATGACTGGCAGACTAATATTAATTATTAGGTACATAGTCTGTGTTAGTCATTATTCATCAAAGTTTAACTAATGTCGATAAGTACTTAGGCTACGTAGCTAAAACCAATTGGAGCTAGTCTAGTCCATTAGCCTAATACTGCAGCCCAATGAATACTTAGGCTAACTTCTAATTGGTATTAAATACTTAGTCTAAGTATCAATAGACCACTAACCATTAATCTGCCACCAGGAGGCAACACCATACATCCTAACTTGTACACATACTTTTTGTTTGTTTACAAGTTGGGACTTAGCAGAAATTGGCCTCCCTCCACTTGGGTGGGAATAGTTTGTTCTATGGGTGTCCTCCCCATTTATGGGATACCCTTAGTTTCACCTGTTCTTACCTGGATCAAGTCCTACTGTAATAAAAATTTTTTTTCTTAGAAAATTTGTTTTTATTCATCAATATACATACAAAAGTTTGTGAGACTTCTAAAATGAACAATATGAACTCACAATCAAGAATCTCAGGAACACATTTCAGGATTCAATACACTTTTTCCTAAAATAAAAAAGACAAGCACATGGAAAAAAGATTTCATTAAACACTAGTTTATAGGAGGTTTAGCTAACTACTCAGCATAACATTCCTGGAGCACAGTATTTCTGATAAACCTGTAAATATAATGATATTTTTCAATACTTATCATAAAAGAGAGTATTTAGATACCTAACCAGCCGTTTTTCATACTTCAAAACCATTTTTTAACTCCCAATTAATGTTCAATTAAAATAAATTTGGCAAAAAATATTGCATCACTATCAAAGGGAAACCCTGGATAGATAAATAACTTTTCACTATTAAAACCTATGGTACTGTCTAGCTCCTCGAAAGTAACTTAACTCTAATACTGTAGCATGGGTCTACTTTCGTGGATTTAGACACTTCGATAGAAACATTAGGGTCAGGGGCGTCATTTCAGTTTTTCGTTTGGGGGGCAAGGAATTTTTTTTAAATGGGTCTTGACCTTGCTGTAACTAGGTTTTTTTGGCGGGGTTGCCTCAACTTCATTTTTAAGGTAATATCATGTCAAATTTTTACAACGTGAACTCCAAGGGAAAATGGGGCGTCTGGGGGTTCACCCCCATCAAAATTTTGAAAATTTGGTTCTTAAAGTAGTGTTTTAGCTCGTTTTGAGACCTTTAAGGCTACATCCAAAGAGAACAGTTTCTTGTAAACCACATAATTTTCTAGGGAAAAGAGTTGTAAATAAACGTCAAAGTTTTAAGGGGGCTAGGGGTCCTCCCCCAGGAATTTTAATTCCCCTTTGAACTAGTATTTTATCTCTTTTTCAAACTCTTTGGGGAGCTTCTAAAGAGAAAATCTTTTTGTAAGAGGAATAGTTTTCAAGGGGGAAAACACTAAATTTTAGAGGGGGGCTGGGGGTCCTCCCCCAGAAATTTTTTGAAATTGAACCCTCAAAAGTAATGTTTTAACTCCTTTTGAGACAATTTGAGTTCCACCCCAAATCTCCTTATGGAAGTTACAAAATTTTCAAGGGACTTGCAGCTATTTTTCAGATTACAGAGGAAACCTTGAGGGGGGGCGGTTGCCCCCCCTGCCTAAATGACACCCCTGATTAGGGTGTTTCACAACTTCTAAGAGGGGTAAGTAACATCTAAACGAATTGGAATTACATTGGGGGTTGGAAATGCACCCCTGGAGACCTAGGGTTTTTCTAAAGCTAGCATGAGAGTTGTGTAATCCAGTGGAAATTGACGCGTAATCTTTTATGATTGGATTTAAGCCAGCAAAATCATTCGATTCCGGCATTGTTACATAAAAAAACAATTTAGGAGCCGAAGTTGCAGCTCTTTAATTGGTTTTATGGAATAAATACCTGAATCGATGGTTTTAACTCGACCTTAAAAGGTTACGTTTCAATTTCCACAATGAATATTACAACTTCCCATGCCCGCTTATAAAAACCCCTAGCTCTTCAGGTGTTTTTATAAGCGGACTTGTACTTTTTTTTAAATAAAATATGATAAGTTATCAATATTTTAAAAAATTCATGGTATTTAAATCCGTACAGAATCTGTTGTTTGCATTAACTTTTTTTATAACTCACCATAAATGGATTTGACTCATCTTTATTATTTCAGGCTCTAGATTGAAAGTCACGCTTAACTAACTTCAAATTTTTAGCTTATAACATTTTTATCGGGATTACCTACTTTGTTCAAGTTCCTTAGTTATACAATACATCAACTGATCTAAATTTGAAAAAAATGGGATATTATGAATTACACAAGATATGAATTGCTGTACTTATGAGTTAAGGAGGGGGTTACTAGTTTACCCCACTCATAAAAGTGTTTGGCAATATTGGACTAGATTTTGAGATTTCTGTCTACTACGATTATTCTTCTAGTAATGATTTCTTAATTTAAGAGCAATGTAAAATTGATTCCGGGACAGTTTAGGTATTCATAAAGTTGTCTGGAATTACTGAAGGTGAGCTTGAAATTTACAGGTAAATTTATATCCTTTTATGATTGAATCGAAAATCTTGAATTATAATAAAGTGCACTCACTTAAATAATCCACAGGAACTAAATCCTGGTTCAGAGTCGGCCACAAAATTTCAGTTGTACAGGTTGATTCACCCAAAACATTGAACATGCAAAAAAGGGATAATCATGAACACTTTGTTTAGAGATTAAAACAATAGGGTGGGTTGGGGTAAAATGGGTCACTTTTAAGGTATTTTCACATTCTAAGTTTTATTTCTTAAAAACTATTACTTTTTAAGGATTTCTTTCAATTGGATCTTGACATTACAATCCTTCAGAACATTTTCATCTAATTTAATCAAATAATTTTTAGTTATAAGTTGGTTAAACTTGGCATCAAAATATTAACTTATTTAGCCCAACTTGGGGTAAAATGGGTCTCATTGCAAAAATATGTCAAAAATATATTTATTACTAAATATACATGAATATAAGAAAAAGGCAATCGGCAAAGCCGTTTTTATCTGAAAAAATTTGTTTTAAGTTGTACTTTAATGAAATTGTAAAAGTCCGAAGTTAATGAACATTGTTCAAATGTAGCAATTAAAATACTTCATTTGATTAAAAAATAAACTTGTATGACAGTTCAATGTATATTTGAAGAAAATAGGTTAAAAACATTGTTTTTACTTAATACAGAAGGCCTCCTAACTATGACCCATTTTACCCCAAGTACAAAATATTGTTATAAAAGATAAAATATTTTATATTTTTCTAAGCTGATTGGCTTGAAATGTCTCTCGGACTTCCTTTTATGGAAAAATATCACAAAAGTCTGCTGTAATTTATTACAATATATAGATATTTTGGAAGTTAGTAAACCCTGTTTTTTCGACAACGCCATTTACCGTTCAAATAAAATATTTTTTCAGTTCTTAAATTCATGAATCTAAATTTTTGACAGTCGGAAAATGTTGCCAACATGTTAAAGATTATAATACAAAAAATGAGCGAAAATAATTCAATTTAAATTTAACTTGCATCCAGTTAATTTAAACTGACCCATTTTACCCCAAAACCCATTTTACCCCAACCCACCCTACCTATTTTCTAAGTATATTTTATGGTAGGTTTAAGTTTTTTTTTAAAAAACTTCAAGTTGAATAAATACTAAAAGAAAGCACTTTACGATTCATAAACAATCTCATGATGACCAACGATTTAATTTAACTGCATGTATTTTATCGGTATCATATAATTTGCTCGACACACAAGTGGTGAATCATGATAATGCTACTATTATTAAAAATGTCAAAGAAATTAAGTTTAAACTGTTCATATTCAAACATTACGAAAAGTTATTGCTACAATGGCAGTTTTGAATGACAATAATTCAAAATAAAAGCTGCCATTTTGAAGTTATTGAAGCCCCGAGTGCTAGACAAAATCTTGAAAGCTTGAGTTTTCACTAGAGATACATTTAAAAAGCTAAAACAAAGCTGATTCGTTTCAAATTAAATCAGAATATCAGAAAAAGTGACACTTACCTTAACAGAGAGCTCTAGCTCCGAACGACATCAGGTATCTCTTCCAGCTTCCAAATGAGCCGACACGTGTCTGAATGCGTCAACGCCCCTCACGTGACTGCTTTACAGCGCATGTCACTGCGCATGCTGCGTGGAAAGATGCAAATTAGATGCCACCAAAAACAGCAAAACACCTTGGCTCAATGTACCTGGTCCGTCCATAAAAGGACTGAATGCTCCCGTTTAGGAGGGAGAAAGAAGTCCCCCGGCTTTCGCTTGAGGGGCCCCATGCGTTCACACTCAGCCTAGAACGACCAGGTACATCATCACGCTCATTCCCAGAATTTCTATTGTTGCAGAATTTTGAGGGATTTATTTTGGCCATATCGTATTTACCTAGGATCGAACTCGTGAACTTCCTAACCACTGAGCTAAGGCTTAAGCCATTGAGCCACAACAGGCTCGACAGGGTGATGGTAAATAACGTAGTGGATATTAGATAGCAATAAAATGAAAAATAATTAAGATAAAATAGGTAAAGCTTCTCAAATTTGTAGAAAATACAAAAAATTGATACTGTTTTGTTTTACATATATAATTTTAATAAAGAAATTTAAAAACTTAGAAATGGTTTTAAGTCTATAATGTGTTCCCAACAGAATTGTTTTTGATTAATGTTACTATTTTTACGTCTTACTGAAATATACTATCAAATAAAATAAAACTAGTCAATATGGACTATTTCGGGAGAGTAAAATCTCATTTAAGTTCCAACAGCGAGAAAAAATTTAGACTTCTACCTGACAATTTTTGAATAAGCTCCCCAGTTTAAAAAATCGGTTATTCGTGAATGTAGGATCCGTGCAAAAATAGTAGCACTTTTTGATGATGATTATATCAATTATAACTATAACAAAAAGTTGCCCTGACGTAAAATAGGGTTCAAAGCGGAAATATAGGACATTTCTGCCAAATATAAAGGACATGTCAGAAAATTTTAAAAATATCTGATTTTTCTGGTTTATAAATACAGACGAAATTACAATGCATATTAATAAGTATAAATTATAGGACGGGACTCTAAAACATGGAAATACTATCAAAAATAGGCATAACATATGAACCCTGGTAAAAGCAACCAACATGTCCACATACCACATAGTGGCTGAGGATGTGTAAATTTTGTGAAGGCATTGGCAAAATTCTCAGTTCAATCCTCAGGTTTAAGAAAAGAAGTCCAAAATCACGTTCTTTATCAGCCTTTCCTATCGTGTAGAAGTCTGCAAATCGCATAAAAATGTTTTTAGGTATTCACGTATTAGCTCGTCGATCGTAAAGCCCTGGATAGCAAAGCTTACGTAACTACGTTAAAGTAATGTTCATCCAGGACTTTAGTCGATCGTATATCTGTATCCTAAAATACTATCAAATCCTAGTACTTACAGCTGGTGCAACACTGTTTAAATGTGCGACAAAAAATGAGCGTGTTGAAACAAGAATGTGACTGTCGCTGAAAAAAAGTTTGGCTAATACATATTACCAAAGTACCAAATTTTTAAAACATACTAGCCACCTATTATTCTATATCAATTAGTTGGAACCTTTTCATCGAAACCTTATTAAAAGAAGTTAGATTCTTCCCGCTTAATTAAAAATGTTCATAAATTACTTATTACGTGCTCGTTTGTGTATTGCGTTAACTCACCACTAAAATATTAAGTGATGATTCCTCCTATATGCACGAGCATCTGCAGTTGTACTTAAATATACTATTGTTAATTACTGCTTATAATTTAGTGGTAATTTTCATCCAAAAAGTATTGGAACGGAAAAAACCATTGCTCTTACATCTCGAGAAATTAAATTGAGCAAACGAATATTCCACTCTACAAAAAAATCCACCAAAGAATCATTTGAATACAAAATGAACTCGAGAAACCCCAAACACAAAATCCTCGTCCCATTCTCTTCGCTACAAAATTCAAATTCGGAAATCTTTCAGATCCCTGTTTTTTAGGGTAGCAAAAATCGTCTGCAAACAATTCCCTCCCTCACACGATTCTTCCGCACCGATCCCCTAACGTGATGAGGGAATCCGCACTCCTAAAAGCCGTCTCTTTCCATCTATATATACGGCTTCTGAGAAATGCAAATGAACTTATGGGGCTCCTTTCAAAGACATCTCTCGAGATTTAACGCAAACTGTACATTAGAACACCAACTAAACCATATCAAACAGTAGCAGACTGAAATCGCGAAGCTTTGAACTTAAGGGGTCCGTCAAAAACTACCTAATTTGTTTGGGGAGGGATAAGGGATCCTTTATGTAATAGTAAAACGGGGGTGTTGGATCATGAAACTTAGTCTGAGTGCCAAGTCAGACCACGCGTCTATAAAACGCGACAGCGATCAAAAAGGAGAAAAAGCATGGAGTTCAGCCTGAGACTCCCCCTATCTTTACAGGAATGAAGATTCCTGTCAAGATAGGGGACTAGGCTTTCTTCATGCTTTTTTTATGGAGATTGATTGCAGTTGCATCTATAAGACGGGACAGCGATCAAAGAGGAGAAAAGCATGGAGTTCAGCCTGAGACTCCCCCTATCTTGACAGGAATGAAGATTCCTGTCAAGATAGGGTACTAGGCTTTCTTCATGCTTTTTTTATGGAGATTGATTGCAGTTGCGTCTATAAGACGGGACAGCGATCAAAGAGGAGAAAAGCATGGAGTTCAGCCTGAGACTCCCCCTATCTTTACAGGAATGAAGATTCCTGTCAAGATAGGGTACTAGGCTTTCTTCATGCTTTTTTTATGGAGATTGATTGCAGTTGCGTCTATAAGACTAGACAGCGATCAAAGAGGAGAAAAGCATGGAGTTCATCCTGAGACTCCCCCTATCTTGACAGGAATGAAGATTCCTGTCAAGATAGGGTACTAGGCTTTCTTCATGATTTTTTTCATGGTGATTGATTGCAGTAGCGTCTATAAGACGCGTAGTGTGACGAGATCCTTAGGCGCTCGCTACACTACCGAAGAAAAGACGCGAGGGCCATTTAAAAACGATTAAGATGCTATCGAGAGGAGGGGAGCTGGATGGAGACTCGATGGTTGATAACTCCCGTAGCAGAGCGGTCCTCACTGACAAGCGTTGCAGTGTCTCTGCTACAGGAGTTATCTACTACATCGCCCCCTAGAGTCTCCTTCCATCTCCCCTCCTATTGATAACATTTTTCAATGGAGATTTATCGTTCTCGTGTCTCTATCTCTCGTAGTGTGGCTAGCGCCTTACAGCCATATTCATTCATAGCCATCAGCGTAGGTGTTAAATCCTAGGTAAAAGAAGGATTCTACCAATCAGTCAGCAAAGAGCTAACATTTCTTTCTTTAGCTGCTGGATAACACCGATGCTGATATGGCTGTGAATATATCTATTGATGGGATAATGTGACCCGATGTTTCAAACTAAAATTAGGACATACTAACACTGACATAGTTTTTCTCACAGGGAAAATAATGTAACCGTATATAAGAGTTATATTTCACAAGAGATAAATATACGGTTACTTACGTTTGTTCTCAGCCAGGTTCAAGTAATGTTGCAGTCTAGTATACAGACTAGACATACACACTACTGAGCATAAATATTCTGCTATTCATTTTATTTATTATTATATTCCTATTAATAGACTATAATGATAATAAACACAGTGAAACAATGACGTAATTTATAAAAGGTCCCTGATTCCCCTCCTACTTTTTCCCTGTGAGAGGATTTCCTGGTATATTCCCTGTGTAAACAATTCCGTCAGTCTATCTACATAAAGAGAAAGCTCGTTTTTC
Source organism: Tetragnatha versicolor (assembly GCA_024610705.1). Classification (NCBI taxonomy): domain Eukaryota; kingdom Metazoa; phylum Arthropoda; class Arachnida; order Araneae; family Tetragnathidae; genus Tetragnatha; species Tetragnatha versicolor. The sequence continues at coordinate 51,811,915 of JANDEH010000004.1, read as the reverse complement.
TCCAGCGCCTGTATTTCTGCTTTCCAGGCAGTGTTTTACTTTTTTCCCACTCCAAGTAGAAGGGGGATGCAGAGGGAATAAAAGTAATGAATAGATTTTTTACTCCCATCCTGTCGGAAAGGTGACGGAGAAAAAGAAAGGGGGTTCGAGAGTGTGGTGGGTGGGAGGTTCCTTGAATAAACCGAGGACAATGTCACCGAAGGGGGAATTTTATAGTTGCCGTTTTAGAGGTTTTTTCTTTAATTTCCAGCACCCTCTTCTGGGACCCATAAAAGGGTATCGTTGTCTTTTGTGGGCGGTGGAGAGGGTTGAGTTGTATGTTTTTTTCTCTCTGTGATGGATGGTACGGTTTAATGTCGTCTGAAGAATGTCTTTGTCGTTGAATGGACGGGTTTAGGGAGGTCGGGAACATTGTGATCGGAGAGTAATGAATTGGTTTTACGTTAATTTGAATGGTTTTGAAGGCGTGTTGAGGTGTGTTGCTGAATTTCGTTGAAGTTTCTGCTGTTTAAAAAACGAAAGAAGTCTATCGCTGCATAAGAGGGAGATTCAAATGTGCTGTTGACAATAGTCTAATATTCTAAGTATTGCTTTTAGTATTTAAGAATTTGCATTGTTCAGGCATTATTCAGAATACAGAGCATTTTAGGCTAGAAGTAACTACATATTTAATTTTACCAATTGTAAATACAAAAAGATTCTATTAGTACAGACCGAAAGATCAGCGAGTAAGATGGAACTTGAATAAAAGTATTTTAAAATAAAAAGTCACAAATACTAGAAAAGCAAATAAACTTATATTTAAAGTGTTGATATACGATGTATAGGATAATAACAAAAATCACCTATTTTATTAATGCTTCAATGTTTCCTTTAAGTACAGAGAAGGAATGACGAATAATGAGTAGGTAAAGTAAATGCTCTTTTCAAATTTAATTAAGTTAATAGTTAATGGAAATTTGTGGCTGTTAAGCCATAAAACACGCTGTTGTAGCAGATTTAGCATTACCCAGGGCGCACCACTTGGAGGCCTGCTACTCTACGCCCCAAAAATATGTGCAAATCTTTTGAAATGCTAGTATACTAACTCTCCACATCTACATTTTAGTTAAATAAGTATACTTTAGGTGATAGAGGTTCAAGCTGGCTTAAAAATTAGTCCTTCTACCATCCTTCCAACCATTCTGCACAATGAGGCCATGATACTCACCTCAAAGGGACCGATGGATGCTGGGGTTATGTTTCAACACCCCTGCACCAATACCAGTACCTGGAACTCAAATCTCGGTTTAAAGATAACAAGCTAATCTTGGTGTTTACTTCTGTGTTTAAGGCCGTGGGGAGCCTAGTGGTTAAAACATCGGCTTCGGGATCGGAGGGTCCCGGGTTCTATTCCCGACACCGCTAAAACCCACCGAGTATATGCAGAGTATGTGCTCGTTAAATCTGTGGGTCCGAAAGTCCTGTAGTCCGTCATGGCGTAGTTTACCACTGGTCCGGGTGTCTAGAGACTATTTCCCTCACCTCCAGATACATGGAAAAATTGTGGAGGTGGTGATAGATAGTGGCAGCATCTATCATCTCATGAGGCAGAAGTCGGACTCCTGCCATTTATGGGCCTCACTTTCTCAGGAGCCGCACTCCCCTTTGCCTTGAATCTTTGTGGAGCTTGGGTATTTATTTCAAGTGGCACACGACAACAACAACAACTTCTGTGTTTGGTAGAAAATAGTCTGAATTTCCAGAAGAAGGTATTTCTAGCTGGTTTGTGGCTTTTCACCTTTCTGAATGCTCAAGAGTGAGATGACTGATGTTGTTCTTAAAGGACTATGCAATTCTGTGTGTTACTGATAGGCCTTTTGGATGAGAAACTTCCAGGTCTACTATAATCAGCTCTCCGGTCTACATCCAAAGTTCAGACTTCTCAGAAAGAGGCTTGTCAGTTTCTATTGCTCGATCATCTGTTTGAGGTACTTTTTGAGGCACTCACACACTACCCTGTATAAAAAGAGAGCTTTAGGTCTTAGAGCTTCAAAGTTGTTGTTTTTTTCTAAGTGGCAATTTTTTCCTCCAACCATCCTTCCAACCATCCAACCATTAAATACAATGAGGGCTTGCCAGGCACCTCAAGGGGACTGATGGCAACAGGGTTCTTTTTAAATTTCCCTGCGCCAAAACCGGTACCAAATCTAAAAGCTAGGCTTGAAGCTGCCTTTACAAGTTAAACCTGGTGCTTCGAACTACGTATGCAAGAAAATGGACCAAATTTCCAGAATAAAGTGGTCTTTTTTGTTGGTTTTCGGTCTGGTACCTTCTCTGCCTTTTCCCTGGACTGCACCGGAGTGAGATGATTTCCGGATTTGGACCTGACACTCTTCGTGAAGGACATTCCATCCCTGAAATTCACTGACATCTCTGCTTGTTTAGAGATCTCCAGGTGGACTAGGGTTGGCTCTTCTTTCTGCGTCAAAGGATCAGACTTATCAGAAAGTGGCCTTTCAAAGTCCACGACCCGATCATCAATTTGAAGCTCATTCTCAAAGACAGCTGGAGATACTAAGGGTTTGCTGCTGTCTGAAGTTCCTTCTAAATATTTTTCTGCGACATCAGGATGTGATAAATGGTTCTTTAGGAATTCCTCAACTGTGTCATCATGTTGTCTTGATTCGGGTTCTAAGGCAATGATGGAAACTATTGAGTCCAGAATATCTTTCACTACAGTTTCAATGCTGTCTTCCGGTGGCTGTCTAGGTGAGGTTAGGCAAGACTCAGAGGTTTTTTCTGTTACATGTGTAGTTAAGGTGTTTTCGAAGACTGGAGTCTGCTGGAGAACGCATGGAGTGATGTATCTTGCGGATCTGGCAGAATTGCAGGTATGGACTGCTATGGATTCTTCTTCAACTCCCAGTGGCTTTTCATCAGTGTTCTCTTTAACATACTGGCACAGTTCAGTTTGAGGGTCATTCGATGATGAGGTCTTTTCATCTTTAAGGGTGGATGCATACCTGAAACTTAGTTGAAGTTCACATTGGTTGCTATTTGTGTCATCAGGTGGATTGGAGTGAGACTCGATGACTGGAGTTGAGGGGTGCTCAAGCTGAATCTGGGGATCTTTTATCGAGTTCTGAGGATTGTTGTTGGTCAAAACTTTGGGTGTCTCCTCTTTTCTATTGAAAAACGACCTCACCCTTTTCCAGGCTCCTCCCATCAGTCTTCGTAGAATGCCTTTCTTGTATTTTCCAGCACCGTTTTCAGAAGGCTTTTGGTGGTCTGGAACTTCAACTGGGACATCTTCAGTTGTTTCTGTTTCTGGAGGATCGGATGATCTTGCTTCATCTAAAAAATAAATAACACCTGATATAACTAAACAGTTGTCCGAGGATTATGTGCAGTCAATTGAAATTAAGTTTTGGAAGAAATTAAATTTGTTAGAAAATATGAATCTTTACGTCAGCAAAAGCGTTAAAAATCCTAATTTGTTAGTTTTTAGGTTATATGGCTTTTAAATATCTAACTGCAGGATAATTTGGGATAAAACTTTCTTTACCTTCTTTATCTTTAAGTTAATACTTAATTCGTAAGTTTGTTGCATTTAGGATTGACACATTTTATTGCACTACCTAGTACATGTTGTTAAAAATTATTTCAATTTTATTCTAATTTAAATTTTTACTGTGAGCTTGCTCAGATGCGTTAGCATACTTAAATACGAAAGATTAATTTTCCTTGTATGTATTCTGCAGGGCAAAACTGAATATGATTGTTTCATAAAAAACCATAATCACTTACTTGGCCTCCAAATGCAATCTTTCTGTTTGAAGCATTTTTTCCCCTTGTTCAGGAATGAATGAGTCTTGGCAAAGTCTGCCCTAACTCTCAACAAGTCATAGGTCATCAGGAATCCATGGACGAAGTCCAATGCCAGTCTCTTTTCCCCCTCAGCAATTGGGTCCGAGGGAAAAGTTCGACTCAGGTTTCTGAAAAACCTATCCTCCTACGAACGAAAAATCATAATTATTCCGCTATTCATTCTCGAAAAAAGTGTAAAGAGTTATAACTTTTTGGTGTTTAATTGTGTTACATTTAATTTATTTAGGCTACTTTTAAGCTTCGACTCATCCTTATTTTTAAATTTACAGGTGAAACGTACTGTTTACACAAGTTCACTCAAATCGTACACAGAATGATTCCTTGCTTGGAGTATATGAAATTTTCCCAAAGAAAATTAACTACATTTGATTTTTAGGTATAGTTACAGAATAATAAGGATGCGTGGCACACAAGGGGAGAATTTTAAATTTTAACTTTATGATTTGTTTCATCAAACATTTAATTTTAACCTCGATATCAGTATGTCAGAATTTTATACTCTATTCATTTAGAATCGGCGCTTGAGAAATAGTGCTTTCCCCCACTCTAGAAGCGTAACCATAGTTACGCTCCTCGAGTAGCCAATAGTAAGCCTTCTTCGTCACTTTGACGAGGATAGTTGCTATGGTTACCGATCGGTGGTGGGGGAAGGAAATATTTTCAAGCGCCAGTTCAAAATGAACAGAGTATAGTAAATCTATGTTTTAAAATCTCATTACATACCTGAAGAGCAGTCCAGAACAGAGGGTAGACGTCCGTCTCCCATGTCTCCACAGCCCTGCCCCTGGATCGGATGGGGAATCCGGTCAGCAACTGGAGGGCCATCGCCCCAAAACTCCAGAGGTCGATGAGTTCGCCGTTGCCTTTCACTTCTCCAGGGTAGCGGGTGTAGCAAAGCTCTGGGGGGCGGTACTTGTACGGGAGGCCCACGCGCTCTCTGTTGAAAAAAAATGAATGTCACAGTGGATAGTTTACGGACTATAGGATAGTTACGGACTACAGTGGATAGTCACGATGTATGGCAATTCAAGAAAGAAATTAATGTTGAATTTATTCAACAGTTAAATTTGAGTAGTTGAGCATTAACAGATTGCATGGGCTGACTATGGGGGGTCGCTTTGTCTTCTTTCATAAGTCTTGTTTAGAGATGATCAGTGATCACATATTGTGCACAATATATTGCAAAAAAATTCTAAGGTACAGACTCTTTCGTACGGACTTTTCGAGATCTTAAAACTAGTGGATTCTGAATGAAGTGCTGTAAACATTTACCTATCGACTAGCTCCTTCGACGAGTTGATGAACGAAAAGTCGCAGAGCAAAGCCTTGGACTCTCCGGAGATCAGCACGTTATCGCCCTTGATGTCGAGGTGGCACATACGCTTCGACGCAAGGTACTCCATGGCTTTGAGCACCTGGTAGAGCCATCTCTTGGTGCATTCCAGGCTGCCCTTCTGTCCCCTGAAGGCCGGATCCTTCAAGGTCGCGTGAAGACTTCGCTCCTGAAGGGGCATTACGAAGGCGCTCATGCTGAATTCGTCCATGTGGATGACGTCATAGAGTGGCAGGATGTACTTGTAGTCCAGCTTGGCCCACAATGTCTCCTCATGGCTGTCCTCTTCGAAGTAGACTACAAGTTTGACGGCCACGTCTTTGTTTTTGCGAGGTTCCCTCATCTTGTATACGTCGCCGAAGGATCCGCTGCCGAGGCTGGAGATTAGTTGGTATCCCCGCTCCTGTTCCAAGAACTTGAGGAAGACGTCAAGTCTGACCTCGCGATATTCCATCGTTATCGACTCAAATCGGAAATCGATCGGTAATGAAAAATATCAATCGAATTGATTGATGTAAAACTCGAATTTATATCAAGTCGAGTTTTTGACGAAGAAAGAAAAACGATTTTTTTTATAAGCGCACTTTCAAAAACGTTATTCGCAGTTGAAAGCAAAATTACAAGTGAAGAGTTAAGAAACTTTTTATTGTTCAGATCGTATTTTCTCATTGTTGTTATAATGTTGTTCATTGTTGGTTTTCAACAATGATCTTATTGTTGTACCTAAACCAACTTCATCACAACGTTTAACAGGTAACGGAAATTTCCGAAATAAAAAAAAAAAACAGGAAATCATCTTTTTGTACTTAAACGAAAGCACACGTTTTATGAGAAGATAGTTTCTGCGTGTGAAAAATTCCAGTATGAATTGTTATAATTTTATGCCCAACCAAATGAAAATAAAAATAAGAAAAATGAAGGTGTGAAAACTGGGGGATATTTATGAAAAATATTTACCACACATTGATCATTTACATTCTTCAATTCAAATCATCAAAGATATGAAAACTGCATTCAATAAATAGGGTATTAAAACTTGACTAATTGTCATTAACTTCTGTTCATATTATTTTACATGGTCATTTTCAATTATTTAACCATTTCAGCCCTAGATCGACCCAAATTGGCATTGAATCCAAAGAAAATTTTGGAGCAGCTAGGACTGAAATGGTTAAACTCTGTGTTTTTCATCGCATAAGGGATATAGGGAAAAAAATCTAAAGTTTAAATTACCCTTTTATCACAAGAAAACTAAGTTGAAACAATAGCACAAATATTGCTAAAAATTAAAATAACAGGGTAACAAATCAATAACTTCTTTCACTCTGTTTAACTCGAATAGTCACCTACATTTCTTTAAAACTCATTTCTTTAAATTAATTCCCCCATAGATTCTTTTTACATCATTACAAGGGATATATTTTCATGACAGGAAGGAGGACAATAGGGCACTTTAAAATAAGACCTATTTACAGAATAAGTATTTTTTTTCCAAAACTTATAAATTATAAGTAAAAAAATACCACCCACTCATCCGAGATCTCTTGTTTTATTTATTTCATTCCCTTTGCACGGGAAAAAAAGGAGAAGCTTCACTGTCAAACAGGACTGAAAAGAACGACTTTATCCTTCATTTGGCCTTTCCTTTCGGGGCTGGCTTTTTTTTCCTCCTAGAAGAATTTCCTTAATTGCAAGGACAAAAAGCGCTTTTTTCATCGGAAAAAAACAAAGAAAGTCCTGCCCCCTAATGGGGTTTTATGACATCTCAAAAAAAGAAAAGGTTGGATATATGACGGGTCGGGCTGTCACAAAATCATTAGTTGGCCCTTCATCAGTCGTCGGAACAGGCTAATACTCTAAATTAGGGGTGGGAGAAACATCAGAATTAGATGCTAATTCTAAGGATTATGATTCTGTTTATCTCCTTTATTAGGTAAATGTTTTTCATAAAAAATATGTTAAAAGTGTACATGAGCCATGAAAAGCGAAAGATAAGAAAACGTTAAAAATATGCATCATTTTTACAAGTTATTAATTTTTATTAAATTTTTCTAGTTTCTAAAGCATTGGATTTTTTATCAAAAATCTGTTTTGATATTTCTAATATAGTTAAAAAATATACAGCAATTAGAGATAATTATGTTCTACAAATCGTCAGTTTACTGAAAGGCAGTGTCAGAAAGCAATTAGATTTTTCCTTAACATAATATGTGCCTTTACGTTAATACACATGAAAAGAAAAATAGAAGGACATGTTTTAAAAACAGTTATAATTTCTAGCATTTATATATGTCTATGTTTTTTAAAAGTATGCATCAAAATCTGTAATTCAAAAAATACGAGTATTTGCATATTAAAACATTTTAACGAATTTTACATCATATCTGATATCTTTCTATTCAAACTTACTTAAGAACTATAATAAATTTCAGACATTTATATAAACATCATTATGTACTTTTAAATGTTTTGGCAAAAAATATATTTAACTGTGGAAAAAAACTAATATAATTTCACGAATAAATTAACTTTAATGTAGTTGAATAATGAAGATTTTTCACTAATATATTAATAGTATGAACAACCTTACGTAGGAAAACTAAATCTAACGAACAGGATGTTTTATAACAGATCATAATGACAAATTTAAAATTTTAATAACATTTGTAACTGTTTCGCGGAAATTTGATCATAAAAATAAATTAATTAATACGGGATTAATCTTTGTGAAATGGTTCATACATAATAAATAATGGAATTATAAACTATTGAAAAAGAAATTTGTAGATGGAATTATTAAAATATAAAAAATTAGTTTTCTCTCAGGAATGAAAATTGTTTTAATAATTAAAAAAATTGCGAACTGATAATAAACAACGAATAAAATATTAAAAAATCACCTCATAAACTTTATACCAAAAGCATCAGTTGAAAAAATAGTTCTTGGAATTTCAATGATTTAATTTTGACAATGTTCTGATACCTAGCAAACCATTATTGGATTTTAAGACTCACTTTCATGTGGTTTTTATCAGCATAATATTTATTCACCAGTGATTAAAATACGAATGGTAATTTAAAAAGATGTCCAACTACATATAATACTTTTTTTTACCAAGTATTAAATTCGATTTTCAAATGTTTTAAACCTTTTACAGGCCGAATTAAGATCCAGGTATATTTTAATTATTTTTTTTACATAAAATACCTTCTAATGGCCAAATTAAGAGAAATTATTAATATGATGGCGGTAAAAAATTTTTAAGTGTGATTTTCACCATGTTCCCAATTGGGAGCATTGGCCACTTCCGACTATACTTCGACCAGGGAAGCACGCATAGACTCAAATGATAAACAAATCAAATAAAACCCAAATCTTGTGGAATAACTAACAAAATCAACCTTAATTACAGTTTATCTTTGTGTTTAAGCTGTAATTTTATAGAAATTTCAGAAATTTGAAAACAATTTAATGGCAATTTCATGCAAAATACCAAAATTTTATATCATTATGGAAGTAAATTTTATACACCAGCCTTAAAAATACAATGTTAAATTCCAGATACTATCTAAAAAAACTAAAATATATAAAAGGGATTAACTAATTTTAATTTTCCTATTATCAAAAGCCAAGTTATTTTATAACACAAGAAAAATATTGAAATTATTGTACATTTATAAATATGATTTAAAATGGATTTTAATAATTTGTACAAAAATAATGATTACAAATTTGAGTAATGAATTAAATAATTGGTTTTTGAATGTAGCATTAATACATTTATAAGAAAATTTCACTGTCATTACTAAATAAAACATGAAACATTGTATCCTTACTTTCTTATGCAAAACGCATTTAGGATTCCATATTTTCAAAATTTATTTCTTATGTATTATAAATAACAAAATACCAGACATGTGAATCTACTAACCTTTCTTTTTTTCTAGCATAAATTCTCTGCGATAACTTATGAACTTTGGAAAGCTGACTTATTCAATGTTCATTCATCATTTCACATTCATCATTTCTCTGAACAAAATCGTAGATTCAAACGAAAAAAAATATACAATCAAAACCAAAAACAAACCAGCTATTTCTTTTCTGAAAGGGGATTCCCCTTTAAGCAATTATGTAACCTTTTTATACTTACGAAAAAGAAATACTCCCGTTCTACAGAGTTCTATAGTACAACACCATACTGAAAACTCGGTTTCCCGTGAATAGCGGCGACAGGCCAATGTTCCCAATTGGGAACATGCATGTTTCGCCAGTTACCACAAGCGTGTTTTTAATAGCTATTAATGATACAGAGGATATCTATTTAAGGTAAGTCTTTGCCAATATTCTTACCAAATTTTGGAAACCTAGGACAATATTTCGATTTTTCATGAATTATTTTGTGTACCTCTATCAAAAAGGGTAAAAATGGCCTATTTTAAGATTTTTTGTATTTTTTTCCTATAAAGATAGGTACTTCGTTTGAATTTTAAAAAATCAAGTCATCTTTCAACTGTACATGGTAAAATTTTCAACAGTATACTGATAGTAGCTATTTTTTTATGAATTTTCATACACGATGTTCCCAATTGGGAACATTGGCCTGTAAAAGTGTACACTGTTATTCCTATACTCTGTTCATTTTGAACTGGCGCTTGAAAATATTTCCTTTCCCCACCACCGATCGGTAACCATGGCAACTATCCTCGTCAAAGTGACGAAGAAGGCTTACTATTGGCTGCTCGAAGAGCGTAACTTTGGTTACGCTTCTAGCGTGGGGGAAAGCACTATTTCTCAAGCGCCAATTCTAAATGAAAATAGTAGTTAACTGGTAGGAGAAATTCAAAAATCTCCAATTGAAAAACATCAACTACGTATTACCTACTTAACCGGTATTAAATTTGAAAATCTTATATTGAATCTTTTAACTTCAGAATATCTAAGAAACTGGTATTAAATTTGCAAACTCTATTTTGAAATTTATCAAACTGAATCCTCCACTGTTTCCTCTGCGTATTCCCGGAATAAAGCCATACTAATTTAAAACCAAGAGTGTTTACACAGTCACTTCCAAAGAAATTTTCTTTAACACCTCGAAAAGAAGATATAGTCACAAAGCTCAATTTCTTTTCCCCATTCCAAAAAGAATCCTTAAGGCTCTTGCTCCAGCACTCTCGCCACCTGTGTTTCTTTCATGGAGCCCTCCTTATGCAAAAAAGTTTCCTTACATTGAAACTTTCCGGAGCACAAAGTTGCCAAAAACCGCAGGGGGCGGGGACACGTAAAGGTGAAAGAAAACGGGAACGATTTCCAGAACCTTTTGCCTCTCCGGGAAAAAAAACACCAGGATATGGAAGGAGGTTGAAGATAGAAAAAAAATACCTCGACCCCTCTAGAAATAAGAGAATGGTAAAGTCTTAAGAAATAAAAAGTTTAGATAGATAAAGGAAAGGCGAGAGAGAGAGAGAAGAGAAGAAATATTTAAGAAAGGGACGGGGAAAAGTCGAGTACTCTCTGCCGGCGGCGTTTCCAGACCGTTTTGCACCTTGATCGATATAGGGATAGATCCCGAAGGAAAGCCTTTGAGGGTAACGTGTGTGAAGAAAAAAAGATTCGTACTTGTATTTCGTTTTTGTTTCCGTATTACTGTTTTTAAGGGAGTTTCATTGAGTCAAAAGGTGGGGGAGGTAAAGTTCATGGGGGTGAGGAGTCACTATGGGAGATAACCTCTATGACCATACTCTTGGCCGGCAATCTGCGAATAGCCGTTGGCTTGACTGCTCAAACTTCGCTTTAGATATAGTGTGGGGTGGATCTGAAGAGAGTGAGAAAGTTCTATTGTTTCCGCCTCCTTTTTTTTGAGTTTTTCTGGGTTGGAATTGGGAGGGGGGTTGGTGATCTCCGACATGTTGGTTTTGTCACACGCTTTATAGATTGTATGGAATGAAGGTGGATCATCCTTTGATGGAAAGGGTTAAGAAGGCTGTATTTTGGGGTTGAACCCTTTCAGTTCTAGACAGCTCAAATTTTCTGTTGAATTTAATGTCAATCTTGGGCGGTATATGACTCAAAGGTACAGTGGATAAGCTTGGATTACCCTGAGTCAATTCACATACCATTGAGATTAGATGGGGTATAAATAATTTTGATCGAGTAACCTTTTAAAAATAAATATATTTATGAGCTTTGAAAATATTAGGCGTATTAGACGAAAATTAAATAAAAAAACTGGAATTTGATTTCGTTTCAAGTTGTTTATGCTCTAAAACAATCAAACATATTTAGTTTTTTAATTAGTTCAGAAAATGTTTTATGATACTATGCTTTTGATATAAAATAATTACCTTTAGTAAAAACATATACAGGGTGTCCCATAAATGTTGGGTCACACTTCTAGGGGGGATAGTAGACACCTAGACGAGTCAGAATCACATAGGGATCGGGGGTCCCAGACCAAATCCTAAGGAGTTAAAAATGGAGCGACACCCCAAAAAAATTATTGAAAAATTCAATTTGTAGAAGAACTGCTATTGGTAAAAATTTAATTATGGTCTCAAAAATTGTGATTTAATATGTTCTTTAAAATTATCTCAAAATTCTTCACCTTAAATTTTTTTTATTATGAAAAAAGTTAAAAAACCACAAAAAAATGTGAAAATTCTGCCCAAACCTCATTTTGTATTTCAAAATCCTTTCTTTTGATTTTATAATCTGAAAGATCATAGTTGTAAACCCTTAAGTCCAAAGTGTCACGTAAAAACCATCAATATTCAATGCTTAAGATCCTGTTAAAGCACGGTATAAGTCAGTTTTTTTCGTCCGCAGACTGTCGTTTTGGAAACGGCTATAGGAAGCCAGTTTTCGCACGCAAAAAACGAACTTTAACAGGATCTCAAGCGTTTAATATTGATGATTTTTACGTGACACTTTAGACAACTATGATCTTTCAGATTATAAAATCAAAAGAAAGGATTTCGAAATACAAAATGAGGTTTGGGCAGAATTTTCACATTTTTTTGTGGTTTTTTAACTTTTTTAATAATAAAAAAATTTAAAGGTGAAGACTTTTGTAATAATTTTAAAGATCATATTAAACCACAATTTTTGACACCATAATTAAATTTCTATCAATAGCAGTTAATCTACAAATTGAATTTTTAAATAATTTTTTTGGGGTGTCGCTCCATTTTTAACTCCCTGGGATTTGGTCTGGGACCCCCGAATCCTATGTGATTCTGACTCGTCTATGGTGTCTTCTATCCCTCCTAGAAGTGTGACCCATTATTTATGGGACACCCTGTATTTTATATAATTTTATTTTGAGGCTTAAATATTTTAAGCTTGTATATATTTTTCAAATGTATTTAATATGTTCTTAATTAACAATAAGATATTTGATTCTATTATGATTTTTTCATGATGTTCCTATAGTTTATTTTAACTTAAACACCAAACCTTAGGAAAAATTTAATCCCAAAAGTAAGTTGACGCAGTCATGTTAGGCTAAGAGCGCACTAGAGACTTCTGTCGCGGCGACTATAAACACTAGGTCACTCAAGAGCAATGCATTTATATGGTAGATTTTTGGAAATCGGCCAAGAGTCCCGTCGCCTAATGCGCGCGCTCTAGCTTCTTGCAATAGCCAGGGGGATAATTTTGTCTCTGTCGCCGTGACAAAAGTCTCTAGTGCGCGCTTAGCCTTATTTTTCTGCTCTCTCAATTTATATGCAGTATCTAGATTTCAACTCATGTAATCCTTCTAAGATTTCGCTTTTGTTGAGGAGAACTACTGATTTTGCTTGGGTAGTTTCTTAAACATAACCTACATCCTCACAAGATAAAATTTTTATCCAATTCCATTCTCATTAGCCTTTTAATAACGTTTGATTCCCGCCATCCTTCTCTAATAAAGAACAACTAAAAATATTAGAGGGTCTCTGATAAAATCCGCATCTACCAAATCTACAAACCTCTTTAACCCAATCTTACTCCAACACAAACATCGCTTTCTTTTCCCTCACCTATAATAATCATCTCCCACGACAAAGTGTGAAGAATCGCACAATAATTGCGCCAGGATTACATCCAATAACACGATGATTGATGACCCGGTAATTACCCTGGAGACATTAATGTAAATTAATCCATCTCCCTCTTATCCAAAATTCATGCGTTTGTCAAGAGTCGACTCTTTTTGACTCATTAGGAGATGATGCGCTGATTAAGCAAAACGTACTAATCGAGTGATTTTTTTCGCCTTTGATGAATTACAGGGTGCATGTGTTTTTGGTGAGTGACAGTTTATTTGTTCGATTCGATAATGGGGAAATTGATACATTTAGGAATTGAGGGGCCTTGCAGCAACAAAGAGCTAGCTCTAACAGTTTTGAAAGGAGTTAGCTCGTTTTTGCTGAAAAGCACCTCAATTGCTATTTGAATGGTAAGTTTAAAAAAGGGAACAAATCCAAAAACCAAGTTTTGAGAAAATAAAAATAAAAACTGTATGAGTATAATGGGATTTTCATTGTATAACCATCAAATTTTTACTGGAAATTCAGACCCCTATGTAGAAAACAGCAATCATCAAAAAATACAAGTGCATTCAAATATATTTTACTGTAAGAATTGATGGACTCATTCCAATTTTCAACCTTATGAAATTTTATCTGAAGAAAATTCGTAAAAAAAACGTTAAATTGACATTTAAATTATATTTCTTCTCAGTATACACCACAAAAGGTAGAAATAAGAAGCATAAGCCAATTAAAATTCAAAATTATAATGATACTGAGCTTTTTTTGCAGCATCAATGGAGTGAGTGAATAGGAATGGAGTCAAATATTCCTGCATAAAAAATTACAATGAATGGACATCGATTTACAAATTCAAGGGGATATATTTGCCGATAGGTTTTTTACTCTTGTGCGGAGCAAAGCTTGGAGATGTTTTTAAGGTGCCTGCCTACCTAAAAATGCCGTTTCGGACCAAAAATTCAAAAAAATTATTATCTTATTTCAAACAACACATCTTTAGATTTCCAAATCAGTTTAAATTTTGTCTTTATCTTTCCTAGAACCAAAGTTACAGAAATTTTACTTAAAACTAAAAAGGCATTTTATTAAGGAAAAAGTTAAGAAATTCACGTTTTTCTCAGAATCACATTTTTGCTATTTTCCTTTTCTGCAAAACCTAATAACTCAAAATATTATAAGTGAATTTCTATAAAAAAAACTTGGGCACAATACTTGACATAATATGGTTTAGGAGCCCTACTATTTTTTTGGTGTTGGGTGTAATATTTTTTATTTTATGAATAGAATAACTTCAAACTTTACTGAACTTTGGTGTGTTTTCTTAATTTTTCAAGTTTAGTGCTATAACTTTTGATATTAAAATAATTTAGACATAAAAGTAGTAGGCCTCCTAAACTATGTTTTTACGAGGATAATAAAGTTTACAAAACAAAAATATCTTCATATAAATGTGAGTTATGATGTTTTGCGTAAAGGCTGTTTCTTGTGATTTTTATGCATAAATTCTTCAATAATATGAAAATTTAAATTAATATTTAGTTAGTTTTTATATTATGTATAGTTTTTAAACGCATTTAATTGTATAAATCACAAATTAGGTCAACATTTTAATTATTTAAAAAAAGCCTTCATAGGTATAGGTTTCAGGTTTAATTAAGTTTAAAATAGGTGATTTCTCTTATGGGTTCAAATTCAATTTTGTAGTTGTGAAAGAAAATCACGTGGTTTTTATTCCATCCTAAGTCTACAAAAGCGCGTTTTAGATCACGGGTTATCCTTGAATACACTGTAAAAAATAAACCTGCAAAAAAACAGAAAATTTCTGACAGCAAAAGTTGCCAGAAAAAATTTGTAAGTCGAAAAATCCTGTAAACAGAAAAAAGCTGTAACCTACAGGTAAATGCTGTAAAAAGGAACTTTCTGTCAAGTGAGCTACAGATTTTTCTGTTGCCTCTCAGTAATTTTCTGCTTGTGCGCATGCGTGTGGGCTTATTTTAGTTGAGTTTTTTTTAATTTTAATCAATTAATATCCGGGGATAGAACCCAGGACCTACCGCATGCTAAGCGCGCACGCTACCACTGCTCCAAAGAAGATTCAGTATAATGTTGCCAATAGCTGTATTGGTTTTCGATGCAGTAAGTTTCTTTTTAAGTACAGATAAGCTAAAAAACTAAAAAAAGCTGTTTTTTACATAAAATAAATAGAAGTGCGGTGGGAATGTTACATGACAGAATATCTCTGTAAACATAAAGTCATTGTTATTGAAAATTTCTGTTTTTCTACAGTTTTTTTTACAGTGTATAAGTTGTATTTTTAAATATAAAGTCCAAAGGTGATTGAGACACTTATTACGCACTTGTAGAAGGCATTGGGAAAGATCCATACGGTTGGATTTTATCATCGTATAAAAACATCTTGCAGAACATTTTACTTAAATCAGACAAATGCTCTTACAACTGCGTTATTTTTCAGTATTTACAATATTTTATTGGAACTTTTGGATATACTAGTAATAATATTACAATGGCAGGTTCTTATATTGGGTACAAATTTCAATCAGGTTCAATCAATGCAGTTAAATTTTTCTTGATATTAAATCAAATTCTTTTTCCTTTAATCTTGTAGTTTTATCTATATTTTTCATTTATTAACCATAAAAACCCTTTTCAAACTCTCGCCCACTTTTACTTTTAATTACAGAGCATATAAATTAAACTTAAGATCACTAAACGAACCACTAAAACGAAACTTCATATTATAAAAAGTTCTTTGTTTTTACTCTGCTGTTTATCAACCAAAAGAAATTTTTAGAATACAGAATTAGAGTGGTTAAAATAATCCCAGTTGCACTCTATCTCTGGATGCATTCAAATATT
This sequence comes from Tetragnatha versicolor, assembly GCA_024610705.1. Taxonomy (NCBI): domain Eukaryota; kingdom Metazoa; phylum Arthropoda; class Arachnida; order Araneae; family Tetragnathidae; genus Tetragnatha; species Tetragnatha versicolor. The sequence goes on along the minus strand of JANDEH010000004.1, from coordinate 51,795,804 downwards.
TTTAATAAACCTCTACAAAACTTTTATCTACTGATTTCGCCTCACTTAGATTTCTCCGCACACCCCAATCAATTTCATTACATGCTCCACCAGATGCAAGTGATAACACATCAGATTTATATCGCGCATTAAAGCAGAAAATGAACCTCAAAAATTTCCCTAGATAATATCTCATTAATCAACACCAAAGCAAGTCTTGGTTCCTTTCAGTATACCTCCCAACCTGAAATCTCGTCGTTAATAAACGGCGAGGAACATCAAAAGCACGAAGAAGATTCTTCGATAGAGCAAGACAGAAGCAGGTGGTTTGGAGTGCACGAACCTCTTCTAGAAAGGGGGTTCTGATGGTCACGAGGGGGTCGGGACGAAAGGGTTGATGGCGTGAGAAAAGACACCGTTCGATGGGCATATCAATCGATCCCACTATGGCGAAAATACGAAAGCGTGCCAAATGGGACTATTTGGCAATTATGCGCTAATTTGGTGAGAAATGACGAGTAGTATTTTTGTTGAAAATATGTTGTTTCAGTTTTGTGAAATTTAAGTTTATAAAATTTGTTCTGATAGTTGCCAAATGAAAAGCAATTGCTCGAAGAGTCATGGAATTTAATTTCATTGCCTAGTTTAATTCAACGATGGGCAACCTCCGGCCCGCGGAACATTTTAAAAATTGTACCAAAAAATCCCTTTGGTTTTCGTCAACAAGAGCGAAAGAGGGGATACAGAACTTTCCCCCGAAAAGAACTTAATTTTAGCAGTTAAAACGCGCTGTACAACTATATTTCGTTCTTGGGAGGCGTCTATAAGCGTGGGAGAGATGTTACTTCACGACGGACGATCGCCCCGACGGTTAATATTCCCCTCTAGTCTCCGTTTCACCCTAACTAGGCAGTAGAGGAAAGACTTGTACGGACTATATTCATTCTCTGCCTTTCCCAAAAGCTGCTCAAGTTAAATTGTCCTCCTGAACATTAATTCCTCCTCCATTAATTCTCTTGTATCTGTACCATGTAATAACAATTGTTAAAAGTCTGTCCTGAAATATTTTTTCATAACTATGATATCTGAATATTATTTTAGCTCATATTAATGTAACTTGAACATTATAATTATTGTTTATAATCTTATTCTAGTCCAGATTAATGTAACTTTAAAATTATAGTTTTTGTATGTAATCAAGATATTATTTTAGTCCAGATTAATGTAACTAACTTTATGATTATTGTATGTAATATTATTCTAGTCCAGATTAATGTAACTTCATTATAATTATTGTATGTAAGTCCAGATTAATTTTTAACTTTAGTATTAAACTTCGTAAATATATATAATAAAACGACTAATTTTTTACTGAAAAAATATTACCTATTATTTACTCTACGGCCCTCCACGTCATTATAATCATTGAATCCGGCCCGCGGATTCGAAAAGGTTGCCCATACCTGGTTTAATTCATATTTCAAAGCATCAAAAATATTCAATACTCACACATAGGAAAAAATGTTGTAGAGTAAAATAAATGACATTGAATAGGGGGTTCCTAAGCAATCCCGAGCTGTTGGAGTGTGGAAATAGTTGCCAAAACAAATGAAAGATGCGTTATTGTGGTCTAACGGTTTGGGTTGAAAGAAATGACAGTACACACTATCATATTTTGACTTATTCATAAAACACGTCTTAAGTTTTTACCACTAAGAGGTCATCTTTAAAATGTGTCATGATAGAAAATTTAGTCACATTTTTACAGTCGGATATTGAAGATGACTTTCGAAGGAAGTTTTAATAGAAAGTTAATACATGATTGGCACTGGAATTGAATTTATACTCCAATTGTTTGACTACATTTACACCTCTCATTGATTTAGGAAACTTGTATATAAGGGTATCTTCTGCATTGTCTTAGCATTAGGTACAATTCAGAAGTAATATTTTCATCGATGCGTTTTTAATCACCCTGTATGTTTGAAGTGCCATCAACTTTATCCAGATTGTCACGTGACCTTTTTTGTATAAAAGTGAAAATAATAATTTAAATTTTTTCCTAAATTTAAGACTTTTTTTAAAGTACGGAAATCATAAACTAAAGTCAAAAGTTAAAGGTATATTCTTTTATATTATTTAAATCTTACAGAACACATCAACTTTCACAGCTTATTTCCAAGTTAAGCACGGCATTTAGAAGCTAGCTACTAATAACTTTTAAAAAATGTGAAATCATCGGTAAACGAACAAACACACACATCACACTTGCCTCAAAATGTGTGAAATCTAACTAAAAAGAAACATAACCATTAGGGTGTCCCAAAAAAACGCGACTTTTGAAATTCTCAACTCTCACCCCCTAAAAATGTTCTTTATGGGAACATAAGACACTGTGATTTTTTTAAGAATTTTTGAAAAATATTTAGAGGTCGCTCAAAGCCATTGAATTTTCAAAAAATGGCCCAAAAAGGGTAAAATTTAACATTTTCCATAATTTTAAAAAAAATTTACATGAAGGTTCAGAGGCCATTATTTACATTTATTGGAGCCCTTTATATTGTTTTAAACAAAATCTGTATTTATTACCTGGGTAGGAAATAAAACGCATTAGCATTAAAATCAAGAAACATTCGATATTTTTCGATATTTTTACCTTATGCATTTTTACACACAAAATATAAAAACTTTAAGCAATTGGTATTTAAAATAAATAAGGAAGATTTTTTAAACAATTAACAATATTTATTAACACATTTTTTAAATATTACATATTTTTTAAAATTAAATTGCATATCAAAAAGATTTTTTTGATTGCACTTTGTGCAGGTTTTTCTATGCGAATCTACGATTTGCAACAAAAACTGCTTCTTCTCTTCATCTTTTGTTGCACAAGTAAAATCTTGAATTAAGGCAACAGCCTGTTTAGTCACATTATTTACGCAAACTAAGTTTTTTGCGAATAATGCAGCCTCTTTATAAGACAGAGTATCAAATCAATCTTTCACAGGCACATTGAGAAAAGTATCTTCAATTTTGAATGTTTCGAAAAAGCTATGCGAAATACATAAATCCTCGAATTTGAGAGGAAGTACTTCTAAATAGACGTGAACTTCTTTCTTTTCTCGTGTTCCTGACTAGTTTTACATTTTGAGCCTCGGAAACAAGATCTGAAAACAAGACAAGAGTTGAAAGTTCGCCACTTAAATACCACGAATGACGTAACATACTTTTTAATCCCTTATTGCTTACTTCTTCATCATTATATTCTTGAAACCTTTGAATAAGAAAAATGTCATTTAAAGGAGCATTAACAGGAGACCGGCATGTAAACCAAGACTCCAGGTACACACACGCACACACAACACAAAAACCCTATTAAATCGCTTTACACTTAGAAGCTCCTCAGCAGATAATGATAGTTTTGTTTCGTTCCCGTCTAATAATAATTCTATCTTCATCGAATATATGGCTTTAGCCATCCAGAGATCTTGGTGAAGATCCCCTGGTTTTCGTATTGCAATTTGAGTGTCTGATCCAATCATTATGGATGCAAGATGTAAAATTATCTATAGTCATCCATAATTAAATTATTATTAATTTCCATCAGCTAATGAGATACAAAATCTTTCAAACCATCTGATGCTGCTATTATGGGTACTGGTTGCCTTTTCGGTTCATGGTGGTTTAGTTTAGCCCAATCTTCTCGGAATCTCTTAAATAAAAGGACTTCAGAGGCAGAAGATAGTCCAAAACACACACTGAATACATCCGAAAGTAGAACTTCAAGCATGTGGTGTCGGCACGCTATCCACAAAAGATTTCGACCAATTTTTTGTTCAAGAAGAGTGCAAGCTCCTTTAAGTCTTCCACTGTTAGCTGCAGTCGTATCGAAACACATACCTATAACTTCCGTCTTGCATTTCCAGGACTTTAAGAGGTCGAAAACAGCATCAGCTGTTGCTTTTCCAGTTCCAGACAATTACTTGGGAACTCCAAGAAGCTTGGTACTATTATTTTCCAAAGAAGAAATTAGAACCGCTAAACGCTCAACCTTTCCGGTACTGTTTGATGACAAATCGGGTATAATTTTCACATCCCAATGAACTACTGACTTTGATGCTTCAAACTCTGTTTTTAATTGCTCAGCCAATTCATGACGAAGACGGTGGAGTTCCCGGTGAACAGTACTTTTGGAAAGTACTATGGATTTTACCTTTGGTTCAGAAGTCGTGGTAGAGGAAGAACAATCTTATTTATTAATTACAGATGCCAATATCATAGTTGACCTTCTAATGATAGTGTTACTTCTATCTAAGACAGTAGCAATTTTAGGAGATGGAATAAAAGAAGTTCACTTCTATTAGAAGTACTTCCTCTCAAATTCGAGGATTTATGAATTTCGCATAGCTTTTTCGAAATAGTAAAAATTGAAGATACTTTTCTCAATGTGCCTGTGAAAGATTGGTCTGATACTCCATCTTATAAAGAGGCTGCATTATTCGCAAAAAACTTAGTTTGCGTAAATGATGTGGCTGAACAGGCTGTTGCCTTAACTCAAGATTTTAATTGTGCAACAAAAGATGAAGAGAAGAAGCAGTTTTTGTTGCAAATCGTAGATTCGCATAGAAAAACCTACACAAAGTGCAATCGGAAAAATCTTTTTGATATGTAATTTAATTTTAAAAAAATATGTAATATTTAAAAAATGTGTTAAAAAATATTGTTAATTGTTTAAAAAAATCTTCCTTATTTATTTTAAATACCAATTGATTAAAGTTTTTATATTTTGTGTGTAAAAATGCATAAGGTAAAAATATCGAAAAATATCGAATATTTCTTGATTTTAATGCTATTGCGTTTTACTTCCTACCCAGATAATAAATACAGAATTTGTTTAAAACAATATAAAGGGCTCCAATAAATGTAAATAATGGCCTCTGAACCTTCATATAAATTTTTTTTTAAATTATGGAAAATGTTAAATTTTACCCTTTTTGGGCCATTTTTTGAAAATTCAATGGCTTTCAGCGACCTCTAAATATTTTTCAAAAATTCTTTAAAAAATCACAGTGTCTTATGTCCCCATAAAGAACATTTTTAGGGGGTGAGAGTTGAGAATTTCAAAAGTCGCGTTTTTTTGGGACACCCTAATAACCATATTAAAACCTTTTTCATAATAAAAATATTAAGAAACATTTCATTTTCTGCATTATTCGTTGCTCTAACAACTGGAAGAACTCAGGTAATACGACACGCTTATGCATCGTACCTATAGTGGGATCGATACTTCCATGCGCTCGATAGCGCACACGCGACCTTGGAAGTGACATGCTGAAAGGAACCAGGTAGCTAGGTAAATGAAGGTCAAGGGGGATGCGTAAGGTGCATGGCATAATATTGTTGGAGAGATGGTTAAGTGGTTATTATGTTGTTTTAGTTCGAGTGAAAAACTGTATTTTTTACAAGAGGAGGGAGTGATGAGTTAATATTTATTATGGGGAGGTTGAGAGGTTTTAAGAAATGAAGTGGTTATGTTTGAGTGGATCTTACAACTGAGTTTCGCTGAGGATATTTAAAACCAGTCTGAGGTATAGTGAAAGTTACAAAGTATTCAGTATCAGATAGTACTTAAGGTGCAAATAAAAAACAAATTTATCGTATTTAGAATAATAATTTTATTACTGAAGTGAAATGTGGTTAAAACAAAAATGTGGGTACGGTTGAGAAAGCAATGCATTATATTATATGCAAAGCTATTATTTTTAATACTAAATATATTAAATTGTTTTTGATATTTAAAGTTGTAGCAATTTGACAGAGTTTTTGAAGCTTAATAGTATTCCTTTTAATTGTAATTAAAAGTTTACAGTTAACTATTAAAACGATAGAAAAAATATGTTATTTCTGGAGGGACGTTTTTATTTATACTAACACAAATACAAATTAAGTCGACCAATTACAGGCGTAAGCCCAGCAAGGTTGGTCCAGTCTTTTTAACCCTAACTATCGGAATCCCAGTATCTGTCAATTTTCCTCTTGAACTCGTTTACCCCACTTGAATTTACAATTGTTTCAGGCAACGCATTCCATCTATCCACTACCCTATTAAAAAATAATGCTTTCTACAATCCGTCCTAAATTTGACTTTATTCAATTTGAAATTTTGACCCCTTGTTCAATTACCCGTATTGAAATCTAGTCCCTCTGTGTCCCCTTGCTTTACCATTTTAAAAAGTTGAATCAAATCCCCTCTAATCCTTCTTTTCTCTAGAGTGAACATATTTAGCTTCTTTAATCTTCCCTCATAACTTAAACTGGATATACCCTTGAAAATTTTAGTAGCGCTATGCTGAACCCTTTCAATTGAATCAATTTCTTTTTTTAAGTATGGAGACCAAAACTGAACAGCATACTCTAGATGAGGTCTCACCAAGCCTCTGTATAGTGGCGAAATAATATCCTCGGACCTTGAAGAAACAGTTTTTTATGTATCCCAATATCCTATTAGCCTTTTTACTAGCAGATGAACACTGATGAACCCATTTAAAGTTCTCATTTACTATCACCCCTAAATCCTTGATCATATTACCTTCTTTAACTTTGTTCCCTTGCATATAAAATTCCATCCTACCATTCTCCCAACCCATATTTAAATGTTCATGGATTAAATTAATTAATGTTCTATAGTTATAGATATGTTTCCTCATTGGTTATTTTCATTATTTTGCTGACCATTCACGCAAAAGAGCGAATGAAAAACCTGAACTTTATAAATACTTGAATTTGTAGAAACATCACAAATAAAAAGATTTTATAGAAATACTAGTTTGTTCTTTCTATAGTTTCTAAATTTCTAGGAATTTTTTTCTGCTACAAATACTGGCGTATCTAATCATTTCGATATTTTGGCATTTTGCTACAGCATTTTTACGCATTTTAGCTTTTATGCTAAAATTGTTTTTCCTAGCAAAACCCTCCTGCTTAGAATGAATTATCTTAATCTAATATTTCAGTATCTACTTTTTAAATTTATTTCGAGCATCATTTGTAATTATTAAAAAAAATAGGGTGGGTTGAGGTAAAGTGGGTCATGGGGCTAAATGGGGCAGTTTTAATTAACTCGATATAAATCAAATTTAACTTGAATTATTTTCATCTATTTTTTGTATTATAATCTTTTATCTGTTGGTAACATTTTCCGACTGTCAAAAATTTAGATTTATGAATTTGAGAACAGAAAAAATATTTAATTTGAACGGTAAATGGTGTTGTCGAAAAACAGTGTTTACCAACTTCCAAATATCTATGTATTGTAATAAATTACAGCAGATTTTTGTTATATTTTTCCATAAAAGAAAGTCTAAGAGACATTTCAAGCCAATCAGCTTATAAAAATATAAAATATTTTATCTTTTACAACAATATTTTGTACTTAGGGTAAAATGGGTCATAGTTAGGAGGCCTTCTGTATTAAGTAAAAACAATGTTTTTCACTTATTTCCTTCAAATATACATGCAGTATTTTAATTGCTACATTTGAACACTGTTCATTATTTTCGGACGTTTACAATTCCATTTAAGTTCAACTTAAAACAAATGTCTTCATATAAAAACGGCTTAGGCTTAGCCGATTGCCTTTTTTCTTATTTCATGTATATATTCATAAATATATTTTTGACATCTTTTTGCAATGAGACCCATTTTACCCCACGTTGGGGTAACCATTACTTTTGATGTTAAATTTAACCAATTTACAATTAAAAAATATTTGATAAAATTAGATGAAAATGTTCTGAAGGATTGTAATGTCAATATCCAATTGAAAGAAATCACAAACTTCCAAAAGAAACTATCCAAAAAGAAAGAACTGCAAAGCAGTTCGCGCGGGGGTTGGCGAGCGATAGCGAGCAGGGGGCGGCAGCCCCCTAGTAATATCTACTATAAAACAAAAAAGTCAGTATCTCTCCCACTCCACCAATATAAACAATAAATATAAGTATATACAATACATGCACCTATTCTATTGATAAACAATCACGTCAAAATACCAATAAACTCATACGGAACTGGCAACCCATGCGCATTCATTGAACTTGGGGAAATTCCTTCGGCAACGCAACAATCAGTATTAGATTAGACACGATTTTTCGTGATTCGTCCGCATGGCTCTTTTCTGCTTGATCATCTATGGGATCGGATGGGGGAGATCGAAGAGAGAACCTCAACTACGAGATCGTGTTTGTGGGGGTGGACAGTTTGCCTGGGGACTTGAAGTGGTGGACTGTTTGCTAAGTGCGTTGGGAGTTGTGCGAACATCGATTCTGTAACAAACCGACTTTTTTTTACAGAGGTTTGACTTTGTTTGTAGAGAATACAGCATCAATACTGAAGGAAGTTTACGGTTTTTGGAAATATACCGGTAAAGAAAGTTGGGAATTTTTTTTTCAGATAGTTATTAGTGTTCATTACCTTTTGATTTGTGAAATAGTAATGGATTCTTTTTCAAGAAGGTTGAAGTTGGAACTTTATGGTCTGGCACTTTTTTAAATTTACTGGAACGGAAAAGATAGTTTTGGCTGCCATGAAAATCCTTTCCGCGATTTTTTCCAATTAAATAGGTAATAAGAATAGGTATATGTTTTTAATTAAGAATTATATTAAACTAAGGGGAAGCTAGGGCATTTAAGAACATTTTCAAATCTTTCTTTTAAGAATTATGGACTATATTCGGCCAAGCCCATATTATCACCTAATCAGGGAAACCAAACTATCATCATATCTCACTACAAACTATCTCTGTGGTAACCAAATGCAAGCTCAGTAGGTCACATGATGGGGAAAATGTGACGTCAAACGGATCCATTAAAGTTATCCGTTAACAATTGAACTTAAATTTTTTACCATCAAGAATAAATAAAAAGAAACAGTTCTAATGGTTAAATTTTTTTCAACTGTTTTCACAGTTGTTTATGATAACTATTACCTAGATCCACTAAAAACATATTTAATTCCCGTCTGTATACCTTCATATCCCTATAGTGACATTAGGTACAAATACATGTTTGATTATTTATTAATAACGAAATATTTTGCTTCTAAATCATAAAATACGTACTAGAAATTATAATTTAGTAAGTATTATATTTACTAAAACATATAATATATTTAACAGTGCATCTTCTCAAGGAATCCAATGCAATGTATTGCAAAAAAAAACTAAACACTGACAAACGTGCATTAACCCTTTAAGTGCTGACCGCCCCGAATTTTCTATAGAAGTTAATGGATATCTCGGGCGGTTGAGGATTGAAATGGTTTATGTATTTCTTACACAAGCCAAATGAATTATTCAATGACGAAAATATAATGCATAACAAGCATAAACTTATTTATACACCCTACATCTCTTTAAGGGTTACACAACGAATGAATAACATGATTACTTTATCAATATTAAGATAGAGGTGCAAAAATATCCCCAATTGACACCCTATACTTCAAACTCGGCAATACACGTAAAATTTATATTTTTCGATGGACCATAGACTGCGGAGATCCATCAAAGCAGGGGGCTCTATTGGATCTTATCCAATTTAATCCAATACATCTATTCTTCCGTATCACAATCTGTGGTGACATATTATTCTCAGCTGAAAGGTCGTTTATCTCGGGAAGAATTAGCTTTTCATATTGTAAGAATTACAACAAAAAAAGTTTTTATTTTTACTCGCAAGGAAGGCAGGGATTCATCATTGAGAAAGGAAGCTCGGGAAAGAAGGATTTGAGTGAAATATCAGGTGGGGAAGTAATAAAAATAAAAAAATATCGGATATATTGACTAACAGCGTGTTTGGAGGGGTTGGAATAGTTTCGGAAGTATTGGAAGGGTTTTGGATTTCACTAGAAAAGGATTTTTGATAACATACGAAAATTCAGTTTTGAATTTCAAAATATTTTACCATTTAATAATAACGTAGAAGAAACTTGTATGCATGGATGTAATTTTATATAAAGTCAAATAAATTAATAAAAAACATTATACTTATTGTTACTTTTTTGTTATTTATCTCGTAAAAAATTGTCGACAGTGTTAAAACAGATCCATTCATTCACCACTGGACCTAGGTTTAACCTGCAATCAAGCATTTTCACAACTATGATTGGCTTAAAACTTGTTTCCCTTATTTAAATACCAATTAAAAGTATTGATTCCAGGTTAACTTTAGGTTAGATTAGAGAGCCTGTATACGAGAGAGGCGACAACCCGGTATAGCTCGCTGATTGGTCAACAGCGTTTTCTGTTCACCACAGATTTCCCTCCATTGAATTAGCATGGGAGCGAGATCAGCGGCATGATACAGTTTGGACAGAATTGGAGATTTGGACAGTTTTAACTACGCGCAAGGATGCGCAGAGACGCTTTTAAGCGAGTTGTCGTCTCTCTCTCGTATACAGGCTCTCTAGGTTAGATTAGTGGTAAATATAGACTATTAGACGATAACGATTAGATTTGGAAACGGAAAGAATATTTGAGTCGGAACTCACATTGCCTTTGTCTGTTTTATATTCATCATTCAAATTCATCATTTGTATTACACCCCTATTTAAGTTAGGCTAGAAAGGTTCTATTTAGTTTTTACTATCTTAGCATTCTCTTTATCACGATGGAATCTTTACTAAAAAATTTGTTGTTAAATGGGTCGATTTTTAATATAAATATTATACTTTATCTATTTAAAAACAACTCTATTATACCTTTCGTAAATAAATTTAGTACTTAATGAAAGGTTCATTTTATGTTAAGTTTCTGCTGCACATATTTTAAACACCTTTACTTTTAAAAATTAGTGGATAGAAATATTTTACCGATCAAACAAACGTATTTACATTTTATGTAAAGAAATTTTGTATGTATGGATGTATAATATATATTGTATCTGCGTTTTATAATATTTAAAATTGCCTAAATACCAAATAATGTAGGTAATTTCGTGAGTTTGTTTAGAAATTAAATTCTTGAAATAAATAAAACAGCTGAAAAATATAGAGCAATCCATGTGCTGAAATAAGTAATTAGACAAAATTCGTTCAAGTTCATACTTAACGGTAATTACATTTCAAATATTAAAGCAGATTAAATAAGTAATTAAAGTACACTAATAATTTTAATAAAAGTTCAAACTCACTTTAAACATAATAAATAATTCCCAAACTTAAATCAATTTCACATTATTCTCCATATTAACCATTTCATACGGATATTTATTTCCTCATAACTAATGCTGCAGTATGCGTTCAGTTCATTTATTAGTTCCTTAACCACTCTATCTTTTACATAAACTAAAATATCTACGAAATATTAAACTAATATAACGCAACACCAAATCACACGCACATGGACCCATTATTAAGACCTCATAATTTTTCTCTTCTTCCCGAAATTCGCCCTGATCGGGACATCCCAACATTACCGAATCGATATCAAACCTGAATCTCGCTTCGATGGACCCACTTTCTCAATTTCCAACCGACCCCCACACATCACAGAACGGACGGGAACAGCTGATCGCGAAGGAATGTTAATGAATGATCCCGGAGGTACGGGGATCCGCAGCGTAGACGCACGGGCTTATCTGCATAAAAAAGCGATATCACGGTACGTCAGATTGCATATTAAATTCCCCAAATTCTTAAGTATCGTACCCGTGAAATATGATATCGCCCAATCATTTGTTTAAGCGTGAGGGCAAAAAATGCCCAAAAACATTGAGGGAGAAGATTTATAGTGACGAGGTCCTAGGACGGCCTTTGTCGGTATTGTTGGTTAATCAGAAGGGCGTGAAGTATTTATTTGAATCGGTAAATTAATTTTGGCCAGGGGAAAATGTGTGTTATGCGGAAAGTGCGTTTATTTTTAATGGGATAGTCTGGCGAAATTTAATTTTCTGTTAATGATGGATTTAAATGATAAAGTTTGGTATTGGAGAAAGTATTAATCTGTGTTTTTTGGGGGGAAGTAAATACTATTTTGTATTTAATATTACTTATGATTGATGTTACGTTGTTACTTCTACAAATTTAAATATTTTTTAATTTTTCAATTTAAAATACGTCGGAATAGCAAAATCACGCAAATCACTTTTGGGAGAAGAACAAAAATACTCAAATGTTCATTTCATGGCTAAACTGATGTCGGGTTAAGTCTGGAAAGTAATATGATACAAAACTCTTGTGTTTGTGTATCCTTAACTATTTTCGTTACAAAAAACATGTTACAAAAAATATTTACTATTTTACTATTTCGCCAGGCATATTTTTTTCCAAACATGTCTTGTTTCAGAAAATATTAATGTAAAATATTTTCTTTTTTCCTAATTTAGATATATTCTCAAAACATTTTAGATGTTTAAATTCATTTTGTTACTTATGAAATACATTTCTTTATGAATGAATGATTGCTAAACTATGAAAAGGTTAGAAAATAGGAGAAAAAAACGTTTTTAATACCTGATCCAAAATTTTGGTTGAATGCATTGTAAATTAAAAACAAATCTCAAGAAACGGAGCGCATATAAAAAATGTTAAAAGTTTAAAAATAAACAGGATATTTTACGGCAACAGTGAAAAATATAAGTTAGTATTTGCTAATAGTGTCGACTGAGATTCTGTAATGTTAAGATATCATAAGCTGAAAACACGAAATTCAGTTCATAGAAACGTAAAGAAACCAATTAAGTTCAAGAAAATCACCAAACAACACAAAGGAGAGCCGAGACGTCAGGCACGTCAGAAGAAAACAAAAAAAAACTCCCGATTCCAGAGGCTTAATCCGGCAGAAAATAAAAGACGGACAATCCCGGAAGAAAGTTCACGAATAAGAACAACAACAAAACGAGCCAGAACAAGCGAAGCAGCGAAAGGAATTGAAATGGTAATTCCGACAGAGAAGAACGAAACTGAATAATTTTATCTCTCAAACACTGTTTCTGCCCCGTAGATCGATCCCGATGCTTTTATCAGAAAAGAAGAAGAGCGAAAACGCTGTATTATAACAGTCGCCATCTGTTACACTACTCAAACGGCATTACTTGAATGAGGGGAGGCCTTATTCTAAAACGTTCCCTGAGTCTGTCTCTGAACACTTTTATTGGAATCGGAATGCCCATGGGAATGCCTTTTGAGACCAGAAGAGATACTAGGTTATTGTTTTGGGCAAATGAAGAGTTGGAGTTTTAAGGTTGGTGTATTGGGGAGACTAAATATCCATTAGATGCGTTTTGAATACAAGTGCAGTTGTTGGTCTTTTAAAAATATTTATGATGCTGGATGTAAATGAGGAGTTGGTCCATTTTTAAACATTAACTGTGAGTGTTATTCATCAAAGATTCGTAAATGTTAAGGAGAATTAAAGGGTATTTTTAAGTTTATTTCAACTTGTGATTTATAAAATGTTTTATCGCATACAACTTACAGCTTTTGATTGGTGAGGTATAAAAGACAAAAATATTTATTGAAAGCAAATAAATTCCATATAAATACTTAGCTGAAGTTGAAATACCGGTCTATACTTACTTGAAAACAGTGTTTCTCCGAAAATAAAATCGTCCCTATTTTTATCTATAGGGATTTCTATAGTGAATATATAGCAGTGTTTCCCAACATTTTTCGGTCCATGCCCCACCAAAGGCTTTCAAAATTTTCCATGCCCCTCTTTTTTTTTCCCGTCTTTTTTTTCTCAAAAATCCTTCTTGGAAAGTCAATAGATACTGGTTATTCATGCTCCCTCTAGGGGGCAATTTGGTTGAGAATTTCAAATTGCTCCCCTAGAAAATCATATTGCCTCCCGGTGGGGCGTGTGCCGTACGTTGGGAAACACTGATCTATAGGGATATCCATGAAAATACATAACATGTTATCAGGGGTTTTCTTAAGTTTTCCTGCACAATAATTGAAATTTCGTTTGGTTTAATAAAATTAATATTATTTTTATTAGATTTATCTCTCTAGAGTCTAGAGAGGTTAAACAGCGACAAGGCTAACTTTGAACTCCGACTGTAGAACATTTTCGTCTTTCTGAAACAATATCTCTAAACTCTTCTAACTGGAAAATTCAGGTATTTATAATCATTTATAATATGGTTAGGTTCCTTTTGGCCAATAATCACCAGGATTTTTCTACTGCATTTTAATCGAGTATTTCCCTCACCGATAACTCTTCTTAAATGTAACACTAGTATCGACTGTACTAGATAAAGTGGATAAGATTTAATCTTGTAATTGCGTCATCTCCCCCTTCTCTATAGATGATAAACCCTTCCATCCATAGGCCTAAAAACAAACATGATTATCTTAAGTGAACCCTTTAACACCCCCTGCTATTTATCTTCCAGGTTAACGCGCATTACATTCCAAGATAAATCCCAAAGAAAAACCCAACAAAAAACTCCTTCAATAATTAATCCAAGGCACGAGATTTGGCACAGCTTCTTGCTAACAGCTTGCGGTGATAAATCCGACTCGAATTCAATTGAATCCCATCCGCAAACCGAATTACTGTATACACGCGTGTAAACGTTAAGCGCAAAGCTTCACACTCCACAGAGGGGCTTCGCATGGCCGGGTGCCAAGTCATTTGGGTGCTCTCTCTGATGATAAAATCTATACAAGCACAAACACGAAAACTGCGTAAATTACACGTTCGAGGGGGCGTTAGTTTATCTGTGGTTTAACGGTTGAGCAATCAATTAAGATTATCGGGGTTCTTTTTCTTTTCACTCGAAATAGTTAACTCGCGCTGGGTCCCTGTGGAGTATCTCTTGATGGTAATGTGTAATCTGACGTCTCTTGAGAAAGGTGGAGTAAAAAACGATGGATGGTGTTAGTTGATCTGGGTTTTTTGTTGGGCGGATTTTTGGTGGATATTATGGGTTAGAGAGCAGGCTTATTGCACAACTTAACAATCCACGGCCCAAAAAATCTTTCTTGATCAATTATTGAGGGCCGTAAGATCAAGTTGAATTTTCAATTGCTCATTCAGGACATCTAGAAGCATGAACGCTCAGTGGAATGAAATAATTTAGCTTTTATTGGATGTGAAGCTACGTTTTTCGAAAAAGTTGTAATAGAGGTATTTTTTTGAGGATTCCACGCAAAGAATCTTTCTGTCCAGCCCAGAATTCGGGGTCTTGTTAAAACATCCTTTTTTTTCATTTAGTATCTACTTTACAAAAACCTTTTTTACAAATACTTTTCTACATGCACTAGACAGAAAGAGCCGAGAGGTCAAAAGAGAGTCTGTAAAATATGAGAATGAGAAAAAGGTAGAAAGATAAATGGAAATATAAGTGATAAAAAGTTTAAAAAATTAGGAAAAGAGAATGAGAGGAAGAAGGGGTGACATATGAAGGGGAAGGAAAATGATAAGAAGAAATAAAAAAATCGGGGATTTAGACAATTTTATTTTAACAAAAAATTTTTTTGTAACACGAAAATTTTCTACACTCTGCAACTTTTTTAAAAACTTTGAACTTTAAATACCTTTCCTCTATTATTTTTTTATCACCCATTAAAGATTTTACTCCAATGTTGTCAGAAAATTCGACTTTAGGGTTCTTTAGCAGCAAGGAAAAATCAAATCTTACTGCTAACTAGTGATGAATTTCTTTACCCAGTTGTATCAAAATTATAACAAAAATTGCATAAGTTAAAGAATTCTCCAGCATAATACCTCTGGAATTGTTGCTGAATTGATTGAAATAAACGTTAGTAAGATTTATACATCGTATAGTTATATCATTAGTACTGTAATTGAATACGAATAACAATTATTATTCATTGTAAATATGACTTTTACTATAAATAACTAGTTTCATTGTAAAAAGTCAGGATGAAAAATGGAATGAGGAATGAATGAACCAACCCCAGTTGTTTCCAGAGAAAAATTACAATTGATTAAATAAAGGAATAAAATGTCATAATGCCATTTTCTACGTCTAGATAAACTACAATTGGTACTGAAATATTTTCTTATTTTTTATGAACTCTTACGTTATGTGGTGTGTGGATTGTAAGAAGTGTGTAAATTCAATTTACTGTACAATTAATGAGCTGTGCTATGCTTTTGTTTCTAATCTTGATGTTTGAATTTATTAGTTTAGTTTAATCGTCAAGACTATACTAATAAGAAGTACATTTCGTTAAGCATATTCTTTAGATTCTTTTTCTATTAATTTAGTCACATGATTATTTCTCCAGCCTAAAAAAAATTTCTGTTTGAATCTAAAGCAATCACTTTTCAGGATAATGGATGATAATTAATTTGATATGCAGTTAGTAATAACAAAAGCTAACCAACGAAATTAGTATACAAATAACTTATTGGTTTGTTTTCAATTAATCTGCGAAAAGAAATGTCAGTATTCTTTTCTTATCTTATGGGATAGTTTCTGAACTCTATCCCTAATGTAGCATATTTAAGTCAACCACAGTTGCTTTACTTAAGCCTTTATTTCAAACGAGCTTTATACTTTATAATTTTATAATGTTTTTCATAGTTTTAGAATTTATGATTTTAGGTATAAATGAATTTCACATTATAAAATTTATAAGTATTTTATTTAACGAAAATTTCAAAAAATGTAGATATACATGATACTTTTATTAAAAGGATCTCAGTGGTTTATAAAACTATACAATTTTAAGTAGTTTATGCTTTAAAATGTTCATAAAAAGCAAGAATCATTTATATAGAATCATTTGAAACAAATTGATACAAGCTAAGACTAAATTTTTATAAAAAAATTAAAGTCAAATATGTTGCAAAGAATATTTTTAGGTCATTCATAAACACAAAAAATATTTCACGCAAAGATATACATGATTACAAAACAGGCAAATTCTTAAATGTAATTTTAGTCTTCAAAAAATAAAATTATATTATGTAACGAAAGATTTTTGTTAGTCTTTTATAACTCCAAAAATTCCTCATGCAAAGAAATACATGGTTCATAACAACAATTTATCATGTCCTTTCCTTTATTTCATCTTTAAAAGAGCCGGATTTTCAAATCTAAAGCTTCGTCGCAAAACATTAACTTATTAATATTAAAAAAATAAAGACAGCGAAGATCTTCCCATCTTAACAATGCAACGCAATTTACAAAATCACAAAGCATTATTACAAGCGAGATGGACCGGATAAAACCCTATTAAAACATAGAGAACACACACATGGGGGGATTTACCCCCCTATACCCACCCATCCCCATGTTCCAACTGCAATAAATATTTTTATAATACCTCTTTCCCTAAATATTAAAATAAACTTACTCCCCAATGCGGTAGTGCCACAGTTTCAAAGAGAGAGACATACACATGATAGAAATCTGGCTTTGAAGACGCAGCCCATGTTTATATTTTCTCTGAGGACGAGTGTTTCAATTTGAAATCAATTTCTCGTAGGGAAAATAGCACCAAGGAGAGATTTGTTTCCCATTAAAAATCAATTTCCCCTATGTAATGGGATTCTGAGAAGGAATCCGAGGTATTTACTTATTTATTGTTGCTGTTGTTATTATTTATTTTTGTTAGCCCTTGGTTGTTTGCATTTAAATTTGAATCCGGGATGCACAAAGCCCTGCAATCACATCCTACGGGTTTGTCTCTGCGTCGACGTGCGTTTATTTATAATATGAGCTTTTTATTAGTATAAGATGTCCTCGGATTCATGTTTTCCAGTGTTTCACCCGTTTCACACGGAATATTATTATTCCGCGGAATATTGATGGAAGCATGACTCGAAGATCAATCATATCTTGCTGATCGGTGATTTATTTACTATTGATTTTGGTAGGTGTTTTTGTCAGCGGTTGGATTCAGATGCCTGTTCTCAGTTTCGGCAATAGCCATTGCCGAATTCTTAATCCCGGGATTAAGAAAAATGAGAAAAACCAAACACAATTTAAAATAGTTATACTAGTAATTTCATACATCTTTATTTCAGTTTTTAAATATAAAAGGGACTTATTTTATGTTATTTATTACAATTAGGCTAAGCGCTCACTAGAGACTTTTGTCACTGTGACAGAGACAAAATTATCACCCTGGCTATTGCAAGAAGCTAGAGCGAGCGCACAGGCGACGAGACTCTTGGCCGATTGCCAAGAATCTCTCCATAGAAATGCATTGCTCTCGAGTGACTAGTGTTTTAAGTCGCTGTGACAGAAGTCTCTAGTGCGCGCTTAGCCTTAATATACTAAATTCCGAATAGTGCATGCACTAAACATACGTTTATGATTCACAAAAGTTTTAGAAGTCTAAAATTCTTATTTTGAAAATAATTGTGAATGAATTTTTATCCCATATTAAAATGCTTGCAGCCGCCAAAGGAGTTATTAATTATGAGTTGGTAAAATACACGACAACTTCGGAAAAACTAACTCTGATTTCATAGCAGGGCGTTATTTTATGAACTTTATATTTTTAGGTTTTATAAAAGCCCATGCTTTCTTCCTCGAACAAAAAGAAAAAGGAAAATCTAAAATGTTGCACGGTTATTTAATAATTAACACGAAAGTGATACAAAAATGAATTAATCAACTGAAAAATAATTTGAAATTCAATACAAAGTAGCAAAAAAAACAGAGTAATAACTTTAAAATTTAATTATTTCTTTAAATATTGAAAATCTTACTAGCTTAAGGAAAATATACGTTTCATAATAAAAGAGATAAGTTATTTACATACGCGATTGAGAAAAATATTAAACATTAACTATTTAATAAGAAGAGGATTGCAACATTGTTTTCACACAAAGGTTTATTCAAACACATAAAAATCCATTCAAATTATTTCCAGAACGAATAAAACCTATGTCTTTCAACCCCAAAACCCCCAAAGTAAGATTAATCTGCAATATAACTCACAAACCCTACAAATGGGTCCCCATTTCTTCCATAAAAACATCCATATATATAAAGACTTTTTTTTTCAGGGTTAAGCGCCCCCATGAAATATACCACCTTTGCTGAAAACAAAGCTCTCGAAGAAGCCCGGGTGGTCTGGATCACCCCCGATGTCGGCCCCTCTAGAAAAAGCGATCCCTTGTTCATGGGGAGTGGGAGGGGATAATTGATGCCACTTGTTGCTGTGGGTGGTTTTTTGAGTGGATAGAGATGTTATTGGATCTGAGGGTGGCATGAGAGATGTTTTCGTTTTTCTTTTTTTATTCATGAGCGAGGAATAGTTTTTGAGAGATTTTGATGTGTACGTCGTTGTAACGTTAATTTATTCTTTATCATTAGCTTTCTCACTTTCACTAGTTATTAGGGTTACGTCCAAGAGGGTGATGGTTATGAGGCTAAATGCCTAAATCCCTCTTAATTTAGATGATTCATGCAATGACTTTATTACATTTTAACCTTTATTCATTGATCAGCAGATTTCCATAGTATTCTATAGAAAATGTGGGACGGCCAGAATTGAAAGGGTTAGGTTGGACAATATTCAAATTTTACGAGTACCCTGTAAGCGTTTCAAAAAGTTACGTATGAGGGGGATGCCTCAAAATTGTTTTTTATTTTTTGCTACACTATGGGGCTCTGCCCCTGCTCGCTATCGCTCACAAACCCCTGGAACTGCTTCGCAGTTCTATGAAGCAGTTAATGATCATTTAAAGCGAAACATTTTATTCCTCTAACTTACCAATAACTTAATGTGGACCATTACTACCAAAATATCAAAACAAAACTGTTACTAAAATATTCCTTTTTAGCGAAAAAAATTGCTAAAAAGGAACCCTTTCCTTTTTAGTTTACCAAAAATTTAACCGAAACGTTTTCAAAAATATCCAGCAAGCCTACTAATTATCATCAACCAAAAACATGCCATTGAAAAAATTTTAAATTTATAAAATGCACGTGTGTATTAGGGTGGGTCATTTTCCTTTGGCGAAAAAACATTTTACAAATTCTATCGGGCACAGCAAGAAATGGGTGCCAAATGGTCTCCAACTAACATGTGTAAAATATTATTCCATTATAATAACTCTTTTTGCCTCCGGATTGGCCTCAAATAGAACAAAAATATGTAATTTTTCACATTTTTTAAAAATTATATCTGCTCGCGATTATTATCGTAAAATTATATCTGCTCGCGATCTTAGCGAGCAGAGCTCGCTTGTTTCATCTCAACTATCCAGTAAAACCTGGAACTTGTCGGCTTAGTTTATTATCATTTAAAATCGAAAATTCTATCCCTCGAACTTATCAATAACTTAATTCGGACCATAACTACAAAAATATCAAAATAAAACTGCAACTGAAATATCCTTGTTTTAACTTGTCAATAATTTAATCCAAATGTTTTTTAAAATATCCAGCAAGTCTACTAATTATGATCAACTATCTTAGAGAAAAAGCTTGTCATTAATATCTTTTAAATTTATAAAATGCACTTGTATCTAGTGAATCGTTGGAAATAAAAGAAATCAGACTCACAGAGTAGAGAGCTTAACAGAGATACCAAACCGACGTTTTACTCCTAAGATCTTTAATTTAATTCAGCACGCATATTATAATTCAGTTCACTAGTAGCCAATCAGTGAACGCGAAATGTATTTTATTTGAATTTAACACTGATTATAGGCGATTTGGATTTGAGTGACAGCTTCAGTGGGCGAATGACAGAATTAGCAGGAATAGCGTGGAGGCGGGACTTGAGGCCAGAGATTTTTCAATGGGAAAAGCCCTGTTAAAAAAGTTGCCATTAGCGTCTATGGAGATGAACACTCTGTTAAGCTCTATACTCTGTGATCAGACTCACATAAAAATCGGCTGTTTCTCTAGTGAACGACCAGAAAGAGATGAAAAAATTGAAACTTTGAATCTTAATAATTCTAAAAATAATTCGAATTTTTTAAAAAACGAAATGTAAATTTTTTTATAAAAAATAATTGTATGTGTGTTTAAAATATCATAGTTTTACTGTGATTAGTTTTTCTGTTATAACGAAAAAACCGAAAAAGGGTAAAAAATTTCGAAACTTTAGAATTTAATTACTCCAAAAATAATTCGAAATTCGAAAAAAGAGCGACGAGGTGCAAAACTTCATACCTAAGAGTATGTGTCTGCAAAAAATCATGTTTCTGCTGTAAATGGATTTTTCTGGGGGCGAACTCGCAGTCGAAAAAAATAATTTTCGACTTTGACATTAAATAACTCCAGAACTAATTATCTAATTAATTAGGTCTGGAAACTGAAATGACCCTCATACATTTGTCTACCAATGGTCAAAATTTCATAATATTCCTTCAAATAGTTTTTGCGTAGTGATAGTTCAAAGTGTTCAAAAATAAAATTTTCAAAATCAGCGGTGACGGTGACGGCGGCGGTGATGGCGGCGGTGGCGGCGGCGGTCACTGTTACTTTTTTTAATATAGAGAGAAAAACAACTGCCAAAGTGGCAATGTAATATTCTATCGTATTAACAATAGCCGTAGAATATGAGATTCTTTTTTGCCAACAAACAGTGGATTGTCAGTGGTACAGCTCCCGTCAAAAAAAACGTTACATTGCTCCATCGATGGAAGGGGTGGGGTTGCTTGATTTGGCAATCAATTCACAGTTTGGCGCATCTCGCATTTTTTCTGTTTTTAAGAAATGAAACTTTTACATTACATTCACCAGTTATTTGGAACAAAAGTTGGGCACAATCAAACTACATTTTTAATCTGATTGAAAGTATAATCTGATTACTTTTGTAGTTTGATAACATTTGGAATTTTCAATCTAACTACATATGTAATTGGATTGAAAGTAATCTGATTACTCTTTTTGGGAAATTTTGCGGATTGATTTTATCCTAGTTGGCAAAGGGGAAGGGAGGGGGGTCAGAAATGACCAAAAACAAGGTTACAAATATAGTCTTATAGTGATCACTGTTAATATTATCAATCGGATTATGTTTAGAAAAACACTGGTCCCGATCACTTATATTTAACTTAACGTATAATGTATCGTTTTATGTGATCAATATATCTCTTAATGTTTTTAAAATCTGGTGAAATAACTAAAACACAGATTATGATTAAACAGGTTGATTTAAAAAGTTTAAGTAGAATAATTTATTGATTTTATAATTACAACAATAACAACTATGTGATAGACCTGTCCTCATTTTGTGACAATCACATTGAAGTTGGATGTGATCGCATTGTCACTGGAATAAATGTGATCGCATTGTCACTGGGACTATGATAGACGTGTCTTCGATATTTTTGATCAACAAATGTTATAAGTTGTTAAATTTATTGTGATAACGAGACCAAGTGATGCATATTATGACATCGTATGATGATCACGATTTGCCAAATCACTTTTTAACTCACAAGTTTTTTTCTCATAATTTTCAGATTTGAAATAAAATGTTTTTTACAACAAAACCCCAAAGTTTAGGGCCAAGTTGGTAGCAATCCAAAATTTGGAAAATTGTAAAAGAAAAATATGGATTTGTCGATCAATGGTTTCAAGACCCTGATTAAGAATTGGAAATATTAAATATGAGGAAAGTATTTTTTTAACGAAGTAACGCAACTAATGATAAACGAGGATAAATGAAAACGAGGATAAATGAAATTGTTTACAAAAAGTTTATTTTCAATCCTTTAATATCTAATCTACTTCACATAAAATCCCCTATGATTTGAAAGGGGAAATCGGATTCTTAACTTTTTATAAAGCACTTTGTGTTTGGTAAAATACCTTAAGAAAATTATCCTTTGTATATTTAGTTATCACGCAAATAATGCTTCAAAGGAAACTTCACCGATCGTTTATTTTATTGAAATTCCAAAATAAATAGAAAATGTCTGATATAAATTAAAAAACTAAACATTACTTATTAACAAAAATAAACAAAATTTAAGAGTATTCCAACAGAAATTTGTTCTGCTTTTTAAAATCAGCAAAATTTGGAAAGGCCTCACTTTAATTCAACTCGAAAACATTCAAATCCTTTCTGTTGTTGTGGTCGAAAAAGACAGAATGAGGAGCGAGGGTTGCTACTAGTTTTTGCCTTGGCGGTTGGATGATGGCGACCGTTTTCAGGCTTTTACCTCTAAATTTTCAAACTTCAACTTTGAGCCATGGCTTTGTTTAGTGACCAAATTAAATGAAACTTGGTATTTAGGGTTTAAATGGTATGGTCTTTCATATGCGGGTATAAAAATTGGGGGTCACCATGAAAAAAGTTGCACTTTATTTTGAGTTTCGCATGAAGACGGCCTCTGAGAGAAAAATAGTCAATTAGTAATTTCAAGCTTACAATAAATCCTGAAAAATGACACCAAAAGCATCTTTCTAACCCCACCCGTTCTCCCGCACATTCTACTGTAACGTTTTTTTTGACGGGAGCTGTACATATTTTAAATATTGCTAGTTAAGATGCATTTTCACTCAAGTTTGGTCAGTACAAAACGGTATTTTTAATTTTTAAAAGTTGAAATAGTTATATTTTTCATAAATATGCCGCGCTTTCAAAATTCAGCTGAAAGTTATTTCACTGGTTGGTCTTGGGATCCAAATATTATCGCAAAAATTTGTTGAAACAATTTTCGAATAGATAGTTCGTTCATTAGGCAATATATCAGTTATGATTCGCCTCAGTTTTGATTTACCTATTTTTTTGCTATAACAATAAACTGAAACCCAGGCCCATGAAATTATACTTCTTTGGAGGGAGGATTAACTCAAAATAGCTCCTTAGCATTCCCTTATTATGCTTTCATAAATGTTCAAATATAGCAAATTTAACTGTTTAAGATAATTATAACTAAGTTTTGAAAAGTAATATAGCTTATTTAAAAACTTAGGAATTAATACTGAGCTTTGAACTGAAAACGCTGATCTACGGCTCTTCTTAAGAAAATGTTTCAAAATTTGACTCTCAAATGTGGTTTTAATTTATTTTTGGACATTAGGGACTCATATAAAAACACTTGGGAAGGACTATTCCTAATATGCCAATGAAGTTTTAAGGAAAACCCCAACTTTTAAACTATTATCCAAATGTTTTCCTTGGGGTTGAAACCTATAACCCCAAAAAGGTACCAACCTTCTGACATATTAATTTTTATTGAAAATTTAGTGTTTTTAACATCCTACTCAACCGGCAATACGAGTTTCGCACATTTTTTTGATTCCAGCAAGACATTTTTGATTGCCAGTTCTGACCATTGAGATATTTCAAAATATGTTGTATTACAACTCAAGTATTTCAACTCAGGTTTCATTTATAATTGTTTCTTCGATGATGATTTTTATACCATTGTGCACATTTACATTCATAATGGATTCGTGAAATCCAGGTAAAAGCTTGATTTTCGTTTGTCCATTTTTACATGAAATAACTATATTAATCGAAACTTCGAGGCCAATCTGGAGGCAAAAAGAGTTATTATAATCGAATAATATTTTACACACGTCAGTTTGAGACCATTTGGCACCCTTTTGTCGCTGTGCCCCTGGGAAAATGTGAAAAAAAAATTTTTGACCCACCCTAGTGTGTATCTAGTGAATCATCGGGGATAAGAAATAAGAAATCAGACACATAAAAATGATCGCCTGTTTCTCTAGTGAACGACCAGAAAGAGAAGAAAAAATTGAAACTTGGTATCTTAATAATTCTAAAACTAATTCGAATTTTTTAAAAAACGAAACGCCAATCTTTCTATAAAAATAATTGTATGCGTGTTTAAAATATCATAGTTCAATATCATAGTTCTACTGTGATTAGTTTTTCTATTATAACGAAAAAACCGAAAAAGGGTAAAAAATTTCGAAACTTTAGAATTTAATTAATCCAAAAATAATTTGAAATTTGAAAAAAGGGCGACGAGGTGCAAAACTTCATACCTAAGAGTATGTGTCTGCAAAAAATCATGTTACTGCTGTAAATAGATTTTGCTGGGGGCAAACTCGCAGCAGAAAAAAATAATTTTCGACTTTGACATTAAATAACTCCAGAACTAATTATCTAATTAATTAGGTTTGGGAACTGAAATAACCATCATGCATTTGTCTACCAAAATTTCATAATATTCCTTCACATAGTTTTTGCGTAGTGATAGTTCAAATTGTTCAAAAATAACATATTCTGAAACAGCGGGGGCGACTGTTACTTTTTTTTAATATAGAGAGATTTGTTCTCAATATGTCGATTACAATCATAGAAAATAAATACATTTGTAAAACACATGTTTTAATAAATGTCAACTGAATATGAAAAAAATTCTAAATGTGGTTATAATGCCTTGTTTTCATATAAGTTTATTTTTACCACCATACGTATATCCAGAATTATTATTTGTCCAATACCCCTGTAAAGAAAGACATTTCAATTCTTACAATACTTTTACAGAGTACAATTTACAATAAGGTACGTAAGTAAATATTTTCTCTTTGTATAAATGCTACTTTGTTACTTCGATTGAAATACAAAAGCCAAAAGGCGATTAGACCAAACTGAAAACCAATAGTAATGTTATGGGTCGTTTAGTCACAACACAGAAAAACGTTTTATCGGAAAACGAATAACGTTTACGCATTTGAAATCAATTCTTTGATAGTTTAATCGTTTATTAAATATTTTGCCGCAATGCTCAACTGAAATTCAATGAGAAACGTGATATTTTCGGAAGCGATTTTCTTAGCATCATTATTACATTGAACGAATGGTACCACAAATAAATGGAGAAACCATGTTTTTATCTGTGGACAATATTCTCGATTCAAAATGGCGCATTCGTTCAATACAGGATTACCTTTAGTTACGGAATGAGAAATATTCCCACAAAACATTTACATTACATATAATTTGAAAACTGTTTTTCTTTTTGTAATGTTAGTTTATTTTTCCAGTTGTAGACAGTGTCATATCGATTTTGGCATAACCCTTTATCCGAAGACAATATACGATTATGACTGCAAGAATTAGATGGTAATACTTGGATATTTACTTACATGTTTAGTAGGGTAAAAGCTGAGATTATGGGTGTGCCAAATTGGGGAAACCTTAATTAGTAAAATGAAGTTACTTTAACCCATTAGCGCCCAGTGATCTATTTCTAGATTGCTAAATATAGTCATAAATGCTCTCTTAAATTACCTTAAATTCACCCAACAGTAACCAAACTGCACATATGGCAAGAGAAAACATCCCTCAATCCTAATACTATGTGTTTTTCGTTTGCTTCTTTATTTTGTAATAGGGATGGGCTAAAGTTCGAGTTTTCTACTTTGATAAAATAATTTGGGCGTTAATGGGTTAAATGATCTGAAATTCTTTGTAAAGCTTTATATTGTCAAGGATCTGATAATATAATTTGAATTATATCATTTGTTTTTGCACTAATACTTTTTATGTCCCTTACAACATACCACACAAATAACTGAACTTTTTTTTAGATTTCTACTCATATTTTGAGATTTTATCACGTATTTTCCATTCAGGCTGTTTGTTTACTATTATATTTTATTCTTATTTCTATTTTGGTTCAACTTTATCTTAATTTTATTATTATTAATGGTTCCTTGTTTTCCTTGGGGGTAAGTTTTCAAGGCATTATCAAAAAAAGCTCTCTTTTTCTTCACTAACAAAATTTTAATTCGTTATAGTTCTTACTTTAAACGATTCTTAACTTCCTTCAGCTATTCGATTTTGGGATCGATTCTACCACACTATTAAATTCGATACTTTTGAGTACGAGTGTTTCCTTACTTTGAGACTTATGAGGAACAACTCCGTCAGCTGTACGGCATTAAAATCAAAGAAGTCAATGGAAGATCACCCAAATGCCCCCACAAAACAAAAATCGAACCGCCTAATCACATCCCCCAGCTCAGCAGCTCATCCCAATTTTAAACTTCCCAGAGCACAAAAATCTCTTCCTCCTCAGATCCTCCTAGAATTTGTACCTTTTATCTCCCTCTAAGGTGCATTTCGTCTTCCGCATGGCAGGCTTCAAAACGAAGAAGTTTTTGAAGGGATTTGAGGACACATCCTTCTCACGAAAGAATGAGAGGACCGACCCCCCCTCTAAATCCCTCGAAATCGGCTTTTGATAACTGGATTCGGAACGGGAGGAAGGAATCCAGTTAAATGGCTGAATGTGAAGTCAACAGATTATGTGATCTCTCTCAGTTCCCAAAAGCCTCGGGTCTTTCTAATAACGGGAGGACTAGTACAAACTTTTGCTGAGGGCGGATTTATATGGCTACGTAAACGCGACGCTATCGTGGCAGCTATCCTCAATGGTAGGAACCAATATAGGATGCTGTCGTCACTCCCTTATGTTTACCGACGAGATTATATGTGAAGTAAAACCTCTATTTAATAGGTGATCTGATCTGTATCAGTGTGTGTGGGGGGGAAGAATGAGGACGTGAGAATTTTCGAGATGGTCCATCCCATTGAGTTTGTGTCTTTATGTGAGATTTACCCAATAATCGTATGAAGTATATCGACGATTCAATAGGAATCTTGTCCATCCATTGGTTCTACAATCTGGTAGATAAACTTCATCATTCGTAGAAAAGTTTCTAAAACAGACAAATATAAACAGACCGGTCAGTGGGCGTAGGTTATCAAATGACCCTTATTTAATTAAAAACAAGAATTATATTTCTATATTCAACTCATATTACTCTATATTTCAGAAAAGCAGCTTCAAATATTTCCATCTTCGTTTTTCTGAGAGATAACTTGTACTTAGTGGGAATTTTTCATCTTACTCAATCGAATCCATTTTTACTTCATTCGTGATGTTTTTAAATCTTTAACAATGTTTCTTATTCATTTACTTAAAGTTTTCTCTTATTTTTCTTTAAACAAAAATATTTCAAAAAATAGGATAAAAAATCAAACCAGCATTATGAATTTAAATAGATCTTGTCCTCCATTATTAAGGTCATAAATCCAAAATTTTTGTTCAGGTTTAGTGAATCAAGAAGGAGAGAAAGGGGGCGTTAGTGACTATGGGAAATCTCCTGTTAAAAATAATAGCATTAAGGACTGATCGTTTTGTCTCCTATTCTTTGGTTTTTACGATCGCGTCGCGTTTGATGAGACATATAAACCCGCTTTTATACTTGTGAGATGCGTTTTCAGGGTCGAGGGAAGTATTCTTAGGAGATTATTATATTTCTCTCTGATGGTGTAACGCGAAAGGTAATTGTCTGGAGCAATTAAGAGAGATTAGAGTATCGTTATTTTCAATGGATTGCTATAAGGGAGATTAAGGAAATATGTTTAGTTGTTGGGAGTGAGTATGGGGTATGGGAACGGCGATAGAACAAAACCTGTGAATTTAGTTGGTTTGAGTCTTCTATAATAGAGGTTTATAAAGATGTTGGTACTTTGAGGATTAGAATGATCCAAGCTCCAAATTGTATATAAATGTACAAAAATAATCAAATATCAAAATAAAAAGATATTTTTAATATGTCATTTATCCTAGTTGCTTACAATTTTTGCTATATTTTTAATGTCATTTGTAAAACGTCGCTAGTATAAAGTCCTATTAGCAGGATTTGAGTCCGGCTAATCTTAAAGTATACTAGATTTTCTCTGTACAAAACCTCTTTTAAAACCAAAAGTTTTAGGAGTCCCCTTGGTCAATTCGTCAATAAAAAGTGTTTATTTTTATTTCTAAATTATTAAAATCTAGAGTTGACGCGCTAGACCCGGGCTTCGCCCGGGTTTCAGTTTTTTAACAAATATCATCTGGTGCGTTACAGATGGGCTTCGCCAGTCCAAATGGGGAAATAGCTAAATAAAGGATCCATTTTTATTATCACGCTACAACAATGGATTTTAAACTACAACAATAGATTTCAATCTACAACAATCTATAATCTGCCAACAACAATTAAAGTTACATTTTCTCTTGTTATATATACAACAATGGGGTTTCCCTGAAGTTAGGCATGAAATATGGGTTTTTAATCATAAAAGTGACCAAAAAAGTTATTAGGATGCATGGATTTTAAATTATATTTATTCAGAAACCTTCCCGAGAGCGAGTAGAGCAGTGGTTCCCAACTCAGAGACGTCAGCGGACCACTAAGTCTGAATTTGGAACCTTCACGGACCACTCTTGGTAGATTAAGATCCTTATCATCACAAAATTGCAAGATGAAAGTTTATTACCAGCATGGAAATTTATATAATGCATTGAAATATAACTATTTTAAGAAAAAATTAATTAAATTTCACGATAACTAGTAATTTTTGTTGTGAAATAGTTAAATTTTCGGAACCCGCAAAATTTTGGCCGAATGTTTTTTTTTCAGAACTCTTCATTTCTCTTTAAATATTTAAATTAGAAGAAATTATTGTAAACAACTTGGTAGTGACTCTTATGCACACAAATTACACGGACGAAAACATCTTTTCTTGTTCAATTTATTCAAATTTCTATTACTTATTAGACATTTTTTGTGTTCTTCCGGGTCCTTCCACGGACCACTTCCAAGACTCTCACGGACCACCAATGGTCCGCGGACCACCGGTTGGGAACCACTGGAGTAGGGCAACGTAGTATAGTTTAAACGCGTTAATGTAGGTTCGAAAAAATTAAAACTATAAAGGACATACAGACAAACATTGATTTTTATACAGGGTGTTTCAAAATTGCGTTGCACGGCTTTTATTTGGAACCAACGCCTCCTAGGGTCATGGATGTAAGGTCTACCCGTAAGTAAATGTGCCTGGAGAATCCATGGAGATGACTTACAGCGCCCTTAGCAGCGAAATTAAAGAGTTAAAAAATTAATTTAAAAACTAATGAAGATAGAGCAAAAACCTCAGAGATAGTATTGTTGCCAACGTCATGAAGAACTCGCTGAAAAAAATTTGATCAAAATATCTTGAATATTCGCGGAGATATTAGCATGTGAAAATAGCACTTTTTCAGAGGTCAAGAAAAGAAAAAGTTCGCATATTTGCAAATTTTTTTTTGATTTTTTGATTAAATTTTGTGTTATTTAAACTAAAAAACACAAAAATACAAAATAACACAGAAAAATTTGCAAACATGCGAACTTTTTCTTTTTTGACCCCTGAAAAAGTCCTATTTTCATATACTGATATCTCGGCGAATATTCAAGATATTTTCATGAATTTTTTTTCAGCGAGTTCTTCCTAACGTTGGCAACAGTACTCTCTTTGAGGTTTTTGCTCTATCTCTTTTAGTTTTTAAATTATTTTTTAACTTCTTAATTTCGCCGCTAGGTGCGCTGTAAGTCATTTCAGTGCATTCTCCAGGCTCACTCACCTAGGGGTAGACCTTACTTCCATAACCCTAGGAGGTGTTGGTTCCGAATAAAAGCCGTGCAACGCAATTTTGAAAAAAAAATTTAACAGGATCTCAAGCGTTTAATATTGATTGTATTTACGTGAAACTTTGGACTTAAGGGTTTTCAACTATGATCTTTCAGATTATCAAATCAAAGTAATGATTTCGAAATACAAAATAAGGTTTTGGCAGAGTTTTCACATTTTTTGTGGTTTTTTAACTTTTTTCATAACAAAACAAATTTTAAAGTAAAGATTTTTGAGATAATTTTAAAGATCATATTAAACCACAATTTTTGAGACCATAATAAATTTTTTACCAATAGTAGTTCTTCTACAAATTGAATTTTTTAATGATTTTTTGGGGTGTCGCTCCTTTTTTAACTCCCTGGGATTTGGTCTGGGACCCCCAAATCCTAGGTGATTCTGACTCGTCTAGGTGTCTACTATCATCCCTGAAAGTTTGTTGCACCATTTCAGATACACCCTGTATAGAAGATGCATTAAACATACTATGCAAGCGTAAAACTGTTTTCATTTATGTCAGTAATTGTGAATATCGTCATTATAATGTTATTTTGGCTAACTTCATTTATTAAACTTGTATCCTCAGACTTGCGGAGAACTTATTTTCAACAACTCCAATACACTTATCATAGAGTTTAAACGCAGCAGAGGATTTTATAAGTAGTCTGGCAGACCAGTTTCAGTAAGTTGACAAGATCACAGAGAAAAATCCTAACAGAGGGTCCAAAACGATATATTCAAAAGTTGGATGGTTTGGAGGGCGCCACGATGAACTAAATGATTGACAGAGAGATCAAACCTGTGATTGGCTGTCACTCAATCTTCTATTTTCGAAGGAGAAGGAAAAAGTTTTTCTCAACCAATCAGGCTTTTCCGTCCCGCCTCTCGTGACGTTGATGCGATCGCAGCGCCAAAATAGCCCCACACTCATCCAACTTTTCGATTTCCAATAGCGCCTATGGATGGCGATGGACTCTCTGTTCTAGTACTCTGTGGACAAGATCATCATAATGTATTATGGAGAGGGCGAAGTATATTCGTTATCGTTTCAATGACTACAAGCTTCTGAATTTATAACTGCCAAATATGCACACACATAAATGAATTAGTAGGTAAAAATCAATTTAAGGGTATATATTTCTTAAATTGGCCTAAAATATACTTAAAAGACGACACAGATTGGTAAAAAGCTTGCAAAATATGCAATTTAAATTTCTTATGGGGTTTTCAAAGCATAAAGCTGAATTATGTAGACGTCCAAGAGAATAAAGAAATTAAGTTTTAGTCCTTACCTCTAAAAGTTACGTTTAGAAGGTATTCATAGCTTCAGGTCTTCTTTTAGCTTTAGTAGAGTCTCCATAAGACAATAAACTTCCCTGGTAAAAAAGAAGAAAGTAATTTGAATAAAATTTTCAAATATGTATTATCGTATGAATAAATACCAATATTTTTTTTCATACAGTACAAAATATTTTCATTTAAGTAAATTGTTTTTTAAACCGAATATATGAAAAAGCATAAAATTTGTATTATTACAATATTAACCATGTAAATTAAAAAATTACCACCGGAGAGTTAATATTTTTATTTTCTGTTTTCTATTTTTATAAAAGCGTGTTTTTTAATATAGTTTTTATGCATTTGGGATCAATCAAATAAACTAGTTTAAGTTAAGATTTACTTACTATGCAAACTTATAATAACGAAAGACAATACCAACTATCGATCTTTCCAATACGTAAATCCCGAATTTCAAACTTTGCCTTAAAAGACCAGACCCAGTCATTCAATCCATATATATTCTCTCCTTCCACCAATCTTCAAATATACATCACCAACGTTTGCTAGTCAAACAGCACTTTCTCCCATTCCTAACTTTCAAACACAATTGTTTGAGTCTGAATCTCCTATTCCGATGAGATAGTCTATTCCTTTTCCTCATGGAAAAAACAATAAAATCCGATCTCCTTAAAACGTCTGGGAAGCGAATAACTAGACTGGATTTCCCATAGCTATGGTGAATAGTTAGGGATTCAATGGATATCAAAGGCGAATTTGAGGAACTTTCACTGAAACCGTAAGGGGGTATTTATGTGGATAGATGAATGAGATTTATCTAAACGAGGGGGAATTTATTTTACTTTTCAACCAATTAGTGTTATATAAATTGTATATAGAGGTTTTTATATTAGTTTTAAAGGAAACAGCTACAGTTACTTCTAAACATTTTCTCTGAATTATGTTAGCAATTTAGAAAAGAGCATTCCAAGAAATAAAATGATTTGCTCAAAATATTTAACAATTCATACTAGTAATAAACTTTTGATTTTGCTCAACTTTTATTTGTTATTTTCCAATGGTCTGATTATAAACTCCGACGAAATTTTACAGTCTTAAATAACCTATACTAAAAACACACCTTTCAATGAATGGTATGAAATAAATTACTGTTATATTTTTAAATTAATTTATAAATCATATCTGTTTTAATATTGATAATAGTAGATC
Organism: Tetragnatha versicolor; assembly: GCA_024610705.1. Classification (NCBI taxonomy): domain Eukaryota; kingdom Metazoa; phylum Arthropoda; class Arachnida; order Araneae; family Tetragnathidae; genus Tetragnatha; species Tetragnatha versicolor. Next base: position 51,762,939 of record JANDEH010000004.1, on the reverse strand, counting down.
ATTTTTTTTCTAATGGGCGGGTACAACTGGACATTATCCATTTACCGCTGATATGCCCTAAGAAGTACCTACTTAGCGTTACCCAGCGAGCACCTGTGGACCGAAGCCACGGAGGTGAGGTACTGTTGCCCGCGCCACACACCCATTCACTTGCACAACCTCTTTTTACAGGGGGCCACATTCATTCATCACACTAGGACAGAAATTAACATCCATGCCAAACGGGGATTCGAACCCCGGACGTACGGCTTCGCAGTCACCAGTCAGATACGCTAACCACTCGGCCAGCACGTCGGCAAGTAGTAGATCATCTATACTGCCGTCCTAAGCGAAATGTACGTAAACGAGTTTTCTTAAAACTTCATTTCCTTTCTCCCTCGGCGCGAATGTATCTCGCTACTTCCAAGCCACTAGAGTGGTTGGGAAATTCACGCAGCTTAGTCGTTCATTCTGCTCGTTTTGTTGGCGGTTTTGGTGTTGTTAAAGGGTTGCTGCTATCCATTGTTAAACTTAAAAAGGGAAAAAAATAAAACTTTAAATCTTAATAATTCTAAAACTAATTCAATTTTTTTTAAAAACGAAACGACAATATTTTTGTAAAAAATAAATATTAAATATGTGTTTAAAATACTGTACTTCTACCATGATTAGTTTCTCTTTTATAACGAAAAAAGTGTTCTAATTATTTCATTGGCTGCTGTGAAACGAGCTAGTTTCAATGTTAATCTTGGCGGTCTGATATCGTAAGCAGGTTGCCGCATAGAATTGAAAATCCGCCAAATGCTCTTTTGGTGAGATTTTTCTCAAAGTAAATCTGTGAGAAATTGCGTTAGTGTACAGTCGGAGTCACAAAAAACGTTCCAAGGACTGTTAAGAGGAATCTAGACCTTAACCCCGTACGCATGGTATAGGAAAATAGGTTTGAAATATTTCGCCAGTCCCGATCGCCAAAGGTTTGCCACTTGTTAAAATTACAATAACCCACAAAACTAAGCCAATCCTTTAGTTATTTGTAATATTTGCGTCACTCAATGTAGATCCCGGTAGCGTAACGGTTAGAGCGCTGGTGTTGTATGAGTTAAGTCGAATTTGAACGTTTTCTGCAACTTCTTGTGCTGATTTTATAATTTTTAAGAGTTAGAAGTTATTAATAAGTGATTATAAATTATATTTAGTTTTTATTGGATATTTAAAAGCTTTTTTTAATCTTATTTTCTATTGGGGTAACCTTTTTTACAATCGTCCAACAAATATTTTTTATTTTTGACATTAGGGGATCTTTTATTTTTGTATTTTTTTAAACTTAATAAAAATGTATTTTCAAAAGCTATTCTTATTTTAGCTTTGTTGTTTTTTAATGTTTGATGTTTGGATTCATTTAGTAGAAGTTTTTAGAAATACTCTTTATTTTTCATCCAATTCGATCCCAATTTTTCTCAATTCGTTGTTAAAATAAATTTTAAAAAATTCCCCCAGAAAATTATACATATACAATTGCGGAGTAAACGATTCTGATGAACGCCTTATAATAAAGAAAAATAAAATGAAGCAAAGATATTTTAATTTAACTTCGAAATAGATTTATTTTCAAGTAGAATATCATAACTTTCCTTATTTCCTTCTATCAAAAAACAATTTGTCGTGAAGGACAGTTATACTTAAATCTAGTTTTGGTATACAACCATGGAGGGATACAAAGTACAGAGAGTGAAATCTGGGGGCACACTGTAAACCTTCGGGATCGGGAATTTTCTGGGGGGAGCTTATTTCCCTCCAGTGACTCCACCCCGTGCGGATTCAGGGGGATGGCACTCTGGAATATGACCCCCCTTGGGAACCCAAAAAGTTTTAAAATGAGTAAAAACCCTACTTTTTACAGGTCTAATTTCAAAATGTTGTTCTGGGGGAGGACCCCCATACCCCCTTTTAGTACCACAAGGGGATCTTCAGTGATTATTTTTAGGAAATCCCCAATATTTTGACATTTGGGAAAAAAAGTAAAGGTAATAGTGTTGAAAAGTGCCCCTATACCTCTAATGGTAACACAAGGGGATCTTATATAGAAAAATGCCCCCCTTGGAGCCGTGCTGGATCCGCGCCTGCTCCTACCATCTATACAACATGGAAAAGTTAGGGAAGCAGCATGGAAGTGTCCGAATGCCTCTTTCACCCCGAGTATAAATGGTTACCGCATCTGGATGCAGCTTGAGCCCAGGACGAGGATGTCTGTCGTGAGATATAGACTGGAATCATTAAAATAATTTTTAATAATTTAGTGGTGACCTAGTAACTAAAAATATTATTAAATCTTTCTCTCTTTATTAAATCTCTCACCAATCTTTAAACAAAACTTTCTTGAATAGGTAAAGCAATAAACCTACCATTTCATTGGCTGGATCAATCTGTAGCTGTTCATTCATGATCATGTATCACGAATGAGGGATGGCTACATTGGATTGAACTCGCATGTGTTTGTGTAATGCTTTTTAGAAATTTTAGAAGCCGAACATTTTAACTGGAATTCGGGAAGAGGGGAGGTAAGAGAGAATGAATTGAGAGACATTATAGAGGGGGAAAATTGTGTCCTCCCTTCTAGTTCTCATAAGTCTATGGAACTGTCCCTCAACTCCAGGGGATACAGGGAGGGGTAGCTACCCTCTAAATCATGAGAGTAAATTACTTAAACTTTAGTCTTAAGTAATTAATTTTCAAAAATTTAAATTATGAAAACTGGGATCACTTGGGTTCACCTATGTCAAAGAGGATTAAAAATCAAAAATAAGAGATCTCCCCGGGCAGTATCTAGGAGGCGGTTAGGGAGTTGAACCCTCTATAGAGTTCTTATGTCTATTTATAGGCATTTTCCCTTGAAAATTCTAGAGATTATACGAGTGATCGATCCGGGGTGTTACCTAAATATTCCCCAATGTCCCAGAACAATTCACAAAGCTACTCTTTAGGGTCAAATTACAAAACATTTCGGAGATGGACCCCAGACCCCCTTTGTTTGGGGCTAAGTATATTATCTTAAAAACTTTTGCATTATTTTCACAAAAGGTCCAAATCCCATCTCGAAGCAAAACTCTGGCCCATCATCCCGGGTTTTAAAATGGTTCTCCACAAGCACGAGAAAGATCGACTATGCTTGCTTCGCCCTGAGCAGAATCCTGGGTACGCTTATGCAACTCAACCAAATATCTGTATATTAGAAATATAGCTCGTTCCCCACCCCCGAGACTGCTTAGTACAATTTCAATAGTCTCCAAAGCAAATTATTTTTTAATTTCTTAACAAAACTACTACTACTAACTTTTACTAAATCCGTAGAGTTCCCATTATTAAGTCATATAATTAAAATTCCGTTACAAATACAAATACAAATTAAGTCGACCAACTACAGGCTTAAGCCCAGCAAGGTTGGTCCAGTCTTTTTAACTCAAACTACCGGAATCCCAGTATCTGTCAATTTTCCTCTTGAACTCGTTTACCCCTCTTGAATTTACAATTGTTTCAGGCAACGCGTTACCCCACGATTTAAAAGAATTTATAATTATTATTTATTTAAAATAACTTTAAAAATAGTTAAAATAGAATTATTTTCTGAAATAGTACAAAGAATTATGTTTAAACTTGTATTCGCCTGAATAAGCTTGGTAAAAAAATTCTTAAGAAATTTCTCTGATTAAAAAATTTCTTTAAATAAAATATTTTTTCCAGTGTGAAGTTAAAAATACCTTTAAAAAATTACTTACTTATCGGAGTTGGATTTTTTAATGATCATAGTGGAAGATCCAGAGTTCCAAGTAAATTTCATAAATAATTATTTTAAGATTTAGGAAGAAACTTTAACGGCTGCTGAGAAATACGATTGAGTGCTTTGAATAAAAAATCAGGTAAGAATACTCCTCCACAGAGATTGGATCATCCGTAAATAAATTTCAACATCAATCGTAATGACTTTGAGAATGATCCGCATTGAGGATCGAACCCGCGAACTTCCGATTACTAAGACGTTACTCTAACCACCATACTACTATTTTAAAGCATTTTTATTCGAAAAAAAAACTGCGCCAAATCATGGATAACCAGCCAAATATGTTTCCTTAAATTAGATATTAGAAAATTGTTCTCGCCAATCTTTTCCTATATTCAGCGATTCGTTGAAATTTCAAATCCTGCAATCCCGTTGCTTAACTTTTGGAACGATTTTTTTGACTCCGACTGTACACTTTCGCTTAGGACGGCAGTATAAGTGAGTTTAATTTACTTCTGTTTTAGCCTTAATCTTATATTCATGATACCTTAAACTACGATTATTTAAAAACCTGGGCAGTTAGGAAAAAATTAATTTGATAAGATATCTCACAGTTTTAATATTTTAATAAAAAACTTCAAATAAAGATTTTTCTGAACTCCGTTTAATTTGGAGACATTAAGATGTATATTGAATTTCATAGTACCACCGTTAAATTATCTTATAATTATAAAATTGAAACGATTTCTTTTTACCTTCCTAATACCATCAAAATTAAGATAGACAAATAGTAATTGAATTCATTAAAGAAGCAAAAAATGATAAAGAATATCATAGAAATTTACTTAAACAATAAGTTCTAACGTTAAAAACAATTGTTTTACCTATGACGAAATTTAGCTTAAAATATGCGTTCTTTCATTTCTGTTTAAACTACTCAACCTTTAATTGGCATCATATTTCAAAATAAGAGTTATCAGTTCCCCACAGAACCGTAGCATCTCAAAATTCGTAACTAAGTTTTTTAATGGTGTTTAAATATTAACAAGGCAATTTATTGAATTAATTATACTTCATGGATTAAATGGAGGACATAAATGAATGTTTCCAGAAAAAACTATGTATGGATTAATCAACCATTTCAGAATGCAAACATAACGTGTTATTCATAATATTTGAAACAGTAACCGAGATAAAGTATCTAACACACACGCACACACATACACATACACACACACCTATTCCTTTAAATACCTTCTCTCGCTCACAAATTATTATACTATTTATAGATTTATAGAATCAAACATCCTTATGCTGCCAATATTCAAATTAAGGTTTCATCCTAGATATGTTGTTTTGCAGTAATCACGCCCCTTTAGTCTGAAACCTCGACACTGGAGGAAGCAAGGTTTGAACTGGCTTTACCTATTATCAACCACATTTCCAATTGCATGAGTTTGGATAATTGGATGCAGAATTGAAATTGAATTAAATTCTGCGAGAAAATTTAATGGTTGAAATCCTTTCTCCTGGCTGAACTGGTTCATGGAATGTCGTCTGCTAGGTTTATTCTGAAACGCGCTTGCTGTATATTCCATATGAAATATTTCGACTCATTGGATGGATATTCGCTGTTGATTTAGAAAATTTGATTACTTATTAATATTTTGAATTCGGCGCAAAGTGCGTGTTCTGGGAATCGAGTTTTAACCTTGAAATTGAATTTAATATGTGATTTGAAAGCAGTTCTGTGTAACTGTTAGACCTTATAGTTCTTGAAATAGATTACTGAAACGTTTTGAATCGTGAGAATTCTAAGTTTCAAAACTCATAAATTTTCTTTGAAAACATTTTGGATTTATCCTTTTCCATCCTAAACTGCCCAATATTGCTATTGAATTTTAAGGAAAGTTTGGGGCGGCTGGGAATAAAAGGGTTAATCAATCATCTATTGTACACTCTAAAAACCTGTAGAAAAACAGAAAGTTTCAATAAAAATGACTTCATGTTTACAGGGATATTCTGTCATGTAACATTCCTACCGCACTTCTATTTATTTTATGTAAAAAATCAGCTTTTTTCTAGTTTTTTAGCTTAAACAGAAAGTTTCAGTTCGTGGAGAAGGAAAGATGATCTTCGGATAATTTCTACTTTTACTGAATCCTCGTTGGAGCAGCGGTAACGTGCTTGCTTAGCATGCGGCAGGTCGTGGGTTCTATCACCGGTTATTGATTTATTAAAATTTCAAAAAAAACCCAGCTAAAATAAGTCGACACGCATGCGCACAAGCAGAAAATTACTGTGAGGCAACAGAAAAAATATGTAGCTCACTTGACAGAAAGTTTCTTTTTACAGCATTTACCTGTAGGTTACAGCAGCTTTTTTCTGTTTACAGGATTTTTCTGCTTACAAAACTTTTCTGGCAACTTTTGCTGCCAGATATTTTCTGTTTTTTTACAGGATTATTTTTTACAGTGTATGATTAATACTTTTGTAAATGTGATCAGCGGCGGAGAAACTATAGCCATCAGGTAAGACTGCTATGGATATAGCCTATATCACAAGTCTCGATGTAACCATGGCTAGAAATTATACAGGAAAAAAAGTAGTAGGAATGCACCCCAATAAGTAAAATATGAGTAGGAATGCACCCCAATTGAGTCCTACTATATAATTTAACTCTTTCAGTCCTAAGCCACTGAGATTTCCATTAAATCCTATGCAGAATTTTGGGCCGTCAGAACTCAAAGTGTTAATGTGTGTGTTCTCACTCACATTTTTTCTTAGTAATCGTCTCTTTTCCCCATATATCTATCCCTTTCTTACTAGCATTTCTCTATCATTTCCTCTCCTCCTTTCTGCTGCTGCCATTTTTATCAGCTTTCTTTCCAAATAAATTCTCAAGGATTAACACGAGGCAGCATCGATAAAGAAATATTTTACACTTTTTCTCTGCTACGAAAATTAACACAATCAATCCATAAGCAAACATTATGAATATTTTTTCTCAACTGACTCTTTTCTCACTACTTTCTAACCCCAACTTCACGCAGAAGTACCAAAGCCATACAAAATCACTCAACATCAAATAAATCACACAACAAATCTCCCCAAAAAACAACGACTCAAATTAACCAATATCCCTCCGAAAATCCCGAACTCTTCACCCAGGGACAAACCCTATTTAGGGCCGGATGCAACTCCGTTTCGTTACGTTCTAAGGAACCGTATTTCACCGTCATCCACCGTAGAACGGTAACGTCAGGTCAGGAGCAGGCGTCGGCCGTTTCATCCACTGCCGTTTTCCTCTGATTGGTTGAAATGCCCGATGACGTAGCTCCATTTATTTATTCCAACCAATCAGCGGCAAGCTGGGCAAATGACTAAAGAAAACGATAGTTGAGTTGTTTGGAAGTAGGATTCGACCAGCTTCAACCGTCAACCAAATCGTCGTAAAACGGAGTTGCATATGGCCCTTAGTTCTTCCCCACGCATGGGCCCTGTTGTAGTAGTTTCTGCCCCATGTAGCAATAAATGGGCTGGCAACTACTCAATGGGGCCCAATCCCACGCAAAAGCAATCTGACAAACAAATGGCGAGACGCTGGTGAGACATTGTATTCACGGCGGCGGAACAATGGGGGACTGTTTAGTAAAGGTTTTGTGCTCCTGCTGCATTTTGCGGAGGATTGGATCCTTAAGGCGCTTAGCGATGGGGTATCACGCCTTCTTCTCGTTCTCTTATTGGAATTTATTATGATAAGAAAGACAGATGTATTCAGGGCCGGACTGGGAAGAAATTTCGGTCCGGGCACTGAATCGGCCCACCGCATAATTTTTATGGAAAATATAACTTCATAGAATTGAAAATTTCGGGGGAGGGAATCATGGTACCTCCACCAAGAAATTCTTTTGAAAATTGACCCCTAAGAAATAGTCTAAAATCAATCTTGAAGTCCTTAATTGGATACGTAATAAACTCAATATAGACTTTTAATTCTTTGTTGGTAAATTCAGTGGGTAAAAAGAATTTCCAACTTGACGAACTTAATATTAAAAGAATTTGTGGATGATGTAGCTGAAAATAGAAAGGGGGGGTCTGGGGGTCCTCCCCCAGAAAAACTTTGTAAATTTTACTCTTAAAAGTACTGTTTTAACTCATTTGGGACACTTTTCGGTGACATCCGAAAAGGTTCGCTCCTTTTATGCTGTAGAATTTTTAAAGATGAAACCATTATAAAATTCGTTTATAAAAGTATTAAAAATAATAAGTATAACATGTTTTTGAATTAAGTAATTTATGCTATCATTAATGAATTTAATTGCTGGTAAATTAATGGGTTTGGTGGCCGCACAAAAAGAATTCGTGGGCCGCTAGTTAGCAATTCCTGCGGAGTGCGGATTTCTTTTTACAGGATCTTTTTCATAAATACCACTGTAAAATATTTTGGTTGTAGGCGGCCCACAAACGGCCCTAGATAAGTAGCGGCCCACCGGGCATTTGCCCAAATGCCCGCATGGCCAGTCCGAGCCTGGATGTATTGGATTGATAGAAGATTATTGAATAGTTTTATGAGTTTTACTACAAACGGTGAGGTCTACTAGTCTGGTCTGTTAATCCTGAAACGTTTACAATGGTGATAGAGATTGACAAAACTACCATATTTGGTTTCATAACAAAACCGAGTGCCACTTTTTTTTACTTTGCCAACTAGGGGGATAATTAATTTCTAACAATCCACCGGAAATATACTGTACAGTGGATTATGATGCCAAGACTAGTGCTAAAAACATCGCCAAGAAGAGTGACATCCGATTGTAATATAGCACCCAAATTTTTACACTACGTTCCGTAGGATACGGTCACCCTGAGCGCATGGTCAAGCGTATCTCCCCAATCTCTTTGTGTGGTTAGGTGAGGTCAATAGCGAACAAAAGAGTGGGTTGGATATCCACTGCCCGATGAGATCCGCCTGTTGATAAGCCATATTCTGCGCTCTGGTGAACGTGGCCTTACGATCTGCTCATACTGGGGCTGACTAAGATCTTCAAATAGTGAGAAGAAAGAAGAAGAGTTAAGGAGTGATGCATTAGGCGCTCGCCACACTACCCGAGAAAAAGACTCGAGAACGATAAATCCCCATTAAAAAACGATTAAGATGTTATCATGAGGAGGGGGATTGAAGGGGAGACTTGAGGGGTGATGTAGTAGTACATAACTTCTGAAGCAGATTTGGGGCCGGATGCAACTACGTTCTGCGACGATTTTGGGACCGGTCGAATCCTGCTTCCAAACAACTCAACTATCGTTGTCCTGAGTCATTTTTCCAGCATGCCGCTGATTGGTTTTCAAGAACGTCACGAACTACGTCATTGAACCACGTGCATTTGATTGTACCCTGCCTTTCCCGCGCTCCGCGCGTCTTGCTACGTAATGAAACCCTTCAACCAATCAGGAGGAAAACGATTGCCCGATCGTCGTAGAACGCCACCTCCTGAGCAGGCGTTCTTGGGCGATCATTATTAGGTGATATACGGTTCTTTAGCACGTCGCAGAACGTAGTTGCATCCGGCCCTTGGTCGAAGTACTCCTCACTGACAAGCGTCGTAATGGCACCCGTTTTCCTCCGCTTCAAGAATAATCTACTACATCCCCCATCGAGTCCCCTTCTATCTCCCCTCCTCTTGATAACATCTTAATTGTTTTTTAATGGAGATTTACCGTTCTCGCGTCTTCTTGTCTCGTAGTGTGTGGCGCGCCCTTCTTTCTCAATTCGCAATAGCGTAGGCAGACCCTCAGGACGCTCAATTATCATATTTAAACAAATGAGCAATATGGAAGATATGCAACCAGGGTTCAAATCTCGTAGAAGCGTTCCTTTACTGTCTTGGAAAACTATATTGAAGACCTTTGTTGAGTTTGAAAAAATCATTTTTGAAATCCAGTTTTTGAATCAAAATAAAGATATTTCGGATCTCACAATAAAGGGGTAACGCAATATCCCGGTCATGTCCAATAGGAGTTTTTCGATCAAACGTGCAGGTTTGTCCGAATCTGGTCAAATCCCAATAATTTCTTCTGTATTTTGGAGTTGGAAAAATAAGTAGAAAACCGTTTTTCCATTATTGACGAAACGTTCCGATGAGATTTGAAGCAATGTCTCATATTTCCATCATTGCATATTTTCTCTTATGGGTTGATGGAAAGAAATCGGTTGTTCACTTGTAGACACAAAAACTAGTGGGAAATGTTTCGATATGTCCTATTAAATGTACAAAACTTATACTCAGTGATGTACCTAACTACCAGAATAAAAATTATTTCAAATTTTCAATTACATATTTTACAGGAGCAAAACTTGAGTTGAAAAAAAAACCTCGTATAATAAACACCCATATCCGTTAAACGCCCAGAACTCTACAAGTCCTTTTTAGTGACAAATCTTTATGTGTAGACAGACTTACTAGAACCTTTCTTGAACCACTTTCAAATCCATCATAGACCATCGGTTGGGAGAATTTTACAAAAAAAAGTAATCGTAGTAAAAGTAAACAATTGCTAATTTTACACAAAAGAAGGTAAATATTTCTGCTACTTCTGTGATTTTTTTAACAGAATTATTGTAACTATTAAGATTATTAAGCTAACAATTTAACACTTTTGTGTTAAATTGTTAGCTTTTCCGCCTCCCTTAAATACAAATAGGGTAGGAAATACATTCTTGAAACTATCATTCTATATTTTAATTTTTTAAAAAGTAATTTGTGAATTAAGGGAAATGAATCCGTAACGATTCATAAAAATGAATCACTTTCCCATTTAAAAACTTAAATTCGGAACGAAAACCGTTTCAGATCTGAAAATTCCTATCACTTGGAAATTGTATTCATAATACTTCCGTCAAAACTGTGTTATCCTATTTCTAAAAAATTGCATCATAATCAAAATGAGTTGCTAGATATTCTGGAAAGTCCCAGAAGATTTGAACTTAGGGTTCACCAGGAAAACGATCTTGGTGTTAAATAACTATGAAGCTTAAGGCTTATTTCTACAGCTTCACAAACGTTTTCCTATTACTTCAGTTATGTTATATCTCTCAAATACTGAAATTCTTCTAATATTTAAACATATATACAGTATTTAGTTTTTTTCACAAACTTTTTATGAATGACCTGACATTTTACAATTTCATATTAAATAACATCAAGAAGATTTTTAATTGATATTTCTACATGCTTGATGCACGGGTTTAACTCTAATTAACATGGAATGATTTAATGCCATGGTCTATTTTAAATTTAATTTTTTTATATCGTCATTTTTAAACGTTTTCCATTCACCGGTACCTTAAATAGAAAATAAAAAAATTCAAAATTGATCTAATAAAATTCCTTGAAAACCAATTGTGAGAGTCCTTTTTAATTAATAAAGAGAAAATTCCCATTTTAATTAGTTTATAAATTAATATTGATGCTCAACCAAATCATTAAACTATCCTTTATCAAATGTTAACACTTTTACTAGTTAAAACAGAATATTAGTATTCTTTTCATTAAAATATAAACTAGGTATAAAACAAAAAAAATATCACTATCAAATATTATACAAGTCCTCCATAACGTTATCGTTGCATTTTTTCTACAGTTTAGATTTTTTCGTACAGTGTTTTGTGGAGTCATTTGTTAAATATTATGCTAACTTTTGAGGGTGATAAAGTAGAAATGCTCATGGATATTAAAAAAGGACAAATTAAAAGTTGGTTTGAAGGGTTGACCTCTAGTTAATTTACTAAAACCTTCATTAATTTATATTTGTGTCAAATAAATTTTTAGAAGATAACAATAAGGGAATCCTCAAAGGGAAGCATTTGCTTTTAGTTATGCTGACAAGAAAGGCACATAAGAAAGAATAAAACCTCTTTACCCAACCCTGCTTTATTTTTCCGTTTTATTTATTTCCTGGTTAATAATAAAGATTTTTAAATATTTTTGTCAAAATGCCAAGGCAGGAACAGTAGGTAAGACCCAAATTATTGCAACAGAAAACGCTTAAATAAGTACTTATTTTGCTTACCCAATAGGAACATGTGTACGGATGCCACAAAGGTGAAGTACTGTTGTCTATGTCTTACAGACATTCGCATACACAACACAGACCCCTTATACAGAAGGGGTACATTCATCCTTCCCCATGCCCCTTCATGCCTAAGTGGAGAATACTCTTACCTACCACTAGACCAGCAGGTCGGCAAAATAATAAAGGTTTTTTCTTACAATACAGGTTAACCCATTACTGCCTGACGTCCCATTTTAGGGACGTTTTTTAAAAATCCTCCTTGACTTACTTGACTTGACTTAAGTCTCTTTACGCCTATGTGGCGCATGAGGCCGCCAGCACAGCCCTCCACCCCCGCCGATCTAGCGCCGCTGACCTCGCATTCCCCCAGCTCAACCACCCAAGAGAATTTCTTTCCTTAAGCACCATTTGCCGCCAGGTGTATTTTGGCCTGCCTCTCTTTCTCTTTCCATCTGGGGCCCAAGTTAAAGCCATGCGGGTCGGATCTGCTGGAGGCATCCGCAGAACGTGCCCTATCCACTTCCATCTACGATATCTTATTGTTGTTGTAGTGGGTTTGCTGTTAAAAATATTATGTAATTCGACATTTGATATCCTCTTTGGCCAATATATTTTGAGGAGTTTTCTTAAGCATTTAGTTTGAAAGGAGTCGAGTTTAGCTTCTTGGTGTTTGTTAAGCTTCCATGTCTCGCAACCATATAATAGGACTGATTTAACGGTAGCTCTGAAAATCTGGAACTTAAGTTTCAGACTGATACTACCCGAGCTCCATATCTTGTGCAGCGTCTTGAAAGCGCATTGTGCTTTCCTTATTCTGGCATCGATATCTTTGTCTGTTCCTCCCTCGGTTGAGACATGAGACATTGGCTCCAAGATACACAAAAGAATCAGTTTCCTCAATTACCTTTCCATTTATGGAAATATTTTCTCTTCTATTGCTGTTAAGTTTCATTACTTTGGTCTTTGCTTCATTTATCTTTAGTCCAATCTGCTTTGCATTTTCTTCCAGTCTTTTTGTTTTCAGTAACATGTCTTCTAGCCTTGATGACAAGAGCACTATGTCATCTGCATAATCCAAGTCTTCAAGGTGGCTGTCTAGGTTCCAGCGAATTCCAGATTTGATATTTCTCAGTGTCTTCCTCATTATATAATCTATTGTTATATTGAAAAGTAATCCAGACATTACGCAACCCTGCTTCACTCCAGTTTTGATACTAAACTTTTCAGTAGTTGTTCCATTAACCAACACACAGCCGCTACTTTCATGATAGAGAGCTTTCATTATGTTGATTACACTAGTCGACAGTGGTTTTCTAACAACAACCAAATTACTATTTTTGTTGCTAATTCATATAGTTATTCAAATATCTGCAAGTAAAAAAGTTCCACCACGTCCTATTTTTGTGTAACAAAAATTTTGATTTTCTTATTTTTTTCTTAATTTTTGCGTTTTAAGCGCCATTTTTATCTATTAGAAACCCTGCACTCCCGTCCAATTAATTTATTTCCAGTATCTTAGTATGTAGACATTCTCTTAAAAGTGTGTCCATGTTTTTATATTGCAGGTTCATTTTGAAAATGACGAGTTTTTGGGGTAGATTTTGCACATTTATGCACAATACGTTTTGCTAAACTTAGTTACGGTTTAAATTACCATTTAAGGGTAATATTTAGCAGAGAAAGTTAAAAAGGTTTTATTCCACTGATTTGGATCCAAATAGGTGATGGAAATGAAATCTGGGCTCCTCACGAGTGTTGCATAAGTTAGAATGTGGCACTTTTTAAGTGTGTATGAGACAACAGTAGTTCTATACAAATTACTATCCCTATTGTGTGGGGAGGACATTCAAATTATCTTGGTTATTGTTATATCAATGACAAATACAGAAAAACATTTCAAAAAAATTTTTAAATGACTTTTTTTGCCATTTAGTGAAGGCAAACTCAAAGTCAGTAAAAACCTCTAATTAAAAAGGATTCATGACCCTTATTTCGAAGAAAAGTTTAATAAAAACGCATTATCAGCTTGGAAATAGTTTTTAGGAGAGTGGTAAGATGATTTTTAGAAAATAGGAATGATCAAAATATTTTATACCCAATAGAAGGTTCTCTTTAGTCTTACCAAGCCATAGGATGTTGAACATCACTCAAAATTCATATTTTACATAAACATTTGAATTTTTTTCCGGGAAATCTCATTGTAGTTAATCATAAACAAGGGTAAAGATTTCCTTAGGAAATAAATTCGATAGATAGGTCATTGAGAAACAGAGATTTTGGGAGACAGCTCTTGGTTTATTAAAAAAAAGAAATTTCACGCCACTTAAGAGAAAAAAGTGATAAAATTGCATCGTATTTAATGAATGTTTAATGGTTTTTAGTTTTATTTTGTCTGAAATATGTATATAATCTCAGTTATGATAGTATTTTATGGTAAAATAATGAGATTTCCTGTTCAAAAGTGAGGGATTTCAACGCTTTTGTCCGTTTCTTACAATACTGGTGCCATATATGTAACAAAAAAACTCTACGTGCTGCAGCTTTTTTACAACTATTTCTGAATTCTACGCCCTGAAATTAGTCAGAAATACCTAATCTCGTTTTTGTTAGGCAAAAAAAGTTTAATTTTGTCGACTAGTGTTATTTTTTGTGGTATCCCATAAAATTTTAAAATTTTCCAAAGGGAATCTCTGTTAATGCTATCGAAAGCCTTTGCGAAATCAATAAAGTTGAGGTATAAGGTTGAGTTAAATTCAATGCTTTGTTCAACAATGTTTCTTAAGATGAAGATTTGGTTGATGGTACTTCTTCCTCCTCTAAAGCCGGACTGTTCTATTCTTAGCTTGTCTTCAATGCTGTCTTTTATTCTGTTCATTAAAACTCTTGTAAAAATTTTTGACGGTACAGATAGGAGGCTAATACCCCTCCAATTGTTACAGTTTGTTAAATCGCCCTTTTTGGGTAGTTTTACAATTTGGGATTCTTTCCATGAATTTGGAATCAATTCGTTATTCCAGATTAAGTTAAATAATCTATGTAAGGACATTGAAGTTACCGAGAGGTCACTCTTGAAAAGTTCTGCGGTTAGATTATCGTTCCCACCTGCCTTACCATTCTTTTGCATCTTGATGGATCTTTTGATTTCTGTCTGGGTTATTTCTCCCGGATTAACTTCGAGTTCATCCACTTCTTCGTCAAATGGAGAGTCAATATTCGAGCCAGCCGAAACTTGATCTCCATTTAACAGTTCTTCAAAATGCTCCTTCCACCTTTCCTGTACATCTTTCTCTTGTATAAGTAGTCGCCCTTCTTTGCTCTTCACTCCACAATCGTTTTTTCGATAGTTTCCACTAAGTTGTTTTATAATTTTGTAAACCTCTCCGGTGTTGCCCACGTCATTTGCTCCTCCTATTTCCACAAAAATTGTTCCTTTGAATCAAAATTTGCACTAATGTATCTCTGATCTTCATAGAACATAAAACAAACAAGAAGAAAGCAGAATTTAATTTTTTTTTACTTTTTTTAAAGTTGGAAGATAGAATTTTTCAGAAAAGTGCTTTTTTAAATATTTTAAAAGAAAAAGCTAAAAAATCCTAGTTGTTATTTTAAAAAATTTTCAATGCCGATATATATTACTGTTTATACATTAAATCAGTTGGGGTGTTTTTTTATTTTTCCAAAATATCTTATCTTGACCTTATTTTGGACCCTCGAAAAGCGTCCCTAAAAAGGGACGTCAGGCACGAATGCCCCCGTGGTTTTCCCCATAGTGAAATGCTAGTGTTTCCTTATTTATTTTATACAAATGCGTTCGATTCTTATGAAATAAATTAAATAACTGATATTTATAAAATTGCTTTCATTTTAGCTAATAAATTCATTATTTTTGTTTAATTTTTTTTGGAAAATACTGTTATTTCTGCTAAATTAATGGAATAAAAAGTCTTAAATTATAAGGAATTCATTAATTTGTATTAATTAAAAGGAATAAATTAATTATTTTACTATATTTATTACTGATGCAAATATATTCCGGTTATATTTTAATTAAAATTTAATAATTATTAGTTATAATGACTTTTTTACACTAAAATTTCCAAAAAAGTCACTTTTGTGATAAATTTTTGGCTTTTTTTCTAATTAGATGTCGCTAATCATTGTGTTCTATACTGCAGATCAATCTATATCATGTGGCTTGCTAATGCACATCCCACTAATGCTTGATTTTGGGGTAGAAATTTGTGTTCCGCACAATAAAATTAAATAAAATGAAAAAAGCATGGGCATTTGAACAACTTAAACTTCTCAAATTGAGATATTCTGATGGATTTGAGGTGTGTAAAAGTAATTATTACTCAATATTAGGTAACATATAAACAAAGAATACCTTTTTCAATAAAAAATCTTAATTAATTTGCAATTAACATAGATTTGGGAGGAAAAAACATGTTTTAGAGCATAAAAATGCTCAAATTACGTTAATTAAGGTTAATTTTACAGTTAATTGGATAAATAATTAATATTTTTTGTTCATATTCATGTTATAGTACGGTTCCGATCACTTTTTCTGCACTTAAAAAGGTAGAAGTTGTGTTTGAGGCTTTAAAACAGTTTTCTACCATGCGTTTAGTATAGGGAAAAACCACGGGGGCATTCGTGCCTGACGTCCCTTTTTAGGGACGTTTTTTAATTTTGGTGTAGAAATTAAAATTTTAACCTGGAATTTTTTTCACTATTTTTCCAGTTGTTTGGGGGCTATTTACTATGTTTTTACCAAATATTTAAGAAAAATAAAAAGTTGGGCATTAATGGGTTAAAAGTTAATTAGAAACCTTAAGTAATAAAGGTTCTCCCTAAATTATTAGACCTTATTAGAAAAAAACTCAAACTACTGTCAAGTGTCTGACGTCCCATCTTAAAGCATATCAAATGCAAAACATTAAAAAACACCCTATTAATAGATAAAATACCCTATGTAATACACCATACTCCCATGCCACCCTAGATCACACTTACCAACTTCACCTGCTATACATACTCCATCACACCTTTCATCATCAGCCCGAAACTACACCCACCCCCTGAAAAAACAACAACAAGCACCCCCTATAAAAATCACCCCTGAGTGGAGTACTACACCCCCAGCGCATGAGAAGTTCTTGAATCTTAGATTTCCCTTGACAATAATCCATCATCATAAAACGGGTATTTCCCTGGCTGCTTTTTCGCAAAACCGGACTTAACATAAAACAGCAATAACGTAAAATGGGGCATAAAGCAATAACGGCCAATAACCCGGCGTGCCCTGGAATAGAACGGGCAGACTTCTAAGCCCCCCCCAGAAATTTTGCCCAGAGCTCCATCCCAGGCGAATTTGAATAGGTTCATTTGCATATATACAGCTGTCCCAGGACAGTCTGGGAATCACTTAGTGCTCGCGATTTAGGTTCTAAACTATCTCAGAGCAAGCAGAGGTGCTCCTTTTTTTGTTTGGTTACCTAGTGTTGCAGTAATTCACTTGTGGGTGTTGGGATAGTAGGGTTATATTGGGTCTCTACCGTATTGAGAGAGAGAGAGAATCACTTCATTTTAAAATAAATAAGGATTGGGTGAACTGATTTATGTCCGTTTTTATCTGGTTACGAATGTTTTGGAATGTCATTAATGTTTTACTGTAGATGGAAGACGTTTTATAATGATTTGAATTGGGCAGATACGATCGGAGTATTTTTTTGTAAAGATTAAGGAAATTTAAATCCCTAAACTGTTTTATTTTTGATCGAATATACTTTTGCCAAGGGCGTATATAATAAGGGAGGGGGTACGAGCCTTTCCTGAAACTTGGATTTTGTGTACCAGACAAGTTAAAACGCTGTCTTTCAAAGAGAATTTCGAAAAACATTTCTTGGAAAGGACCCCTAAATCCCCCTTTAGTACTTCGAACTATATAGTTTACAACTTTTTTATATTGAGCTCATCAAAATTCATATCCTACAAAAAATATCCATCCAAAAATTGGGCTAGGTGTACCAAATGTAGAATAACCTGCTTTTTAGATTCAAATTTTCAAAAATGTTGTCAAAAAGTCCCAGACCCCCCATTTTGTTATTGGAACTTCATTACTCACAACCTTTCTTTATTAAGTTCTTTAAGGCGCAAATTCTAATCAAAAATATATTATGCATACCCACCTTCATTGCACCTATGTAGAGGAGAGCAGAGGAATACTTTTGGCTCCTCTCGAAATAAATTTTTACATACGCCACTTACTTTTCCTTTATGTCTTAGAATTTTTAGAATCTAGCTATTTTTAGTACAATAGGGAATGGAGCCCTTCAGATGATTTTCTTTTACTTTTAAGAGTTTGAAATTGTAACAAAGACAAAAAATTTTGAGAACAATATAAAACGCAGAGAAAATACTATTTACTATGTTTTCCCATTATAAAATCAAAGGAATCTCAAAAATATGCAACATACATATTTAAGTAAAAAATGAGGGGAAGTTAAAATGGACATGAACAAGCGTAGGAATTTAGAAATTTTATGAGGGCGTTTTCTCCTTTCTCTCAAGATTTTATTTTTTTATTACTATTAACCTATTTGGTTTAAACAGCTCTTCTTCAGAGACAGCATCTCTTTCCAGGTTTCCCACATTAATCATAGTCGTTCAGAAAAATACACTTACCACAAAAACTTCGTAATGAAATTATATCTGAAGACTCCTTACCATACAACTGTATCATAATTTATACTATATTATTGCATTGAATATTCATTTTGAAGGAATCCATCCAGTATAGAGTCCAGTGATCTTTCAGGGAAGTGTGTGAATTGGCATTTCACTCTTTATTTCTTCTTTTTTCAATGGTAACTAGCGGTTCATAGGAGAGAATAGATGATGATGAACGGCGAAGGGGAAATAGTGTAGTGTGAATGAGCTTTAGATTATGCGTTTTTTGTCCGTATGGTATTTATTCTGAATAAAGGAACATCTATGTGCTGTGAAAAATCTGAATAAAGATTATTTTCTCGCTCAATACGATTTGTATATAGAATAAATTTACTAGCTCCAATGTTTCTTTTTCACCAGCAAACACCATGTGGGTACTTTAAAAACTCCACTTATCCAGTATTTCCCACATCAATCATTTCTTAAAAGGTTATAAGACCACCAAGTGGCTTAAGACATCCAGAAAATTTTTAAAGAGAAGATTACAAACACATCCAAAACCCAGTACTACTACCCTCTCTGAAACTTTGCACAACAGTTGCTTAAATACTCCTCCACAACCATGATGGATCCCTCTTCCAACCAAACGAACATTTTCAACGACGAACTAACCCGCCACAAATCGAACATCCTCGCACACAGAAGTTCTTTCACACACTCCATCACCCCCGGAGCACTTGTCAGCTCCCTAGGGGGTCGACAGGGGTCGCTGGCAACCACAAAAGAACATTCCCGCTCCCCTTGAACATCCGAAGTGTGAGGTAAGATGTTGTGATGAAGTCTTCAAAGACGCCGACAGTGTTCGGGGGTGTTCGTATTGCCTTTTCGTGGGTTTTTGATTAGGTTTTGCGGTGACTTTGGGGGTTAGGGGTTGAAGTTCACTGATGGATTGGATTTTTTTAAGGCGGCCCTGAGTGTGTGGATTTGGATTTACCTACAATGGTGGAAGTTTTGGATTGAATTTAGAAACCGGCGTAAGCTTATTAGTCAATTAATTTTTGTTTATTAGTAAGTTGAATAGTCCACCGATTTAAAGAGTAATCTCTATTGATTGTTTTCATGGAAGTACTAATTAGATTTTTGTGTTGGTTGGTTGGGTTGTTGGTTGGTGGGTATTTTAAATCGCAAGATATTTTTTCTTCATACAATAAGCAGAAATGTCATTACTGTAAATGTAGTTCCCTGTCCATGGGGATAAATAAATTTAAATACCCCAAATCCTTTACACCTCACAACATACAAGGTAGGTCCTGCATCATCATAATCATTACATCAACGTCAGAGCTCACGGAAGGATCTCGCATTCCCTCGTGCAATACAACCTTAAGTACCCCATGCCCTACAATCTAATCGCGCGTTTAGAGCGGATCAACATCGACGATAATTGCCAGCATAGTTTAGGAACGAGGCTGGGCTATATATAATTGGCATTCCGGTAATTGAATCAACCGACTACACTGACGAGTATAGGATTTATCGGTGTGTGACTCGTGTCCAAGTCATATTGCGCGACATCATGACTGGTGACTTGTCTTTTGGCTTGTTATAATGAAAGGCGAGAGTGATTGACTTTTGGGGTTAGTGGGTGTTATGTCAAGTGTTGGGAGTGATGTGTTAGGATGTCGAGCGAGAGATATATTCAGCATTTGATTCTACTAGAAACTAGAAATGTAGTTCTACCACGGTCGTATATGAAAAAAGGGGATTATGAGAGGTACAGCTAAGGAGTTGATTCAGGTTTGACTTTTGGAGGGACACCAAGATGTTAAAAAAACATCTTCATTATAAAGTTGAAGATTTTTTTTTCAAAATTTTTGAGGTAGATGTCAATACTTAAGTTTTCCATTAGAGATACTGTACCAAAATTACATTCAATTTATCAGGGCCAAAATTAATACCTTAGTACAGTAAAGCACCGTTTATACGTCTTTCAAGGGACCGACGTAAAACGGCGTATAAATGAAAAGACGTATAATTGAAAACAATTTTGATTATTTGAATGAATTGGGACTTAGCGAAAACGACGTATAAATGTAAAAGACGTATAAATGAGAGACGTATAAACGGTGCTTTACTGTATAACACTAGACGAAGGAGATCTAAAGATTCCCTCCAAATAAACAAGTATTCATTTTCAATATTTTATTTGTGCGAATAAAAAGTTGTTCATCTTTAACTATATCTTTACGAAAAGTTTATAGTTTCTAAAGATTTCAGTGTAGAAAATAAAAGGATCTCTTCTAATGGCCTCATCTAATAAGGCTAGTTCTAGGTACAGCTCCCGTCAAAAAAAACGTTACAGTAGAATGTGCGGGCGAACGGGTGGGGTTAGAAAGGTGCTTTTGGTGTCATTTTTCAGGATTTATTGTAAGCTTGAAATCACTAATTGACTATTTTTCTCTCAGAGGCCGTCTTCATGCGAAACGCAAAATAAAGTGCAACTTTTTTCATGGTGACCCCCAATTTTTATACCCGCATATGAAAGACCAAACCATTTAAACCCTAAATTCCAAGTTTCATTTAATTTGGTCATTAAATAAAGCCATGGCTCAAAGTTGAAGTTTGAAAATTTAGAGGTAAAAGCCTGAAAACGGTCGCCATCATCCAACCGCCAAGGCGAAACTAGTAGCATCCCTCGCTCCTCATTCTGTCTTTTTCGACCACAGCAACAGAAAGGATTTGAATGTTTTCGAGTTTAATTAAAAAGATATGATGCCTTTCCGCTTTCCAAATTTTGCTGATTTTAAAAAGCAGAACACATTTCTATTGGAATACTTAAATTTTGTTTATTTTTGTTAGTAACTAATGTCTAGTTTTTTAATTTATATCAGACATTTTCTATTTATTTTGGAATTTCAATAAAATAAACGATCGGTGAAGTTTCCTTTGAAAAATTATTTGCGTGATAACTAAATATTCAAAGGATAATTTTCTTAAGGTATTTTACCAAACACAAAGTGCTTTATAAAAAAGTTAAGAATCCGATTTCCCCTTTCAAATCATAGGGGATTTTATGTGAAGTAGATTAGATATTAAAGGATTGAAAATAAACTTTTTGTAAAACGTTTCATTTATCCTCGTTTATCATTAGTCGCGTTATTTGGTTAAAAAAATATCGTCCCTCATATTTAATATTTCCAATTTTTAATCAAAGTCTTGTAAACCATTGATCGACAAATACATATTTTTCTTTTACAATTTTCCAAATTTTGGATTGCCACCAACTTGGGCCTAAACTTTGGGGTTTTGTTGAAAAAAAAACGTTTTTATTTCAATTCTGAAAGTTATGAGAAAAAAACTTGTGAGTTAAAAAGTGATTTGGCAAATCGTGATCATCAGGCGATGTCATATGCATCACTTGGTCTCGTTATCACATTTGTTGATCAAAAATATCGGACACACGTCTATCATAGTCCCAGTGACAATGCGATCACATTTATTCCAGTGACAATGCGATCACATTTGTTCCAGTGATAATGCGATCACATCCGACTCCAATGTGATTGCCACAAAATGAGGACAGGTCTATCACATAGTTGTTATTGTTGTAATTTTAAAATCAATTAAGTTATTCTACTTAAACTTTTTAAATCAACCTAATCTGTGTTTTAGTTATTTCACCAGATTTAAAAAAAATTAAGAGATATATTGATCACATAAAACGATACATTATACGCTAAATATTAGTGATCGGGACCAGTGTTTTTCTAAACATAATCCGATTGATAATATTAACCGTGATCACTATAATACTATATTACGTAACCTTGTTTTTGGTCATTTCTGACCCCCTCCCTTCCCCTTTGCCAACTAAGACAAAATCAACCCGCAAAAACTTCCCAAAAAGAGTAAATCAGATTACTTTCAATCCAATTACATATGTAGTTAGATTGAAAATTCCAAATGTTATCAAACTACAAAAGTAATCAGATTATACTTTCAATCAGATTAAAAATGTAGTTTGATTGCGCCCAACTCTTGTTCCAAATAACTGGTGAATGTAATGTAAAAGTTTAATTTCTTAAAAACGGAAAAAATGCGAGATGCGCCAAACTGTGAATTGATTGCCAAATCCAGCAACCCCACCAATTCCATCGATGGAGCAATGTAACGTTTTTTTTGACGGGAGCTGTACAACCTCAAGAGTCCCCCTTGTTTTATTAATATACTCTCGAATGGACAAATTTAAGTCGTATAGAGAATGGAAAATAACAATCCATGCAAATAATCAAAACTTCATTGATATAAAATAACAGCTGATTAAAAATGTAATGATTAAATATGATTAAAATATATGATAATATGATTAAAAATAATGAAATGTAATTGTATAATCAGATGTCAACTTCTTACCATGGATGTTCATTTAACTACTCCAGAACCCATCGTAATTTTTAGAAGCCATAAATGTACGGAACTTGTTCGATATATCTTACACCCTTACTTGTTCCTTACAAACAACACATCAAAACAGGAATCGAAATATACAATATAAACAAAACAACACGTCAAAAAACAATGATACAACACCACGTGACCCCACCCCAACATGATCTCATAATTCTCACCCCACCCCAACAAACGATCTCAACACGGATACAGAGCAGCATCAATACTTCTCGCAACCACCTGTTGAAAAAAAATATCTCAATTTCATTTAGCGAGTGATCAACACTCTAGTCCTCCGCACAGAGACGTGCTAGCCACCACTCCTCGATTCCTATCGAAATGCATTATTTTAACCGTAGAGATATTGCTAACTAGAACGCACATCGGACAATATTTTGTCTTCAAGCTAAAAGACAAACCTTATTCTGTTGCGATACTGTTGTTTTGAATAAGTGAAAAATGTTTTCTATAAATCTGTTCAAAGTTAGAGTTGTAAAATAGGTTTAGTTATTAGAATCTGAAAGTTACCCGAAATTTAGATCGAAAAACACTATAAAAGGACACATTTGCTGACTGAATATTTTATAGCAATACTTTTAAAACTATCGTAATCTCAGACAATACAATAGCAATACATTTAAACGCTTTTGATTAGAAGTGTTCTTCAGTGAGATTGTAAAATTACATTCTGTCACCTAAAGCTTTTATATCTTACCTATCGAAGTGAAGTTTACAATTACTTAGGTGCTAAAATTTGATTCATCAATCTAAAAATTAGAAATCTTGTTTGACGAAAAACCAATATGACAAGTAATTTTTTATATTAATCGAAAAGAAGACAATATTTTCGTCAGGTTTGCGAAGAAATATTACATCGATAATATTTTTCACGCCATTCAATAGATTAGTCAGATGGTATATAAAATGTAACCTTTTACCTGCCGATGTTCCCAAATGGGAACATCACTTTTGGGAATTTTTTCACCACTCAATTTTTCATGCAGGAATTTGATACTTGGTATTAAGCAACTCAAAGATATGAAGTTATTTTACATGCAAAAGTTTTTCATGTACAGTTTAATCCTTTTTGTAGAATTTATGTCAAAATTACAGATTTTTCGCTCTTCAAAAAGTTGCACAAGTTTTTATTTATGAAAATTTTAAATAAAATTAGTTTCAAATAATTTTGCTGTGTTTAGATAGCTTAAGTACATATCTTCTCATTTGGCTTGACAGAATAGCTTCATATTCCAATTTTGGAGAGTAATAACCAATTCTATGTATATGTTCCCAAATGGGAACATCGGCGTTTGGGGTATAGTATTTGAGGGGATTTTTATAACACAAAAAAATTCAAGTTATTTCCTATTTTCTTTAATTTTTTGAACCTTTTTCGTCTCAAAGGATCTAAACAGGTTAAGAATGATGTTTTAAATTTAAAAATAAGTAATTTTTATTTTTTCTCTTAATTTATGGATGAATAAATGCCAAATCTTTATAGCAGATTCTCACACTTGCACATTTTTCTAACTCCCCGATCGATTAATTTTCAGTAATTATCATTAGGGGTTATGCAAAGAGCATATTTGAAGTGTTTTTGAGGACTTGCATACATATTTTGTTCAAGTACCTTTTTTTACATAAAAATTTTAGGAATAAAATAGAAGAATTTTGAAAATAAGGAAAAGTGTGTACATATTAAAACCCTCTTCTAACGTAAGTTTGATGTAAGAGATATGTGATTTGGTTCGGAATCTTCCATGAGAAACACGGCTTTAATGAATCAATGGAGATAATTATGATTATCACTTTTAAAAGCTAATTAGATTTGAATGTAATTTGTGGATATTATGCTAAATAACCGTATAGAACCGTAATTAAAACTATTTTTTAACTCAGAAACCTAACTTTTTAGCTTTGAAGCGCATCGGAACACTCTTATGTATTTTTTATACCAAAATATTACCCATAGTGCAAGAAAAATGTACGGAAAAGCTTCGCGTACGAAATAAACATGTCAATTTTTTCTTATGAAAATCTATAAAATCTTACCCAATCGTCCAAGTATGGGTAATAAAAATGAAAAAACCATCCAATATCATAAATATGTTCCTAATTATTGAGTAGAAACCTATTTCAATCATTTTATTTGAATTGATTGTAAAATATGAACCTTTTGGAAATCCCCCTAAAAACTTCACCCCAAACGCCGATGTTCCCAAATGGGAACATCCTAAAAATCGTACTTAGGATTTTTTTTCAGCCAAAAAATGACCAGAATGGTTTTAGTAATGATGAAACAAGCCATTTAAGCCAGAAATAAGAACCTTTAATTTCAAATTTGAATTGCGGCGTTTAAAAGGTTTTAATTTAACGTATTGAAAAATAGTTAAATGAAAAACATTTCTAAATGTAGCTCTAGCTCCCTTCAACAACGCTTTTAAAGCATTAGAAAATTAAAATAAGCATATCCATAAAGAAATATTTCCTTCCTTTTATTATTTGGACTCACTCTATCAAGTATTGGGGGTTCATTATTTTATCAAATCAGTTTTCTGAAATTCAGTGTATTTTTTCTATACCAAATAAAAAATCCTCCATCTACAAAACTTCCCTTCGTATGGAATTTCCTTATTTTGCCACTAACCATGATGATACGCATCTTTCGCACGCTCTATTAACTTTCATCTCTACGATTTTTTAACATGGGAGGGATGGGAGCGATTTTCGGACGGGCGTGGCGGTTAGGTTTCGATGTGAGCAAACAGTTCAGTTTGGACAAGGGCTGTGGTTGAAGGGCAGATAGGTGGACCCCTTAATTGAATGCTACAAGTAGGAGCAGATGTTAAGGAAATACATTTTCTGACCCCCCGCGGAGTTACGGGAAGTTGATTTGAACGATGGAGGCCATCTTTGGTCACATCTCATCCAGTTGCTTGGAATCTCTAGTTTTCTCTACGTGGTCAATACTCGATGATCGCTTTAAGGCTCCTTAAGACTTAACCTGTAGAGCCCCAAAGTTTTAAAAAAGTGGAAAAAATGACCAATTTTCGGAATTTTTAAAAATTATGTTTAAGATTGATAATGCCAATAAAACTGGTTCAAATGCGTCTATAGGACTTATTTAGATGGAATATATTTATTTATGTTTATTAACTGTACCCTATAGCCCCTATAATTTAAGATTAAAACGTACTACTTCGGGACGTTGCACACGCCAAAGCTTATAATGCACTGCCGGTGGACGAAATGAATTAAATCCGAATTTATTCGAAGGAACTCCCTCAAATGATGTCATTTGGGGCTAAAATGATATTATAAATTATAAAAACCAGTGAAATAACAGTTTTGAGCCCTTCCACTGAGCTTTTAATGTAAAAAGTGCTTTTCTTCAAAATTTCTCGTTTCCAGCTGATGAAACTAAAAACTTATACTAAAAAAGAGGCTTGCTGAACTTGTTTAGGTGCCAAACATTGGAACCTTTATAGGGGTTTCATTTTTCAAGTAGAATTAAATTTTAAACAACACAGATAGGAAATGACAAGAATATTTCCTATACCTGACGTGAAAATAGATTTTCTTTTTTCAAAGTTAGGAAAATAGTTTAATACTTTTGAATCTTGGTTGAAATGTTAAAGAAAGAAGTTTTTAATTAAAACTTTCCCCTAATATGTTGTGTGTGTGTGTGTGTGAAAGGAAGTAATTTTCCAAACTTAAAAAAGAAAATAGATTTTCACGTCTGGTATAGGAAATATCCATGTCATTTTCGATCTGTGCGCTATAAAATTTAATTCTACTTATTAAAAATGAAGCCCCTATAAAGATTTCAAAGTTTGGTATCTAAAAAGTACAACAACCCCCTTTTTTAGTACAAATTTTGGGTTTTATCAGCTGGAAACGAGAAATTTTGAAGAAAAACACTTTTTACATTAAAAGCTCCATGGAAGGGCCAAAAACTGTAATTTCACTGGTTTTTATAATTTATAATATCATTTTAGCTCCAAATGACATCATTTGAAGGAGTTCCTTCGAAGAAATTCGGATTTAATTCATTTTGTCCACCGGTAGTGCATTATAAGCTTTGGCAAGTGCAACGTCCCTAAGTAGTACGTTTTAATCTTAAATTATAGGGGCTATAGGGTACAGTTAATACACATAAATAAATATATTCCACCAAAATAAGTCCTAAATGACACATTATTGCAGTATCAATCTTAAAATATAATTTTTAAAAATTCTGAAAATTGGTCATTTTTTCCTCTTTTTTCAAACTTTGGGGCTCTACAGGCAAACCCTAGAGTTAAATTAGGGGGCTGAAACTTCACACACAATCTTTTGGGACCAAAAGGAATGGGAAAAGCCCTGGGGACCGAGGTTTTTCGAAAAAAAGTTTTTTTTGAGACACCCTAGTGAAGAGTGTGTTAATTGGCGTTTCACTCTTTACTCCTTCACTTTTCTTTGTGAACCAGCGACTCACAGGAGTAACCATCTCAGGAATCCTGAGATGGTTACTCCTGTGAGGTGGTTACTATTTCCATCCTGAGTCAAGATGGAAAGTGAAACTGTGTGAATGATCCTTTTGTGATAACCCGTAAGATAAAACATAGTTCTGTCTGTTGCAAAAGTAAGTTAGTTACTTGAATTGTTCAGAAGGCTGTCTTTTAATGTGACGAAACAGTGTCTGAGCATTCCATGTTCCTTATTGGATTTGACTGAAAGTCATTTAAATGCCATGTTTCTAATTTTTAATTGCTGGCAAGTTTGTCCAAGAAATTTAAGAATAGGGGTACTTTTGTTAATTTCCGTATTTCGTAACAAGTACTCAATACATAAAAACTTTTGAGAGAAGAGACGAATCCAAGGGGTGTGGTACTCCCCCCCCCCAAGAAAAGTAGACATACATGTGATAAAGTGCTTCTTGTAAAAAAGCTTAAAGGACTAGCCAAGCCTTTGCACTAGTGTCCAAAATACCTTTTTAAGTTTTAATTACAATCTTAAAGCACCTGTTTCAAATTCATTATGTACAATTTTGCCTACCATTACTCCCGCTGGATGGCGCTGCGCGCTTGCCCAGTGGGACGTTGTTGTATGTAGGGGGTCTGCTCTCCCTCGCTACCCCCCTCAACGGGCTAGTTCGCTCTCTTCGATACTTGTTCACCCCGCATCGCACCGCGTCGGAAGCAGGCTCCCGTTCTCTTCGCGACATTTCAATAAATGAACCTTAAATATACCAAGTTGTATTCTTTTAATTTTCAATACAGTCCACGTCTAATTTTACGTCTCCTCAGCTGAGACATTTTTTGGTCCTAGTGAGCCGGAGTATTTCGGCGGACCCTCGTGTTACTTGTTAGGCTTCGTTCTTCGTTACGGACCCTCGTGATTATTAGGCCTAGGCAGGCCTAACCACCGCATCGCAGCAGCATCTCCGAACTCGTCGCTCCAGCAACAGCAAAGGTGAGTGTGTTGCATTCTTCTGGTTTGGTTGTTGACCCTTGTTTTTTTTGTATTTTTGTTTAACTTCCCATTGATCCTTTGTTATCCTCCTTATTCATGGACGCCCTAAGTGTTAACAAGCGAGTCTTGAAAGCCCAAGTAACGAGGCTCATTAATCGATTTTGTAAAGATGATTCGATAGAAATTAGCACCCATGAATTAAATATAATAGAGGAAAAAATAAATAACTTAAAAGTAGATTGGAAGGCAATTTTCGACGATCTCTTCTTGAGCTCATCGGATGAAGCTTTTGATGGGCTCATGGAGGAGTTCGTCGATGTGGATGAGAAATTGGATGAAGTGCATTCCGTAGTAAAAGGGTTAATAGAGGATAGTGTCAAGGATAGTAAATCCATTTCGAGTAAAGGGCACGAGGGGAGCAGCGTCAGACTGCCAAAGCTTTCAGTACCGACCTTTTCGGGAAAGATAGAGGAATGGATGTCGTTCCACGACCTGTTTAAAGCAAGCGTGGACGACAATCCCAACTTAAGCCCAGCTCAAAAGCTACAATACCTAAAATCAGCATGTACAGGGGATGCTTTAAGAGTAATACAATCGATAACAATATCAGATGACAATTACGAGATTGCCCGCACCCTTTTGAAGGAGCGTTTCTCCAACAAAAGGGAAATAATCCAAACGATCATTAACAAAATCCTTAACATCCCTCCCGTAACCGAGACCTCGGGGTCCCTGCTGAAGTTAGTAGACTCCATTAACGAATGGACAAGATCGCTGGGGAATTTGGAACAAAAAGTAACAGGTTTCTCAGAGATTTTAATGTTACATATCATATTGGAAAAATTACCAAAGAACACTAAAAGTTGGTGGGAGCGGACGCTCAAGAAAGAGGAGTTGGGAGACATAAAAGGGTTCGTTTCCTTTCTGACCGATCATGCTAGGTCGTTGGGAAACGAACCTGCCCCAAAAGACATTAGGAAAAATCCTAAAGTTACATCTCTTATTGTGGCGAAAGCCAACTGCTTTCTATGCGAGGATAAGCATAACCTCTATGCTTGTCCCCATTTCTTAAAATTAGATACAAGGGATAGAGTTGAACTCGCAAAACGGGAAAAATTATGCTTTAATTGCCTGTCCCAAACGCACATGATAAGGGAGTGCCAAAGTACCCGAAAATGCAAGAAATGCAGAAAGTCCCACCACACATTACTGCACTTGGAAAGGAACGAGTCCCTATCGCAACAGGGTTTCCAGGTTTCTTCCCAACCCCTTTCCCCCTTGGCAAACAGTTTTTCTCCCTGCAATACCGGAAGTGACGCTCAGATAACGAACCCTGAACACGCGACTGCCATATGTGCCGAGATAACGGCTTCTCAAAATCATGTTCTGTTGTGCACAGCCATCGTGAAAGTGAAGGATGTAGGAGGGGGTTGGGTGAGTTGTAGGGCCCTCCTGGACACAGGATCTCAGGCAAGTTTTATCACTGAGGAATGTTTTGCGCGATTGGGATTGCCCCGTTCCCGGAAAGCGATCAGTGTGTCCTGCTTGGGGTCCGCTCAGAGCGAGACCCGGGGTGAAGTAGAACTGGTTTTCTCCCCCCATTTCCCCTCAGCGGAGAAGTTTCAAACAAAGGGTCACATACTGAAGAATATAACTTCTCTCGTACCAAGCGTCGCCCTTCCTTCGTCCTTGGCTGACGTGTATGGGGACATGGTGCTAGCTGATCCCTCCTTCAGAGTTCCGGGGAAAATAGACATACTGTTAGGGGTTAACGTTTTTCTGTCCTTACTAAAAGGGGAAGTTATTAGGAGAGGGGAGGGACTAGCGGTAGCTACCCAGTTGGGTTGGATAGTTTCGGGAACCGCGTCAATTGAGTTAGAACCCCCCGCAACAGTGCATTGCCACAACATTGAACTAGGGACGGATGAAATCGTTAAGCAGTTCTGGGCACTTGATTCCGTTCCTAACAGCATTAACATGTCTCAAATCGATCAGAAATGTGAGGCTCACTTCAAAACTACCCACTATAGAGTAAATAGTGGTCGCTATGTTGTGAGACTGCCTTTAAAGGAGTCTCCTTCAAAATTGGGAGAATCCCGGGATATAGCCGTTAAAAGGTTTCTTAGTCTTGAGCGAAGGTTAGCAAAAAGCATTGATACTAGAGAATTGTACAAATCCTTCATGGATGAGTACCTCCGACAGGGACACATGGAACTTGTAGATCCCTCGACCGCAACCTCGGCTGTAGTTAATTACATCCCACACCACGGGGTAATGAAAAGCTCAAGCACTACAACGAAACTCAGAGTTGTTTTTAACGCATCGGCAAAAACCTCGTCGGGTTACTCCCTGAACGATTTATTAATGACTGGTCCGAGGATACAACAGGAACTCTTTCCTATCTTGTTACGGTTTCGTAATTTTCCTGTTGTTGTGACCGCAGACATTGAGAAAATGTTCCGCCAAATTGGCATTCATCCCGAGGACAGAGATTTACAGAGGATTCTATGGAGAAGGGATTCGAATGACCCCATTCAGGAATATAAATTGACCACCGTCACGTATGGTACGGCATCTGCCCCTTTTTTGGCTACCCGCGCTATCCATCAACTTGCTTTAGATGAGGAAACCAACTTCCCACTAGCTTCTCCAGTAGCGTTAAATGATTTTTACGTTGATGACTTACTGACTGGGGCAAGTTCGGCAGATGAGTGTAAAAAATTGGTGACAGAACTAATTGCCATGATGAGTAAAGGAGGGTTTACATTACGTAAGTGGTCATCTAATGACCCATCAGTGTTAGAGTGTGTTCCCTCAAACTTAAGAGATGGGTTAGGGTCCATTGATCTTGATAATGAATCTGTCAAAATTTTGGGAATCAAGTGGAATCCTAGTGGGGATTATTTCCACTTCACGGTCGCGTTGGAACCCCTTCCGTTCACAAAAAGAACCATCTTATCTGATTTGGCTAGGATATTTGACCCCTTGGGCTGGCTGTCTCCCTGTACAGTTCTCATCAAAATTCTAATCCAAGAACTGTGGAAAACTAATTTGTCCTGGGATGATCCCGTCAGTGAGTCTTTAGAGAAAAAATGGTCAACCTTTCGCAATGAATTGTCTCTACTTCAGCAGTTAAGGATCCCTAGGTTAGTTTCGATTCCCCAATTTACCCTTTGTGATATTCATGCATTCTGCGACGCCTCCGAAAAGGCTTACAGTGCAGCTATCTATGTTTGGTCTACCTCTGTTAATTCTAAAGTAAGGGTCAACTTATTAACTGCCAAAACCAGAGTTGCGCCACTCAAGGTCCAGTCCTTACCGAGATTGGAACTTTGTGCCGCTGTGCTGTGTGCTGACTTGTTGCAGGTGGTGTTGAGGTACTTCGAGACTCCAGTGCGTAACATCATCGCTTGGAGTGACTCCACAGTCGTCCTATCCTGGATATCATCTGAGCCCTACCGCTGGGTTCCATTCGTGGCCAACCGAGTGGCTAAAATCCAGGGAACCATTCCCCAGGTGAAGTGGAGGCACGTCAAAGGTACCCAAAACCCAGCCGACTGTGCTACTCGAGGAATGCTCCCTTCCGAGTTCATCCAGAACGATTCCTTGTGGTTTGGGCCTGAGTGGTTGCATAACCATGAGCCTGACCTTGATCCCGACTACATGCAGCCTGTCATCGACGATGATGCCATGAAGGAGCAGCGGACCACTTACGCATTGCTGGCACCGATTGCTGACACAGGCGCAGCGGAGACTCTTGGCCGATTCTCCTCTTGGACTACGTTACGCCGAGTGATTGCATTGTGTCTTAGATTCCGGCACAATTGCTAACATCCCCGAAGTAAGCGTCTTGGAGTCCTGTCTTCTGCAGAGTTTACTGCCGCCACCACCGCCATCATCAGGAGTGTGCAGCGCGTGCACTTCCCGCAAGACCTGGCCTGCCTTGCCGATGGTAGTCCTTTGGGTGCCCACAGCAAGATCCTTCCTCTGGCACCTTTCCTCGACGAAGCCGGTGTGATCCGCGTCAGAGGCCGATTGAGAAACTCCTGCATCTCTTCTTCGCAGAAGTATCCCATCTTGTTGCCTCATCGAAGTCATGTGACTGATCTCGTCATACGCCATTATCATTTGACCCACCTCCATGTGGCTCAAACCCTTCTCCTGAGCGTCCTTAGGACTCAGTTTTGGTTAATTGCTGGAAGGAGCGCCGTGCGACAGATCATCCATCATTGTGTGACTTGTGTGAAAACTCGCGTTAAGTTGTGCTCCCAGTTAATGGGGGATTTACCGCCTGCACGAGTGCAACCGAGTCGTCCCTTCACGAGTACTGGAACCGACTACGCCGGTCCATATCTCTACAAGCCGCGGGCTGGTCGGGGTACCAAATCCTTTAAGTGCTACGTGACAGTTTTCGTGTGCTTTTCCGCCAAGGCGGTACATCTTGAGCTGGTGAATGACTTAACATCTACCGCCTTCATCGCTGCCCTCAAGCGATTCATCGCTAGACGGGGGAAGCCAGCTCAGATTACCAGTGATTGTGGCACCAATTTTAAGGGAGCCAGCAGAGAGCTCAAAGACCTCTACCGCTCGATATCCAATATTGAGCAGGGATTGTTTTTTTTGCTAATGATGTTCATTTTTTGTTGGTGCATATGTATTATTTTTTATTGGATTTACTTAAATTTCATTTTTTCATTTTAATTAAGGTGTTCATCACCATGTCTATTTCTTTAATATACGCATTATTATTGTTTTTTTTTGAATCCCCTCCGGTCATTCAAGGCCGGGGGTATGTACAATTTTGCCTACCATTACTCCCGCTGGATGGCGCTGCGCGCTTGCCCAGTGGGACGTTGTTGTATGTAGGGGGTCTGCTCTCCCTCGCTACCCCCCTCAACGGGCTAGTTCGCTCTCTTCGATACTTGTTCACCCCGCATCGCACCGCGTCGGAAGCAGGCTCCCGTTCTCTTCGCGACATTTCAATAAATGAACCTTAAATATACCAAGTTGTATTCTTTTAATTTTCAATACAGTCCACGTCTAATTTTACGTCTCCTCAGCTGAGACAATTATTATTAATTTATTTTGTTTATGTAACTAAATTATTATTCTAATTGCAGAGGGAAACAATTCATAAAAACATTAAAAATATAATTTAGAGTTCCTTTTAAATTGAGTCATTCCCAGTCATCATTTTCCTTCCAGATAGACTTTATTAAATTATAATAAAAAAGATTTAAAAACTTTCTGTCGAAGCTAAAAATTTTTAAAAATTATAGATAAAAAATATAACCATCTGAAAAAGCCCCTAAATTTCGTGTAATAGGTAGAGGAAGCGAAAATGAGAAGACATCTAAATAGACTATAACTCAATATTTAAAAACTATTAAACTCGATATATTTTTGTGTTTTTTCCACTTCATTAAAATAAGACATTGCTACAACAATGTTAAATTTTGTAGTTTTTTAAATCAGTTAACGCAATGCTTAAAATTTCAGATTATGTTATTTTTTTAATGTTTAATGGTTTTCTTATTATTGAAAATTTTCAGGAAAGCAGGTATTTCAGGTATTAATACTTAAAATTAATTTCTGCCGATAAAACGTTTGAATCTCGACTACGTCAATTGACATTTTTGTGTATAGTTAAGAAATATCAATCACAAATGGTAGGGTGGGTTGGGGTAAAATGGGTCAATTTTTAGGTACTTTCACATTCAAAGTTTTATTTCATCAAAACTATTACTTTTTAATGATTTCTTTCAATTGGATATTGACATTACACTCCTTCAGAACATTTTTATCTAATTTTATCAAATATTTTTTAGCTATAAGTTGATTAAACTTAGCATCAAAAGTAGTGACCTATTTTACCCCAACTTGGGGTAAAATGGGTCTCATTGCAAAAAGATGTCAAAAATATATTTATTACTAAATATCCATGAAAATAAGAAAAAAGGCAATCGGCTAAGCCGTTTTTATCTGAAGAAATTTGTTTTAATTTGACTTTAATGAAATTGTAAACGTCCTAAGTTAATGAACATTGTTCAAATGTAGAAATTAAAATACTTCATTTGGATAAAAAAATAAACTTGTTTGACAGTTCAATGTATATTTGAAGGAAATAAGTTAAAAACATTGTTTTTACTTAATACAGAAGACCTCCTAACTATGACCCATTTTACCCAAAGTACAAAATATCGTTATAAAAGATAAAATATTTTATATTTTTCTAAGCTGATAGGCTTGAAATGTCTCTCAGACTTTCTTTTATGAAAAACTATCGCAAAAGTCTGCTGTTATTAATTACAATATATAGTTATTTCGAAGTTGGTAAACCCTGTTTTTTCAATGACATCATTTACGGTTCAAATTAAATA
Source organism: Tetragnatha versicolor (assembly GCA_024610705.1). Lineage (NCBI taxonomy): Eukaryota > Metazoa > Arthropoda > Arachnida > Araneae > Tetragnathidae > Tetragnatha > Tetragnatha versicolor. The sequence continues at coordinate 51,728,154 of JANDEH010000004.1, read as the reverse complement.
TTTTTTCAGTCCTCAAATTCATAAATCTTAATTTTTGACAGTCGAAAAAGGTTGCTAACAGATTAAAGAATATAATTTTACAAAATTAATGAAAAAAAATTCACTTTAAATTTGATTTATATCGAGTTAATTAAAACTGACCCATTTTACCCCATGACCCACTTTACCCCAACCCACCCTATCTTATTATTACCAAGAACATCATTTTCATAAATTTAGCTAAAATAAGTATTCCTAATAAATATCAACTAGAGAAACTCTGTTTTCAATTACGTAAGTGCCCAAATGAGAAATAAGTCCACCATATCTTTCCTGAATGTTTTTGAAGGGTGAATGATCAGCTTGATACGGAATTTGTTAACAACTCAAGATCAAGGCATCTAAAATTAATCAGAGAAACCAGATAAGATTCTAAAAGTTATAAACTCTCTCCAGCATCCCCACAGATATCTCTTCATATTTCCTCTCCAGAATTTCCCCCACAAGCACACTTTAATTTCAAAACTGACCAAGCACAAAACAAAACCATCAATTCCAAGTCAAGTTACGCCATCGACGGTTTAAGTTTTGACGAGCTAACAGTTCTCCCCTACTCTATCTGAATTTTAAAATTTCTCCGCGAACTTGTTCAAAAGACTTGGGATTAAACATGATGCATGCTGATTATCTTTGGATATGACATCGACTTCGAAGTGCATCAATTCCTTCAACAAATACCCCTGCGGGCAATGTTTTGGTTGAAGATTCGTTCGAAACGGAATTCTGAAAATATAAATCGAAAGAGATCTTGTGCTAGGTTTTAATTAAAAGCAACTCGTCGTCGCGTTTGAAAACTTCAATTTAAATTCAAGCCGAATGTTTGTTCCGGCGGACTTCTAAATTTGGTTATGTCAGACAGAATCGGAAGCTAATGATCTGTATCGATTTTAATTAAAATGTCGGAACGCGTCCCATAAATCGATTCTTGTGTTTGAAATCGATTTGGAGGATTTCGCTAAAACCTCGCGATTATTTTCTAAATAAAATATGGCAGTAATAGAAATCAGTAGAAAATAATAATAAAGAATTGTTGAAAGCATTAAGGGAAAATTAATTAGTTATGTCACAACACAGCAAGTTTGGGACTTTTATGTTGATTAAAAGCATTGCTTTAGATAGAACGTCTAGTCTAAATTCTGACTCTAGCCACTTACGCAATAATAGAATCAAATATTTATGATGTGGTTCTCACAAAGTAAAATAGAACTCTGAATTTTCTCATAAACTACAATCGGTCTTTAGAAGTTGAAGTTTTAATTTGATGTTATGGCAATACAGAGAAAGAAATCAGTGACGTTTAATTTAATCAATTCCTTTCGAATATTATGAAATTGGATTTCATTAGCATTTATCTAAATTGAATTGAAACCAGGGCAATGTTCGAAAATGCCACAATGGAAGTAACTGGATTTTATTAGCTTTATTTGCGGAATAAACGAATTCATTTTTTAGTATACCTAATTAAAATTGAGTTTTGTGTTGTCAGTACATAGACAATTTATAGGATTACGTTTTGAAATGTAAAGAGATGAAAAAATATACAGGGTGTCCCATAAATGTTGGGTCACACTTCTAGGGGGGATAGTAGACACCTAGACGAGTCAGAATCACATAGAATTTGGGGGTCCCAGACCAAATCCCAGGGAATTAAAAATGGAGCGACACCCCAAAAAAATTATCGAAAAATTCAATTTGTAGAAGAACTACGATTTTGATTAATATTGGGGATCATATAATTTGTTATAATTATACTAATTAATTGTTATTAAAGCCGCCTCCTGTTAGTAATCTATCCATCAGAACTCTCCAGCTTTTTCAATTTTAAAGGAAGATATCTCTCATTTGACAAAAAAACCCTATTAAATTTTTTTCTGGTGTTTCATAAACCAGTATAAAATTATACGTGATCAAGTATAAATGATACTGGAACCAGTATAAATAATACAGGATCCTGTGTAATTTTATACTGGTTTATGAAACACCAGAAAAATGTTTCCAACAGGGAATAAAAAACAGATATTCCTCGAAGCACATAATTTAATTGGCAACTGTGCTGTCGGTTAATTTCTGGTATTTGAAGACATAATTTTTTACAGTGCATCTGAGGGAGTTATGAAACAGTTTTTACCAAAACGAAAACCTTTTTCGAAACCAATGTCTATCTTCAGGAGGCCTGCCGCCACTGCGTTTATACTACGTAAATTATAAATGACCATAAATGGCGTCCAATCGAGGGCGTTATATTGAAACCCTCCATAGGAGGAAACAAGTCGATTTACCTGTCTAACCATCTTGAGAGATAGATCCCAACCCGTAATGAAGATGTCACTCATCCGAAAGGTCTGAATGCCCGCCCAATTAGAGCAGGGTTACGGTTGCCGCTCGCCACTTCAACCCGGGAAAAGTATACTCGCTTCTATACCGCCGAAATCCTCCACTGGACTACTGCTGCCGAGTGAATGGAGAGGAGTGAGGATTGAAAATTAGTGTCAGCAAATGAAGAGATAAATGCACGTGGGGGTATTAAGTTAGAATGTAATGGGTTAGCCGAGGGCGATTGTCAACGATTCAGATGCAGATAAGATCAGTTATATCGATGCTCGGTAGGTGGGGGTCCTGATTTGATTTCAGAATTGACGTTCAGTTTGGTTTGATGTATTGATTATGATAATTTGCGAGATATTCATTGGGATTTAATGTATTTTAAGCGCATAAATATCCTTGATTGTATATTAAATATATTTGTAAAGTAATATCATAAATGGGTTCGATGTTTGGACTGAATACCTAATTAATTACGCTGCAAAGTTGCATTGTTCACTGCAACTGCAACTTATTCTTCTTGAATATTAGTATTATGTATTGTATAGTATAATGTTCAAAAGAGGACACTTTTCAACCATAACATGAAACTAACGGAATAGATATAATAGTATACACTGCATCATATAGAATGATCAGAGCTTCATTACAGCAATGGGGCAGCGGGGATATCAGAAAAATTTTACGGAATTCTTTATAATTCACTTGTTCTCTTTTGTTCTTTACTCTTTTTATGTGTGCAAACCACTAGGTGAGTCTTGAAACAATAACTAATCTTCTATACCATATGAATGATTTACAGACTATACCACGAGGGTGTATTAAATATTCATTTAAACTGTGAAGAAATTTAGATGGAATCAATCATATTTTCTAAGTAATAAAGGTCACAAAATAATGATGTAATGCGGCTTAATACAAAATAAATATTAATACTAAGTACTTTAAAAACACCATATGTTTATTTAAAATTAATACTCGATAATTTCAATTCATCAAATCAAAACTGTTCATTCATATTCCGATATTATTTTATTTAAGGACCTCAGCACAATAAAAATATTTATTTTTTTATTGCAAACAGATTAAACTCTGGAAAACTATTCAAGATATTAAAAATTAATACCTAAAATTAAAAAAGTGCGTCTTATTTGTGTAGAAACAAATTAAACCCAAAACATAAATACAGAGTAAAAATATGCAATTTTGAGGTTTAGTTAAAAAAAGATGCATCAGCTACTCTCAGCACTCTTTTTGCTTCTTTTTTTAACTGTGGATACATAGGTAAATAAAGTGCCAAGAGTATTAGCTGAATGCATGAGTCCTACATTTTTAGTTTTACAAGGAGTTATGAAAAATTATTTTATACTTTTTAGTCCATTTTAAAAACTTTGGTTTAAAAAAGGTTTTTATTCCATTAATTATTTTCAGTTCTAGAAGCTTTTCAGTTCAGCTTTTCAGTTCTAGAAGCAAACAAAAAAATCAGTGAATAAGCCCATGACCAAAATGAAGAAATTGAAGAAAAATTTGAAATTATAAATATTTTGGATGGCTGATTTATAATTAAACATGGTTTTTACATTATCTGTGTTATACTTGTATTTTTCAAAATTAAAAATATAATTTTTGTAATATCATTCAAAGTGCCTCAAGGTGGGCCATAAGTGGGGCACCTAGGGACATTAAAAGAGGTGTTTTAAATTTTTTTATGAATTCCTTAAAACAGATACTATTTGGTTAGGAATTGTTTTTTCCCTCATAAGGGTCGTCATTAAAATTTCACTGTACTGACTTTCTTATCCCTACCTTCTTATATTTCACATTATAAAAAAGACCCTATGAAGTGGCAAAAACTATTAACAATTTTTTTTAATTTCTCATGTTGAAGGTTCGTTTCAGAAAATGTATGATCTCTACAATGGTGTGGAGCTGCCAGGGATTAAATCTGACTAAGCGGCTTACAGGGGCGTAGCCAGGATATTACTTTGAGGCAGAACCAATGGAAAATAAATGATTAAAGTAGTTAATTTTGTAATCTTATAAAAATAAGTTTATAATTTCCTATAATAATTATTTTATTATAAAAATTAAGAGTAAGTACTTTTTAATCTGTACTTTGATTCAAGTTCTTATCAATAATAAAACTTAAATTAGATATTTGTTTCAAATGACCAATTGTTAAAATCTAAAGATTTGTTTATCCTTAAATTTAGAATGGAAAGTTTTTTATTTATATTCAAAAAACAGTAATGTAAAAGGACTTAGGACCTCTCTTAACAGAATATAACGTTTATTTTTTCAAAAATGTGTGTAATTAATTGCTATTTTTGAGGAAATTAATCATTCCATCAATTTGCCTCAAGAAACTTACCCAACCATCCCAACGGTGGGTCAAATAGATATAAAATTAGTATTTTTTTTTTAGAAAAGTCGTTATATTTTAATATTCATTAAACTTATATTTTCTCCTAATAATTTTCAGAAAATTGTGACATTATTAAATATCCGAAGATTTGCCTTGAATCCGTGTGGAGCTTGGTAATTCCAAGTGGCACACGAAAACAACAACAACAACAGGAAAAAAGTATCCGAATAAGTCATTTATTCGATTTAAAAAATAAAATTTTACCGTATCAAATAGAAGAGGCTTTCCCGTGTATACCTTGAAAGTAAACTTAATCTCAAATGTAAATAATTACAAATGCAATTTTTACTTCTATTGAAATGCATAAATTTTAAATGAGATTACATTATTGCTTATATGAAACACAACATAAAAACATCAAGTTTTATACTGCTCGATAGATTACAATTCCCATTCCTCTTTGTAAATATTCAATTTAGAAGTGAAAAAGATTTCAATGATCACTGCCATTTCAATCTCTTAAATCAATCTGGTGATCAATCTCTTAAATCAAAAAAGGTACAAGACTAAGCAAGCCAAAAAGGCGATTTCTCTCCAATTCTGGAGCCTTGTATTCGCCAAAAGGATGACCTCCCCCCCCGTGACTAAAGAAGGCAAACATTCCCATCCCATCCCACACTACGCGGGAGACTACTGTCACGTCTAGGCTTGACCGTTCATGAAAAATCGTAAACGGAAATAGGCCACGTGTGTTTGTTTGTATTTTCCACAATCCTTTAAATTTCAAGGGACAAATTCATGGAAATTAATTTTTTTTAGTCTGGGGAGGAGCATAGAACAAAACACGCTTGCGTATATTATTAAGATAATTGCGCAATGGGCAATACCAGCAATTTCTTTAAAACGGAAAAAATATTTTTCCAGGGGAAAAATATATCTAAATTCAAAAATCGACAATCCCTTTGCCTTTGTTTAGGATTGAATGAGGTCAGATCTGTTTCAGCCTTACTCTAAAGTGGAAACCAACAATCGCTTTAAATTTTTCAAATTAATTTGATCCATTATTTAAAATTAATTTTTAAGATTGAGGTGCGTCAAATTTCAACATTTGACGTTTTTCACCCTTTTTTAATGTCAATCTGAAATTAAATTAAAAAATGAATAATCTTCTTAATTAAAAATGTTTTCGTAATTTGAAAATATTCCTCTCTTGGGTACTTCTATCGAATAAAAAAATATAAAGAAATACTGATATTGCCCATTGCATTAATTATGACTAAAAAAAACAAATATTTCAGGAATGGAATGGGTTCGTGCAAATAAAATCTACGTTTATCAGTCAAACATAAAAACATATTTTTAGGTATAGGGGAGAACGGGGCACATTCGAACAAAAAGTGCATTTCGGCATATTTCTCTGGATCTAGATGAGATATTGAAACAAACTCGGATCCCAATGAAAGTTAAGACCGTTCCCGATATTTTAGAACCAGAATTGGTCGCATTCATCGAGAATTTCTAACCAATATCATCAATCTAAAAAACGAGAAATTTCGTGCGAATGTGCCCCATGGGTGGGGCAGTTTTGCACACGTGTGGGGCACATTCGTACACATGCAAAAAAATTATACAATAAATATTTTTACAAACTAAAAAGTTTATGGAACTTTAAAGTAAGATAATTAAACGAAATATTTGGCACTTTTACATATTTTTCCACTAAATTGAAGATTTTTTTACAAAAAGAAAACAGCTTCAGAAAATATTGAACATCTAATTTTTTGATGAGGAAAAAATTGTAGTAATGAAGAGTATCTTGCACATTGACATACTTCACATAATATAATTAGTTAGAAAAAGTTCAACCAATATTTTAACTGTCAGGTTTTATTCGAAAAGAAAAGTAAACCAAGAGCTCGCATATTAACACTTGAAACTGACGGTTGCGGAACTTTTAATACGATATTATCTTTTTGTATGAATGTTGAATCATTACTTACTGGGAAAATAAAAGATTTGTCATTAATTTTAAAGTTTTTAAAGTTTTTCATCATTAACTTTAAAAAGCATAATTTAATTCAAAAATTTTTTACTTGACCAACATAACAAAATTTTCTTTTTAGTAGCAAATTCTACTAGAATAAAATCACTTAAGTCTAAGTCAATTGGTATTAAATAATTATCAGGGACATTTATTTCTTCAATATTTAAATCTGGGTCTAAATTCCTTAAAACTAAAGCTTTCTTTAAGGTGTTATTTTCTATTATCACCGAGTTTTGAAACAATTACAATAAAACACAATTAAGCTTCAAGTTATTAAATATACTGCACTTATAAACATATAAATCACTTTCATAATCAAAAATGGGAAGGATGAGGAACATTCGCACTGTCCGAATCTGCCCCATCTTTTGGTGTACGAATGTGCCCCATCTACCATTTCAAGCTTACCACTTCCTAACAAGATATTTATAATTAAAGCAGGGAAATAAAACCTTTCTAGAAACTTACTTTAGTAGAGCCTCTACTGAATAAAATTCTGAATGTCCACTTGAGAGTTATTTTTGATTGATATTTTACTCCAACAAAATGACAAGAAAATTTACTTTGCTGCTTCTAACGCTAGCAAATTTCTAGTACGTATACAACAAAATGGCTTATTGCTTTGAAAATTCATGCAGGAGTTGGTAGTCATGCTTCCAACTACTGGTATTTTTTTCAGATTTTTGAATTAATAATTACTAGGGGAAATGCCGTCTTTCCGAATGTGCCCCATGTGCGAAATAGTCCCACTCTCCCCTATCTCTGCTTGTGTGTAAGAGAGGGAGATGAGTAACTTATTTTACACTCTGAAAAAGTTCAGATATAATAACTTTTAACTTAAAAGTAACTATTCACTAAGGAAGAAGCAAAACCCAACCAATTATTCAAGTACTAACGTAAAATCCAAGAAAGCATACCATGTCTGTAAAAGTCTTATAAATTTCGGCAATATCTAAAGCTGAATTTTTAACTCCAACACAATACATTCCAAGAACACTTGGGAGAAAATTGATTGACATTTATACACAGGAAAACACCAAAATCAGAAAAACTCCCCAAATATCCCATCCATCTAACTAGCGCCAAGAAGTTTACAGTCGTTAATCAACGTCATAGCCTCAATATATGCAATCTTTTGATTTTTCTAAGAAGCCAAAAGTTCTGCATGTCTGACGTGTTGCTCCATCTATTAAGGGTGACTTAATGTCTATTCATAAAACATTAATATGTTTGCATGATCAGAAATATTATGACCAGCTCAAATTTCTCTTGGGTATAAAACCGCTTTAGCAATTTTCCATCGAGAAATTTATAAAGTCAGTTTATTTGAAATAAGTGTCAAACAGGAATTAGATTTTCTAGTTAAAGCTTAAGTTTGTTCCCCCACCAATTAGGCATAAATGAATAATGTTTTGGGTTTTGGAACACAGATTAGGTAGCGGGCGTTTTATGAAAAAGGACCTCAGATTGATATTTAATATGCTACCTAAAGGTACTAGAGTGTATCTAAGGGGTCGAGAGGGGTTTTTTGCCTTCGTTGTTGTAGTATTTTATTTAGTTTAGATCAGTTTTGATCGAAACGTTTTATAAATGTTCGGGGAATATGTCTGAAAAAGGGTGGACAAAGATTTTAAAAAGTATTTATTGTTCTAAAATTTGAAAAATAAAGGCTTGATATAAGATAATACACACGACTCGTTTTTGGGCGATTTTTTATTCGTACCTTTTATTCAGGCTCGTAGCCAGGAATTTCCCTTTGGTGGGGCACCCACTTTTTCAGGGGGGGGCAAGGGGGTTTTCAGAAGGTATCATAGGTGTAAGTTCAACTGTTTGAATAAGGGACAAAACCCATATGACCCTCAGGCCAAGGGAGCTGTTACAAGACTTTTGTTTCGGGAGGAGTTAGGTCCTAAATTTTTCTAGTTTTACCTTTTCTGAGTAATATTGTAAGGCAAATTTAAATTTTTCCTTACAATACATGTTCTCAAACAAAAAGGGGGATCTGTGTGTCCTCCCCCAGAAAAATTTCAAAAAAAGAAGTACTCAAATATAGATGGCAAACTGTGCAAAATAGGATAAAATTGAAAAACGACGCTTCATTTGCACATAATTTATTAAAAGATATTAAAATCAGACATGTTTCGAGGGTATACTGAACCCTCTTCGTCAGTGAAATGACGATGTAAGAAAAAATGTACACATGGCTATCAGTAATATATACAGGCAACAACAAGAAGCACAGTTACAGTTAATACAGAAACATATTTAAATTGAAACATATTCCATAGTTTTCTTTTCAATTTAAATCAGGCCCGTAGCTACGGGGGGGCCAGGGGGGGCTGAGCCCCCCCTGGCATCTTCATTTGCCCCCCCTAGAACATTTTCACAAATTCTATCCACAAGCACCTCCATGTGGGGTAACCAGGGGGCAGCTGCCCCCTTCTAAAACATGAGTAATTTACTTCTAGCTAAGTTAAAACCCAGTTTTTTAGGGTCAAATTTTCAAAATTTTCTGGGGGAGGGCCCCCATACCCCCCATTTGTATTTAAACCTTTATTATTCCCAATTTCTTTTAAATAACAAGTTTATCAAAATCAAAATTCTACTTAAACCTGTTTGTCCGAATTTTTGTCTACAAGTATCAAAAGCAGTTTAAAACCCTGTTTTTAGCGTCAAGTTTCCAAAAATTTTCTGGGGGAGGACCCACAGACCCCCCTTTGATACTTGTATCACCCATTATTACAAAAAAAACCACCCTGTTCTTATATTTATTTTAGACCAGATCATACGAATTAATAAAGTTCTCTTGGACGAAAATTCAACCCCAGAATGTATAACAAACTACATTAAATATGCATGGGAGGGGCTGACTAATATTTTTAGGCCCCTACCTAAATAAACTTCTATATACCCTAACACTGACTGGAAGGATAGAGGGAAAATATTTACACCCTTTATAAAATTATGTCTTTTTAAAGATTAAGGTTTTTTTCAAGAAGGGGGGATTAAGAAGGTCGATTTTCAAGGTTTCCTTTTCAATTCTAGAGCTTACACGCGGAGCAGTTCCTTCTATACTTTAATTTAACCCAAAGGATCTAAAAATGGGCTAAAACAGTACTTTAAGCTTCAAACTTCTAAAATTTAAAAAAGGGAAACTTAAGAAAACTAGAAAAATTTAGGACCTATGTCTTCCTGAAACAGAAGTCTTTTAAAAGCTCCTTAGACCTGAGGGTCTTATGGGTTTTGTCCCCTAGTCAAACAGTTGAACCTACCCCGGGGCGTAGCGAAGGGGGGGGTCCCCGGGTCCGGACCCCTCCCCATGGGCCCGACACCCAAAATTTTTGAACCCTTTTTTAGGCGTTAAATATGCCAGTGCGTACTCAAAGGAGGGGGTGACGCGAAAAAACCGTTCAGTGCAAAAACCGTTCAAAAAACAAAAAATTCATAGCTTTACACATGTAACTAATTTTTTTATATTTTATTGAACGGTTTTAGTATTGAACGGTTTTTTCGTATATCCAAAGAGGGCGTCTATGTCCTAGAAAAGTATCTCAAAACCGCCTTTTTTGCATGTTAAAATCTAAAATTTTCCGGGAAAACCCCCGGTTTCCCCATAACAAACGTATTAATTGAGGGAAGATATAAGGGGAGGGAGGGGGCGATAAAGGGTACTAAACGAGTAAACCAAACCCTGTTTATAGGGTCAAATTTCCAAACAAATTTTGGGGGAGTACCCCCAGACCCCCCTTGGGACTTGGAACTTAATTATAAAAAGCTTTTTTATGATGAGTTCGTCAAAATACGAAACTCCTAGCAAATAATAAATTCCTGAAAATACAATGTTCGAAATTCAGATTAGGTGTACCAAAACGAATTGAAAACCTGCTTTTTAGACTTGGTCTCCCAAACCCCCTTATTATTTTCAACCTTTTTAATATTATATTCGTTGATAAGATTCAATTTGATTTTCAAAATTTTTAGCCCCCCCCAAACCGAATCCTGGATCAACTACTGCCTCAGATACGTCAGATTTTCTATTTTTTCCTTAAGGTAACTGACTGGGTTGGGAGGCCTTTTATAAAAATATTAACTAAATAATTATTTAATTGCTATTTTCTGAGAGCTAATGTTCTAAAACAATGAAAATCATTCAAAAAAGAATTTAAAAAAAATTATTTTTTAAAATATTGAGAAATTTCATTGAAAATAAGGCTAAAATTTCAACTTGCGCCAACAACTCCTGAGAATGTTCTTTTATAGGTACAAATAAAATTTTTGCAGGATTTTGAGCCTAAGACACTAATATGTGTCACTATTTACAAAAAATCTGAAATTTTTAAAATAGAAAAGAAATACAGGAACTTGAAATCGAAAAAAGTAAAAATTCATGAAAAAAAAACGTATAAACCAGGTTTACACACTTTAAAAAATACCTTAATTCAAATATTTTTCTTAGATTGTAGAAGATAACATGCGTTATATTATAAAGAGTGAAATAAAACAAAAAGCATCAGAATATTTTAAGTAGTTTAAGAGTAATCACTGTTACCGTGATCCAAAGTATACAAAAATGTCATTCTTCAGAAAAAGGCTTTTAAATTTAAAATTGCATGTTAATCCTCGTATTACCCGGTACTAAAACAGCTGTAACTTATGTTCTAGATTACTCAGAGTTTAAAGTAAGGTAGTTTTGGAAAGCTTATTAAACAGGCTATAAAATAAAACAATAAAACGAAATTTGATGTTTTTGGCGAAAATGACGATTTCAACCCAGTCAGTTACCTTAAAAATTATCTGGATTACAAGGAGCAGCGCTCCTCGGTTATTACCTCATAAATGAAGTAAAAAAACTCCTTTTAAAAATCAAATTTCCAAAAATTTTGTGGGGGTGGACCCCCAAACCCCCCTCTTTAATATGGAGCTACTGAAAACTCTTAATCTGTTTCTTGGTCTCTGTACATAATAAAAAAATTATTTGGATCAGAACTTTCAATCGAAGTAATACTTAATATTAATTATTGCACTCATTATTAATAAATTATTAACTATATTAATTAACACAGAGAAGAAATTAAAAGTAATGTGAAAATTATAACTTTATTACACTATCTGTAGAAACTTTTTGATATCCAATGGTAAATTTTTCGCACTGGACCCCCCCAAAGGAAAATCCTGGCTACGCCACTAAACCTACCCCTATGATACCTCCTGAAAACCCCCTTGCACCCCCTGAAAAAGTGGGCGCCCCACCAAAGAGAAATTTCTGGCTACGGGCCTGATTTAAATATGTTTCTGCATTAACTGTAACTGTGTTTCTTGTTGTTGCCTGTATATATTACTGATAGCCATGTGTACATTTTTTCTTACATCGTCATCTCACTGACGAAGAGGGTTCAGTATACCCTCGAAACATGTCTGATTTTAATATCTTTGAAATACTGTTTTAGCCCATTTGTAGATCATTTGGGTTAAATTATAGAAGGAACTGCTCTATATGTAATATGTAAGCTCCAGAATTGAACAGGAAAACTCGAAAACCCAGGTGGATCATTCCTTATTAACCCATTAATGCCCAACTTTTTATTTTTCTTAAATATTTGGTAAAAACATAGTAAATAGCCCCAAAACAACTGGAAAAATAGTGAAAATAATTTCAGGTTAAAATTTTAATTTCTACACCAAAATTAAAAAACGTCCCTAAAAAGGGACGTCAGGCACGAATGCCCCCGTTGTTTTCCCTATAGTAAATGCATGGTAGAAAACTTTTTTAAAGCCTCAAAAACATCTTCTACCTTTTTAAGTGCAGCAAAAGTGATCGGAACCATACTGTAACATGAATAGGAAAAAAAATATTAATTATTTATCCAATTAACTGTAAAATTAACCCTAATTAACGTAATTTGAGAATTTTTTATGCTCTAAATCACGTTTTTCCTCCCAAATCTTTGTTAATTGCAAATTAATTAAGGTTTTTAATTGAAAAAGGCATTCTTTGTTTATAAGTTACCTAATATTAAGTATTAATTAATTTTACACACCTCAAATCCATCAAAATATCTCAATTTGTGAAGTTTAAGTCTTTCAAATTCCCATACTTTTTTCATTTCATTTAATTTAATTGTGCGGAAAACGAATTTCTACCCAAAAATCAAGCATTAGTGGGATGTGCATTAGCAAGCCAGATGATATAGATTGAATTGCAGTATAGAACACAATGATTAGCGGCATCTAATTAGAAAAAAAAGCCGAAAATTTATTACAAAAGCGACTTTTTTGGCAATTTTAATGACAAAAGGTCATTATATCTAATAATTATTAAACTTTTAATTAAAATATAACCGTAATATATTTGCATAAGTAATAAATATAGTAAAATAATTAATTTATTCGTTTTAATTAATACAAATTAATTAATTCCTTATAATTCAAGACTTTTTATTCCATTAATTTAGCAGAAATAACAGCATTTTCAAAAAAAATAAATAAAAATAATAAATTTATTAGCTAAAATTAAAGTAATTTCATAAATATCAGTTATTTAATTCATTTCATAAGAGTCTAACGCGTTTTTATGAAAAAAATAAGGAAACACTAGCATTTCCCTATGGGGAAAACCACGGGGGCATTCGTGCCTGACGTCCCTTTTTAGGGACGCTTTTCGAGGGTCCAAAATAAGGTCAAGATAAAATATTTTGGAAAAATAAAAAAACACCCCAACTGATTTAATGTATAAACAGTAATATATATCGGCATTGAATTTTTTTTAAAATAACAACTAGGATTTTTAAGCTTTTTCTTTTGAAATTTTTAAAAAAGCACTTTTCTGAAAAATTCTATCTTCCAACTTTAAAAAAATTGAAAATTTTTTAAAATTCTGTTTTCTTCTTGTGTTCTTTATGTTCTATAAAGATCAGAGATACATCCGTGCAAATTTTAATTGAAAAGAACAATTTTTGTAGAAATAGGAGGATTTTTAAAAAACGTCCCTAAAAAGGGACGTCAGGCAGTAATGGGTCAATCTTTAAATTGACATAATTTTATAAAGGTTGCCAATTTTCCCTAACCTCCCTTTTCAGTCAGTGCTAGGGTATATGGAAGTTTATTTCAGTAGGGGTCTAAAAAAATATTAGTCAGCCCCTCCCATACATATTTAATAGATTTAATGTAGTTTGTTATACATTTTTGGGTTGAATTTTCGTCCAAGAGAAATTTATTAACTCGTGTGATCTGTTCCTATATTCATAAAAGAACAGTTGTTTGTAATAATGGGGGATACAAGTATCAAAGGGGGGTTTGGGGGTGCTCCCCCAGAAAATTTTTGGAAACTTGACACTGAAAACAGGGTTTTAAATTACTTTTGGTACTTGTAGACCAAAATTCGGACATACATTTTTAAGTAGAATTTTGATTTTGATGAACTTGTTATTAAAAAAATTGTGAATAATAAAGGTTTAAATACATAAGGAGGGGTATGAGGGCTCTCCCCTAGAAAAATTTTGACAATTTGACCCTAAAAACCTTGGTTTTAACTTAGCTAGAAGTAAATTACTCGTGTTTAAGAAGGGGGCCCTCTCTGCCCCCCTGGCTACCCCATGGCTGTACTTGTGGATAGAATTTTTGAAAATTTTCTAGGGGGGCAAATGAAGATGCTAGGGGGGTTCAGCCCCCCTGGCCCCCCGTAGCTACGGGCCTGCTTTTATTTTTTTTGTGTGTGTGATAAATGAAAATTTCAATCAAATTGGGACAGTGCAAAAATCTTGTGTAAGACTAATACAAGCATCTAGTGAAACAAGGTGTGGATCCGGGAGACATACTGGACAGTGCTTCCCCTTGGACTCGAAAAAGTTCTCAAAATGAGTTAAACCCCTACTTTTACAAGTCAAATTTCAATTTTTTTTGGGAGGGTGGACCCAACATACCCCCAGCGGTACCGCAAGGGGGTCTTGTGTGATACTTTTTAGTAAATAGCCAACATTTTGACATCTTTTGTTAAAAGGTAAAGGTGATGGGCAAGAAATGTGCCCATTGGAGAAATGCTGGATCCATGCCTGAGGGAAACAACAGTAGTCGTCACAAAAATTGATAAACGACTGCACGGTAATTAAAAAAGTCTACGGCTTATAATTCAGAATGGTAACTCAGAATGGTAATGGTAATTGAAAACGAAGTAATTTTCGATTCATTTTACGTGTCCCAATTCAACGCATAAAAACAAAAAATATTTAATTGCGTGTTATTATGAAAACTCATTTGTATAGCTGATCGTGAAATTAAGTGCATTTTTTTGCGTTTTCTTTCATGCGAAAGTTAATATATTTTCTTAAATATAGATTAATTTACAGTTTTCTTTATTTTTTAGTGTCAAAATTAAGGGTAAGTTCTTTTTAATCTGTAGTTTGATTCAAGTTCATATCAATAATAAAAAATAAATTAGATGTTTGCTTAAATGATCATTTGTTAAATTCATGTTGAATGGGAAATTTGTGATTTATATTTTTTTAAAAGTAATGCAAAATGGCTTAGGACCTGTCTCAATGGAATAACGTTTTTAACGTTTATCTCTAACGTTTTCCCAAAGTTTTTGATACTAATTACTATTTTTGAGGAAATAAAATAACTGAATCAATTTCCCAAAAATTGTATCCAACTATCCAACCGGTAGGCCAAATAAACATAAAAATGATTTTTTTACAAATGTCGTTATGTTTTTATTTTTATTATTTATTAACCTTATAATACTTTCACAAAATTGATTCACTCTTAAATATTTTTAGTGAATAAGTCATTTTTTTCTATTCAAAAAATGGATTTGAGTTTTTTGCTTTATCAAATAAAACGCGTATGCTTTCCCTTTCATTGATAAGAATGGTAATTAACGTAACACTCACAAATGAATAATAACGGTTCAAAATATTTTTTCCGGCGCTTGGTCTCCTTCATCCATTAAATTTTACCCTAAATATAAATATCTAAAACTATGAGGTAAAATTAATGGAAGAAAACAATTTTCCTAAAAAAAAGCCTTTGTACTTCTTTTGAAGTGTATAAATTCATTTGCTTATAGAAAACAAAACATAAAAACTAAAAATGTTATACCGCTCGATAGATTATAATTCCCCATTGGAAATATTCAATACGAGGTCGTTCTTGAGGAAAAATCGTAAACACTTCCACGTGTGTTTATTTGTATTTTCCCACAATCATTTCAAAGGAATTATTTTGATGGAAGTTACTTTTTTTTGTTTGGGGCGTAAAACAAATCACTCTTATTTTTTTTTTAAATTAAAAAAAAAGAAAATTCCAGAAACTGAAAAAAAATAAAAAGTAAATATTTTTCCAGTAAAAGAAATAGGTCTTATTTCAAAAATCGACATAAAAAGTTGAAAAAAACTTAGTTTATTCAATATTTTAAAATAAGAATCGACAATCCCTTTGCCTTTGTTTAGGATTGAATGGCGTCAGATCTTTTCCGGCCTTACTTTAAAGTGGAAACCACACACAACAATCACTTTAAATTTTTCAAATAACTCAAATATTGTTTGAAATTAATATTTAGGATAAAATTAAGCCAACCTTTTTAAATTTGAAGTTTTCGCGTCCTTTTTTAAAGTCAAACTCTGAAATTAAATTAAAAAATAAATAAGCCTCGTAATTTAAAACTTTTTGCTTAATTTAAAAATATTTCTGTCTTGGGTACTTCTATCGATTAAAAAATACCGGTGAATAGCCCATTACATTAATTATGACTTCAAAAACAAGCAGTCCAGGAATGGGTTGGGTGCTAGTAAAATCTACGTTTTTCAGTCAAACATATAATTTTTTATCTACTATCTATATATATAAAAATCAATGTATGTATGTATGTATGTATGTATGTAAGTCCTTTATAGTTTTAAATTTTTTGAACCTACATTAACTTTTAAACTATACCACATTGATCTACTCGCTCCGGGGAAGGTTTCTGAATAAAAATAATTTAAAATCGAAGCGTTCCAACAGCTTTTTTGGTCCATTTTATGCTTAAAAACACATATTTCATGCCTAACTTCAGGGCAAAACCCCATTGTTGTAAATATAACAAAAGAAGATGTAACTTTAATTGTTGTAGGCATATTATCGATTTTTGCAGATTGAAATCCATTGTTGTAGTTTAAAATCCATTGTTGTAGCAAAAATATAAAAGTGGCTCCCTTATTTGGACTGGCGAAGCCCATCTGTAACACAGCAGGATATTTTTTTTTAAAATGGGCTGGCGAAGCCCATCTCTAACACACCAGAATAATTTTCTTTAAAAATGGACTGGCGAGGCCCATCTGTAACGCACCAGATGATATTTATTAAAAAAATGAGAAACTAGTCTAGCGCGTCAGCGCTAGTTAAATATATGTCCGCTTAGTTTCAACTTGAAATTTATTACCCCAGTAATGAACAAAAATTCAGTTTTTTGTTTTTGAGAGGGAGATGAGTGAAGTCCAGAAAATGAAAGAAGAAAAAAATCAAAATAAATAAGGTATAATTTTATAAAGGTATCATCAAAATCCAACTGAAATTCTTGAATTTTCTCAAACATATTCCGGAGAACAGTTCTGTGATAGAAACACAAATTTTTTCCATGTAATTTTCTTGGTGTAAAAGTTCTTAAAATGTGTTTTATCTTAGTAAAGCAAAATGAAATTTATATTCAATTATATTTTTTTGCTTACTTGGTAGTACACCTTAATCAGTAGTATATAGGTATGGAAAATAGAAAGACTAAATTAATTTAAAATGGAATGAGACTCAGTCGCATTGAGTCAGTTTATGGAGTGTGGTAATCATTGTGGGAGTAATTAATATTAAAAGTCAATTTTTAAGTGTTTTATAAAACTTTATAACCACAGTTTTTATAATATACCTACATGAAGGTTTTAATAAATATATGACTGCTTCTATCTCTTCTTAAATATCATTACTAATCATTTATAACCTAAATCATTCAAATAAAGTCATAAAAATACACAAATCCCAAATGTATACTTTGTTAATTTGCTTTTTTAGTGTTACGTTGTTTTGCTAAAATTTATTTTATTTAGGTGTTTATTAAATTTCCTATAGACTTTTTAAGGAATTTTAGTTTATCTAATTGTAATGGAATAATATCAAAGTAAGGTTTTTTTTAAAGGAGATGCTTCTGTTAATTTATTTTAAAATTAAAGCAAGGGGCAGTATCTCCCTAGTAATAATAATTAAAATTGGACATAAAATTGTTTAATATAACTTCCCTACCACAGTTTTTTAACATACCTACATGAATCGTTTAATTAATTGTAGAAAATAAACCATTATGTTAAGTCTTATTAAGTACCAACTTATTAAGCATTATGTTAAGCCTATTTAGTTATTTTTTATTAGCGGTAAACCTTTTCAAATTTTAAAGTGAGGAAACTTTTTTAACAGGTTTTATAATAAGTTTAAAATATATGAAACACACTCCTATTTAAGTTGTATATAAACTAAGAACAATATGTGCTGGTCATTAGAAAAGGAAAGGTATTAAACTTTTCAGTTTATAGTTTAATCAGACTTGTGAAGAATTTTGTTACTTTCCGAAATAGTCTTTTTTAAGAGAAATTAATTGAACTTCAAATAATTTTGCTTCAGTTATATTCCTTTCTACAGAGGATTTTGGGGAAATTGTTTTGAAACACATTTTTTGGAGAAACTAAATATGTGAACACCAATATACACTCTTAACTTTTAAAAATTTACCGAAATGTTTTGAATATTGTAAAACCACGTGTAATTTTAAAGGATAGCATTTGAATCGCGAGAAATAGAAACGCAGAAAGAGTTCAATAGAAAAGGCTGTCAATCATTGTCACCTGAGGGGTGTGTTCAGTGATTGTCGCGGGAAGCAACTTTCTCAAGAATCACTCCATGGGGGGTAAGGGTTGCAAGTGGGAGGGAATTCGGCGACATTCCACGCTGACCCTCCATACTCAATGCGACCTTATATAAAGCTCCTCACTAGTCTGATGCAGACCATTGCACGCAGTAGCTAGTTGTATCCTGGTTGTGTATTTTCTTCGATCGTCTCTTTTAGTGGTGAACAACAATATGAAGGTCAAGGGAAACTTAGACGACATCCGAAAGGAAATCTTTAAATGTGG
Source organism: Tetragnatha versicolor (assembly GCA_024610705.1). Taxonomy (NCBI): domain Eukaryota; kingdom Metazoa; phylum Arthropoda; class Arachnida; order Araneae; family Tetragnathidae; genus Tetragnatha; species Tetragnatha versicolor. The sequence goes on along the minus strand of JANDEH010000004.1, from coordinate 51,709,235 downwards.
CCTTCCTCGCAGAATCATTCGTCGTGTTGCCGTTGATTCTATAATTTCCAGCGAAATTAGCAGTAGCAGAGCAGCAGTGAAGATTTTGATGGAGTTAACGGGTCGATTGAATACGCTGGAACTCAGTAATTATTTCGATTCTTGGGTGAATTTCGTTGGCCTGATGCTTTCCAAAATTTCATCCACTGGTGCTACAATGATTGTGGGACTTGACATGACAGTTATGCAGCTACTGTGGGTGATTCGTGAAGTGTTTTCGGGGCGTTGTGACAAAGTTGTGCGTTTCATATGCATATGCAAAAAAAATCTAGGCGTCGTTTTCATGGACAAATTTCTCTTGAAACTCCCCGTTGATCTTCTGGATTATCTCCTTTGGAGTTTATCTCACGAGCGTGCAACTGACTTTTTTTTCTGCGAAAGTCATCTTCTTATGAAATATCTGAAGGAAGATCTGCTGTTGGAAGAACAATATCGCTTCGAGACGTTTCTCAAATACGGGATTCCGTATGTGTATGACGAGGACTACTATACGTTTTGCTGTTTCAAGCTTCAGCGTTTGAGGTAAGGACATTTTTACATTATTGAAATTTTTACAGTAGTTAAAATTTTCATCTGTGAAGTTTAAATCCGCAAATATATTAACCTTCCTACCCCGCATGGGGTCTATTTCGAGCGCCCTTTGACTCTTGATATCTCCCATGTATTTTTGTTTTGTCAATTTCAAATGCTAGTATTCCTTAATTACGCAAAGTTTTACAATGGGTTAAAATTTTGGAGTTTTTACTCAATTTTTAAGTGTCGTGGGAGAAATAGGCATAAATGGGGGTAAAAAATATCAAATAAAGCAAAATACTTTATTTTTTTGTCATATTATTGATTAAACATGATTTTTATGTGTGTTTAAGATGCTTAGATATTTATTGGAAGGACATTTTCGTGAAAATTTGTCCCCTCAAAATAGTTTTTTAGCTCATTTTCAAGCCTTTTAGATTCCACCCAAACAGCACCACTCATTGTAAGCGGCATAATTTTCAAGGAAAAAAGTTTATAGTATTATGAATTGGAAAATTTCTAGGGGGTTTAGGGGTTCCTTTTACAGAATTAATTTTGAATTTGGCCCCTAAAAGTGGCATTTTAACTCATGTTGGGACACTTTATGCTACATCACAAAGAGGATCACTCCTTGTAAATCCTTGTAAAGTTTCAAGGAAAAACTGTTAGATTCAAAAATTTCTAATTACCAAAACTTGAATGTTTTATTCCTATAGGGGGGTCTGCAGCCCCACAGCCCCCCATTCTGGATTCGCCACTGAAATCATCGCATTAAGTAATTAAAAAAACTTTTTGTTTAGTACATATTTTGCCTAAACACAAATTTTACACTATTTTTCCATTTTATTATAGGAATTTTCATTACTTTTATTAGAGCCAATGCTTGGATGAATTATTTTTAAGGATATTTTTCATTATTTATCCATGAATCAGCATGGTAATACGCAACTTTTGAGCCATATTTGGAGTCAGTGTTTAAAAATTCATTTCTCCCGGTATAGGCTATTTAGGGGTACGATCAATGATTGTCATTTTATAACGAAAAAGTGTTCCGTTTATTTCATTGGCTGCGGCAACACGTCAATTGATTTTTAAGTATATATTTAGATACCGGTAGATATTTTATAACCATACCAAGTTTACTCTTAGATACTAAAACATTTATTTTGCTTTTAGATCTGATCTTGGAATTATATGTGATGAAATCCTACACAACGGTAACATAAGGATGCAACTCGCAGTGGAGATTTTGGTTGCTCTCTTTCTTCTTAATGAAAAAGGCAAGGGCGTACTGAAGTTGCTCTGGAAAGCGTTGCCTCTCCCGTTCATTACCGGAAAAGAGATGTTTAATCTGTTGGAGCCATTTTTCCAAGAACCCCTCGAGCTCCAGAAAGCCTGTGACCTGTACGTAGAGAGCAACGTTTTGGATGTTCCCGAGACAAAGCAACCTCGGTCTCTAACGCAACTGGCGATGGTAGAAGTAAGGGAATGTCTTCGTGAGGCGAACACCATAAGTGAGGAAGCGATTGACTGCTTGGACATTCCACGAACCCTCCATCCTATTTTAAAGTTGGGTATTAGCTCAAAGAATCAAGTCTAACTTTTACTTAAGAAGGATGTTTGGTGAGGGAAAATGTAACTTATGAGGGAAAATTTTAAAAACACTGTGAAATTATCATGCATATCATTTTTAGGATGTCTTTTCGTGTTTTTCCCTGATAGTAAGGATCTTAGTGTTATCATTTTTATTATTTTATCTTTGGGATATCTTTGATATTCATGGATTTGAGTGTAAATAGCTTTTTTATAATCATTTGCGTTTGTTTTTATTGTCATTTATATTTCACCGTTCTGTTAGTTTACAATATATTACATTTATCATTTGTATTTTTTATTATATCATTTGTACATCACTTATACATTTATAATTTATATTTTAGTTTCCAATATTTCATTATCATTCATATTTCCCGACTGTCATTTGCTGCATTAGCTGAAATTTGTACAGTTTTTATAAGTAATTAATAAATGTTTTATATTGCTTTATTTCTTGATTATTTCCTGTTCAATATTAAGTGTAGTTTTAGACATTTTTTATAATTTAATTTCTTTAAATGTAAATATAATCTTATAAGGTAGATTTCTTTTAAAAAACTAGAGATTTACCTTTTAAATGTATTAGAAAAAAATGCATCAGGTCTTAACGTAATATTTATACAAAAATTCTTATTATTCAAGGAATGTTCAAAACTGATTGATGTAACATAGATTTTAATATAGATTATATAGAGATGTAATATAGATACCAGCGTAACTCCTGTAAGGTCCGCCTATTATTATCATCCATCTCATATATGTGCTTAATTTTTCCATAAACGGACCGTTAAGTGGGTAGGGAGATTATCGCCTCCTTAGTTTTTTATGAGGTAAGGGGGGAGGAGCATTGTTGTGGTTTTGCAACTGCAAATAATGAATAATAAACCGATTACAAAGGGCATTATTTTTAACACTGTTTTCAATTTGCTCTTCTACCTTAATTTTTTTAAATATTGCCCAATTTGGACATTTTTCTTGACATTTATATTATTTAAATACCCATTACTGGTTGCTAAATTAGTCAAAAAAATTTCTTATAAACGTTTTGTTTCATAGCTTTTTTCCCCCAATTTTCGCAACAATATTTTAATTTTTATTGCTGAAAATTCAAATACAATATGTTTTATGTTGACTAAGAAAACAGCATAATTTGGACTATGAAGCTATTTCTGCACGGGTACATTTGATAAAACACTATACTTTAAAATTACTTTTTTAAAAATTCTTCTGTGGTAGGACCCCCAGCCTCCTCTATTTGGCGCCTATTTGTCTTCTTCCTTATCCCTATGGCTTGGATCAGACCAGATCCATGAGATAATTTTTTCCTTCAAAATACACTAAAACTTTACTTTCAGAGGTACTAGTTTAATTTAAGGGGGTCCGGGACACAATTTTCTAAAAACTTTACTAATTAACTTAGAATTTTGAAATTTTTCATACTGATCAACCATCTAACAACTAAACAAAATCGCATCAGAAAAGTATTCAAAAAGTTTTTAAAAAAATTAAAATTGAAATTTTATTAAAAAAGTGGGGTCATTTAAAATTGATATAACTCAAAATATTATTGATGAATTTTCAAAATTTTTTCACTTAATCAAACAGAATAATATTATCTTTATTTTAGTCAAGGCATTTTAAGAAATATTAATTTTTTGAAAAAAAAAAGACCAATTAAGTAAAACATTCTTGAAATTTTTATGCAACATTTTTTTTTAAATTCATATTTTAAAAAGCATATAAACTTTTTAAATTTCCCTAGACCAAATTAAAGTAAAATGTTTTAAAAGTATATATTTCAAATTTCAACTATTTACCTTGAACGGTTGTTGACTTATATCAATTTAAAGATGATAAACAGTGAAAAAACACATCATAGAGAAAACCGGATTTGAATGTTGAAAATATAATGCTTGACTACCAAAGCAGCCGGCAACAAATGATTGTATCTACGGTTCCAATATTTAGGATAGACACATAATTCAAACCTCATTTTGAGCCGAAAAAACAGGGTTCCTTTTTAAAAACAAAAAAAATTTTTTTGAAAGTCTCACGATTTTTATGTCCTAGACCCCCTTAAATTTCTGCGGGATACCCCCAGAATCCTCCTTTTGCTTAAAGATAAAATTTTTAAATCTTGACATCATGTGGTATTTTGATAAGGTCCTGGTTATTATACTATTTCTCCCTTAAAAATTACAAGTGATCTTCTTTAGGTGGCTTTCAAAGGGTAAGAAAAATGAGTAAAAAAATCTTCTTTTTGAAGCCAACTTTCCCATTAGAGTCAATTTTTATACAATTTTCTGGGGGAGGACCCCCAGACCCCCCTTTCGTACGTTGAACTTAAAATTATTGCCTACTTTTCTTGTACTAATTTCATTGGGCGTAGAGTTTACCTAAATTGTATTTAAAAGAATTTCATTAATAACCCCTTAAATATGTATGGGAGGGGCTGAGGAATAATTTTGGGTCCCTCCAGAAAATAAATTTCTACAGGGTGATCGGAAACACCGTGGACAAACTTTGAGGGGACCTTGACAAGCATATTTTGAATAGGAATTAGGGGGCGTAGATGCACCGTGAAAGAGCAAGAACCCCTAATGTAGAGCGAGGGCGTTACAAAAGGCAGTTTTGTCCTGTTACAAAAGTCCTGTTTTACGAAACAAAACATAAGAGAATAAAAAAAAATTATTTCCACCATAAATTTTAACGAAATGGGACCACTTGTTAACCCGTGGGGTGAGTTATAATACTTACAATATTTATTCCCTTAGTTCCTTAGTGTAATGGTATTTTTTTCAACCAACTTCCATAAAAAATACCATATTACACTAAGCCTTAGTGTTACATGGTATTTTTTATGGAAGTTGGTTGAAAAAATACCATTACACTAAGAAACTAAGGGAATAAATATTTTAAGTATTATAACTCACCCCACGGGTTAACAAGTGGTCCAATTTTCTTTCTACTACTTTAAGAGTCGATTCAATAGGAATGCTCACTCCACTTCTATTTCTTCTCTACGATAACAATCCAACCCATAGAGATTCGATACCGATTCCAGAAATCGGTGCAAACAAACGCATTTACCCAGAATTCAGCAGTCCCAATCTCTCAAATGCACTAACTGCCAAGATGCACGCGTGCAACGTACGGGACACGGCCAACACACTCACTCAAGTCTATTAACTCTAATACACATCCAACATCAAAGGGTTTATAACTCACAAGTGCATTTACTTTTGCAAATTTAATCACGCCTATAAATATTAAAGCCGTCCGGGCTACTACGAGATCCCCCGTAATTATGCGAACTGCATTTCGTCTTCGGAATGCGATGCGTTGTGTATTAGGACGTTCCCGATCCAGATTTGATGAATGGTGGAAAAGATATTAATTTAATCCCCAAACCCAGGGTTTCTTGGACTGCTAGAATGTTCGCCCTGAGATGGAGGATTTGTTGAGTTTGACGAACGTTCGATTGAGTTAGTCGGTGTTGTTTTCAAATGAGGGTTCTAATAAGACCGGGATTTGGATGAATTGCCTCTGGTTGGGCACTCTCTCAAATCATATGCAATTTGAAAAACTTATACTTGTTTGTTTTAGACACCATGGACTAGAAATATTGCCAGATATTGTGCAGACTAACCGATTAAAATATGAAGTGGATGTCTATACTCAACATTGAAAAATGGTTATACAGTAAAGCACCGTTTATACGTCTGTCAAGGGACCGACGTAAAACGGCGTATAAATGAAAAGACGTATAATTGAAAACAATTTTGATTATTTGAATGAATTGGGACTTAGCGAAAACGACGTATAAATGTAAAAGACGTATAAATGAGAGACGTATAAACGGTGCTTTACTGTATTTAAATACAATACTTAGCTTAGGGGACATCCATAAATTACGTGAGGTGTTGTTTCCAAAATCTGGACCCCCCCCGTCCCCCTTGGTAAGATTTAGTGAGATTTTGCTGGACCTCCCCTCCCCCCCAGGTGAGATTTACCAACAACCTTTAAAAAAATTTTTCTATCCTATTATTTTGCATTTTGTGATTCACAGCACCTAAAACTTTTCCATTATTAATGATGTGGGGGGAAAGGACATTATTCCGCCTAAAAATCACCACAGTATCTTATCTGTGGGTTTTATTCCTTTCTCATCATACAATTTCTAACTTAAAAAGTTGACGTGAGATTTTAATCGACCCCCATCCCCCCTTGGTGAGATTTGGTGAGATTTTTCCAACCCCCCCTTTTTGACCTCACGTAATTTATGGATGTCCCCTTACAAGACATTTCGTCGATTTTTAAATTGATAATCAACAGAATTGAATCAACAGTTTTATGCTTTATTATGTACATGGAACTTAATGGTGAGTGAAACAGGCATATCCCTAAACATCTACTGATATGTACAGGACTTGAAGAAGATTATACATCTATAAAATCCCACATCTTGTTTTTGAAGATTTTCGACCTCATGGACTTCATCTAGCCGCAGTCTAGATGAAACAGGCTAGATCAAGTGGAATAAGTCCCACCATCACTATACCCAAATGCATAGCTAATTTTTGATTCGTTTGCAACAACTATGAGCTAACTCGAAAAAATTTACAAGAATTTCCAAAAAATATAAATTTTTACTTGAAAATGAAGTAGTTAACTTTCACTTTGTCTAATAAAAGTTCGATAAGATTCTTCATATTCGCGCATGAAGGGATTTCTACACTGTAAAAAATAATCCTGCAAAAAAAACAGAAAATTTCTGGCAGCAAAAGTTGCCAGAAAAAATCTGTAGGTTGAAAAATCCTGTAAACAGAAAAAAGCTGTAACCTACAGGTAAATGCTGTAAAAAGGAACTTTCTGTCAAGTGGGCTACAGATTTTTCTGTTCAGTAATTTTCTGCTTGTGCGCATGCACTTATTTTAGTAGAGTTTTTTTAATTTTAATTAATTGATATCCGGGATAGAACCCGCGACCTACCGAGTATTCTATAAGTTAAGTTGTCTTGACTTATAAACATGATTAATTTTGGCCCACCAAATTCCAATTTTGTGTAAATAATAATGATATAAAACAGTGAAGGGGGTCCTCCCCCAAAAAATTTTTGGAAATTTGGTAAACCAAAATAGTGTTTTAGAGATAATTTAAGACGCTTTAGGTTACACCAAAGAAGACCCCCTCCTTTTTAGAAAATGGGCGGGTACTACTGGATATTGAATCTTTGACCACTTAAATGCCATAGGAAGTACCAATTCAACGTTACCCAGCTGGTACCAGTGGACCGGAACCACGGAGCTATGTCACTGCCACCCGAGCCACGCACATATTCGCTAGCGCAACCCCCTTTTTTTTCAGGGGGCCACATTCATTCATAACACCAGTACATAAGCTAACATCCATGATGCCAAACCGGGATTCGAACCCCAGACGTACGGCTTCGCACTTAAATGATCTATTTAACTAGGCCATCAGTATATCAAAAAGACTCCATCCTTGTAAGCCATGTTTTCAAGAAAAAACAGTATAAAAATTTTGATGAAAAAGTTACGGGATGGAATTAAACTGCTATACCCCTCCATAGATACATCCCTGCCCACGCTTATAAACGAGGTAATATACAAACTATGTCAGTAGTCCATCAGGTATCAAGCCCCCAGCAGCTAAAATTAGGTACGGTTCATGCCCTACCCTTTCCATTTCCCGACCCGAGGGGCCACCCCAGACCCCCTGCTGTGTCTTTCGGCAGGCACCGTAATGAGCTGTGCTTTGTTTGACATCATTGCAATTACTCATTGCTGACATGGTTGGACCAGGTGCTCAGTGATGACTAGGGGTGTTTGTCTGTCATTATTCCAGGTGTTGGAGAAGAACAATGATTCTGCGTTTGTTTCGGTGATAAGTTTTGTTATGATGTATTTATTGAGTGATAAACCTTGAAAAATCTTACTTGGGGCCTACAGACTACAGAACCGTAGCTAAACATTTGTTTCGAGTTTCATTGGACGACATATAGTGGTGTCTTTTAAAAAAAACCCACTCCAAATTGCACCCTAAAAAAACCCATCGAGATATTTTAAATAAATAATTAAAATAATTTTAAATTCTCATGTCCCCTGTCTTCCTAAGCCATTTAGAGTGGCAGGGAACTTGAAAACATGTCAAAGAACCGTTTATTTACTTATTTATTCGAATAAATAGAAAATGTCGATTTTGGGCTAAAAATATGGTTTAGTTATGCAGATTTTGATGCTGTAAAAATATATGTTATAAAAATTTTAAAGCATTCTTCACGTGGTTTTGTGTTATCCCGTGATTATGAGAATAAAATACTAAAATTTCAGCTCAGTCCGACAATTAGGGACCTTACGGCAGTCTTTGAAATGAGGGGTGAAAAAAACCCATAGGGTGCCTAAAAAACCCCACTTTTCCTTTTGTAATAAATGATAAAATAAAAAAACGTTATGCAAAAATTTTAATATTATTCATGATATACAACTAATAACTCAATTAGAATAGTTTTTTCAGTAATTATCGATGTTTTTTTCAGTATTTTTGATAAAAATTCAACGATACCAAAAACAGCAATTTTCCGTGAAAATATAGCATTTTACCGAGTTTTACTCGAAAATGAGTTTAGAGAATTAATAGTTGGGGGTTTAAAATAAAATATCAGTTCCAATTACCGTTTTTTAAGCTTTTTTATAAAAATTGTATTAAGTATTTGTATTTAATAGGTCATTTTCATCAATTAGGGGGCTCTGCCCCCTGCTCGCTATCGCTCACCAACCCCCGGAACTGCTTCGCAGTTCTTTGAAGATCGCTTCGCTATCTTAGCGAATCAATCTTTGTTGAATAAGAGGTGATTTTCAAACACCCTTAAAATATGGGGCGATTTTGTTATTCCTAAAGTGTGTTTCTATGGCAACTAAGTGCGAAATGAAAATAGAGGGTCTTTTTTCTGCCAAAAAGACCCTCTATTTTCATTTCGCACTTAGTTGCCATAGAAACACACTTTAGGAATAACAAAATCGCCCTATATTTTAAGGGTGTTTGAAAATCACCCTTAATCAACAAAGATGGCGGCGCACAATATTTCCCAGCATGGTCAAATGCTTATTTTGGTGATTTTTCATAAAATAGAGGCCAAAGAAACATTTTAAAACAGTTTACAATGGACACAATTACACACATATTTATAGGTTACTAGCTGATTTGCCCGGCCTTGCACGGGTGGAGTGTATTTAATCCTTTTTTTTAAGTTCTCCCAAGTTTATGTCTGATTTTTCGTATCACCTATCACCCCGGTGTCCCCTGTACTCTTTTCATATCCCCGTGTTCCCGGTAATATTTATATCCCTGTTTTCCCGGCACCTTTTCATATCCCGGTGTCCCCGGTACTTTTTCATATCCCAGTGTTCCCGTTACTTTTTCATACCCTGGTGTTTCCGGTACCTTTTGATATCCCGGTTTTCACGATAATTTTTATATCCCGGTTTTCCCGATAATTTTCATATTCCGGTGTTCCTAGTACTTTTCCATGACCCGGTGTTCCCGGTACTTTTTCATAACCCGGTGTTCCCAATAATTTTCATATCCCAGCGGTGTTCCCGATAATTTTCATATCCTGGTGTTCCCAAAAATTTTCATCTCGGTATTCCCGGTGCCTTTTTTTCATCCCAGTTCTAAATGTGATAACTCATTCCATCTCGATTTTTTGCCTTTTAAACATTTATCCTTTCTATGTGATAAAAACAATCTAATTGAAATCATCTCAGTCATTTGAAATCTAGTGTTTAAAGTCTTAAACATAATTTTCATGAAGTATTCCCGCTGCCCTTTCAAAATTCCTCAAAAATTCAATTTCAAAATAAAATAAATTTCAAAAATCTTTGGATAAAAAGTTATCAAGTAAAAAACTAAAAAACTATTAAAATCCTGCCTTCTTAAAATAACCAACTTCTTTAGAAGCTACTTAAAAAGTAAAAACAGATTGCTAGTTATAATAAAAAAATCTAGTGATTATAGTCTAGTAAACCATGCTTTGTGAAACACTGAAATTTTAGCTCTGTTTTCATGGAAACTTTTCAATTTTTGCTCCATAAATTTATGAAAATTAAAATCTTAAAGAAAGTAATTAATTATTTTAATATATTTCGGTTTTCTGATAGCTGTTATAATATTTAAATACAGATATTCACACTGTTTTTCTTAAATTTAATTGTAAATTATAAAATGTTTTGAAGTAATATTTATTCAAGTGAGGCAAGACGTCGCCTCAAGATATAGAAGTAAACACTGCAATTTATGCATTTCAACAATGCATAATGTTATTTCAATGGGGTAAAACGGAGTCGAAAAAGCGCCGAAAAACAGGGAAGGAGTCGTTCGATTTTAAAATCGTTTCTTAGTGCGCGTCTAATGGCTGAACGGAAGGTCTCTGTCAAATTTCAAGCCTATCGGTCCGGCAGTTTTGGAGATTTCGTGATGAGTGTGTGTCAGTGAATGAATGAATGAATGAATGGTATTTGGATTTTATAGATATAGACTAGCTGATTTGCCCGGCCTTGCACGGGTGGAGTGTATTAATTCCTTTTTTAAAGTTCTCCCAAGTTATATGTCCGATTTTTCGAATCACCAATAACCCCGGTGTCCCCAGTACTTTTTCATATTCCCGATAGTTCCCGATAGTTTCATTTCCTATTTTCATGTTTCCGATAGTTTTCTAACCCGGTTTTCCCGGAAACTTTTTATATCCGGGTGTTCCCGGTACCTTTTCATATCCGGATGTTCCCGCTACCTTTTCATATCCCGGTTTTCCCGGTACCTTTACATACCCCCGGTTCCCGATAATTTTCATATCCAGGTGTTTCCAATAATTTTCATCACGGTATTCCCGGTTCCTTTACCCCATCCCAGTTCCAACTGTGACATCTCTTTCCATCAAATATTTATCCTTACCATGTGATAAAAACAATCACATTGAAATCATCTCTTTTTTTTAATCTAGTGTTTAAAATGTTCCTTTTAAAGTGTACCTTTTCATATACGGATGTTCCCGCTACCTTTTCATATCCCGGTTTTCCAGGTACCTTTTCATAACCCAGTGTTCCCGATAATTTTAATGTCCCAGTTTTCCCGATAATTTTCATAACCCGGTGTTCCCGATAATTTTCATCCCAGTTTTCCCGGTGCCTTTTTCTCATCCCAGTTCCAACTGTGATATCTCATTCCATCCCAATTTTTTGTCTATTAAACATTCATCCTTCCTATGTGATAAAAACAATCTATTTAAAATCATCTCTGCCATTTGAAATCCAGTGTTTAAAATCTTAAACAGAATTTCCTTAAAGTATTCCCGCTATCCTTTTAAAATTCCGCAAAAATAAATTTCAAAAATAAAATAAATTTCAAAAATCCCTCGATAAAAAGTTATCAAGTAAGCTTGTCTTCTTTTTAATAAAACCAACTTCCCCTTCACTGCACGATTTTTTTGTTTCTTTTGAAAAAAATAATTTAATATCTTCTAACAGCCACGAATACAGGAAAAATATTTAAAAAATTCCAGACTTAATTTTTCATTAAGATATATGGTTTTTTTATGGTATGGCACAAACCTAAAAACATGATTTACAGCTGGTGTAATAATTGTATTTACGAAAAATCAATTTAAATAAGAAGTATATGTTGTGTATATAAATGTCACTTAATTTACCAAGCGATATTTTCAAGATTTACTGGTAAAAAAAGATCCATCAAAATCTTTGATTCCATACAAAATGGATGCAACTGTTATGGAGACATAAAAACCTAATAATCAGTGAGAAGCTGCTATCTAGATCCACACTGAGTAGTTAATATTATATATATGTATGTTCTAGATGGGGCACAAAACTCAGATAACTTAAATTTAACACATGTGGGAAAATTTAGGAGTTTTATTGGTATGTGCCGAATTCGGCACACCGTGCAGTGAAGGGTTAAAAGCTTCTCTGAAAGAGTAAAAAGAGATTGCTAGTTATAATAAAAATCTAGTGATTATAGTCTAGTAAACCAATTCCGCTATGAAGCAATGAAATTTTTGCTCTGCTTCCGCGGAAACTTTTAAATTCTTGCTATTATATATTTTTCTGAGAAATTAAAATATTAAAGAAAGTAAATTAATTATTTTAATTTACTTCGGTTTTCTGATAACTGTTATAATATTTTAATACAGATATTCACACTGTTTTTCTTCATAAATTTTGTTGTAAATAATAAAATATGTATAAATGTTAATCAGTTATATTCATTCAAGTGAGGCAAGACGTCGCCTTAAGATAGAGAAGTAAACACTGCAATTTATGCATTTCAACAATGCACAATGCTATTTCAATGGGGAAAACGGAGTCTAAAAAGCGCCGAAAAGCAGGGAAGGAGTCGTTCGATTTTAAAATCGTTTCTTAGTGCGCGTCTAATGGCTGAGAGGAAGGTCTCTGTCAAATTTCAATCCAATCGGTCCGGCAGTTTTGGAGATTTCGTGATGAGTGTTATGAATGAATGATGAATGAATCACCCGTATTTGGATTTTATATACAGGGTGGTTATAAAAAAAGTAACCCGACTTAAGGGCCTCTAGAGGCCAAACCGTTCATCGGAATTGAATGCCATTTTGATGGAAGACGTTTTGAGGGATGGGAAAGAGAATGGTATGAGTTGGAGCAGTCTAACTTTATCAGTTAAGGTTAAAGTGAAAAAAATTTTGAAAAATCCCAATGTAACCCCCCTTTTTTATTAGCGCTATGTGATCCCCGATGTCTAAAAACACAAATAGAGTTGAAACGGCACCTCTAAGTTGTAAACTCGCTCCTAGAGAGGCAATTGAAAACAGCTATGAAACTGTTATTTTTGTAGCATCTAGACTAGTGAATTGTTAAGAAATTCTGACTAGTGAATCAAAAAATAACAATGAAAACTAGAAAAGTTATTTGAGACTATTAAAAAGAAAATTAAAGTTTATCTTTTTTAATTTGGTGATTGTAATAAAAAAATTGAATTTATTTAAAATACCAATTATTTTTTGCACTTAAAAATATGCGTCTTACAAGAAAACAACGTGGAGAACTCCTCAAGATCTTTTACTTGAATGGGCAAAATTGCGCCGAAGCATTACGGATCTTCAGAAGTATTCATAGATTACGAAAAAGTCCTTGCACCAAAAAATCTATGAGGAGTCTTGTCAAAAGATTTGAAGAAACTGGTTGTACCTGCGATCGAGCTCGGACTGGAAGACCTCCTGTTGGTGTTGAGGAAGTTGCAGAAGTTCTAACAACCGTCAACTCCTCCTCAACTTCAAGTGCTAGCGGAGTTTCGCGTATTCTTCAAATTCCGTACCCTACAGTGCAAAAAATTTTGCGTTTTGTTCTCCATATGTTCCCTTATCGTTTTCAACGAGTCCAAATGTTGCAAGTTGATGATTTTCAATTAAGAATAGATTTTGCAAATGAATTTCTCATTCGGTACGATAATGATATCAACTGGCCTTTGAGCATTTTGTGGACCGACGAGGCTAATTTCTCTCTTTCTGGAAACGTAAATTCTAAAAATTGCGTCCATTGGGCTGAGAAAAACCCACATGATACAGTATCCCTTCCGCTGTATCAGGAAAAAGTTACTGTGTGGTGTGGTGTTACTAGCACCTTCATTCTTGGCCCATATTTTTTTGAAGAGGCTACCACCAGCGGTTCAAGAACATGTACCGTCACGAGTGCTCGGTACCTGGATATGTTGCATAATTATGTGATCCCCGAGTTGCAACAGCGAAATGTTCTTTCGGACGTCGTATGGATGCAAGATGGAGCTCCTCCACATGTGGCAGCTTCGGTCAAACATGTCTTAGCCCAACATTTTGGAGAAAGAATTATTTCCCGCCATTTCAACTATCCATGGCCACCAAGATCTCCCGACCTCACTCCATTGGATTTTTGGTTGTGGGGATATCTGAAGTCAAAAGTGTATGCGACTAATCCACAAACTATAGCGGATTTGAAAGATTCCATTAGACGCGAAGTTCAGCAGATTTCTCCTGCTATGATTCGAGCTTCAGTTCTCTCTGCCATTGCTCGAATGCAAATGGTCATCGCGTGTGACGGAGGACACGTAGAGAATTTGTGATCACTTAATAAAATTATTTGTTTCTGAAGCTTCTCTATCCTTATTAATCATTTTCCTTTAGAAGCGCATAAAGAAATTTATTTCGGGTGGGAACCAAAATTATTTATCATCCCATCAATAGGTTTTTAACTTGAAAAAAAAACAGGATTTAACTTGCCCGAATTTCGGGGGGGGGGCACGGCCCCTTTGCCCCCCCCATATATACGCCACGTTTTCCCTTTTATTCTTAGTCACAACAGTATGAGCAGTCTCAAATAACTTTTCTAGTTTTCATTGTTATTTTTTGATTCACTAGTCAGAATTTCTTAACAATTCACTAGTCTAGATGCTACAAAAATAACAGTTTCATAGCTGTTTTCAATTGCCTCTCTAGGAGCGAGTTTACAACTTAGAGGTGCCGTTTCAACTCTATTTGTGTTTTTAGACATCGGGGATCACATAGCGCTAATAAAAAAGGGGGGTTACATTGGGATTTTTCAAAATTTCTTTCACTTTAACCGTAACTGATAAAGTTAAACTGCTCTAACTCATACCATTCTCTTTCCCATCCCTCAAAACGTCTTCCATCAAAATGGCACTCAATTCCGATGAACGGTTTGGCCTGCCCTTAAGTCGGGTTACTTTTTTTATAACCACCCTGTATATAGATTACTGATACATTAAGTAGTTATCAAGTGTTGTGAGAGATTTTCGAAATTTTTTATTGCACCTTCTCTTTTTTATGATATTTCAGAAGTAACATGGTAAACTTTCCTCATACCAGCGATTAACTGCTTAAAAATTTACTATCTTAAGAAAAATATTGTTTTGATTGTGTATGTGTACTTATAATAAACCCTTGTCTTTGTGCCGATTGGCTTGTTTGCTGTTTCTTGTAGTTTTATTTCATTTTTTGAAAAAGTTCTCAATTGTGCCAACTGTATGCAGATAAATGAGTATTACCTATAAATCTTTAAATTTTTTATAACTAGTAAGTAGCAAAGTATGAGTTGCAAATAGGAGAAACCGAACTTGATAATTTTACTTACAGTGGTCTTTCCAAGGCAAGTTTAGTACCATTTTTCGGTACCTTCACATTTTCACCATTTTATAAATAGGTACTTTCACAAATTCAGTTTTAGTAAAAACGGTACCTTCACAAAATTTATTTAAAAAAAAAGTTCTCTATGAAGCTATGATTTCTTAATAGGTAAATTTTTAGCCATTCTAGACTAAATTTTCTTTTCTTTTTAATGTTTAAAAATTATTTACTTGTTATTTTGACTTAAATGTTCACAAATTCTTAGAAATTTTTTCACAAATTAGCTCTTAATTATCACAAAATAGGTACCTCTTAAACAAACCTAGACAGACTCCTGACTTAATATTAAAGTTTTATCAATATGGGATTTCATTAAATTATGATTCCTTAAGATTTGGATTTGTGTATGTAGCATTTTACCTGTTTTCAAGTCATGCTTTGCAACTGCTTCTAGAATTTAATAATATTTGTTAGGATATATTTTTTTCATATTTCTGAAGTATAATTTTTTGCTTTCAACATTAAGACTGAACTGTCCATAACAGCATTCAAGCTTATGGCCACTGAAGCTGTGAAAAGTAAACAAAGTTAAAAATATACAATACAGTCTAAGAGGGAACTTTCCCAAGCCAATACTTTTAAAAATTAATAAAAGTAATGGTATAAAATATGTAAATAGTTAAATTTGGAAATTAATCAGTTAAAAAAAAGATATGCGTTTTTCAAATAACCTTTTCTCCCAAGCTCAAGTTTGGTCCACTAGATCTAATTTCTCACGAATCTAAGTGGTATTTATTCGTGATGACCACTTCTTGTGGTGGCACCATTTATAAATACTTATTTGTTGAAAATTTACCATCTGATCTCACAGAGTAGAAGAAAAAAAACATGCAAGTTATGATCTATTTCCATCATTCAAATCATCTGTTTTGAAACACCTAAGGTTCTGATAGTTTTTTTGTAACAAATTTGCATTTTACTGAATAATGAGGAGACTGTTGTACCTTCGGCCAAAATTCCGAAAAAAAAATGGAAATTTGAATTGGTGGTCCATATATTGAATGTAAACGGATGCTAACGTGAAATCAGCTCTTTGAATTGAAATTTAAATATAATAAATTTACTGTTTTTAGATACTCAAAGTTAGTGCCTCACAACACTACTTAATATTTTTCTTCCCCTTCAATAATAATATGATTAAATGGGATATACGTCGTGAACACCTGATATTTTCTGTTGTTGTTGTTGTTATTACTAATCCCAATTGGTCTAATAAAAATTAGACCAATTCCAGGAGTCCATGAACTTTCAAGAAAGATATTTTCTTTTAGTTTTGATATTAAAAATTGTCAGATCTCAATCCTTTTATTTTTTATAGAACTTTGAATGCAAAAACATCCTATGTTGTACTTTCAGACACGTTCTTGACCTGTCTGTAGATAATCTAGGATTTTGAATCGGGTTCAAGTGAATTTGGGATTGGACATTAGTAGGATAATCTAGTCTTTAGGGACTAGTGTCACGGAGCCATGAGAGTAGTCGCGAGGAAGAAGAGAGATTTTAAATATTTTAATTCAACGTTTGGTTTTTTATGTGATTTTTTATTAGCTAAATTTGATTTGTCTCAAATGTTATATTTTTTATTCATTTCCTCTATTAAATACGTCTTGCACACCCACATGGGGGCTCTGAGCTCGATGAACTCGAAAATTGATGACTAAAGTAATTTTTTATTGATGGCTTGAAGATACAGGTCCCCAGGAAAAGTGGTACAACCCCTTTAACTTTTAAATCCCTACATATACAGGATATACAGGGTGTCCCACGAAAAGTGGTCCAAACCCTTTAACTTTTGAACCCCTACAGGTACAGATATGGTCATGAAAGTGGGGTCCAGGTATAGTAAAGTAACCATGTCCTATCCGATGAGACAACTTTCAACGCCCTCTAGCGGAAACCTTAAGGCTAAGCGCGCACTAGAGACTTCTGTTGCCGGCGACTATAACACTAGGTAACTCGAGAGCTATGTATTTCAATGGTTAAATTCTTGGCAATGGGCCAAGTGTCTCGTCGCCTGTGCGCGCGCTCTAGCTTCTTGCAATAGCCAGGGTGATAATTTTGTCTCTGTCACCGAGACAAAAGTCTCTAGTGAGCGCTTAGCCTAAGAGTTATAATTTTATTTTAAAAACTATTTGAGGTATGTGAAAAAAAGTCAGTGACTAAGTTGAAGAGCAGCATCAATTCAGTAGGAAAAGACACCTTGAGCAGAAAAATACCTTGAATAAAACCCCTAAAACGCACGTTCAATTAGGTTGAATTTACGTAGAATCCAGAAAATCGAACCCGCATCTCAAAAAAGCGTATGCGGTGAAATATGCTACAATAAAAACTCTGCTTTAACTGTGTTTAACATGAATATAAACCATTATATTTACTATATTAACTAGTTTGGATTGGATTGTTGGGTATATGTATTTTCCAGTTTGTATTCTTGATCTCAAGAATCCGCTTATAAACCTTCGTCAAGTAAGACCGACACAAACAGGGCTAGGCGGGAATCGAACCGACATTTTTAACAGTAAATAAGTATTTTTTTTCTTTCAAAATACATATAAATTTTTCACAATACACACATTTAAATACATTTTTAAATGCTTTTTATCAATTAAATTCGATTACCCTGTATCAACTGTTTCAACTTAAAACTTAATTTTAATTTGGAAAAGTTGGTTAAAACACTACCTTCGAGTGTTTTGTTTAAACTTTATCGTTTTTATATTTTTAATAAAATCCCTATAAATATATCTTTGAATGCATTACTTCTATTTCAATTGAAATTCAAAATTCCCTTGTAATATAGATATTTTTCTAAACAAATATTTTGGAAAGAATCTATCCCCGCGAAAAATTTTGAGGACTACATGTATGGAAACCTATTTGTTAGGGAACTGTATTGATGACTCTTATTAAAAATGAACTGAACGAGGTTATTCCATTTGAAGGGATCTGAAATAAATCTTCCTAATTATGTATAAAATAGGGAAATGATCAGACACCAGACGACCTGAAGCGCCAAGGCTTCTCTCTCTGCAGCGCCAGATTTCTTCCTAAAGGCTTGCCGCCGGACCCCACCCCGATCTTCCTTGTGGTTTTCGTGGGTGCTGCTCCGCGTGGCTCAGATCCCTTCTTCATCTGTGGCCTCCCCGCCAAGATCACCAACCCACGTCGGCCCTCCAATGCTTCCGCTGCTGTCGGTTTGGACACGTCGCCATGGACTGTCCATCCGACCAGCGATGTCTCAGATGCGGTGCTGACCACTCACACCGGGATTGCCCCGTCGACCCGCAGTCTCCCTCGCACTGCATTAACTGTGGCCAAGATGGCCACATTGCTGCCTGGCGTCACTGCCCGAGCTTCAAGCAAGCTACCTGCGAGCGCTTCTCCTTACCCGCTCGTAGCCGAAAAAACCCTCTCCTACCACGGTATCACGGCCATGAGAACTCCCGGCAAAAAGAGCGCCCAGCTCCAGCGAGCGCTTCTCCTTCTCCTAAGCCGCCCCTCCCTCCTTCCTTCACCTCTGGTTATTCCGACCTTTTCGCTCTCAAAACCATTCTTTTTGAATTAAATTCTCTCTTTTCTTCTGTCGGCGGTATCCACCATTTCTCTCAAACTCTTTCTAATCTTACTACTAGAGCTGACAAGTTGTCGCTCATTCTTTCCCTCTTTCTAAACTAATATTCTGGCTCCGCCCATTTTTGTGCTGTCCTTTGTGTTGTGTTTGTGTTGTCCTTCTCTCCTTTTCAGTCTCCAGTTGCCTCGGCAGCTGAAGTCCTTCTCCCTGTTCCTGTTGTCATCTCTTTAATTCAGTAGTTGGAGCGGCCGATGGCCGCTGATACTACACTATTGGCGCATCAAGCAGAAGACACCAGACACTTCCAAGCAGAGCAAAAGCGCCTCCTGTGCTGTGCACTCCACAACGTGATGATACCAGACACTAAAGAATGGGCTTCCGATATTCTTTACAGGTAAGGAATTGTTATTTACTTGAATGTATTCTGATTGTTTTAAGATCCTTTTCATCAAACTTTAATTTCACGTATTTAATATTAATACATATTTTAAGCATGGACGTGGGATTTAAGGAGGTATGGTTGATTTTACTGCTAGCCCTAACAGATTCATTCATTTTAGGTTTGATCTTTCAGAGGTGTATAGACGCCAGATAGTAGACGTTACCCAACAGCAACCAGGTGATCGTGGACGGGTGTTGGTGAGTTGGCAATCTTTAGCTATGTTTTTAACGCGTTGTCTAAAAAGTATCGGATATCTTTAAGGTTGTATATTTGCCCAAGACGTCTACTAAACGAAACTAAGCTGAACAATATAATATAATTTATAGCGTAATTTTAATAACTTATATTCCTTATGAGTGTTTCGCTCTCTTTGTAATAGATCAGGGTTTCCCAAACTTGTTCATGCATCGACCCATTGTTAGTATTTTACCGAGGCCATCGACCCCCTTTCAAAAATCCGAAAATATTCCTTAAGAAATGAAAATCTAACTAAAATTTTACAGCCGGTTTCATTCACTTGTAAAGTTCAATATGGATAATTCATAGGTGAACCAAGTGAGCAATAGACCACCAATGAATCATTAATCTTTCAAAACTTTGAAATTAAAAATTAGTGTCTAAAGAAAGTTCAAGAGACCAAGTAAATTCTTTGAATCATCCATTTTTTTTATCAGTGAAGTTATCAGATCAATCAGCATGATTGATGCAACTGTTACCTTAAATTCTGATCTGAAAATACCATGTGTTTTTTGTGTTTTTGGTAAAAAATCAAGTTTTTATCATTCAACTTCGTTTTAATGATCATTTACGATCTAAAACTACATTACTTTAAAAATCTATTTTCAATTTTAAAAAGGCTTGAAATAGGTTATTAAAAGGTAATGCATCAATAAAAATGTTCAACAACAGGTTGTTGTACCTTTGGACACAAATTTTTCAAAGTTATTATAAATGATTAAAAATTCAATTTTCAAGATTTTGGCTGATAAAAAATATCTCTACTCACAAAGGTTAGGACTATAGGTTGGGAACTTTAAATGGTCAAAATGTGATTTTACCTGTCTTAGAAAAAACCATACGTGATTTTTGTCCAAAGGTACAACACTCTCCCCTACAAATAAAAGTAATTACGGAATACATTCAATGAGAAGAGTGAGCCTGATACTGGGCTGCTAAAGTGGGTATATTACACCTTTTCTGCATTTTAACGGCACGGTTATTGTATATATCTGATGCGTGTGTGTCAATTTTGATGCGTTATCGTTACCACCACGCCAGAAACACGAATCTGCATTGCGTTCGCATTGCAGATTCGTGTTTCTGGCGTGGTGGTAGCGATATAGCGGACTCGTATTAATGTGTCGGGTTAATGTGTCAAATGGTTGCCTCTAACTGCATCAATTTAGAATTCTTGGGACAACCTGCTCCAAATTATAGTTTTAGGCTTATATTCCTGCTTTTGAATATTTAAGGTAAAATTCAAATGATATATTTTGCTAAATTAAAATTGCTGTAGAAATTAAAATCGTAAATTCATTTTGATACTTTTAATTTTAATTTGTTACTTCAATTTATTGTATAAAGCTTTATAATTGTATAGTCCGAGAGCTGGCTACATGAGAGTTTAACCAGAAAAACATATTTCTCAAAATTTTATAATAGATTGGGCACTTCTTAATAAACAAAATTCGCTCGGTCAGCCTGCGCAAAGCGGTTGCTATTATTAATTGGGGGTTATCGAAAAAGCAGAAAATTGCATCGAGTTTAACCGGAAAAACGTATACATGATTTTTACGTCATTCGAAAGGCTTCGACCCCCTGAACACAAATATGCTGGTCAGCCGGCCGAAAGCGGTTGCTTTCGAGGGGTCAGCTCGGGTCAAAATAGTCAAAAATTGCATCGAATTTAACCGGAAAAACGTATACATGATTTTTACGTCATTCGAAAGCTTACGACCCCCTGAACACAAATATGCTGGTCAGCCGGCCGAAAGCGGTTGCTTTCGAGGAGTCAGCTCCAGTCAGAGTGTCAAAAACCCAATTCAAACCTATGTAATCCTGTTCATTGTTTTTTATAAAAGAAATACATGTAGCGACCAACTTTCTACAAATATCTTAGTTTTCAAATGGTTAGTATGGGTTTTCCCATTGGGATGTCTGAAATGGAGATAGTCTACAAGAATTTTTAAGATGATGTAATTCTTTAGCAAATGTTTCTTTCAATGAGATTTTTGGAGAAATTATTTCGAAAATACCTTCTTATTCAAAACATATCCAACAAAACATTTTTTAAAAATAATTTGTGTTTGAAAAATCGCTTTAAGTACTTGGAAGTTTTAAGGCTATTATTTTACTGCTCGCAGCTTTTTAAGAAAAGTAAACGATATTTTTCCGCTGTTTCTTTTTCTGAACATTCAAAAGACACTTATCTTTAAATTAACGAAGAACGAAAAACTTATTTAAATTTTTTAACAACTATAAAAATTTACATAGTTGAATTTTCAAATGTTGAGAAAAAAACCTGATTTTAATTGCTTGTAAATTGGAATGAGATAATCAAAATTTAAAACCCGTACATTAATTTGAAGATAAATATGTAAGGAAGCTACCGGTAACAGTTTTGGACAATTTGATTGAATAGTTATAGAGATAATGTGCGCTTAATGCAAAAAGATGATACTTTTCAACGCGCCATATTTAAACAATCAGCTTAGTCCATATTGACCCGGATATTCAATATAACAGGCTGAAAATTGGTGGAAATGTAGAGGATAGTGTCCTTATTGATACCCTGAAATTCCAAAATATTCTGTGTAGGGAAAAATCCGCCACTTTGGAAAAACCACCGCCATCTTGGATTGTGTTTCGACTGAACCAAGAGCCCGATTGAGTTCGTTTTTGTCCCGAATTGCTTAATAATGTGAATTTTGAGCGAAAACGTCAAAAAATTCGAAATAAAAAGCTTAATTGAATTATCATTAATATTTATTGAATAAAATGCTTTGTTGGGTTGAAATGTTGGTAGAAAATCAAAATAACAAGCTGAAAATTGGTGGAAACGTAAAAGATAGTGTCCTGATCGATATTCCAAAATTCCCCAAAAAACCCTATAGGGGAAAATCCGAAACACTTGGAACATCTTGGACTCTCGATTTAAGCACAGTGATAGTGGAGTTTACAACAATGAAATTTCCCCAAAAAGGATTAACATAGGTTTGAATAGGGTTTTTGAAACTTTGACCCGAGCTGACCCCTCGAAAGTAATCGCTTTCGGCCGGCTGACCAGCATATTTGTGTTCAGGGGGTCGTAAGCTTTCGAATGACGTAAAAATCATGTATACGTTTTTCCGGTTAAATTCGATGCAGTTTTTGGCTATTTTGACCCGAGCTGACCCCTCGAAAGCAACGGCTTTCGACCGGCTAACCAGAATATTTGTGTTCAGGGGGTCGAAGCCTTTCGAATGACGTAAAAATCATGTATACGTTTTTCCGGTTAAACTCGATGCAATTTTCGGCTATTTCGATTACCCCCAATTAATAAAAGCAACCGCTTTGCGCAGGCTGACCGAGCGAATTTTGTTTATTAAGAAGTGCCCAATCTGTTATAAAATTTTCAGAAATATGTTTTTCCTGTTAAACTCTCATGTAGCCAGCTCTCGGACTAGTAGTTATACAGCTTAAAACTAGTTAATTTTTTGTTCAAAGTTTGGTTGTGTTGATCTAGATTAAAAAAGGAAGAATATATATCTCCATAGCTTTGTCACTTTTTTCTCCCGGAGTTTCTTTTTCCCGGAGAACTCTCAAAAATTGTTCAGGATTTTTTTTATGAGAAACTAATATAATTATAGACATAATGTTTCAGGTTCCATTCTTCAATCTTCCATCATTAAATTTTTTATATGTTCAAAGGAATTTTGTAAAGTTTTTCCTGCATTTTTAAAGAGTTTTTAAGGGGCTGTTCTTACGTAAGGCAATTTTTGGTAATTTTTGACCCCCCTTGCCAGCAAAGATAAGCTAACATCAACCCCCATTTGAAAATGAGTCGAAACACTACTTTTTAGGGTTAAAATTTCAAAATGTTTTGGGCGTCCATCACCAGAAAAAAGTGCTTAAGTCCGATTTCCCAATTAATTTTTTTGTTAAATTTCTTTTTGGTTGAGTTTTGAAATTATTTATGCAAGAAAAAAGATTTTCGAAAATGCAGTATCTTATGTAAGCATTACTCATATCCCCCTCCCCCTTTGTCAGGAAAAATAAAAGAGCAAACCCCCTCTCCCTCTTAGGTGCTTACGTAATTTTTGAACGGTCCTTAACTGTAGAACTTGAAAAACTGAAGTATGGCCCATTTTGTTTCATAATTTTATTTTCTTTTATTTAATGTGCATCAAATCATAATCCCCATTTTTTAAAATCAGAATTTCAAAAAAAAATTTAAACTTGAAATTTGATAGTAATGTTCATTTTAAGAGTTGAAAGGCTTTTAAGGTAAATGTGGGTATAGTGGACACTTTAAGGAAAATTTTTGCTTAAATTCTTAATAAATACCAACCTATTTGATTGGAAACGGATATCATCCTATTTTTAGGTTAATTGGATCTTCTTCTTTCGATTTTAACATTAAAAATTTTAATTATATTGCGTAAAGTATTTTTAATTAATTTTTAAAAAGTACTCCAAATTGCATCTATAGTGGCCACCTTGATGTAGCTGTTGTATCTATGGTGGACACCTTTTGCATCAATAGTGGACACCTCTCTTTTTCGGCCTATATGAGGGGTTTATGCATGAAATTGAGGGTTTTTCTTGGTATAGTCGTTTAGTTCTAATTAAATCTCCCTTCCCAACGAAATGTATTTTAGATCAAATCAAATTAGCTTTATTTAAAAAAATACTTGATAGTTTCCAGCCCAAAGCCTACGCTGTAGCTGATTTGAGAGGAATTTAGCATGTAATTAAATGCTTTGGAAACCTTGGTTCCCAAAGCCAGAATGAAACCAAATTCATACAACACTCATTTTAAAGCGCAATCAACAGTTTATGAAGAAAATCTGATTCAAATTAATATTATTTATGTTTCTTTTAGAAGCCATTGCAGTGGCCACTATTGGAAAATCTAAGATTATGTGTTGGTAAAGTGGCCACCCCCATAAATCCTCGTAAAGTCAAAATTTTCAAATAAATTTTATTCAGTATCATTTTATATACTCTTCTTTATCTAAATATAAATTTAAAAGTCAATCAAACGGTAATAAATACAAAAAAATCAGTTCCGAAATACCCGTTTTCTTACGCGATTCAATAAGCGAAATCAAATTTCAGTCACTCGGCCGATGTTGTTATTTTCAAATATTTAAATATCCTTCCCATGCTGATCTGTGGTATCGGTGGTAATTTACCAGCTTACCTGATTGTACAATCTACTATGCCTATGAATTTTGACGCTGTTTGATGTCTCTAACTCGTTTTATTTAAAATTAATCTGCTATGTGGCCACTATTGGTACAGTGTCCACTATACCCACATTTACCTTACTATTTTTTTAAAAAAAGTTTGCAAAAAAATTTTTTTTTAATTTTTTTTTTCACTTTTTTTAAATTTTGAAAAAAAAAACGTTTGGAAAAGGATGGTCATGATGCACATCAAATCAAAGACAAATAATTTATGAACAAAATAGGACTGATTTCAGGTTTTTAAGTTGTATGGACGGTGTCAACCGGTCACTAGTCACACCTCGCCGCTAAACTTCCGCTTCATTAAGCTGAAAACTCCGATTACTTGCTGACCAGATCATTTAAAATTTTAAATATAAGTAAATATTTCGAATTAAACTAAACCATCGGCGCAACAGCTCTAGTGGGCCAAGGCCTACGATGCCCATCTTCGTTTTCGTGACCGTGGGGCCTGGGGTGCTAGGCAAACGTCCCGGTTAGGTGGTCAGCTTAACGCGAGACCCCCAGTGTTTGGTTCCCAAGCATGCTTGGTCCTCAGTTTATCAACCCACTGAAGGGATGAACGGCTGAGTGGACCCTGCCCAGCCCGGGATTTGAACCCCGGACCTGTGGTGTGGAAGCGCGATGCACTACCACTGGGCTTCAAATATTTCGAATTAATAATTTAAGTTTTCCGATAACTTTCATTAAGGTAAATGCGGGTATAGTGGATACTTAAAGGAAAATTTTTGCTTAAATTCTTAATAAATACCAACCTATTTGCTTGGAAACTGTTATCAACCTATTTTTAGGTCAATTGGATCTTCTTTCGATTTTACCATTAAAATTTTTAATTAGATTGGGTAAAGTATTTTTAATTAATTTTTAAAAAGTACTCCAAATTGCATCTGTAGTGGTCACCTTGATATAGCTGTTGTATCTATGGTGGACACCTTGCATCTATAGTGGACATGGACACCTCTCTTTTTTTGCCTATATGAGGGGTTTATATATGAAATTGAGGGGGTTTATTTTTGTTATAGTGGTTTAGTTCTAATTAAATTTTCCTTCCCAACGAAATGTATTTTAGATCAAATCAAATTTGCTTTATTTAAAAAAAAATACCTAATAGTTTCCGGCCCAAAGCCTACGCTGTAGCGGATTTGAGAGGAGTTAAGCATGTAATTCAATGTTTTAGAAACATTGGTTCCAAAAGCCAATACAACACTCATTTTAAAGCAAAATTAACAGTTTATGAAGAAAAACTTATTCAAATTAAATATTATGTATGTTTCTATTAGAAGTCATTGCTGTGGCCACTATTGGGAAATCTGAGATTATGTGTTGGTAAAGTGGCCACCCCCATAAATCCTCGGAAAGTAAAAATTTTCAAAAAAAATTATTCATTATCATTTTAAACAATCTTCTTTATCTTAATTTAAATTTAAAAGTCAATCAAACGATAATAAATACAAAGAAATTAGTTTCGAAATACCCTTTTCCTTACGCGATTCAATAAGCGAAATCAAATTTTAGTTACTCGGCCAATGTTATTTTCAAATACTTAAATATCCTTCCCATGCTGATCTGTGGTGTCGGTGGCAATTTACCAGCTTACCTGAGTGTACAATCTACTATGCCTATGAGTTTTGACGCTGTTTGATGCCTCTAACTCGTTTTATTTCAAGTTAATCGTGGCCACTATTACAGTGTCCACTATACCCACATTTACCTTAATTAATAAATATAAATTTATGGTTTTTTTGCTTAAATTTCGTTGTAAATAGTGCTTACTCTCGTATTGACTTGTGCTTACTCTCGTATTGACTTGTGCTTGCTCTCGTATTGACTTGTGCTTGCTCTCGTATTGACTTGTGCTGACTCTCGTATTGACTTGTGCTGACTCTCGTATTGACTTGTGCTGACTCTCGTATTGACTTGTGCTGACTCTCGTATTGACTTGTGCTGACTCTCGTATTGACTTGTGCTTACTCTCGTATTGACTTGTGCTTACTCTCGTATTGACTTGTGCTTACTCTCGTATTGACTTGTGCTTACTCTCGTATTGACTTGTGCTTACTCTCGTATTGACTTGTGCTTACTCTCGTATTGACTTGTGCTTACTCTCGTATTGACTTGTGCTTACTCTCGTATTGACTTGTGCTTACTCTCGTATTGACTTGTGCTTACTCTCGTATTGACTTGTGCTTACTCTCGTATTGACTTGTGCTTACTCTCGTATTGACTTGTGCTTACTCTCGTATTGACTTGTGCTTACTCTCGTATTGACTTGTGCTAACTCTCGTATTGACTTGTGCTTACTCTCGTATTGACTTGTGCTTACTCTCGTATTGACTTGTGCTTACTCTCGTATTGACTTGTGCTTACTCTCGTATTGACTTGTGCTTACTCTCGTATTGACTTGTGCTTACTCTCGTATTGACTTGTGCTTACTCTCGTATTGACTTGTGCTTACTCTCGTATTGACTTGTGCTTACTCTCGTATTGACTTGTGCTTACTCTCGTATTGACTTGTGCTTACTCTCGTATTGACTTGTGCTTACTCTCGTATTGACTTGTGCTTACTCTCGTATTGACTTGTGCTTACTCTCGTATTGACTTGTGCTTACTCTCGTATTGACTTGTGCTTACTCTCGTATTGACTTGTGCTTACTCTCGTATTGACTTGTGCTTACTCTCGTATTGACTTGTGCTTACTCTCGTATTGACTTGTGCTTACTCTCGTATTGACTTGTGCTTACTCTCGTATTGACTTGTGCTTACTCTCGTATTGACTTGTGCTTACTCTCGTATTGACTTGTGCTTACTCTCGTATTGACTTGTGCTTACTCTCGTATTGACTTGTGCTTACTCTCGTATTGACTTGTGCTTACTCTCGTATTGACTTGTGCTTACTCTCGTATTGACTTGTGCTTACTCTCGTATTGACTTGTGCTTACTCTCGTATTGACTTGTGCTTACTCTCGTATTGACTTGAGCTTACTCTCGTATTGACTTGCGCTTACTCTCGCATTGACTTGCGCTTACTCTCGCATTGACTTGCGCTTACTCTCGTATTGACTTGCGCTTACTCTCGTATTGACTTGCGCTTACTCTCGTATTGACTTGCGCTTACTCTCGTATTGACTTGTGCTTACTCTCGTATTGACTTGTGCTTACTCTCGTATTGACTTGTGCTTACTCTCGTATTGACTTGTGCTTACTCTCGTATTGACTTGTGCTTACTCTCGTATTGACTTGTGCTTACTCTCGTATTGACTTGTGCTTACTCTCGTATTGACTTGTGCTTACTCTCGTATTGACTTGTGCTTACTCTCGTATTGACTTGTGCTTACTCTCGTATTGACTTGAACTTACTCTCGTATTGACTTGAGCTTACTCTCGTATTGACTTGCGCTTACTCTCGCATTGACTTGCGCTTACTCTCGCATTGACTTGCGCTTACTCTCGCATTGACTTGCGCTTACTCTCGTATTGACTTGTGCTTACTCTAGTTTGTTGCCTTAGAATCAAAAACTACTATCTCTGAAAATTCACGCAGCTTAATCGTTCATTCTGCTCGTTTTGTTGGCGGTTTTGGCGTTGTTAAAGGGTTGCATTGTTAATTCACTTCAGTCCTAGAAAGGGAAAATATTGAAACTTTAAATCTTAATATAATTCTAAAACTAATTTGATTTTTTTAAAAACGAAACGACAATATTTTAGTAAAAAATAATTGTATATGTGTTAAAAATATTGTACTTCTACCATGATTAGTTTTTCTTTTATAACGAAAAAGGACTTCCAATTATTTCCATTGGCTGCTGCGAAACAAGCTAGATTCAATATTAATCTTGGCAGTCTGATATCGTAAGCAGGTTGCCATATCAGGGGCAATATTTTCTTCATCATAAAATCAAACAATACTGCCTTCTGGTCAGATTCGGAAATATTCGAAATTGCAAGCGAGAAAGCTCATTTCATTCGTTCGTAAGCTATTTTCTATTTTCTATTTTCTATTTTCTATTTTCTATTTTCTATTTTCTATTTTCTATTTTCTATTTTCTATTTTCTATTTTCTATTTTCTATTTTCTATTTTCTATTTTCTATTTTCTATTTTCTATTTTCTATTTTCTATTTTCTATTTTCTATTTTCTATTTTCTATTTTCTATTTTCTATTTTCTATTTTCTATTTTCTATTTTCTATTTTCTATTTTCTATTTTCTATTTTCTATTTTCTATTTTCTATTTTCTATTTTCTATTTTCTATTTTCTATTTTCTAT
Organism: Tetragnatha versicolor; assembly: GCA_024610705.1. Lineage (NCBI taxonomy): Eukaryota > Metazoa > Arthropoda > Arachnida > Araneae > Tetragnathidae > Tetragnatha > Tetragnatha versicolor. The sequence continues at coordinate 51,680,116 of JANDEH010000004.1, read as the reverse complement.
TTTCTATTTTCTATTTTCTATTTTCTATTTTCTATTTTCTATTTTCTATTTTCTATTTTCTATTTTCTATTTTCTATTTTCTATTTTCTATTTTCTATTTTCTATTTTCTATTTTCTATTTTCTATTTTCTATTTTCTATTTTCTATTTTCTATTTTCTATTTTCTATTTTCTATTTTCTATTTTCTATTTTCTATTTTCTATTTTCTATTTTCTATTTTCTATTTTCTATTTTCTATTTTCTATTTTCTATTTTCTATTTTCTATTTTCTATTTTCTATTTTCTATTTTCTATTTTCTATTTTCTATTTTCTATTTTCTATTTTCTATTTTCTATTTTCTATTTTCTATTTTCTATTTTCTATTTTCTATTTTCTATTTTCTATTTTCTATTTTCTATTTTCTATTTTCTATTTTCTATTTTCTATTTTCTATTTTCTATTTTCTATTTTCTATTTTCTATTTTCTATTTTCTATTTTCTATTTTCTATTTTCTATTTTCTATTTTCTATTTTCTATTTTCTATTTTCTATTTTCTATTTTCTATTTTCTATTTTCTATTTTCTATTTTCTATTTTCTATTTTCTATTTTCTATTTTCTATTTTCTATTTTCTATTTTCTATTTTCTATTTTCTATTTTCTATTTTCTATTTTCTATTTTCTATTTTCTATTTTCTATTTTCTATTTTCTATTTTCATCGCGTACCCGATCAAGTAAAGATATAAACCCGGGCGGCTGCGCCTCGAGCATGACTCAGGTTGGGTGCTCGTCGGCGCTAGCCGACCCGTTAAGATTTCGCGCGAAATCTCGCCGGGCGGCTGCGCCTCGAGCATGACTCAGGTTGGGTGCTCGTCGGCGCTAGCCGACCCGTTAAGATTTCGCGCGAAATCTCGCCGGGCGGCTGCGCCTCGAGCATGACTCAGGTTGGGTGCTCGTCGGCGCTAGCCGACCCGTTAAGATTTCGCGCGAAATCTCGCCGGGCGGCTGCGCCTCGAGCATGACTCAGGTTGGGTGCTCGTCGGCGCTAGCCGACCCGTTAAGATTTCGCGCGAAATCTCGCCGGGCGGCTGCGCCTCGAGCATGACTCAGGTTGGGTGCTCGTCGGCGCTAGCCGACCCGTTAAGATTTCGCGCGAAATCTCGCCGGGCGGCTGCGCCTCGAGCATGACTCAGGTTGGGTGCTCGTCGGCGCTAGCCGACCCGTTAAGATTTCGCGCGAAATCTCGCCGGGCGGCTGCGCCTCGAGCATGACTCAGGTTGGGTGCTCGTCGGCGCTAGCCGACCCGTTAAGATTTCGCGCGAAATCTCGCCGGGCGGCTGCGCCTCGAGCATGACTCAGGTTGGGTGCTCGTCGGCGCTAGCCGACCCGTTAAGATTTCGCGCGAAATCTCGCCGGGCGGCTGCGCCTCGAGCATGACTCAGGTTGGGTGCTCGTCGGCGCTAGCCGACCCGTTAAGATTTCGCGCGAAATCTCGCCGGGCGGCTGCGCCTCGAGCATGACTCAGGTTGGGTGCTCGTCGGCGCTAGCCGACCCGTTAAGATTTCGCGCGAAATCTCGCCGGGCGGCTGCGCCTCGAGCATGACTCAGGTTGGGTGCTCGTCGGCGCTAGCCGACCCGTTAAGATTTCGCGCGAAATCTCGCCGGGCGGCTGCGCCTCGAGCATGACTCAGGTTGGGTGCTCGTCGGCGCTAGCCGACCCGTTAAGATTTCGCGCGAAATCTCGCCGGGCGGCTGCGCCTCGAGCATGACTCAGGTTGGGTGCTCGTCGGCGCTAGCCGACCCGTTAAGATTTCGCGCGAAATCTCGCCGGGCGGCTGCGCCTCGAGCATGACTCAGGTTGGGTGCTCGTCGGCGCTAGCCGACCCGTTAAGATTTCGCGCGAAATCTCGCCGGGCGGCTGCGCCTCGAGCATGACTCAGGTTGGGTGCTCGTCGGCGCTAGCCGACCCGTTAAGATTTCGCGCGAAATCTCGCCGGGCGGCTGCGCCTCGAGCATGACTCAGGTTGGGTGCTCGTCGGCGCTAGCCGACCCGTTAAGATTTCGCGCGAAATCTCGCCGGGCGGCTGCGCCTCGAGCATGACTCAGGTTGGGTGCTCGTCGGCGCTAGCCGACCCGTTAAGATTTCGCGCGAAATCTCGCCGGGCGGCTGCGCCTCGAGCATGACTCAGGTTGGGTGCTCGTCGGCGCTAGCCGACCCGTTAAGATTTCGCGCGAAATCTCGCCGGGCGGCTGCGCCTCGAGCATGACTCAGGTTGGGTGCTCGTCGGCGCTAGCCGACCCGTTAAGATTTCGCGCGAAATCTCGCCGGGCGGCTGCGCCTCGAGCATGACTCAGGTTGGGTGCTCGTCGGCGCTAGCCGACCCGTTAAGATTTCGCGCGAAATCTCGCCGGGCGGCTGCGCCTCGAGCATGACTCAGGTTGGGTGCTCGTCGGCGCTAGCCGACCCGTTAAGATTTCGCGCGAAATCTCGCCGGGCGGCTGCGCCTCGAGCATGACTCAGGTTGGGTGCTCGTCGGCGCTAGCCGACCCGTTAAGATTTCGCGCGAAATCTCGCCGGGCGGCTGCGCCTCGAGCATGACTCAGGTTGGGTGCTCGTCGGCGCTAGCCGACCCGTTAAGATTTCGCGCGAAATCTCGCCGGGCGGCTGCGCCTCGAGCATGACTCAGGTTGGGTGCTCGTCGGCGCTAGCCGACCCGTTAAGATTTCGCGCGAAATCTCGCCGGGCGGCTGCGCCTCGAGCATGACTCAGGTTGGGTGCTCGTCGGCGCTAGCCGACCCGTTAAGATTTCGCGCGAAATCTCGCCGGGCGGCTGCGCCTCGAGCATGACTCAGGTTGGGTGCTCGTCGGCGCTAGCCGACCCGTTAAGATTTCGCGCGAAATCTCGCCGGGCGGCTGCGCCTCGAGCATGACTCAGGTTGGGTGCTCGTCGGCGCTAGCCGACCCGTTAAGATTTCGCGCGAAATCTCGCCGGGCGGCTGCGCCTCGAGCATGACTCAGGTTGGGTGCTCGTCGGCGCTAGCCGACCCGTTAAGATTTCGCGCGAAATCTCGCCGGGCGGCTGCGCCTCGAGCATGACTCAGGTTGGGTGCTCGTCGGCGCTAGCCGACCCGTTAAGATTTCGCGCGAAATCTCGCCGGGCGGCTGCGCCTCGAGCATGACTCAGGTTGGGTGCTCGTCGGCGCTAGCCGACCCGTTAAGATTTCGCGCGAAATCTCGCCGGGCGGCTGCGCCTCGAGCATGACTCAGGTTGGGTGCTCGTCGGCGCTAGCCGACCCGTTAAGATTTCGCGCGAAATCTCGCCGGGCGGCTGCGCCTCGAGCATGACTCAGGTTGGGTGCTCGTCGGCGCTAGCCGACCCGTTAAGATTTCGCGCGAAATCTCGCCGGGCGGCTGCGCCTCGAGCATGACTCAGGTTGGGTGCTCGTCGGCGCTAGCCGACCCGTTAAGATTTCGCGCGAAATCTCGCCGGGCGGCTGCGCCTCGAGCATGACTCAGGTTGGGTGCTCGTCGGCGCTAGCCGACCCGTTAAGATTTCGCGCGAAATCTCGCCGGGCGGCTGCGCCTCGAGCATGACTCAGGTTGGGTGCTCGTCGGCGCTAGCCGACCCGTTAAGATTTCGCGCGAAATCTCGCCGGGCGGCTGCGCCTCGAGCATGACTCAGGTTGGGTGCTCGTCGGCGCTAGCCGACCCGTTAAGATTTCGCGCGAAATCTCGCCGGGCGGCTGCGCCTCGAGCATGACTCAGGTTGGGTGCTCGTCGGCGCTAGCCGACCCGTTAAGATTTCGCGCGAAATCTCGCCGGGCGGCTGCGCCTCGAGCATGACTCAGGTTGGGTGCTCGTCGGCGCTAGCCGACCCGTTAAGATTTCGCGCGAAATCTCGCCGGGCGGCTGCGCCTCGAGCATGACTCAGGTTGGGTGCTCGTCGGCGCTAGCCGACCCGTTAAGATTTCGCGCGAAATCTCGCCGGGCGGCTGCGCCTCGAGCATGACTCAGGTTGGGTGCTCGTCGGCGCTAGCCGACCCGTTAAGATTTCGCGCGAAATCTCGCCGGGCGGCTGCGCCTCGAGCATGACTCAGGTTGGGTGCTCGTCGGCGCTAGCCGACCCGTTAAGATTTCGCGCGAAATCTCGCCGGGCGGCTGCGCCTCGAGCATGACTCAGGTTGGGTGCTCGTCGGCGCTAGCCGACCCGTTAAGATTTCGCGCGAAATCTCGCCGGGCGGCTGCGCCTCGAGCATGACTCAGGTTGGGTGCTCGTCGGCGCTAGCCGACCCGTTAAGATTTCGCGCGAAATCTCGCCGGGCGGCTGCGCCTCGAGCATGACTCAGGTTGGGTGCTCGTCGGCGCTAGCCGACCCGTTAAGATTTCGCGCGAAATCTCGCCGGGCGGCTGCGCCTCGAGCATGACTCAGGTTGGGTGCTCGTCGGCGCTAGCCGACCCGTTAAGATTTCGCGCGAAATCTCGCCGGGCGGCTGCGCCTCGAGCATGACTCAGGTTGGGTGCTCGTCGGCGCTAGCCGACCCGTTAAGATTTCGCGCGAAATCTCGCCGGGCGGCTGCGCCTCGAGCATGACTCAGGTTGGGTGCTCGTCGGCGCTAGCCGACCCGTTAAGATTTCGCGCGAAATCTCGCCGGGCGGCTGCGCCTCGAGCATGACTCAGGTTGGGTGCTCGTCGGCGCTAGCCGACCCGTTAAGATTTCGCGCGAAATCTCGCCGGGCGGCTGCGCCTCGAGCATGACTCAGGTTGGGTGCTCGTCGGCGCTAGCCGACCCGTTAAGATTTCGCGCGAAATCTCGCCGGGCGGCTGCGCCTCGAGCATGACTCAGGTTGGGTGCTCGTCGGCGCTAGCCGACCCGTTAAGATTTCGCGCGAAATCTCGCCGGGCGGCTGCGCCTCGAGCATGACTCAGGTTGGGTGCTCGTCGGCGCTAGCCGACCCGTTAAGATTTCGCGCGAAATCTCGCCGGGCGGCTGCGCCTCGAGCATGACTCAGGTTGGGTGCTCGTCGGCGCTAGCCGACCCGTTAAGATTTCGCGCGAAATCTCGCCGGGCGGCTGCGCCTCGAGCATGACTCAGGTTGGGTGCTCGTCGGCGCTAGCCGACCCGTTAAGATTTCGCGCGAAATCTCGCCGGGCGGCTGCGCCTCGAGCATGACTCAGGTTGGGTGCTCGTCGGCGCTAGCCGACCCGTTAAGATTTCGCGCGAAATCTCGCCGGGCGGCTGCGCCTCGAGCATGACTCAGGTTGGGTGCTCGTCGGCGCTAGCCGACCCGTTAAGATTTCGCGCGAAATCTCGCCGGGCGGCTGCGCCTCGAGCATGACTCAGGTTGGGTGCTCGTCGGCGCTAGCCGACCCGTTAAGATTTCGCGCGAAATCTCGCCGGGCGGCTGCGCCTCGAGCATGACTCAGGTTGGGTGCTCGTCGGCGCTAGCCGACCCGTTAAGATTTCGCGCGAAATCTCGCCGGGCGGCTGCGCCTCGAGCATGACTCAGGTTGGGTGCTCGTCGGCGCTAGCCGACCCGTTAAGATTTCGCGCGAAATCTCGCCGGGCGGCTGCGCCTCGAGCATGACTCAGGTTGGGTGCTCGTCGGCGCTAGCCGACCCGTTAAGATTTCGCGCGAAATCTCGCCGGGCGGCTGCGCCTCGAGCATGACTCAGGTTGGGTGCTCGTCGGCGCTAGCCGACCCGTTAAGATTTCGCGCGAAATCTCGCCGGGCGGCTGCGCCTCGAGCATGACTCAGGTTGGGTGCTCGTCGGCGCTAGCCGACCCGTTAAGATTTCGCGCGAAATCTCGCCGGGCGGCTGCGCCTCGAGCATGACTCAGGTTGGGTGCTCGTCGGCGCTAGCCGACCCGTTAAGATTTCGCGCGAAATCTCGCCGGGCGGCTGCGCCTCGAGCATGACTCAGGTTGGGTGCTCGTCGGCGCTAGCCGACCCGTTAAGATTTCGCGCGAAATCTCGCCGGGCGGCTGCGCCTCGAGCATGACTCAGGTTGGGTGCTCGTCGGCGCTAGCCGACCCGTTAAGATTTCGCGCGAAATCTCGCCGGGCGGCTGCGCCTCGAGCATGACTCAGGTTGGGTGCTCGTCGGCGCTAGCCGACCCGTTAAGATTTCGCGCGAAATCTCGCCGGGCGGCTGCGCCTCGAGCATGACTCAGGTTGGGTGCTCGTCGGCGCTAGCCGACCCGTTAAGATTTCGCGCGAAATCTCGCCGGGCGGCTGCGCCTCGAGCATGACTCAGGTTGGGTGCTCGTCGGCGCTAGCCGACCCGTTAAGATTTCGCGCGAAATCTCGCCGGGCGGCTGCGCCTCGAGCATGACTCAGGTTGGGTGCTCGTCGGCGCTAGCCGACCCGTTAAGATTTCGCGCGAAATCTCGCCGGGCGGCTGCGCCTCGAGCATGACTCAGGTTGGGTGCTCGTCGGCGCTAGCCGACCCGTTAAGATTTCGCGCGAAATCTCGCCGGGCGGCTGCGCCTCGAGCATGACTCAGGTTGGGTGCTCGTCGGCGCTAGCCGACCCGTTAAGATTTCGCGCGAAATCTCGCCGGGCGGCTGCGCCTCGAGCATGACTCAGGTTGGGTGCTCGTCGGCGCTAGCCGACCCGTTAAGATTTCGCGCGAAATCTCGCCGGGCGGCTGCGCCTCGAGCATGACTCAGGTTGGGTGCTCGTCGGCGCTAGCCGACCCGTTAAGATTTCGCGCGAAATCTCGCCGGGCGGCTGCGCCTCGAGCATGACTCAGGTTGGGTGCTCGTCGGCGCTAGCCGACCCGTTAAGATTTCGCGCGAAATCTCGCCGGGCGGCTGCGCCTCGAGCATGACTCAGGTTGGGTGCTCGTCGGCGCTAGCCGACCCGTTAAGATTTCGCGCGAAATCTCGCCGGGCGGCTGCGCCTCGAGCATGACTCAGGTTGGGTGCTCGTCGGCGCTAGCCGACCCGTTAAGATTTCGCGCGAAATCTCGCCGGGCGGCTGCGCCTCGAGCATGACTCAGGTTGGGTGCTCGTCGGCGCTAGCCGACCCGTTAAGATTTCGCGCGAAATCTCGCCGGGCGGCTGCGCCTCGAGCATGACTCAGGTTGGGTGCTCGTCGGCGCTAGCCGACCCGTTAAGATTTCGCGCGAAATCTCGCCGGGCGGCTGCGCCTCGAGCATGACTCAGGTTGGGTGCTCGTCGGCGCTAGCCGACCCGTTAAGATTTCGCGCGAAATCTCGCCGGGCGGCTGCGCCTCGAGCATGACTCAGGTTGGGTGCTCGTCGGCGCTAGCCGACCCGTTAAGATTTCGCGCGAAATCTCGCCGGGCGGCTGCGCCTCGAGCATGACTCAGGTTGGGTGCTCGTCGGCGCTAGCCGACCCGTTAAGATTTCGCGCGAAATCTCGCCGGGCGGCTGCGCCTCGAGCATGACTCAGGTTGGGTGCTCGTCGGCGCTAGCCGACCCGTTAAGATTTCGCGCGAAATCTCGCCGGGCGGCTGCGCCTCGAGCATGACTCAGGTTGGGTGCTCGTCGGCGCTAGCCGACCCGTTAAGATTTCGCGCGAAATCTCGCCGGGCGGCTGCGCCTCGAGCATGACTCAGGTTGGGTGCTCGTCGGCGCTAGCCGACCCGTTAAGATTTCGCGCGAAATCTCGCCGGGCGGCTGCGCCTCGAGCATGACTCAGGTTGGGTGCTCGTCGGCGCTAGCCGACCCGTTAAGATTTCGCGCGAAATCTCGCCGGGCGGCTGCGCCTCGAGCATGACTCAGGTTGGGTGCTCGTCGGCGCTAGCCGACCCGTTAAGATTTCGCGCGAAATCTCGCCGGGCGGCTGCGCCTCGAGCATGACTCAGGTTGGGTGCTCGTCGGCGCTAGCCGACCCGTTAAGATTTCGCGCGAAATCTCGCCGGGCGGCTGCGCCTCGAGCATGACTCAGGTTGGGTGCTCGTCGGCGCTAGCCGACCCGTTAAGATTTCGCGCGAAATCTCGCCGGGCGGCTGCGCCTCGAGCATGACTCAGGTTGGGTGCTCGTCGGCGCTAGCCGACCCGTTAAGATTTCGCGCGAAATCTCGCCGGGCGGCTGCGCCTCGAGCATGACTCAGGTTGGGTGCTCGTCGGCGCTAGCCGACCCGTTAAGATTTCGCGCGAAATCTCGCCGGGCGGCTGCGCCTCGAGCATGACTCAGGTTGGGTGCTCGTCGGCGCTAGCCGACCCGTTAAGATTTCGCGCGAAATCTCGCCGGGCGGCTGCGCCTCGAGCATGACTCAGGTTGGGTGCTCGTCGGCGCTAGCCGACCCGTTAAGATTTCGCGCGAAATCTCGCCGGGCGGCTGCGCCTCGAGCATGACTCAGGTTGGGTGCTCGTCGGCGCTAGCCGACCCGTTAAGATTTCGCGCGAAATCTCGCCGGGCGGCTGCGCCTCGAGCATGACTCAGGTTGGGTGCTCGTCGGCGCTAGCCGACCCGTTAAGATTTCGCGCGAAATCTCGCCGGGCGGCTGCGCCTCGAGCATGACTCAGGTTGGGTGCTCGTCGGCGCTAGCCGACCCGTTAAGATTTCGCGCGAAATCTCGCCGGGCGGCTGCGCCTCGAGCATGACTCAGGTTGGGTGCTCGTCGGCGCTAGCCGACCCGTTAAGATTTCGCGCGAAATCTCGCCGGGCGGCTGCGCCTCGAGCATGACTCAGGTTGGGTGCTCGTCGGCGCTAGCCGACCCGTTAAGATTTCGCGCGAAATCTCGCCGGGCGGCTGCGCCTCGAGCATGACTCAGGTTGGGTGCTCGTCGGCGCTAGCCGACCCGTTAAGATTTCGCGCGAAATCTCGCCGGGCGGCTGCGCCTCGAGCATGACTCAGGTTGGGTGCTCGTCGGCGCTAGCCGACCCGTTAAGATTTCGCGCGAAATCTCGCCGGGCGGCTGCGCCTCGAGCATGACTCAGGTTGGGTGCTCGTCGGCGCTAGCCGACCCGTTAAGATTTCGCGCGAAATCTCGCCGGGCGGCTGCGCCTCGAGCATGACTCAGGTTGGGTGCTCGTCGGCGCTAGCCGACCCGTTAAGATTTCGCGCGAAATCTCGCCGGGCGGCTGCGCCTCGAGCATGACTCAGGTTGGGTGCTCGTCGGCGCTAGCCGACCCGTTAAGATTTCGCGCGAAATCTCGCCGGGCGGCTGCGCCTCGAGCATGACTCAGGTTGGGTGCTCGTCGGCGCTAGCCGACCCGTTAAGATTTCGCGCGAAATCTCGCCGGGCGGCTGCGCCTCGAGCATGACTCAGGTTGGGTGCTCGTCGGCGCTAGCCGACCCGTTAAGATTTCGCGCGAAATCTCGCCGGGCGGCTGCGCCTCGAGCATGACTCAGGTTGGGTGCTCGTCGGCGCTAGCCGACCCGTTAAGATTTCGCGCGAAATCTCGCCGGGCGGCTGCGCCTCGAGCATGACTCAGGTTGGGTGCTCGTCGGCGCTAGCCGACCCGTTAAGATTTCGCGCGAAATCTCGCCGGGCGGCTGCGCCTCGAGCATGACTCAGGTTGGGTGCTCGTCGGCGCTAGCCGACCCGTTAAGATTTCGCGCGAAATCTCGCCGGGCGGCTGCGCCTCGAGCATGACTCAGGTTGGGTGCTCGTCGGCGCTAGCCGACCCGTTAAGATTTCGCGCGAAATCTCGCCGGGCGGCTGCGCCTCGAGCATGACTCAGGTTGGGTGCTCGTCGGCGCTAGCCGACCCGTTAAGATTTCGCGCGAAATCTCGCCGGGCGGCTGCGCCTCGAGCATGACTCAGGTTGGGTGCTCGTCGGCGCTAGCCGACCCGTTAAGATTTCGCGCGAAATCTCGCCGGGCGGCTGCGCCTCGAGCATGACTCAGGTTGGGTGCTCGTCGGCGCTAGCCGACCCGTTAAGATTTCGCGCGAAATCTCGCCGGGCGGCTGCGCCTCGAGCATGACTCAGGTTGGGTGCTCGTCGGCGCTAGCCGACCCGTTAAGATTTCGCGCGAAATCTCGCCGGGCGGCTGCGCCTCGAGCATGACTCAGGTTGGGTGCTCGTCGGCGCTAGCCGACCCGTTAAGATTTCGCGCGAAATCTCGCCGGGCGGCTGCGCCTCGAGCATGACTCAGGTTGGGTGCTCGTCGGCGCTAGCCGACCCGTTAAGATTTCGCGCGAAATCTCGCCGGGCGGCTGCGCCTCGAGCATGACTCAGGTTGGGTGCTCGTCGGCGCTAGCCGACCCGTTAAGATTTCGCGCGAAATCTCGCCGGGCGGCTGCGCCTCGAGCATGACTCAGGTTGGGTGCTCGTCGGCGCTAGCCGACCCGTTAAGATTTCGCGCGAAATCTCGCCGGGCGGCTGCGCCTCGAGCATGACTCAGGTTGGGTGCTCGTCGGCGCTAGCCGACCCGTTAAGATTTCGCGCGAAATCTCGCCGGGCGGCTGCGCCTCGAGCATGACTCAGGTTGGGTGCTCGTCGGCGCTAGCCGACCCGTTAAGATTTCGCGCGAAATCTCGCCGGGCGGCTGCGCCTCGAGCATGACTCAGGTTGGGTGCTCGTCGGCGCTAGCCGACCCGTTAAGATTTCGCGCGAAATCTCGCCGGGCGGCTGCGCCTCGAGCATGACTCAGGTTGGGTGCTCGTCGGCGCTAGCCGACCCGTTAAGATTTCGCGCGAAATCTCGCCGGGCGGCTGCGCCTCGAGCATGACTCAGGTTGGGTGCTCGTCGGCGCTAGCCGACCCGTTAAGATTTCGCGCGAAATCTCGCCGGGCGGCTGCGCCTCGAGCATGACTCAGGTTGGGTGCTCGTCGGCGCTAGCCGACCCGTTAAGATTTCGCGCTTTTTGTGTCCAAAAATTAGGGTTTTTTTATCATTATTTAATAAGAAAGTTAATGAATTGATTTTTTTTATTTGTATTAGTTGCACATACCAGAAAAAATCAAATTACAATGCACATAATAAAAGCCACAATGATAAACATCAAAATACGAAGAAAGAAAAAACAATGAAAATAGCCTCTGACATTTAGCTTTAAAAACATTAAAAGGCATACAAAATATACCGGGTGTTTCAAATTACATTGCACGGCTTTTATTTGGAACAAACGCGATAGTGGAGACGCTTATGTTGAAAAAAAGACTCTAGTAAAAATGTGTTGTTAATTTTGTAAACTAATGTTTTTCTGTTCACTTATAGTATAAGGAACCCAAAAAGGTTTGGTGCCAATTTTTTAATTCATATTTAGGTGTAATTAAGCTAATTATAAGATTAATTAATGACTTTTAAGAAATGGGGATTTTTTAACATTACACGTTTATTTATTAACATAAAAATGTGAAATTTGGAGCATAAATGGAAGATTTAATAAATAGTTAAAAGATATTTTGAATTTTTGTTTAAAAATATCCTCACTACTTCAAATATCCTCACTACCGAAGATCTGAATATAGCCCTAAGTTCTTTGAATTAGTACAATAATTTAACACAAAAAAGCCCATCAAAAATTGAACCGTGAGCTAAACAATGCTGTACTTCATTATCTCCGCTCATTGCTTTTAATTACTTAATAGTATAAATGTAATTAAAAACAGCTGCTGATAAAAAGAAATCAAAATATTAAACTAAAAATTCAATCAAGAAATCTTTTCAGAACATTCTTGTTATGAATATGATAAAATTTATTTCGTGTTCTGCTATGCCAAACTAATATATCCATTGTATCCAAATATTTTAGATTTTTAAGGCAAACAAGACCCAGTTGGTAAAATAAAAGTACATCAAAATAATGGAAAACAATGGACCAAAAACTGATTAAATTTTGTTTAATAAAAAATTTAGTTTATTTACCTTGATATGATCCAATTTATCCCACTACAATCCAGTCAGCTTGTCTTGTTTTTATTTGAAGTTCAGAAATAGTTTTCTTAAATCGTCTGTCAATTAATAATTATTTATGTATTTTTACATTTTTACTTGCATTTTTTTTAAAAAGTCGGTGATTATATTTATTAGTTTTAAGTTATATAATAATTAATTAAATATTTCTTTGATTTCCACAATTAAGTGCTCAATCACCCTTTGCCAGTGCGAACGCCGTTTTAAGAAAACGCACTTTACGTTTAAGTGCGATATGTTTTAAGGGTACTTTCTTGGGGGTGCTTACTTTTAAGGGTGCTTTAAGGGTGATTTTCAAACACCCTTAAAATATGGGGCGATTTTGTTATTCCTAAAATGTGTTTCTATGGCAACTAAGTGCGAAATGAAAATGGAGGGTCTTTTTTCTGCCAGTGCGAACGGGGTATGACAGTAACTTTTTTTTAATATAGAGAGAAATACAACTATAAAAACGCTATTGTCGTTGTATTTTGAAGGCAAAATTCTTGAGTAGAAAAACTTTTCACAATTTTAATTTTAGAAATAATTTGTAATAAATTTGGTTTTTATTATCTTAATTATTCTCTTTTCTATCAAAATAAACCTTTCAATCATATTTTTTCTTATTTTTTTGAGTATTTTCAAGCGTGGTTTTTTTTTAGGGTACATGGGTTTTTTTTAGGAAAATTGTTTTTTTTATTCTTACTTAATTGTCTGCCAATTTGTAACGGAGAGTTGGAATTTAAAATACTAAGCACTAAAATGTAGGGGAAGATGAGCCATTACAACTTCCTTTTTTTCGATTTAATTATCATATTTTTTAAGCTTTTAATGAAGGAAAAGTGAAAAAGTGGGTTTTTTTTAAAGGACACCACTATGTTTATAGGGTGCCCCCATTACAAATATAATCATTATTTTTAGGTCAATTAAAAATAAGTGTTTGATAGTTGTACAGAATGGGGGGGTCTTGGGGTTACCCCAGATTTTTTTTTGAAATTGGCTCCTTTAAAGTTATGTTTTCATCTCATTTTGAAACTCTTTGGGAAACACTTGTGCGAGAGATAATTTTTTTAAGAGAAAAACACTGATAAAAGATGTCGAAATTTTGGAGAGGGTGGAGGGGAGGGTTCTCCCAAACAATTTTTTAAAATTTTGATCTTAAAAAGTAGTTGTTTAACACATTTTGTGAAACTCTTTGGGTTACATAAGAAGAGAATCACTCCTTGTAAGTTGCAGAGATGGTTATTGCCCTGCCTAAGATTAAAAGGGGATGACTGTTTTATTCCCTCAAAACACATAAATGCAAATATGTATTGCATTAAACTTTAAATAGAATTCGTTCTATTCGCATTGTATTTCTTTTCAGAAAAGCATTCCAATTTAGTACCATCACATCTCAGCAGCAAAATTCACACAACCCGTTGCTACAAAAAATCAATAATCCAAACTATATTAAAACCTTCCCCCCTATCCGGAATATCCTCTCGTCAACCTACTCAGTTACGGTTTCGGATATATTGTCTTCTGGGACAAGTGCGGTATTCGACGCACACGACAGCGAATATCTTCCGGAACACGCCCAACAATTTGGATGTCAATACGTCCCACGTGCGACACACAACGTCAAAGATAGACCGTTACCATGTCCTCCCGGGTCCCTGGGGAACAGAGAATTAAAGCAAAAATAAGAATACAAAGATTGCCGAGGACTGTTCATTCAAGTTCGATGTTCCCTTGGCGTGGGGGGTTTAGAACCGCTAAAAATGTCACGGGATTAACATTTTATTCGTTACTTTGGGATAGTTTGATAAGTTCGTTTTCGTGGAGTGTTCTGGGAAATCTTTTGGGAATTTCGGTGTGAAGGGAAGAGGAATTTTTAACGTTTTAAAAGGTTTGGAGGAATGTTTAGGAAATTTGCGAGAATCGTTATGAAATGATTAAATTAAGAATTATGTGTGCATCTCTATGTTGAGTTTCATTTATGCTAAATCGTATTGAGAAACTAATTGAAATGTTTGAGGTGATGCAAAATAGTTGCAATGTTTTTTTCATCTTTAGATTATTATAATGACTTTTTAGAGCCCGAATGTTTCTTAATTTTTTTTCCGGAATAAATTTCAAATTCATTATACTCTTCATTTAATACCTCATTTTTTGTGACATGTAGATTGAATATTGTAGGTAACGCTTGAAATAAAATGGTTGATCAGCATGCAGGGTATAAGGATAGGACATAACTGCAATCTAGATTAAAAAATCCTCAGCCTATCTCAGAAGTACATCTTAGGTTAACGAAACTCTTTAAAAATTAAAAGGTATGATATGGATATAGTATATATTTTTTACTTCCGGTTTTATTCAAGGCTACCTGACTAGAGGCAAATTAGGAGTCAAGGAAGTGAAACGAGCTTTTTATTGTTTTTTACAGCTGGTTTACCACTGGTCATGCATGTGGCAATGTAGCATTACAGTGGAAATTTTGCGTATATTACTGAATTGAAAAATGGGTGAGGCCCTGAGTTCTCCCCCTTATTTTTTTTAAATTTGGACATTAAAAGTAGTGTTTCGAGTTATTTTGTGAGATTTGTGAATTTTAGGATAACGCCTAAGAACACCGCTCCTTGCAAGCAGCAGAAATTTCGAGGAAAAAAACGTATGAAGGACATTTTTTTGTTGGGAGGAATAGCACTATAACCTCCCTTGAATATGGCTCTGAAACATATACTACCATTTCAAAATCAATAACCAAACATTCTGAATTCGTACATCCCTGTGAGTTAGTTCACTTACAAAATCCATTCATTTTACGTAACGGCACTCTTTTAACACATCCAGATCTAAACACCCTTTCTGATTTACACAACGCAATAACTTCCCCAAAGTGCCTTTCAACACCGACAGATACTCGCGTAAAAATTGGCATCCATCATTAAAAAAAATCTGAAAATACAAACTCGACGACGCACTAAACATTTTCATGGACCGCCCTCAGAAGTTTTCGATGTATTCAAAAACCGCACTGTATGATAGATTTGAAATTGCGCATAGATCACTCGTAAGACCCCTTTAAAGAGAGTTGAGATAAAACTGTCCCGCAGAAGATCATTTTTCAAAAGCTCAGGAAAAACACCTCGAGTTTAGTTGCTCGGTATTTGCAGGGATATGAGATTTTTATAACCGAAAACGGTCGTTGAAAATAGTTGGTTCTCAGTATTTTCCTCTTTTATGCACGCTCAGCCACTTTTATGCTGTGGGTTGTGGTTGGATGTGGATCCATATCACTGCAAATTTCAGCGGTTATGGCCGAAACACATTGGAGCGACAATTGTCGCGCAACCCATATATATCCTTATCAAGCGGAGGTGAGAAGGAAGGGAACTCGATGGGAGGTGTACTGTAGTCTGTGTAAATAAAATAGGCGGCTCGCTACTAGTCATTTCCCATTGCATATCTATTGCGTTGCCATGGTGACAAGCCGCCTATTCTAATTACACGGAGCATAGTATCAGTCAGTTATGATGTATAGAGCTAAATAAAAGTACAGTATACTCTCAATTATGACGAAGTTAAAGGAACGACGTGAGAAAAATTTCGAGGTAAAGAGCTTTTGGCCTAACAAGTAAAATTTGAGAACTGCCTAACTTCTAGGGGGGGATTATTTTTCTAAAAAAAGATGTTTTCGAAATAAACATGTTCGTCTTATCGAGAGTACACTGTATTTCAAATGGGAAAACATCCAATGGTACTCTATAAATCAGGGTAGTACACAAAATATTAACACAAAAATTTGTTTTATAGTATTTTGGATTTTATACAGAACATCGAACCTTTTATACATCATCCCTCAAATCTTTATGCTTTTTATCCATCTCCATAGATGCATTAAAATAACAAATCCTCTGCTTTCGAATCAACAATCTTAAAGAAGATTTTGCACTTACAGTTTATAATTAAAACGTAGGTTATAAAAATCTTGACTTTAAAAGAGAAATAATGACTCACTTTTAAATGATTGCAATAAACGATTTTTGTTTTCACATCATCAGAAATGAATATAAAGAAATAGTCAAGTCTCTCGCAATAATGTTCAAGAATTAATGACGTATTATAAGAACCCGTAAAACGTATAACAAAAAGTTATGGTCTACGCTTTTTTCTATTGAAGAAGCAACGCATAAAAATCCTTTTCATTTAAGAAATAATGCATTCAATGAGTGGTATTAATTGGAAAAACTGTAAATGAAATCCCGTATTTTATAGCAATTTTTTCCCCTCACTCTAGTCACAGAACAATTAAGTTCCACATCAAAAACAGCAATTTTTAATCTAATGAAATAAAAAGATCGGAACATTAAAACGCTCTCGAGAAAAAAAACAGAATTCCGATACACGAAGAAAAGAAGCGCATTTATTAAAATAATAATAAAAACAGTTTATTCATCATTGCATTCCATATAAGGAACGGTTATTACTCTAATATCCAATTAAGTGGCGCAAATAATGAAGAGTACTTAAACGTTTCTTTATTGGAACGTTCTTATCTGGCAAGGCGAAAAGAAACTAGTGTTATTTATTAAGCCGAACAATTGCAGCGACACAATTATTGTGTTTTTAAACCGGCGCCCTTTTTTCTGTCTTTTCTTTTCGAGAGGGTGTCATTATGGCCCCATAAAGTTGCCGTATAATAGAGAGTAATGATACACCTTCCGAAGCGTTGTGCAAAGTCTTCGTCGAGGTCGATTGACGGACCTTTTGTGATTTACAGTCGTCTTTTGTCCTCCAGTGTTTTTTGTCGGGTTCTTATTGAGTGGTTAATTTAGTGACTCGTGGTTCTTTTGTATGTGGACAGTGGGTACATAAATAGAAGGTGTTTTGTGGGTCCTGTGGTTTTTCGTTGCCTGTCGGAAAGTCAAAGGGTAAAGGGCATCGGTGAACACCATTTAGATGTGAAGTGAAAAATAGTTTTGTTTTATGTGTCATGATTCATAGGTAAAACATCCATTAATGGGCCGTGGGGAACCTTGTGGTTAAGGCATCGGCTTCGGAGGGTCCCGGGTTCGATTCCCGCCACAGCTGAAGATCCACCGAGCATATCCGGATCACGTGCTCGTTAAATATGTGGGTTCGAAACTCCTGTGGTCGGTTATGGCGCAGTTTGCCATGGGTTCAAGTCATCTGGAGACTATTTACCTACCCTTCAGAGGCATGGCAAAATTGTGGAGGTAGCGATAGATGGTGGTGGCATCTATCATCCGTGGCTTAAGTCGGTTTCGTGCCATTCACTTGCCCAACTTTCTCAGGAGCCGCACCCCTTTTGCCTTAAATCCTGTACGCCGTGTACGCTTTATGGTGGAGTTTTTATATCCCAAGTGGCATAAGAAAGAATGATAAAATAACAATTAATAATTTGGCAATTGCCAAAGTTTGATCGAATGCTAACATTTGGTCATAAATGCATTAAAATTTTGATATTTCACACATCGTCACCTTAGTATCAAAAACTACTATCTCCATTCGGCAAACTTCGGGAATCCCGATTCTTGGCGTTTAGATCGTAGAAGATAATTGATGGGTTTTGATCTTTTCTGCTCGATCAAGTCAGCGCTTACGAACCAAAAAATGAGCTTCTCGAACGATCCGATCGCCAAGAATCGGGATTTCCGAAGTTTGCCGAATGGAGATAGTAGTTTTTGATACTAAGGTGACGACATTTACTAATCGTTCTAAAGAATATAGGTACAATTAAAGTACGAAAAGCGAAAAGTTTACTTTTATTTATTTTCTCAAGAGAGACCTAAATTTCGTTGTGTACACCTTCACCTTGTACGTTGAGTTGAAGTTTTTAAAGGTTCCTAATTAATTTTTTTCCCAGAATCACAGATTTGGTTTGACAAATGGACATCCTCAAAGTTTTAAAATTGAAAATACAAGATTTTGTAGTAAAAAAAAATTATTTATGATTTTACACATCAATGTAAATAAATTGTTACATCAGTAACATTTCAAGCATGTTTATTAAAAGTTAAGAAATATTTATTACTGATATTCTATTCACATTTCTTAGCACAATTTTGACAGGCTAAAAAATTGCAATCCTGGTATTTGACGCTAAAGGTATAAATCTAGATTTTCTATTAATTTAAACTTCTTTGAAGGAAAATATTTCACATATATTGAAAAAAAATTGACATTCCAAGGTTTTGAACAAATCAATATTCTATGTATATCTGATAAATGCGAAAAAATTTCATCTAGTCAGTGTACACTATTATTTTTTTCTACGTTCACCACATTACACATGCACTTGGAAGAGGGGGAAAATGCCCCCACTCCTTCCTGGACTCCCTTGCCAAAAATACCTCCGGGCTAAGAAAATGCTACAGAAGCCTCCAATGAAAAAGATAGAAGTTTCATTTTTAAGAGAAAAAAGTTCTTCCTCTGCACCGCATACCAATTTCTCCGCGAAAACTGTATTTTCGAGGTTGAAAAAATAACCTCCAAACCGAAAGGAAATTCGTGCCATATTTTGAATATCGTCTGCGGTAGATATGTATGCTGCTGAGTCTCCTCTCAACTCGTCTTTGCGGGAAATGTATTCGATATCGGAATTTAATTTCTGTTGCCGAATGTGGGCAAAGAAAAACAAGAAGTTTTCAAGACTTGGAGGTTTTCTCTTCTCTTTTTTTTTGTGATGATAGACTGCGGTTCTTTCGGAAAATGAGGAGATAATGAGTAATATGTCAGTTTCTTATCGAAGATGGAGAGTATTTTTTCATATTTGCAAGGGAAGACATTCATCATTCAAAAAAATTTTTTTTGTGTGCAATGAATAATCTGTGTGAGAGTGAAAGGAAAATATAATTTCAAGATATCAGAAAATATTCAAATAATTAAGTTTGTTCTGATAGTAGTCATTAGTTATTTAGTAAAATTTGTATTTTATAGGAAGCATAAATAATATAAATATGCCAGAAGTCAGCAGGTATTTTAGTTATTAATAAGGAGTATGTTTATTGAAGGAAGTCTTTTATGAAAATTGATTTAATTATAGTGGGCATTCGCTTACCTCAAATGATCATAGTCGTAAAAGTGATAAAAGAAAGACAAAGAAAAATACAAAGGGGATCTAATTCAAATAGACCGTCTTATGAAACCACCAATGAACGTTATTATGAGCGTTGTATGACCCATAAAAAAAGTACAAATATTTTTCACGCGCAGTGTATGAGTGGATCATAATTTTGCAGCTAAAATAGTTATTTTACTCACTCAGTAAACTTGTAATATTAAGGCAATGGAGAATTGCAGTCAATTTTTTTAATCTTAATATATTCAGAATGGATAAAAACCTCAAAAAAAAATTTTAATTTACATTTCAAAGCTCTGAATTGTAAGCCTAAAATTCAATTTCACGCCAATTCAAATCCCTAAATTCAATTAAAAATAGCTTATTTTCTGTCTGAGCTGAAACAGCTTGTGACATCATGCGTACCTTGCTTACTATCATTCTGCTTTGAAAGACTGAGCTTTAGTTTTATTACAGCCTATAGTGTTTCCAACATTTCTAAGAGGCACCCTTGACGTCACCCTGTTATACTCTGTTCATTTTGAACTGGCGCTTGAAAATATTTCCTTCCCCCACCACCGATCGGTAACCATAGCAACTATCCACGTCAAAGTGACGAAGAAGGCTTACTATTGGCTGCTCGAAGATCGTAACTATGGTTACGCTTCTAGCGTGGGGGAAAGCACTATTTCTCAAGCGCCAATTCTAAATGAATAGAGTATAGGAGCTTTCTGTAATAAAATATCTCATAATTAACTGAAACCAAATTTTGTGGGAAAAGACAAGCGTATGTCTGGAATAAGGAGATAATTTTCGATAAATTAAAAATTTAATATTTAGAATGCTGCAACTCTCCATTGTGTTATTCTACGCTTATATCTCTCTATCATTATGCCTCCTTCAATGATTTTGAAATAAAAATGTTGTTTATAAAGAGACCTTTTAAAGGCAATTATTCAATTTTAATAGCAATTATTCATGAACATCTTATGTTTTAATACGTAGTTGTCACTCATTACAGTTTTACACCCCCATATTTTTATCGACGCTATTTCAGATTGTTGTTTGATGCTAAATAATAAATTACGATTTAAAAATAATTATATCTAGTAATTATTTAGAGTTAATTATTATTATTATAAGCAATAATCATGTTTTTAGATATTTAAACAAGGAATACTCACAATATATAGAAATTAGCCATTAACTCTTAAACCTAATTTATGTTGACTAAATGACAAAATTTCCATTACTAATTAAGGTTTCGTGATGGATATTTTCTGCAAAGTTATAAAAAGAAAGGAACAGCGTTTAAATGTGTGTGTGTGTGTTTCGTTATTCGTATAAATTTTAGAGACTTACGTACAATCATAAATTTCTTATTGAATTCAACTTCTTTCTTTACAAAATATCTGCCTTAAATACGTATAAATATTAAATTGGGGTTAAAAAAGTTTTTTAAAAAGAAACTTATGCATACCTCTTCAGTTTTAATTATATATGAATTCATTCAAATAGTATCGCAAAACAACTGAATTAGTTTTTAGAAAAGAATTAGATTTGCGTCTTGAATCAACGTTGGAAAATCTCAAAATACTAAAAAATGAGTGTTAAAACTTAATTTTTTACTCTAAAAGTTTAAAACACCATGTTAAAAATCAAGTGCCCTTTAGTAAATTTAAATCATAAACGTAGAATAAATTAAAGAAGCTTTACTTCGAAAATTAATTCAATGCAGACTTGAAGCAGTTTAATTTCTAAAATATAGTAAGACATAACTTGCCACAAGCACATAGATGGCCAACGTAAAAGATTTAATCCCTAATGACCTTATTATATTCATGAATAGTTAGAAAACTTTTTGAAAAGTTTATATTGAAAAAGCAGGTTTCTTGATCATTAGTGTGAGGGGATAAATTTAATCTTCTAAAACTAAAGATGTTTCTTGGAATTCTAGAAGTAGTCACTGTTTTTGTGTTTGACTTAAAAATTACTAAAAAGGGAAGTTCAGAGTAAACTGAAAACAAACTACTCAAACTAAGATGATTTCAGATTTGTGAGACATTTTCTCCTACACTTATATAAGCCTTTATAATCTTGTATTCCTTAACTTTTCATAAAAATCTAGTTTTTACGCTTACTCTTTTTGAAAATAGGGTTCTTAATAATAATTATAATTTTTTAAGTAATAATTCTCAAAACTTAAAAACTTAGGAAGGAATTTTCCTTTATTGGAATGTGATGTGTATTTGCATAACTTTTATTTGAATCATTAACCAATTATAGAAAACATTTTGAGCAATAGGTATATTTGGAAAAGTTTAAAATATAAGAAAACATCTTGAGAATTAAAGAATTTATTATTTATATGCTTCTTCATATTGGGTCAGTTGGGGTAAAATGAATATGGATTTTAACAGTTCATATTTATAAATTTGATGTTTTTGGCATGCTGATTATTCTTGAGCCTCAATAAAAATCAACGTACAAAAAAACCATTTAGTTTTGTAAAGATAAACTGTTTAAATCCCTATATCCATTTTACCCTTCTCAACTCTACACCTACTAATTTATGTACTGCATTCTCAACGTAGAGTTACATGGAATTTCAAATCGAATAATTCTGTATTTAGCAGCTATAGTGATTGAAGTTAATATGTTACTCGTATAGTAGAAATCACGTCTAAATGAAGAAATAAATTTCCAAGATTTTATACTGAATTAAGGTATTAATATGTGACCTAATTAAAGAATACATTATGCAAATGCTTAGTTACACTGCATTTAAAATGGGTGAAATGGTGAAATAGAATCTCTAGCGTTTTAGAATTCTTATAGAGCTGAGTAAATAGGAAATTTCAGAATGCGTAGTACCTATTGCCTTTTTGAATGGGTTTCCGAACGATTTGGGGCTTATGAAATCACCATTCTTCATTGAAACATTAACGAATGGTGTTAGAAAAATAAAACTCGCGAGTTACACGAACAATTTCTTTGCATGAAAATTTGATAAAACGATTAGATAAATATTTAGTTTCATCCGAAAACAAAAATACTGATCTCACAGACTCACTCCATAAAAAATAAATAGAATAAAATCTCGCTTTGCCATTCTGATCCGAAAATGTTCCAAAAATAAATCCTCGGGAAGAACGGAGGATAAAAACTACGCATAACATCATTTACCTCTTTAAAAACCTAAAACTATTTCGGGCGTTAATTACATTTTCCACGCAAAAATCAAATAATGTCGAGCAAAAAGATAGGCAGCGGCACGTTACCCCCCGTTCCGGACAGAATTATCACTAACTTTAATTGGACTGCTGGAAGATTGCGTGCCCAATGTTTCGCCTGCAGAGATATAAAGATGCGTTCTTTCTCTACTCACTCAGAAGAGATCTGGTTTTAGAATTCGCGTATTAGGGCTGTGAGTATTTTCAGAGAATGATGGTAACCTTTTTAATTTCCTTAGGGAATGTCATTTTTTTCTCCGGAAACGGCCTCAAACACCTATATTTTAGGCAAAGTGTATATTTGAACGGCTAAAACGGCCAGTGGCGCATGCGCTGTAGGTCTCGTGATGACGTAGCAGTCTCGGAGCTTAGTGATGGAACCAATGGAACGCCTAGCCGTGGAAGTTAGAGTAGAGTTTAGTTGAAAAAAAGCCGTGCAAATATACAGTGCCATATTTAGGGAAAATATTTCTTGAAGATGTGGATACTGAGTTACGTCTCTATAAAACATATGCATTAATTATAAAATTAAAATACCTACAAATTTACATTTTATTTTACCTATTTTAACTTAAAAAAATATACTATAACCAAGGGAAAAAATTCTTACAGAGGGTCCTTTTAATACTTAGGCCGTATTCACTGGTTACTTGACCGGCGGCGGTTAACGGCACTCAAGCTTCTGATTGGCAGTTAAAGAAGGGAAACTTCTTTTCCACTAATCGTGGGTTCGACTCCCGGTTAACCGCCGATCAAGTTACCGGTGAATACGGCCGTTTTAATTTGTTTGAGATGATATCCGTTCATTTAAATATACACTATGAATATTTCTATAAACCGTAAAATCACCAACCCCTAGAAAATCAAAACCTTAACTATATTTTGTGCTTCATAAAGAAAAGTTTTCGGCATCATGTGACCATAATATTTAATCATGAAATTATAAGTCTAATTTCTGAGGTAAACTATATAACTCGAATTAATATTAATAAACATATCTGAATAACGTGACCATCAATAGTTCTCTAAAAATTATAACTTACAGCTACATTGTCGTTGCATCAAGAACCAATGGAAGGACAAGATTCTACATCGATGAGGAAACCCCCAGACAAATATAAAGCCTTTCACGACGACTTCACTTGGTCAAACAAATGGTCGCTGTGTCAATTATGGTAAAATGCGGGGTAAGGTAGTACACTTTTTCAGTGAAATTTCTTAACGCTCTCTGAAAGAGTACTCCACGTACCCCGAATTAAAAAAAATCAGTAATTTCTAAAAGACATCTAAGTACATCTACCATCTAAATAACCTTTCTTGTATCCATTCCATATGTATTTATTCCTCTAATTATTGAAATATTTCAGTTATACCTCTTTTTATATACATGTTACGCGCAATGTGATAAATTCAATGGAATTTATGAATGAAATTTATTACTTTGCCCGCCTCCACACTAGGCATTACAAATAATGCCCAATTAATCACTTTGCATGTAACATATCGCACCCTTGCTACTAAAGTGACACAACTATGACCGCTATTAGGCGTAGTTTTCACATCTCTACCAATCTTCAAAAGAACCAGAAGTTTCATTGAAAAATCAGCCGCCAGATCGCAGTTATGGCGTTTTGTTGTAATCAAGATGGCTATGATTCCTTCCACTGAAATGCCACATCTTGAGTTGTCGCCCAGCCGTCGTTGAGTATGAACTACTAGAACAATGGCTAACGATCATAGTTTGAGATGTATCGTTTTTCTTAAGAAAAACGATACATCTCAAATTCAAAAATACTAAAATGTGCTTAGTCAGTTTTTTGCAATTTCTGGAAAACATTGGTTTTTGAGTTGTGACACTTTAGTAGCAAGGGTGCGATGTTTCCATAAGGCACTGTACACTGTAAAAAATAATCCTGCAAAAAAACAGAAAATTTCTGGCAGCAAAAGTTGCCAGAAAAAATTTGTAGGTCGAAAAATCCTGTAAACAGAAAAAAGCTGTAACCTACAGGTAAATGCTGTAAAAAGGAACTTTCTGTCAAGTGAGCTACAGATTTTTCTGTTGCCTCTCAGTAATTTTCTGCTTGTGTGCATGCGTGTGGACTTATTTTAGTTGAGTTTTTTTTAATTTTAATCAATTAATATCCGGGGATAGAACCCAGGACCTACCGCATGCTAAGCGCGCACGCTACCACTGCTCCAAAGAAGATTTAGTATAATGTTGCCAATAGCTGTATTATTTTTTGATGCAGTAAGTTTCTGTTTAAGTACAGATAAGCTAAAAAACTAAAATAAAACTGTTTTTTACATAAAATAAATAGAACTGCGGTGGGAATGTTACATGACAGAATATCTCTGTAAACATAAAGTCATTGTTATTGAAAATTTCTGTTTTTCTACAGTTTTTTTTACAGTGTATAAATCCACGAAAGTAACAGATCAACTCTAACAAAATTCGCTGTTAAAACCTATGGCACTGTTAGCTCTTTGAAAGTAACAACTCAACTCTAATGAATTTCGCTAATATTTTAGCATAGGTCCGCTTTCGTGGATTTAGCCACTTCGTATCCCATAATGCACCAGAGAGTGCAAAACAGACCACCAGATTGTGGGCAGAATTTACCAAATGGCCCCCGAGAAGCGAAACCAGAACCAAAGGCGTCTTCTAAACTCTTTATCTAAAAATAGAAAATGCCTCTCAACATTCAACTCATTATTCTATTGTTTCCGAAAAACAAATTCAAATTTTTCAATCCTCGTTTTCCTCAAGCAAGCTTGATTTTCATTAAATTTTTTTTTTTCTCTCAATGAATCAGTGTTTAATTATTTCTTGATTTTTAAATTTTTACAACAATGTGAGAAAACTCCAGCTCTCAAGCGTCGCCTCCAACCGTGGACCGGTTTCGCCCTTGTTCGGGCTCATCAGCACGGTATAGGAAGTACGGTGCTGATGAGCCCTAACAAGGGCGAAACCGGTCCACGGTTGGAGGCGACGCTTGAGAGCTGGAGTTTTCTCACACATTCCTCTAACCAGAGGTTACTGGTGAAGAACTCTTCTTTTCATTTTTTACAACAATGTTTCTATTTTCTACATCTATCATTGACAAGTGATTTTAAAACAGCGTCTTGCACCCTCTGTTCGGCTTTTCCTCTGTGGTTCGAAGTACCTGATATTATGCACTATTATACATTTTCAAACTTTTTTAGAATTTCCTGAAGGGGTGACATAATGAATGTACGCACTATTAACGTATATGCTAACAACTTTAGCCCCCAGACAAAAAAAAATTACCGTTTGTCAGTGAGAAAAAGGCTTATCAATTTGCCCTCAACACACAAAACCTGAACTATGGTATAATTTAAGTCTTCTAAAATATTGGTCCTAAAATAAATAAGTCCTCTAAAAACTTGAACGCGCATCCAAAACTCATAAAATTAATTGTAACCACTGTTTTAGTTTAGGTTTCAGGCGTCTAGTGGAAGTTAGTGCTACGGAAACATACCAATTCTACCCGAATTCGTGACAAAATATCTTGCCTTAAGGTAACTGCCTGCGTTGAAATCGTCATTTTCAATAAAAATATCGAATTTTGTTTTATTAATTTTTTTATATCCTGTTTAATAAGCTTTCTAAAATTACCTTACTCCAAACTCTGAGTAATCTAGAACACCAGTTACAGCTGTTTTAGTACCGAGTAGTATCAGGATTAATATAACCTACAATTTTAAACTTTAAAGCCGTTTTCTGAAGAATGACATTTTTGTATATTTTGGATCACGGTAACAGTGATTACTCTTAAAATATTCTGATGCTTATTTTTCCATTCCACTTTTTATATGTGAGACGTAAAGCGAAAAGGGACCTCTAGTTGATTTCGAGAAAAAGCCAAAAAACCGGAAGAAGGTCAAAACTACCGAATTTTTTCTCTCTCGATTTTCTCGATCTTTGGACCCTTTGGAATTTTAGCTGTTGGAATCATTCCTTAACTGTGAAAAATAACGAGAGTGTAGCATTTTGAAAGTTTAAGGTCGTTTTACGCGAAATCCAATTATTCTATTAAAACTTTTATTTACTGGCGATTCGTCATTTTTTGAGCTACAAGGATGATGATGGTTTTAAAATCTTCATAAATCTGTACAGATTGAGAAAAAAATAATAACTCCATTTCGACGAATGCCGACAAGAGGTCCCTTTTCGCTTTCCGCCTCACATATTATAATGCATGTTATCTTCTACAATCCAAGAAATATATTTGCATTAAGGTATTTTTTAAAGTGTGTAAACTTGATTTAAATGTTTTTTTTCATGAATTTTTACTTTTTTCGATTTCAAGTGCCTGTATATCTTTTTTATTTTAAAAATCTCGGATTTTTTGTAGATAGTAACACAGATTAGTGTCTTAGGATCAAAATCCTGTAAAAATTGTAATTGTACCTATAAAAGAACATTCTCAGGAGTTGTTGGCGCAAGTTGGAATTTTAGCCTTATTTTCATTGAAATTTCTCTATATTTAAAAAATATTTTTTTTTAAATTCTTTTTTGAATGATTTTCATTGTTTTAGAACATTAGCTCTCAGAAAATAGCAATAAAATAATTATTTAGTTAATATTTAAAAAAGGCCTCCCAACGCAGGCAGTTACCTTAAGCCCAACTTACACGATGCCAGTAGCTAGAATAGAAGAACGCCCAAGAATAAATATGTACAAATACTAAATGGAGCAAGAATTTAATTAATTATATTAGTACCTAGAATTATGCAAATTAATGTTATTTTTTTAGCATACCGACTGGCAACGTCTAAATTAGGCCTTAATCAGATTTTTTTTCATCTAGCAATTAAAATTTAAATAAGTCTTATTTGGGATTTCAAAAGCTTCCCTGAAGAACAACGCTAGGTGGCAGTAAAATTAAAGGCCTAGACCAATCTTTATAATGGCCTCAAGATTATAACAGAAACAATATGTACTACCAGTCTTACCAAGGTAGTGGATTACTCAGGAAGTGGGGAGAACCCCGGTTTTTACTACCAAAATAAAGTAAAATTTCTATATTTGTTTAAGTGGAACTATAGAAAAATGTTTGCGTTGGGTTGGTCAAGTTGAAATTTAAACGTTATAATTTCATGCTGCTTTCCAACCTGCATACGAACATAAGGTAGCTATGTTTACTCGTGAAAAAAATCAACTATCATTCGATTCCTTCAAGCCGCCTCATAAATTTTTCATTATATACTTTTAACTAAGTTATTTAATAAATATAACCTAAATTGAATACAAGATTAATAAATAACTAATGTAGACTTAGAACATGTGTTCATAATTTCCAATTACTGGAATTGACTGAATCCTTTTGCTTACCAAGATTTTTATATTAATGTAAAATACTGAAAACATCGTTCTGCCACCTATCATTGTTCTAGATGGAATTTTAATGTAGCTGCTTGTATTTCTAAATAACCATAGCAACGCCTCCGAGGGAAGATATCCTCCCTCGGCTACTCGATTAGGTTTTATTTGGATATAAAATTTTAAGACTATGAATAAATACTAAAAATGCATGCTGTGACATAAAACTAAGCTTTGTGTGCTTGATAGAAGAGCAAGAGGGATCATTCCTGAACATCATCTATGACTACCATCTTCAAAAATATAAATCATGGAACACTTGAGGGTTTAAACCTGCAAAAAAAATTTACATTATAAATCTCAATAATAGACATTATGCTCAAGACGAGGAGTTCCCAACATGTAGGTTGCGTTTCCTTTAGGAGTTGCAAAATACGGAGAAAAAAATATATTAAATCACCTTTTTTTGCTTAAAATTATGTGCATTATACTATGTTCATTTAGAAAAGGCGCCTCAGAAATAGTGCATTCCCCCTCGATAGAAGCGTAACCATAGTTACGCTCTTTGCGCAGCCAATAGTAAGCCTTTTTCGTCACTTTGACGGTGATAGTTGCTATGGTTACCAATTCGATGGTGGGGAAAGGACATATTTTCAGGCGCCTATTCAAAATTAAAAGAGTATAATACAGGTAACCCATACTCTCCAATAATACACAGATACGCCGCCGCATATAGTTGAACTCCAGTCTAATACACTAATATAATTCATGCATTTATCAACACTCATATGCTGGACTACGTCACTCAATTGAGAGGTTTCTTTTATTCGGCATTTATGCATAAAGTTGAAGTGATCCAGTGGGGTGTACAGAAATATATTTCTGGAGGGGCCCAACATTTTTTTCATCCCTCCCAAGCAAATTGAATACGTCCAATGTATCGTTTTATACATTTGTTGTTAGATTTTAAATCTGAAAGAACTTAATATAAAAAAGTTGTGTACCAAGTACCAACACTCATATGCCGAACTGGTTTTTAGCTATTTTTGGTTCACCTTGTCCAAATTTTGGATTCATATTTTTAGATAGGATTTGCATTTGGGGGAATTTAATATAAAAACAAGTTGAAAATAATGGAGTTTCAAGTAGGAAAGTGGATCTGGGGGGTGCTCCCTCAGAAATGTTTTGGAAATCTGACCCTGAAACAGGATTTCTACTCGGTTTTGATACACCTAGTCCTAATTTTGGACAAGTTTTTAAGTAGATTTTGATGAACTTAGGGGACATCCATAAATTACGTGAGGCGTTTTTTCCAAAATTTGGACCCCCCTCCCCCCTTGGTGAGATTGTGCTGGACCCCCCTCCCCCCACGTGAGATTTACCTACAATTTTTTAAAAATAATTTACAGTATCTTATCTGTGTGTATTCCTTTCTCATACTTAAAAAAAGAAAATAGTATAACTTCTAACTTTAAAAGTTGACGTGAGATTTTAATCGACCCCCCCTCCCCCTTGGTGAGATTTTTCCAAACCCCTCTCCCCCTTTTTGACCTCACGTAATTTATGGATGTCCCCTTATTATAATTTGGAATAGTAAAATTCCAATCAGAAAGGGGGGATTGTATGTCCCCCCAGAAAATTTTGGGAAATTTGTCCCTAAAAAGCAGGGTTTTAGCTTGTTTTGGTACACAAAGTCCGGATTTCTGGGGGGGCAGGGACCCCTGGGTAAGTTAAATCCTCAACATATTTTATTTATTTACCAGGTGTTTTGTTGAGTTTGTTTTAGTGATACCAAAAAATTAATCTATATCAAACTAACCTTACGTATCTACCCTGTTTTTGTGGATGCCTGTGCTCTTTCATAAGAGGACATTCACGAGCAACTTTACCCCCAGTAAAAGTGATTAATTAGATTCAGGGCTTAAATTGCATCGGAACAGAGCTGCGGTATTTTTTGGTTGTCAGTAAATATTAACATTTTAACTGATGCTGAAATTCTTCTATTAGAATTTAAGCCCTGATTAGATTAATCAAAACAATTTATAAGAAAAAATTCAGTGTAGAACGAAAAAATTTTGACAGTGCCTGAAACATCAGTTTTTTACCATTGTTTTGGAAGCAAAAAATTAAGAAATTTTCACAAAAATCTTCTTCATAGTCATCTTCCCCACTGAAATTACTCAGAACTTCATCTGAATTTTTTTCAACTCTTTAACACAACCTGATCAGATATAATGAGAAATAATCTTCACGAGCTGAGCTACATTGCCATGCGTGCTAACTCTGGACGAAAACTGTTACACTGCGGAGAGCAGACTTAGATAATGTAGAAGCGCACAACCGAGCAAAGAGCGTTTTAGAATATTGCAGAAAATATATTTAAATTGTTGATAAATAAATAGATATTTTCGTACTGTTGTTGCTTTTATGAAGCTTTATTACAGTATTTAGGTGATCAACAGGTCTGTCATTATGTTTTAAGACAAAATTCAAACGACTGGGAGTACTTAATAAGTTTGCAGAATATATTTGAAGAAAATTTTTGTGCGCAGAGAGTTTTTTGTTTTACCAAACTATGCTGCGGAGGAGGTGAGGTCTAGGAAACTGCTGAAAAAGAATTTGAATTTTGAACAGTTGTACTTGTCAAAACATGCTGATAAGAAATGGTCAGGGACAAGATCATGAAAGGGGAAGCTACAAGAACAATCCATTCAATTTGACCAAGCATGTGGTAGAGGGGAGGAGAGGAAAATGTTGTGCAGTCTGGAAGACCGCACATCTGCTTACATTTAATTAATCTTAAGGTTTTTAAATCCTTCCCAGGGAGGAATTCCCAAATTATCGGGGCATCTCTCGACATTCTCTTGCTCACGACATCCATTCCTTTGAGAGATGGGGATTATAAAATTTTTTCAATATTTTATAAGTAAATTAAATTTTTTTATAATAGTGTTTCTGCAATATGGTATGATTTTATGGCAACTAACAGTTCTGTTTAATTTAAAAATATAATTAAGAAGATAGTATTACACTTCTTAAATTGCAACTATGTAAAAATGTGTATTTGAAAATGAGAATTTAAAAGTAATTAATGCCTATTTTTTTCTCTGGACTTAAATAAGAATTTTCAAAATTATTTGGTCCCCTCGTTAAATTACTTGACACCCTTGAATTAGAGTATCCAAAGAAATTAAAAAGTCGTCATGTGTTTATCTTTGGTTGGCAAAATAAAATGCTACTTCATTTAATGATTGAAATGAGTTACCTGTAAAAATTTTTTCTTAACCATTAATGTAAAATATTATAATTTTAATTTAATAGTGAGATTGTTACCTAATTACTTTTTTTTATTCTTATTTTCAGTTACATTTATTTTTACATGCATTTATTTTAATATGCTACCGCTAGCCTCTTAATTAAATTTGAACAAAACTTTTTTGCCATTTCGCATCACAACAATGTGTGACCTGTAAGATTATGAGGAGGATGACCGAGAAATTTGACTCCTCCCCTTAGGGATTTAAAAACTGATTCATTACCTCTGTGAAATTTTGTTTTTAAAATTTAGTACCCCAGTCTAAATGATAAGATTCGTAACCACTGATTTGTTTTCTACCTGCAGGCCCACTTCCTGCATCAAGGTGGTTGTTGAAGATGAATACCCTCTCTGTCCATCATCAAATGGCTAAAAAGCCATAGACTGTTAAGCTGGATTCCCATGTTTGTAAATTCGCCAGCGAAATTCCGCCGGCGAAAACCGTTGGCGGTTTTTCAAGGATTTTTTTCCCTAGCTTTTTTGCCCGATCTGTTTCTCAAACCGCTCACTAGAGGTCGCTGGCTTTTGCCGACTTTTGTATTGGCGGTAAAATTTACAGTACATAACTTCAAACTTTTAACAACTTTATTAAGTTTTAAAAACCTGCATTTTTCATCAAATTTGTAGCACCCACTAAATTAAATCAATTCTTAAATCATTACTTCTAATATTTTAAAGTTTATTCAAGATAAGACGTCGAGAAGCTCCGAGGTGAAAATGTTTCATATAACACAAAAGCTGTTGTATGAAATGGAAGTTATTTTAATCAAGAACAAAAAATAAAACAAATTATCTCACTGAAAATATATTAAGAACCGTTCTATGAAGAACATCAATAATTTCCGATTTTACACAGCGATATTTTTTTATTCTGTCACATGTTCTGATGAAAATATTCTTTGGTATCAATCCAAATCATGGTAAAAATGTATTTACATGCTTTTTTAAATACTACAGTTTACAGTAGATCTCAAAACATTCAAAGTAGTTGGGCCTTTTTCTGTTTTGGATGATAATAAAAAAATGACCTCTTAATAAAAAGAAAAAGCAAAAAATGCAGAACACAGACGGCATGGGAAGAGGGAAGAATCAGATTGTTGTTCTATCAAATCAAAGGTATATTTTTTTACATTTGGAGGAGTTTGATAATTCAGAAAATCAAATGAGAAAATCATTTCAATCAACAGTTCTTTTTACGAATTTAAATATATCCTTTTAAGACATCAACTCACCGTTTATCTCCAGAATTCTCGTTTCCCATGCCGTTTGCCGCCTGCTTTATTTATTTAATTATTCCTTGTATTCTGGAAGCCGATCATCGTAACAAAGATGATACTTTTGTAATTTTATAAACTTTTCTAGTAGTTATCTCATCTAAATTAGGATGTATCATTTAAATTCTGTAAAATAGCCGATCAACGAAGCATCAAAATAAAAATGGATGCTGTTATTGCTTGATGGGGATTTCGTATTGGTCGAAGGGAATCACGTGACCAAAAAAAGTAAGCGAATTTGCTTCATTTCTTGAACATGGACGAAGAAAAAAAGCGAGCGAATTTCGGACAAGCGGATTTAGGAGCGGTTTTGTTACTAGGCCTGTGATTGGCCTCTTCTCGTCATGTGCTCTTGTGAAACACTTTGTAAAAGGAAAGATCGATCTTCTTCAAAAAACGTAGGGAAAGTAGGGGAGCGTTTTTTGCCTGCGGATTTAAAACCGCAACTCATGGGAACTGAGCTTTAGAGTTAAAAGTAAGTAACATTTATCTTAACTGTTTGTAAAACATAGGGTGTTTCTGGGTTTCTCCAGGAATTGTTTTTGACATTTAACTCTCATAATGAAGGTAAATAACTACTTTTTGTTATGCAAAGACTACATTATAATTTTCAAAATATTCAAATTTTTATACTTAAACCAATGCTGTATTTTGATAAAATACACCTTTTGCTACCCAAAATTAAATATTTCCATTTTCCTAACCAATAATTAATGTTCAGGGACTTGGATAAAACAGTATTTTCATTTTGAATGTTACCTTTTTAAAAATAGAGCCATGTATGTAAAAACCTACTCGACAGCAATGTTTCCTGAACCTAGTACGTCCTATGGGGAAGGTGAAAGTGGGTAAACACGGTTGTTAGGATGAATTTAGGTTTGCAAATTTTGATAAAAAGACACTATTTATACATGGGTTTAACGAAATAATCATATTTTAAAATTGACGTTCTTCGTTTCACTCGAAATTCAGAAAACTACTACTAGGGAAACTACTTTGTTATGTTAGTGACGTTGTTGGGTCAACTAACGTGGCTGTATAGTATAATTAACAAAATGGTAATTTCATAAATTATTATCTCTATTCTAAAATAAAGTTTTTGGTGAACAGTTTCCAGAGAAAGGCTTTTTTTAGTGGAGTCTCCAATGTAAATTTGTAAAAATGTTTTGTTAATTTATGGTACCAAAGTTATTATGGTTCTTTAGGATATGGAGAGTTAGAAAATCTTTGGTACCAATTCTTCTATTCACTTTCCTGGTGTTTAGGTCAAATTATACATTTCCATATTTTTAGGATTAAGCAGGTATAATTCAGTTCAAAAACCTTTTAAATTATTGTAAATTGGTGGAAATAAAGTAAAAAAGTTTCTAAGCTTAAAAGTATCAAATATTGTCAAACAAATAAATACTTTACAAGAATTAAGCTGAAGTGGTATGTATAAAATTTAAGATTAATTGCAAACTTTCTTATTCATATTTTGATATGAAAAGCACAGTAGTACAAATATCAAAATTTTGCTGAGAATTGTCCCGTACGTAACACAGGCCCGTAGCCAGGAATTTCCCTTTGGTGGGGCGCCCACTTTTTCAGGGGGGGCAAGGGGGTTTCCAGCTTTCAGGAGGTATCATAGGCGTCAGTTCAACTGTTTGACTAGGGGACAAAAAAAACCATAAGACCCTCAAGCCTAAGGAGCTGTTACAAGACTTGTTTCAGGAGGAGTTAGGTCTTAAATTTTCTAGTTTTACCTTTTCTGTTTTCTTAAGTTTTCCTTTTTTAAATTAAAAAAATTGAAGCTTAAAGAAGGTTTAGCCCATTTTTAGATCCTTTGGGTAAAGTATAGAAGGAATTGCTCCATGTAAGCTCCAGAATTGATCAGGAACACTCGAAAATAGAGTTTAATCACTCCTTGTTAATCTTTAAGTTGACATAATTTTATAAAGGGTGTCAACCTAACCTCCCTTTTCAGTCAGTGCAAAGGTATATGGAAGTTTATTTCGGTAGAGGCCTAAAAATATTAGTCAGCCCGCCCATGCATATTAAATAGATTTAATGTAGTTTTTTTATACATTTTTGAGTTGAATTTTCATCTAAGAGAACTTCATTAATAAGCCCCAGTGGCGCAGTGGTAGTGCATCGCGCTTCCACGCCACAGGTCCGTGTGATCTGTTCTTATATTAATATAAGAACAGGGTTTTTTGTAATAATGGGGGATACAAGTAGCAAAGGGGGGTCTGT
The DNA here is from genome assembly GCA_024610705.1 of Tetragnatha versicolor. Classification (NCBI taxonomy): domain Eukaryota; kingdom Metazoa; phylum Arthropoda; class Arachnida; order Araneae; family Tetragnathidae; genus Tetragnatha; species Tetragnatha versicolor. The sequence goes on along the minus strand of JANDEH010000004.1, from coordinate 51,645,852 downwards.
GGGTCCTCCCCCAGAAAATTTTTGGAAACATAACCCTAAAAACAGGGTTTTAAACTGCTTTTAATACTTGTAGACCAAAATTCAGACAAATATTTTTAAGTAGAATTTTGATTTTGATGAACTTTGTTATTTAAAAAAATTGTGAATCATCTATACAGATTTAAATACAAATGGGGGGTATGGGGGCCCACCCCCAGAAAAATTTTGAAAACTTGACCCTAAAAAACTGGGTTTTTACTTAGCTAGAAGGAAATAAAGAAGAAGGGGCCAGCTGCCCCTCCCGGCCCCCATGGCTGTGCGGATAGAATTTGTGAACTATTTATCGCTGTTAAAACCATTTCACATCACAGCGACGCTAATTTTGAAAATCATTGTACTTATTAAACAAAAAATTTTGATAAAGCTATCACTCAAACAAACAAGCATAATCAGTAAGAGAATATAAGGAGGGATGACCCAGGAATTTATGATGCCTCCCCAGAAGGATTTACAAAACACAGATATATTACCTACAACAAAATAAATTTTTACATTTTAGCAACCCTTCTAAATAATGTCCATAACCATTAAATTAACTTTTGTGTTCTACCTGCAGGCCCACCTCCACCAAATTAGTCTGCTGATGAAGTTGCTCTCTCTGGATACAAACCATTGCTCTACTTAAGATGGGGAGATGTCACATAACCAGAAGGCTTTGGAACAGTGTTGTTGGATAAAGTAAAGTAAGTTACTTTTGTCTTCAATGTTAGTAGGGGAGAGGGGGACTTATTTGTACATGGGGTAGTTTAGAACAACCAATATTTCACTATGTTAAATTCAAAATAAAAATCTGAAGAAATATCAATAAGTTGTTGTAATAGCACCATCTTTTGCCTGAATTTTAAGTACGTAGGCCTATTGGAACCCTTTGAGTGTAAAATTTGCTGGCTTCGGAATATGAAAAGTAAAATTTCTTGGTGGGAAAATTAAATCTAGAAAGTTTTTAAAGTAGAAATTTTGCTTTTTCTACTGTGGTATCAATCAAGTTAAGTCCAAAAAAAGTTTTGTTCCCAATTTCAATTACAAATATTTATATTTCCTACTATAAAAGATAGAGATGATAGATGGGGACGTTTGAACACAAAAAGTTGGAGTATTTTTGAATAGTTCAAGAATCCCTTCTAATCCCTTTTCTTGATTTTGGACGCAGACTTTAAGTATAGTATATTATAATTTGTTTTAAATTTAATATAATAATTCAATATCGTTGGTATTATATTTATTAGTATTCAAAGCCTTTAGAATTTCCCCAATTTTAACTAATGATTGAATTTGGATTCATTAAAAAAAGATGGTTTTATGTATAAAAATATGGTTTTACTTTATATTCTTTATTATTAGTAAGGTTTTATGTATTTATTTAAAAGCCCTTTCAAAATAATATTTATTGGTATTATATTTATTAGTATTCACAAAGCCTTTAGAATTTCCCCAATTTTAACTAATGATTGAATTTGGATTCATTAAAAAAAGATGGTTTTATGTATAAAAATATGGTTTTACTTTATATTCTTTAGTCAGGTTTTTATGTATTTATTTAAAAGCCCTTTCAAAATAAAACCTAGATAATAATTAACCTAACAATAAACCCTGCCTTTTTAAATCAGTTGAATGATATCTTGTTTTAGTAATGTATTTGTAAATTTTAAAACTAAGTAGAGCTAACTGTTAAAAATTAATAGCTAGCTTTATAGGTTATGATTTGAAAAGCATGGTTAGAACAAAGCAGAAAAGATTGAAAGGAAAATTCTTTTAGAAACATCTCTTACCTATTTACCATGATATCTACCCATTTCAAGAGATGAGTATTGAGTTGCTAACTAGCTCACTTTCCTTAAAATCTGAACAAAAATAAGTTTCTTTCAATTTATTCTCATTGATTTTAATAATGTCCAATATATTCATTATAAGTTTTCCCTTGGAGTACTTTTCCCTCATCAAAAACGTAATCTATACTAAATGTTCGTTAAAAATTTTCCAAGTGCAAAAAAAACTCTTAATTTTAAGAAAAAAAACTCATAAAAGTGCTAAAATGCAGCTCAATTGATAATTGTAAATGTAGATGTTACATCGTATTGTATTGTAAGATAGGTTACACTAGGTTAGCACCTTTAATATGTGTTCATTAATTACACTGGTCTACAAAAAAAAACTTTTTTTCTGATGGCTGGAATATTAAAGCTGTTTTTGTATATATTTGACCTCCTGATTCCGAATATGGCATCCGTTTTTGCTCATCAGCCCTAGTTTTTAAGATATTCGAAAATTAAGTTTTTTTCACTTTTGACCTACCTTTTATACAATATGGTGCTATAAAAATGACTTAAAAATAAAAAACCTAACCACCCAAAGCTTTTCCTATTCCTTAGGGTCCCAATAGATAGTGTATAAAGTTTCAGCCCCCCAAGTTAATTTTAAGGGGTACCTATAGGGCCCTAAAGTTGAAAAAAAGTCGAAAAATTGGTCTTTTTTTCAGAATTTTTTAAAAAATATTTTTGAGTTTTCTAATTTGATAAAACTGGCTAATATATGTTTTTTAGAACTTATTTAGACCGCTAAAAATATTTTTACTTGAAAACTGCACCTCTTTAGAGCGATTTTTTAGTTTTAAGGCGAGAATTAGGGTCATTTCGCTCAAAAACGCTTGGTACCAATAATGGTAGTTGAAACGAATAAATATCGAATTTTTCAGAAGTAAGTCATCAAAAAAAGATGTCCTTTGATGTAAAACTGAATTTCACATGATAAAGATCAGTAAAACAGTAGAAGCTCCTCTCGAGCTTTCAAGCCCTAAAATTGGAAAAAATGCATTTTTTCACTGATCTGTATCATATGAAATTTCAGTTTTATATCAAAGGACATCTTTTTTGATGACTTACTTCTGAAAAATTCGAAATTTATTCGTTTCAACCACCATTATTGGTACCAAGCGTTTTTGAGCGAAATGACACTTATTCTCGCCTTAAAACTAAAAAATCGCTCTAAAAAGGTGCAGCTTTCAAGTAAAAATATTTTTAGCGGTCTAAATAAGTTCTAAAAAACATATATTAGCCAGTTTTGTCAAATTAAAAAACTCAAAAATATTTTTTTAAAAATTCTGAAAAAAATACCAATTTTTCGACTTTTTTTCAACTTTAGGGCCCTATAGGTACCCCTTAAAATTAACTTGGGGGGCTGAAACATTATACACTATCTATTGGGAGCCTAAGGAATAGTAAAAGCCTTGGGTGGTTAGGTTTTTTACTTTTAAGTCATTTTTATAGCACCATATTGTATAAAAGGTAGGTCAAAAGTGAAAAAAACTTAATTTTCGAATATCATAGAAACTAGAGCTGATGAGCAAAAACGGATGTCATATTCGGAATCAGGAGGTCAAATATATACAAAAACAGCTTTAATATTCCCGCCATCAAAATGAGTGTTGACCAGTGTTATTTATAGTATGTTTTTGTTATTTCATGTTCTATTTCTATTTCAGAGCAAATGAGAAAATATCTGATGAAAGAAGAAAGGTCCTGCCTGAGAATAAAACATTTTTTCTAGATTTATGTTGAATGTTGAAGCTCTAAATAAATATTTTTAAATGTTAATATTTACTTTTTTTTGTTTCACAAAAGAAAATAAATTAAAATTTTATAAATTACTATTTTAAGTTACATACAAATGCCTGCATAATGCTAAAATGGTAAAAAAAAATAAGAACAGCTGCAGGTAAAAATTATGCTCTTATAGAGAATAAATTATGTACAACTTAATTTAGAACAAAAGTAATGTGTTATAAGCTGTAAAAAAATAAAAGCAAGTGGAGCAAATATTTTCTAGCAACACTAGCTGGATTTTGTATGCTAGAGAAGCAAATATTAAAAGCAATAGATGGTAGAAAAATCATGCTAGAAAAGCAAAAAATAAAACGGATGGTAGAAAAATCATGCTAGAAAAGAAAAAAATAAAAGCAATGGATGGTGGAAAAGTCCTGCTAGAAAAGCAAAAATTAAAAGCAACGGATGGTGGAAAAGTCATGGTAGAAAAGCAAAAATTAAAAGCAACGGATTGTAGAAAAATCATGCTAGAAAGCAAAAAATAAAAGCAACGGATGGTGGAAAAGTCATGCTAGAAAAGCAAAAAATAAAAGCAACGGATGGTGGAAAAGTCATGCTACAAAAGCAAAAAAATAAAGCAACGGATGGTGGAAAAGTCATGCTACAAAAGCAAAAAATTCCAGCAAGGGTTGGTGGTATTTCTTGCTAGGCCAGCAAAATTTTCCAGCAACCCTTGCTAGATTTTGTTTGCTGGCAAGCAAAAAAAGTGTCTTATAACCGACTATGGGTTGCTGGAGACTTTTGCTGGTACAGCAAGAAATTTATGCTGGTTTATGCTTTTTTTCTAGCTTGAATCTAGCATCCAATGCTTGTCCAGCAAAGAAATACCAGCATACATTTTAACCTGGGCAAATTATATATTGCATTTTTACCATGACACAATGAAACATATTGCATAATTTTTAGAAAAGGCATTATCTTTTTGATATGCATGTAATAACAGTAGCGGATCTAGGGGGTGGCCTGGGGGCGCGTGCTTCTCTCAGAAGGATAAATATTTATTGGATAAAATGACATCTGAAGATAATTTCTAAGAAATTTTGAAGCTTTAAAATGCTTTAATGAGTAGCTTTATGGCAAAGAAAAGTATATTATTCTTCAATATCTTAAAACACTGCGGTTTCTGCAGCTCTGGTTATATTTTAAAACCATGATGCCTTAAGTCACTCCTGGATCCTCCCATGCATAACACAACTTATTAATGTTTAAGAGTATCTAACATAAGATGAATATTTATCCGTTTTATTCGATCCAGTGCCATATTTTTGAACCATATTGATGCATGATTCCATAATTTTGTACCTGAAAGCAAAACTATTTTAGGTATCTCAGTTTCGCTTAACTTCTCCTGGAGAAAAGAAAAAAATCCCTTGAAATTTTATTTGAACGAAATGAATTAGATAGAGTTCAAAGGAATTTGAGAATTTCTAGGGAATCAATTTGAAATTGTATTTCATGGGAACTTGAACATTTATCTAAACATTTACATCTTATTTTATTACATTTACATCTTATCCTTAAAAAATCTGCCCCTTTAAAGAAGAAGGTTATGCAAAACGGCAGATCTATGCAGAAAATCAAGAATTTGTGATTCTTGAGGAGTTTCAAAATGTATCTTCTTTCATATTTACACAAACTTTATACGCTTTAATTTTTAGTTTGGTAATTTTCAGTCATTTTCTGTTATTGCTCTCTTCACTCATAAAATTTCAATAAAATCAAAGCGAAACAATTTGAAATCCTGCGGTGAATTATAAAATTTAAAAGGGCGTTCAATTTCCCATGTATTACTAACTCCACTAGTAATAATGGAATGTTGTTTTATATAAGTTATAATGTTACGTATGTTAGATAAGAAAAGTTAGTAATCAACCAATCTGAACATCTGAACCATTTATTGAAATCCAAAATGAAAACAGAAAAATGAACTTGCCTTCGGCTCATAAGGCATCTGCAAGAGGAGCATAATAACAAAAAGTGAAGGACTACACTTTTAATGACTCCATTCTTTTAACCTTTTAGCAGATTAAAACCAATTAAAACTAAATGAAAGCGAATGTTGATTCTTTCAGTGGATATAAGCTATATAAGCGTAGAATATAAGCCATACCATTTGATATAAAAACACCAGATGTTTCACAGTTTGCATGGAAGGATGGGAGCTATGGAAGTCAGCCCGAGCAGCTGTGATTTTTAGCACCTGGCACTGTGATATCTGGCTCTATGCATAGATGCTCTATGATCTGGCCACTTCAATCACTTCAACTTCAACCGACTTCAACTGGCAAGAAAATGTTATGGACATTCCAGAGGGATTTGCTAATTACTGAAAATACAGTCGAATCCGCTTAATGTGATCACGGTTAATGTTATCAATCGGATAATGTTATCGAAATCGACAGGTCCCAATCATTCCTATTTAATTTAATGTAAAATACTTCGTTTAATGTGATCAACTATGAATCATCACTCCGCTTAATATTATCAAAATTTGTCCATATCCCCTTTAAAACGACCGCTTTTGAGTTCAAATTTCATATTGAAGGTCAATTTTTACAAGCAAACATCTGCCCCGTGAGAGCATCTGGCGCTTCTTTTTTCTGAAACTCGGTATGAGTAAGAAAAAGAAAACATTCCGCATATATTGAAAGAAAACAGTTTTAGGGGGTCCGAATTCATGCTTGTGATTGGTTAAAGAAACCACCGAGATCGAAGCTTTGCAGATGTCTGATAAGAGATTTGAACTTGAACTTTCCCTTGTTTACTGGAATTCAGATTATGTTATAAATAAGTGGTTATAAGAGTGGAAGGATATAATTGAGCGAAAATAGAGAGACCTTTCCATACAAATAAAAGTACAAATTAAACGATTATTTAACTTTTATTAATTGAACTACTCTTATATTTACACCTTAAATTTTTATCTAGTCAAAAAATTGTGTTTTGAATACTTTTATTACGATTGCATGATTTTGATTTTAAAGCAAACAATATATAGTTATACTGTATGCTACCTTTTGATGTAAAATTACTTATTGTTATCAATCGGATAATGTTATCAGTTTAATCTCGGGCAATTGCGATCACATTAAGCGGATTCGACTGTAGTACAGTCGAAATGTGATCACGTTTAACCCCCTAACAGTGTCATTTATTTCATCCGCTATGTGTTTTTCCCGAATTGGACTCAGGCGACACTGGTAAAGGGTTAATGTTATCAATTCGATAAAGTTATCAAAATCGACACCTTAATTACACCTATTTAACTAAACGCATATAATGAACCGTTTTATGCTATCACTGCATAGTTTAATGTTTTTAAAAAAAATTCGTCAATATATCCCCTACAAACACTGTAAAAACAAAAGAGTATTAAAACACCATTATTACACCTATTTCGAGAGTAGAGACATTAATTGTGATGTAATTGAACACTACATAAGGTGTCAACTACAAATATAGTGTAAGCATAGTATTAGAATGGTTTTGTAAGAATTAAAAGGTATTACGTCTCCCTTTTTGAGTTCAAAAAACACCACAGAAGCGCCATACACTGAGAAATGCTACTCTATCTCTGGTGTTGTCTGGCGTAGTATCCAAATCGACTATTCGAACACCACCAAACCAAACTGGCATCACAGCGTCAGTAGTCATCCACGTTAGTCTTAACATCAATGCTTGATGCATCCCTTGTTATAGAAATCTTGTCTGCTTTTTTTATAATATGTACTCTGTTTCCGTTCTCAGTTTGATTCGATTCTGACCTCGCCCCTGGGTGTATTTTCCTCCTCTGTGTCAGTAAATATCATATTTAGTCTGTCTTACTTGACGAAAGTTAATAAGCGGATCCTTGAGATCAAGTGCCAAACCGGAAAATATATGTAACCAAATCAACATCAACAAGATATTTAGTCAACCAACCGGTAAGTAATGTTATTTTATCTAAATTCATGACATTATTTTCCACGTATTAATATATTACCATTAGTTTAGAGACTTGGTTTGATCAAGTTCGTCAGGACAGTTTTAAACATTGTTTACATTATAGTATTGACATTGTTGTTGACATTGTAGAGTGATATGCATTTGTGCTAATGGTTTTAAGTTTTGTACTTTTATGCTTATCGTTTTGGTGATAAAAATAAGAACTCGGACATGATATTTTTGGCTATTATTAAATAGGTAGAAGAACAGTTAAGGGTTAAATTCATCGGTCGCGACCGATCCGTCAGACTTAGTTTAGGTCGGATGTTTTCCTGCTCATATTTCGTCAAAAGATTAAGAACGTAAAAAGAGCTTTCCTATTTTAACAGGTCTTCTCATATATGTGAAGGGACCTGGTTTTTCGGAATTGAAAAAAAAACTTAATTTTGTAAATTCCAAATTTTTTTCAAATTATGTTCTTTGGCTATAGAAGTCTAAGTGAAAACTATTTGAGCTAAAACTTAATGAAATTTCCTCAAAATAGGAATTAAAAAATATATATAAACTAATTATTAGGTATTAGTATGAAAATAACTTGTTACTGTGTGAACTATTGTTTACGGCTAATTTATTTCCCCAATCGATTCGACAGGCTAAAGTTTCGCGCTTATAGCTTGAATGGTTGGTAATATTTACCCTCGTCGTTGTTAGATTAGTTTTTTTCTCGGCTTCTGCTTTTATTAATGTCTTTTAGAATTGATGAGGAGAGTCTTTACCTATTGTGAAATGCCCTTGTTTTGCGAAATTGTAAAAATTCACATAATTTTGGAAATTTAAAATAAGCGTTAAATAGTGTTCGAGCAGATTCGTGTTTTTGAGTAAGTAGGGAAATAGGGTCCTGCTGTGTTGAAATTGTAAAATATTTAATGGGTTGAATGGCTTTTTAATTATTTCAGAGAAATTCCAAAAAGTTTTTAAGAAGTTGAAACATGGATCTGACTTTTGAATTTTGCTTCCCACTTTTTATGAACAAATTCAATGCGACTCACAACCTCATCTTCAGTCAATTTCCCGGTAAATGAAGCGAATACAAGCTGAAGCTGAATATGTGTCAACTTTTTTTTGACGCCTAGTGGAAAAACGCTCGCATCCGAGCATTGAATTGTTATCCCCCAAATTTGTCGATGAAAATCTGCAGCCTGAATTCGCTTCATTGACCAATTTCCCCATATCCCCTTCAAGATTTTAAGCTATGTGCCTGTGGGGTTTTGTCACTAACTATTTTGCATACATGTGATTCTTCCCCCAATTGGCGGAATCCACCTATTTGCTTGCAAAATTAAAAGTCCGACAATTCGATTTGCAAAACTCAAATTCCACTTTCTGATTTTCCAATTATTTTTGTTACTGAAAACTCTGGCCACGAAGGTTACCTAGTAATAAATTTAAAATAAAATAAAAAAATTATCAAATTAAATAAAAAGCAGTTATTTTTTAAGCCAAAAAATATGACGCTAGCATCTCGAATCGTAGATCTCGGGAAGTAGAAGCCAATGGACCCCATCTATTTAAAATGAAGGAAAATCTAAGTGCCATCAAAATTTTTAAAAAATATTTTCACCCAATTTATTGTCAGAGTAGTCACATATATGATTTTGGGTTCTTGTGTATTATCTCGTCAACTGTACGACTGAATCCGAAAACGGTAAACAACCCATTGACTTTTCTATGGCTGTGCCACTGAATTTGAGTCATGGAACGTCGACGGAATAATACGTAAGCACCCTATTTTGTTTGAATAATAAATTGCAGCACAGCTTGGATATACGTCGACCAGCCGCCATGTTTACCCACAGCTCAAATGATGACACACAACAATATAGATCTAATTTGAGCTATGAGTAAACATGGCGGCTGGTCGACGTATATCCCAGCTGTGCCTAAATTGCTTGTATGTATAACAGGTTTAATTGACTCTTGAAAAATAAAATGAAGGATTTAAACCTGAGCATATCAAATTATTAAATTGTGGGGTTTAATTCCGTTAATGTTCCTGCTAAAGGTTAATGAAGCGAATCCGGCCTGCAGTTATTTACCGCTAAATTTGGCAATATCGATTCAATGCTCGGATACCACTGATTTTGCACTTGGCCAAAAAGTCGCCAAATTCAGTTGCAGACCGGATTCGCTTCGTTTACCCCGCTAATTACCACCATGCAGGGATGCAGAATATGTCAGATCCGGCGATCTAGGATCGGGGGAAATTTTAGCCATCTGGGGAAATTTTGTGGAAAAGTATACTATTGAATTGAATTTTAGTACAGTAATAAAAATATACGTGGCGATTCGTGTCACTACTTTTTAACTGATTTATGATACTGACAATAATTCAGAATTTTTGAAGGTCTTTATAATTTTTTTAAATTTTGGGGAAATTTTTGTATGGATTGGGGGAAATCTTGAAAGTAAACACATTTTCTGCATTCCTGCCACCATGTTGTATTGTAATGTAATGGACACAAAAAGTGGAAAACGTGCTAAATAATTTCAAATACATATATAGATTAAAATGATTAATTAGAAGATCAATAACTGTTCAGTTTCATTAAAGATAAGAAAAGTTTGTCGCGCGATATTTGATTATATGGTGTTCTTAAGTGATAGGCGATATTTAGCAGGAACGTTAACGGAATTGAACCAATTGGGGGAGCAGCAATGAGCTCCGTAATATAAAGGAGGGGTTTTACGGCTCACTTATTGAAATATTTGAATTTGACAGTAAGAAACAGGGTTTAAAAATGTTTTTTTTTTCAAATCTTATTGGAATAACTAATAATTTTTGAATAAGCACATTAAAATGACATGTTTAGTTTACTTTAATTGTCCATTACAGAATTCAATATTAGGGTATTTGGTACTTAAGGATTAGCTGGGTGCAAGCTTCAAGTACTATGATGCTATATTGCTCATAGTAATCAAACATCAATATAAAACACAAATCAAATATCTCAACTTTTAAATTTTGCTATATATTTTTATGTATAAATAAAAAAACATTGCCTCCTATAATATAATCAGGTTGGAAAGATTTGTACTCGTCTAATCCTAAAGCACCTGGTATTATTATTTGCTCTTTTTGTTCCATTAGGTTTATGATGATTTGTAAAATATAATTTTCTTAATACTTTAAAATATACTTAATATACATATTATGGGCAAAGTAATTTATTGGGCATTATTAATAATGCCTGGGCATGTTAATGTGATAAATTCAACAAAATTTATGAATGAAATTTATCACTATGCCCGCTTTCACTCTGGGCATTATTAAAAATGCCCAATTAATCACTTTGCCCGTAACATATATATACATATAACTTTTCAGACGAATTCAAAATGCTGTGATCCTCCAAACACTGATCGGGGACCCACCAGTGGGGTTGTTGAGTTGACTTTGTGGAAAAAATTTTTCTCTCAAAATATTTTGTGGAAGGGCACCCAAAAAGAACCAAATTTAGAAAAATGTTGAAAACCTAAATCCCCCTGATTCTGAAAAAATATGAAAGCTCACTAATTGAGCTATAACTGTGTGACTGAATGGTCATAAAGCTTATATGTTTTTAATACGCAGACACAAAAACAAATTTTGGTACTTATACATATTATCCTTTTGACCATTCAGCGACCGTCAAATTCAGCCGCACAGCTATAGAACAGTCAATGGGCTTTGATAACTTTTCACTGCCTTTACTGTGTTTCAGGATTTTTAAATTAGTCAGTTTTGGCCATTTTTTCAGTCATCTTGTGGTCGGCGAAGACCTTAACATCTCTCCCTCCGAGTTGATCAAGGCACCGTGCCTTGACCGTGCTCTATGTCATATTAATAATCCTCTATTTACAGATAAGAATCGTGAACTTTTTCAAAGAATTGACTCCTCAGTTCCTGGAGGTGTCACGCCTGGTGCCACTTTGCTTCCAGTTCCTGTCCGTGGAGGGGTCTCTGGTTCCTCTTCGCTTCTGGTTCCGGTCCCTGTAGGAGTCTTAGCTTCCTCTTCGCTCCTGGTTCCTGAAGGTGCTCTTAGTTCCCCTGCGCTCCCGGTTCCTGTGCTTGGTGAGATCCTTGGTTCCTCATAGACTTCAATTCAGGACACTTTCGTGGTTCTTGGAGTTTGAAAGTAGTTCTTGAACTGTATACACTTAAACAAGTGCTGGCTGAACTGTGACTATGAAAACTTTTTTTTTTACTTTTAATTTACTTTGTTAAAAAAAACTCAAGGAAGGAAGTGGAAAAACTGGCAATCCTATTGATCAAGTTTCTCATTTCCTATGGCAACGAATGATAGGTTTCCATTCTGATCTGGTGTGTGCTTTATTTTAATGTGAGTTCCTTGTTGCAGAAAAAGATTGACTGAATGTCACACGCTTCTCACCTAGTATTATCATATATCTGTACAAAATGTAAATATTAAGAAATTAAATTTTTGAGTATCGGTAACTAAGAAGTGTTTCCTTCCAACCCATATACACTACCTTCCAGGTTTTGATGTAGACAAGCTTCCCCGTTGGACTTCTGAGAAAAGGTGAGTGCAATTTTTTGCTCCCATTGTATTTAAAGTAGAGATGGGTATGGCCGGAAACTTTGGGGGGGGAAACGTTTTTCCAGTTTTTTTCCCGAAGGGTTTATTTCTTTCCGGAAAAATTTAAAATGTTAATTTAAAATACTTTATTTAGAATTTATATAACCGTGATATCAATTAAAAAATATTATTTAGATGATATTCTTATATAATAAAGTACTTATAAAGAATGAAATTTTAACCATGCACAATCATTTTTTCCCCAAAAAGTTGGCTTCCACTCGTGAAAAATTGAAAATTTTTAAGTTTGTATGAAATTAAAAATTTTCTACATTCACATTCTAATGTTTTCTCATTTGATATTTTTTCTACTCAATATTTCATTTGAAAACACAAATTTGGAAAAAGTAAGCTGCAAGATAAATTATTTTAACATCCAAATGTTATTTATTTTACTCTCTAAAAATAATAATAATGCCATGCAAATAAATATCAATAATACCAATTAATTAGGATTAGAAGAAATTTAAATTTGATATTCTTATATATTAATTATAAAATGCAGCATCTTAAAAATATTTTAACCATTAAATCAGATTGTCTAAAATCATAAGCATATGAAATGACTTACTACTTCAAGTTTCTCTGCTTTATCTGAATTTAAAAAAAAACTTTATATCAGAAGTTTGGGATTATTGGAGGCTTTTTACAGGGTTGCTTTTAAAAAATATTTATGGTGTATGAGTATTTATTGAACAATGAACACAATAATATCATGAAAATTAAATAATAAAAAAATAAGTTCCAAAAATATTTAAACAAAACAATGAATGATTTTTTAATTTTTTTTATGCAATGACTTCAACATTTTTTTAGAATTGGCAGAATGTATTAAAACTTCTCAACCTTTCTAAGAAAACATAATTGCAATGATTATGTGGAAAAAGGTTAGGATCAATTATGTATATTGATGTTAAATATAGCAACCATCTGTTATTTGTTATTGGATCATGTTGTATACAAAATTAATTCATCAAAAGTACTTTATGTTTAGTAAATAAATATTAAATTAATGTTATTTATTACTATCACATGCTTTACATTTTATTACATATATTATTATAGTTATAAAAACTGTAGGTTTTTTTTCTTTTAAAATTACTCGTAAAATGCTGCATATATTTATTTCGGAGGAATTATTTTTAATGATTAAATAACTTATAGTATATAATGACTAATGATTTTTTATACAACAAATGATTATTTAGTTTCTAAAAAAATATGTGTTTAAAAACCACAAAGTAAGGTTTCAAACTCTTAATAAAGTGAAATTATTTTGGTTTGGTAGTTACAATTATACAGTATTCATTCAAAAAGCACAAGAAATTTTCTTTTTCTTGTATTAAATTATTTTAAGAGGTGAATAATTTACTTCTATTTTGGGTAATTCCATGGGTAACTGACTGACATTTTCAAAGAAAAACAATAAGTATTTTCTAATTTACTTCCCAAAAATAAATTTTATAAAGATTTTTCTACCGGTTTACTGCCTTTTTGTTAACAAAATCCAATGACACAATTAAATTTTCTAAATATGTTTTTTTATTTTAAACAACATGGTAACTGACTGAAATAAAGGTTTCATTAATGTCAGTCAGTTACCATGTAAATTTAAATTTACATGTTACCATTCAAATTTATTTGTTCCATTAAATTTAGCTAACAAGAAAGCAATAAACTGGGTTGAAAATCCTTTTTTTTTATTTATTTTGGGAAGTAGATTACAAAATACTCATTGTTTTTCTTTGAAAATGTCAGTCAGTTACCTGTGGAAATACCCTTTTATGAAAATTATAAAAATAATTTATTCAATTTACTAATTAATTAATTGCTCTTGATTTGAAAGATTTATTTTATTTGATTTATATAACTCACTGAAAGTTTTAATATATTTTATTATGTACTAAAAATATAAATTAGTGCAATTTGAAATTGAAATTTCAAGTTATTACCCAGGCAAGTCAGAAATAAGATGATGAAACACCAAAAAAGGTGCCTAGTATTAAAACACCAGCATAACACCAAAAAAAGTGGCAACTGAGTTGCCACTCCTAGTGGTGTTAAAGAACACCAGTGTTTCATTACACCAAAACTATTCTACCAGTGGTAGGATAGTTTTGGTGTAATGAAACACTGGTGTTCTTTAACACCACTAGGAGTGGCAACTCAGTTGCCACCCTTTTTGGTGTTTTGCCATCCAAAATTTTTTACAGTGAAATCCGAACTTTTTCAAGTTTCGAAGGTCAGTTTTTCCAAGCAATTTCACACCCTCGCCCTGTTCTTTTGAAAATAAGCAGCCCTGCTCTGATTCTAGGGAAAAAAGCATTGAATGATGAACGCAAAAGAAGAGTGGTAACTTAAATCTATGCTTGAGACTGGGAAAGGGATATCGCCAGGTTCAGTGCTCTGCAGATGTTTCTGATTGTGGTGACCTTATAATGTTGCAGTTTACCGAAATTTATACTATCGATCGTGATGTTCGTTACAAAATAAATGAAGAGCTTAGGAGAAAGTATTTCGGCATTAAGGTATGTTAGAGTTATAATTTGCTAATTATTGCTAAAAATGTGCAATCACAGTTAATCTAAACTATCACAAAAATTATCTGAAATATGGCGGTAATTTTGATGCCCATTTGCATGCTGTTTTTTTCTTCTTAAAAATCTTGCGATTCAAAAGGAGCTGACCTCTTCAGGTGTAGCCCATAGGGTCTCCAAATAATTAAGAGTGAAAACACTAATTTAAAGGGTAAAATTTTAAAAAAATTGTGGAGGAGAACCCCTTTCCAACCTCAAAATTTTGGCACCTTTTTAAATGCTATTTGCCTTGAAAATTATGAGGTTTTCAAGGAGCGGTTTCCTTCGAGTGTAATCCATAGGGTAACAAAATAGGCAAAAACTGTACTTTGAGCTTCAAATTTCCCAAAAAAATTTCTGGGGGAGAACCCCTAGGTCCCCCTTATATTTACTTGGATGGTCTAAATTTAACACAAAATACAGTCAAGTCCGCTTAATGTGATCGCAATTGTCCGAGACTAAACTTATAACATTGTCCGATCGATAACAATAAGCGATATCAAAAAGCAGCAAACAGTGTTACTAGATTGTTTGATTTAAAATCGATATCATGTAATCGTAATAAATGTATATAGAACTCTATTTTTAAACAAGGAAAAATTTTAAGGGGAAAATATAAGATTAGTTCAGTTAATAAAATTAAAATAATCACTTACTGTGTATTTTTATAGAAAGGTCTCTCTTTTTCCCGCTCCATTATATCCTTCCACTCCATTAAACCACTTATTTATTACATAATCTAAGTTTCATTAAACAAGGGAAAATCAAAATCTCTTCTCAGAAACATCTGCAAAGCGTGGATCTTGTTGTTTCTTTAACCAATCACAAGTATGGATTCGGACCCCCCCTAACCGTTTTCTTTCCATATAATATACACTGTAAAAAATTTTGGATGGCAAAACACCAAAAAGGGTGGCAACTGAGTTGCCACTCCTAGTGGTGTTAAAGAACACCAGTGTTTCATTACACCAAAACTATCCTACCACTGGTAGAATAGTTTTGGTGTAATGAAACACTGGTGTTCTTTAACACCACTAGGAGTGGCAACTCAGTTGCCACTTTTTTTGGTGTTATGCTGGTGTTTTAATACTAGGCACCTTTTTTGGTGTTTCATCATCTTATTTCTGACTTGCCTGGGTAATAACTTGAAATTTCAATTTCAAATTGCACTAATTTATATTTTTAGTACATAATAAAATATATTAAAACTTTCAGTGAGTTATATAAATCAAATAAAATAAATCTTTCAAATCAAGAGCAATTAATTAATTAGTAAATTGAATAAATTATTTTTATAATTTTCATAAAAGGGTATTTCCACAGGTAACTGACTGACATTTTCAAAGAAAAACAATGAGTATTTTGTAATCTACTTCCCAAAATAAATAAAAAAAAAGGATTTTCAACCCAGTTTATTGCTTTCTTGTTAGCTAAATTTAATGGAACAAATAAATTTGAATGGTAACATGTAAATTTAAATTTACATGGTAACTGACTGACATTAATGAAACCTTTATTTCAGTCAGTTACCATGTTGTTTAAAATAAAAAAACATATTTAGAAAATTTAATTGTGTCATTGGATTTTGTTAACAAAAAGGCAGTAAACCGGTAGAAAAATCTTTATAAAATTTATTTTTGGGAAGTAAATTAGAAAATACTTATTGTTTTTCTTTGAAAATGTCAGTCAGTTACCCATGGAATTACCCAAAATAGAAGTAAATTATTCACCTCTTATAATAATTTAATACAAGAAAAAGAAAATTTCTTGTGCTTTTTGAATGAATACTGTATAATTGTAACTACCAAACCAAAATAATTTCACTTTATTAAGAGTTTGAAACCTTACTTTGTGGTTTTTAAACACATATTTTTTTAGAAACTAAATAATCATTTGTTGTATAAAAAATCATTAGTCATTATATACTATAAGTTATTTAATCATTAAAAATAATTCCTCCGAAATAAATATATGCAGCATTTTACGAGTAATTTTAAAAGAAAAAAAACTACAGTTTTTATAACTATAATAATATATGTAATAAAATGTAAAGCATGTGATAGTAATAAATAACATTAATTTAATATTTATTTACTAAACATAAAGTACTTTTGATGAATTAATTTTGTATACAACATGATCCAATAACAAATAACAGATGGTTGCTATATTTAACATCGATATACATAATTGATCCTAACCTTTTTCCACATAATCATTGCAATTATGTTTTCTTAGAAAGGTTGAGAAGTTTTAATACATTCTGCCAATTCTAAAAAAATGTTGAAGTCATTGCATAAAAAAAATTAAAAAATCATTCATTGTTTTGTTTAAATATTTTTGGAACTTATTTTTTTATTATTTAATTTTCATGATATTATTGTGTTCATTGTTCAATAAATACTCATACACCATAAATATTTTTTAAAAGCAACCCTGTAAAAAGCCTCCAATAATCCCTAACTTCTGATATAAAGTTTTTTTTTTTTAATTCAGATAAAGCAGAGAAACTTGAAGTAGTAAGTCATTTCATTTGCTTATGATTTTAGACAATCTGATTTAATGGTTAAAATATTTTTAAGATGCTGCATTTTATAATTAATATATAAGAATATCAAATTTAAATTTCTTCTAATCCTAATTAATTGGTATTATTGATATTTATTTGCATGGCATTATTATTATTTTTAGAGAGTAAAATAAATAACATTTGGATGTTAAAATAATTTATCTTGCAGCTTACTTTTTCCAAATTTGTGTTTTCAAATGAAATATTGAGTATAAAAAATATCAAATGAGAAAACATTAGAATGTGAATGTAGAAAATTTTTAATTTCATACAAACTTAAAAATTTTCGATTTTTCACGAGTGGAAGCCAACTTTTTGGGGAAAAAATGATTGCATGGTTAAAATTTCATTCTTTATAAGTACTTTATTATATAAGAATATCATCTAAATATTTTTTAATTGATATCACGGTTATATAAATTCTAAATAAAGTATTTTAAATTAACATTTTCAATTTTTCCGGAAAGAAATAAACCCTTCGGGAAAAAAACTGGAAAAACGTTTCCCCCCCCCAAAGTTTCCGGCCATACCCATCTCTACTTTAAATACAATGGGAGCAAAAAATTGCACTCACCTTTTCTCAGAAGTCCAACGGGGAAGCTTGTCTACATCAAAACCTGGAAGGTAGTGTATATGGGTTGGAAGGAAACACTTCTTAGTTACCGATACTCAAAAATTTAATTTCTTAATATTTACATTTTGTACAGATATATGATAATACTAGGTGAGAAGCGTGTGACATTCAGTCAATCTTTTTCTGCAACAAGGAACTCACATTAAAATAAAGCACACACCAGATCAGAATGGAAACCTATCATTCGTTGCCATAGGAAATGAGAAACTTGATCAATAGGATTGCCAGTTTTTCCACTTCCTTCCTTGAGTTTTTTTTAACAAAGTAAATTAAAAGTAAAAAAAAAGTTTTCATAGTCACAGTTCAGCCAGCACTTGTTTAAGTGTACAGTTCAAGAACTACTTTCAAACTCCAAGAACCACGAAAGTGTCCTGAATTGAAGTCTATGAGGAACCAAGGATCTCACCAAGCACAGGAACCGGGAGCGCAGGGGAACTAGGAGCACCTTCAGGAACCAGGAGCGAAGAGGAAGCTAAGACTCCTACAGGGACCGGAACCAGAAGCGAAGAGGAACCAAACCCCTCCACGGACAGGAACTGGAAGCAAAGAGGCACCAGGCGTGACACCTCCAGGAACTGAGGAGTCAATTCTTTGAAAAAGTTCACGATTCTTATCTGTAAATAGAGGATTATTAATATGACATAGAGCACGGTCAAGGCACGGTGCCTTGATCAACTCGGAGGGAGAGATGTTAAGGTCTTCGCCGACCACAAGATGACTGAAAAAATGGCCAAAACTGACTAATTTAAAAATCCTGAAACACAGTAAAGGCAGTGAAAAGTTATCAAAGCCCATTGACTGTTCTATAGCTGTGCGGCTGAATTTGACGGTCGCTGAATGGTCAAAAGGATAATATGTATAAGTACCAAAATTTGTTTTTGTGTCTGCGTATTAAAAACATATAAGCTTTATGACCATTCAGTCACACAGTTATAGCTCAATTAGTGAGCTTTCATATTTTTTCAGAATCAGGGATTTAGGTTTTCAACATTTTTCTAAATTTGGTTCTTTTTGGGTGCCCTTCCACAAAATATTTTGAGAGAAAAATTTTTTTCACAAAGTCAACTCAACAACCCCACTGGTGGGTCCCCGATCAGTGTTTGGAGGATCACAGCATTTTGAATTCGTCTGAAAAGTATTATATGTATATGTTACAGTTAAAGTCCGGAAATCAGTTAATTTACAGATAACCTAGGTAATTTGCAGATTAACGAGGGTGATCCGTTAAAGAGCGAATTTTTTTTCAATTTCTAAGATTACCTAGGTAATCTTGAAATTACCTAGGTATTCTGCACCCTACCGACTAGACACTCGTTAATCTGCATACTACCTGTAATCAGTTATTTTACATATTAACGAGGGTGATCCGTTAAAGTGCAAAATTTTATTTTATTTTATAAAAAGTTTAAGGAGGTTGGGGGGGCTGCCGCCCCCCCAAACCCCCCTGCCCTAACTATAACCAAACTCGTTTGGGGGGTAAACAGTAACAATGACGAATCAAAAAAGGGGGATCGGTACTTTTTTCATATTACACAAAACACGCAAATCCCACAAAAATTGTAATGAATTAGCAATTTTAAAACTAGAATATAAAAACAATAATAGAATATTAAAGTACCAACTGAGATTTGTATCAATTGTGGTTTTCGATCTCGATTTGACAGCGTACTTCAATGAGCACTTAAACTAGCAAATCTTAATGAAAGCGCGGTGTAATCGGCTGGCAGCCTGCACTGAACTATTGCTAGGATTCGCGATCGATTACATATGTTAAACCCTTGCCCAGGTTCCAGCGATTGTTGAATTAACGTTTGTTGAAAAGATATTTCAACAGCTGGGACATTTGCTTTCGTTAAAAGAAATCTCTGAAGTCGGAGCTTCAACACAATTGTTTCAAAATACCCGTTTTAGTAGTAATATACTGTACTTAATCATGTAAATTTACAGTACTTACTTGCTTGTATTATTTTGTTTTAACATTCAACATGACAACTACCAGTGCTACGCTCTAAATTTGAAATCAAAAACCAAATATGACAACAAACTACGTATTGAAACCCAACTGCGCAGGGGTAAGCGCATGGCGCAGTAAGCACCTCAACATTTTAACAGAAAGTATTGAACGAAACAAACTATTTTGAACTTTAACGATCAAGAGGCCGTTATAGTGTAGATTCCCTAGGTAAAATGCGAAAAACTCAAAAATCCGCACATTAACGACAGAAATCAGTTAATCTTAAGTTTACCTAGGTATTCTTCAGATTAACTAATTATCAACTTTAGCGGTAACATATATATATGCCCAATAAATTACTTTGCCCATAATATGTATATTAAGTATATTTTAAAGTATTAAGAAAATTATATTTTACAAATCATCATAAACCTAATGGAACAAAAAGAGCAAATAATAATACCAGGTGCTTTAGGATTAGACGAGTACAAATCTTTCCAACCTGATTATATTATAGGAGGCAATGTTTTTTTATTTATACATAAAAATATATAGCAAAATTTAAAAGTTGAGATATTTGATTTGTGTTTTATATTGATGTTGGATTACTATGAGCAATATAGCATCATTGTACTTGAAGCTTGCACCCAGCTAATCCTTAAGTACCAAATACCCTAATATTGAATTCTGTAATGGACAATTAAAGTAAACTAAACATGTCATTTTAATGTGCTCATTCAAAAATTATTAGTTATTCCAATAAGATTTGAAAAAAAAACATTTTTAAACCCTGTTTCTTACTGTCAAATTCAAATATTTCAATAAGTGAGCCGTAAAACCCCTCCTTTATATTATGGAGCTCATTGCTGCTCCCCCAATTGGTTCAATTCCGTTAACGTTCCTGCTAAATATCGCCTATCACTTAAGAACACCATATAATCAAATATCGGCAAACTTTTCTTATCTTTAATGAAACTGAACAGTTATTGATCTTCTAATTAATCATTTTAATCTATATATGTATTTGAAATTATTTAGCACGTTTTCCACTTTTTGTGTCCATTACATTACAATACAACATGGTGGCAGGAATGCAGAAAATGTGTTTACTTTCAAGATTTCCCTCAATCCATACAAAAATTTCCCCAAAATTTAAAAAAATTATAAAGACCTTCAAAAATTCTGAATTATTGTCAGTATCATAAATCTGTTAAAAAGTAGTGACACGAATCGCCACGTATATTTTTATTACTGTACTAAAATTCAATTCAATAGTATACTTTTCCACAAAATTTCCCCAGATGGCTAAAATTTCCCCCGATCCTAGATCGCCGGATCTGACATTCTGCATCCCTGCATGGTGGTAATTAGCGGGGTAAACGAAGCGAATCCGGTCTGCAACTGAATTTGGCGACTTTTTGGCCAAGTGCAAAATCAGTGGTATCCGAGCATTGAATCGATATTGCCAAATTTAGCGGTAAATAACTGCAGGCCGGATTCGCTTCATTAACCTTTAGCAGGAACATTAACGGAATTAAACCCTACAATTTAATAATTTGATATGCTCAGGTTTAAATCCTTCATTTTATTTTTCAAGAGTCAATTAAACCTGTTATACATACAAGCAATTTAGGCACAGCTGGGATATACGTCGACCAGATGCCATGTTTACTCATAGCTCAAATTAGATCTATATTGTTGTGTGTCATCATTTGAGCTGTGGGTAAACATGGCGGCTGGTCGACGTATATCCAAGCTGTGCCGCAATTTATTATTCAAACAAAATAGGGTGCTTACGTATTATCCCGTCGACGTTCCATGACTCAAATTCAGTGTGGCACAGCCATAGAAAAGTCAATGGGTTGTTTACCGTTTTCGGATTCAGTCGTACAGTTGACGAGATAATACACAAGAACCCAAAATCATATATGTGACTACTCTGACAATAAATTGGGTGAAAATATTTTTTAAAAATTTTGATGGCACTTAGATTTTCCTTCATTTTAAATAGATGGGGTCCATTGGCTTCTAATTCCCGAGATCTACGATTCGAGATGCTAGCGTCATATTTTTTGGCTTAAAAAATAACTGCTTTTCATTTAATTTGATAATTTTTTTATTTTATTTTAAATTTATTACTAGGTAACCTTCGTGGCCAGAGTTTTCAGTAACAAAAAGAATTGGAAAATCAGAAAGTGGAATTTGAGTTTTGCAAATCGAATTGTCGGACTTTTAATTTTGCAAGCAAATAGGTGGATTCCGCCAATTGGGGGAAGAATCACATGTATGCAAAATAGTTAGTGACAAAACCCCACAGGCACATAGCTTAAAATCTTGAAGGGGATATGGGGAAATTGGTCAATGAAGCGAATTCAGGCTGCAGATTTTCATCGACAAATTTGGGGGATAACAATTCAATGCTCGGATGCCAGCGTTTTTCCACTAGGCGTCAAAAAAAAGTTGACACATATTCAGCTTCAGCTTGTATTCGCTTCATTTACCGGGAAATTGACTGAAGATGAGGTTGTGAGTCGCATTGAATTTGTTCATAAAAAGTGGGAAGCAAAATTCAAAAGTCAGATCCATGTTTCAACTTCTTAAAAACTTTTTGGAATTTCTCTGAAATAATTAAAAAGCCATTCAACCCATTAAATATTTTACAATTTCAACACAGCAGGACCCTATTTCCCTACTTACTCAAAAACACGAATCTGCTCGAACACTATTTAACGCTTATTTTAAATTTCCAAAATTATGTGAATTTTTACAATTTCGCAAAACAAGGGCATTTCACAATAGGTAAAGACTCTCCTCATCAATTCTAAAAGACATTAATAAAAGCAGAAGCCGAGAAAAAAACTAATCTAACAACGACGAGGGTAAATATTACCAACCATTCAAGCTATAAGCGCGAAACCTTAGCCTGTCGAATCGATTGGGGAAATAAATTAGCCGTAAACAATAGTTCACACAGTAACAAGTTATTTTCATACTAATACCTAATAATTAGTTTATATATATTTTTTAATTCCTATTTTGAGGAAATTTCATTAAGTTTTAGCTCAAATAGTTTTCACTTAGACTTCTATAGCCAACGAACATAATTTGAAAAAAATTTGGAATTTACAAAATTAAGTTTTTTTTTTCAATTCCGAAAAACCAGGTCCCTTCACATATATGAGAAGACCTGTTAAAATAGGAAAGCTCTTTTTACGTTCTTAATCTTTTGACGAAATATGAGCAGGAAAACATCCGACCTAAACTAAGTCTGACGGATCGGTCGCGACCGATGAATTTAACCCTTAACTGTTCTTCTACCTATTTAATAATAGCCAAAAATATCATGTCCGAGTTCTTATTTTTATCACCAAAACGATAAGCATAAAAGTACAAAACTTAAAACCATTAGCACAAATGCATATCACTCTACAATGTCAACAACAATGTCAATACTATAATGTAAACAATGTTTAAAACTGTCCTGACGAACTTGATCAAACCAAGTCTCTAAACTAATGGTAATATATTAATACGTGGAAAATAATGTCATGAATTTAGATAAAATAACATTACTTACCGGTTGGTTGACTAAATATCTTGTTGATGTTGATTTGGTTACATATATTTTCCGGTTTGGCACTTGATCTCAAGGATCCGCTTATTAACTTTCGTCAAGTAAGACAGACTAAATATGATATTTACTGACACAGAGGAGGAAAATACATCCAGGGGCGAGGTCAGAATCGAATCAAACTGAGAACGGAAACAGAGTACATATTATAAAAAAGCAGACAATATTCTATAACAAGGGATGCATCAAGCATTGATGTTAAGACTAACGTGGATGACTACTGACGCTGTGATGCCAGTTTGGTTTGGTGGTGTTCGAATAGTCGATTTGGATACTACGCCAGACAACACCAGAGATAGAGTAGCATTTCTCAGTGTATGGCGCTTCTGTGGTGTTTTTTGAACTCAAAAAGGGAGACGTAATACCTTTTAATTCTTACAAAACCATTCTAATACTATGCTTACACTATATTTGTAGTTGACACCTTATGTAGTGTTCAATTACATCACAATTAATGTCTCTACTCTCGAAATAGGTGTAATAATGGTGTTTTAATACTCTTTTGTTTTTACAGTGTACGGAATGTTTTATTTTTCTTACCCATACTGAATTTCAGAAAAAAGAAGCGCCAGATGTTCTCATGGAGAAGATTTTTACTTGTAAAATTTGACCTTCAAAATGAAACTCGAACCCAAAAGCGGTCGTTTTAAAAGGGAATATGGACAAATTATGATAATATTTAGCGGATTGATGATTTATAGTTGATCACATTAAACGATGTATTTTACATTAAATTAAATAGGAATGATCGGGACCTTTCGATTCCGATAACATTATCTCATAATAATAATCTTTATTCAGTTACCAATAAAACACACAAACAATAAAAAAAGAACAATATATTAATCGCCAAGGGGAAAGAACCCGTATAGACGATAGATAGATTACTAAATAAAATTGTTTTACAGAATAATTTAAATATAAAGAACAAAACAAAATACTCAACAATATCAAACAAGGAAAGAGTAGTACATATTTGAAAACAAAATAAAATAAATGGCACAGCAAGTACAATAAGAAAGACTTTGCTTCTCTCTTGGAAATCGAAAAAAAAACATCTAAATTTTCAATTTCTATTAGGAATTTAAATAAAAAGCGTTTAAAAGTGCATAAATTAGAACAAATAAATTATATTTATAAATTAGATAAATTATCCGATTGATAACATTAACCGTGATCAAATTAAGCGGATTCGACTGTATTTACAAAAAGGAAAAAAATTAAATTTTACCTGCAAATTATCTAAAACTTAATATCTATAAAAAAGAACACGATTCTCGAGCAACCGTAGTGAAAATCAAATTATTGGAATTTAAATCAAATCTTTCTTAGAAATATAACCCATTATATACAAAAAAATAACAAAGTTTACATGACAGCATTATAATAATACACTACCCACCCACACCTACTCATACTAAAAAAAAAGTAATCGCTTTCCAGCATCTAAGAACCCCCATCTTTAAATAAACCCAAAACCGGGCAGTTAAATAAGAATCAAGCACATTCACAAATCCGCTTCCGCAAAGCATTCCGAGGAGAAATAACTTCCAAAGAGACCCCCCCCAAGGAATCTAAAAAAATATTTCGATTCGATTCCGGAATCGATTCCTGAGGTTTTATTCTTTCGATTCTTCGAATCGATTCCTTAGGGCCCAGTATCGAAAAAGTAGAATCGAACTTAGCTATTTCAATCACAAATCAAAGATAATTGGTTATTATTATTAATGTAATTAATAATCAGCAAATATCGATAAATTATCAAAATACTAATTAAATAGTGAACAAAATTGTTAATAATTGTATGTGTTAGAAAATTAAGTACGATTCCTAAAATTCAAATCCTGCTGGAATCGATTCCTTCAAGAATTCGATTCCAAGGTAAACGATTCCGATTCGATTCCGGAATCGATTCCTTCACAAATATTTAGAACCCTACCCCCCTCCCAAAAAAAACCTCCAAACCCCTCACTTTATTCCATCGAATCGAAATCCCTTCTAAATACACTTCGAAACTGTCCCGACTTCACTCCCAAACCTTCGAAATTCATTTTTAGATCCATCATGCCCTCTGAAGAAGCATAATCCCCCTTGTACGAGCTAAGCTGCTCAGCTATCAGCACTTTATCGCTTAGGACCAGTATTGCACGGGTCCATAAAAGCAGTGTTTGTTTTAGGATTTGCCCAATGCGAAACATTGGAATTTGACGTCCGCCGATGGAACGGATTTAACTTTTGGAATGATTCGAGGAGGGGGGCGGATTTTCGGGGGAGGTTTGTATCATTTTATGGGTGGGGGTATCATCCCTCTTCGTGGGGAGTGTGATCTGCTCAAAATTGAGATTGACTTTTTTTCGGGAATGTAACTGGAATTAAATTTCGGGTGGCTTGGCTTAATTTTTTTTAGGTATTTTCCCCCTTAGGTGCTCAATAGGTTGAATGAAAGGATTTTACAATATTTTTATCAAGTTATTTTCATCATGTTTTATCCATATTTTAAAATTGTAAGTGTAATACTGACTTCTGAGGGAAAATAGGGTCTTTGGGTCCTTACCATAAGCATTTATCAAACATACATATTTGCATCTATACTGTTCAGCCAACGATAGTAAAAGGGTCACGTGATTTTTACAGACTTTGCACGGCTGATAGTTGTGTAACCGGTGATAGTTGGGGTCTTGCTTCTATATACAAGCAAATGTCTCTTCCTCTTTCGATCAACTGCCCTTCGACTTCCACCTGTCTCCCCTCCGAAATACTAGTTCCTCTCAAGTGATTCAGTCACGTGACTCTTTTACTATCGTTGGTTTAACAGTAACCCCTTTCTTTTTGATGGTTTACAGGTTTGCATAATTATCGCCTATCTACATATAAAATTGTAGTTTTATTAGTTTTGCAGAAAATTGCTGTTCAATAAAAATACTAAAAATAGTTGTTCCAATAATTAATTATGAGATGGGTTTGTAAGTATTGATTTTGTTAACTACTTGTCAGTAGAAAACTTGAGCGTAATTTCCATTACTGATTATAAAATGTTATTTCAGTTTTTATAAATATCAATTTCTTTGGCACTTACAAAAATTGATAAAGCCGAAAAAATAGTTAAAAAAATTTTACACTAAAACCAAGTTTCATTCTTTAAAAAAATACAGTTTACAAGAATTACAACTAATAAACACAAACGTTTATAAATAAAAATTTTACTCTTGTCGCATCTCTCTAACTACAGTTAAAAAGTTCTACCATTTACATGTAAGGGAAATTATCACCTTATCACCAATAAAAAATTAGCCATTGCAACCATAGGATGCTCACTAAAAGGACTAATATAGCAAATTTGCAAGAAATTTACATATTTTCGTCCTTGAAAATACATCAGCATACAGCTATACAGAGCAGAGAGTTTCAGAAACTTCATCGACCAAACTTACCTTACAAAAAAATTCAAACGATAATCGAATATTCTTTAAAGGGAAAGAATAAACCAAAATCCACATCTTAAACCAACCTTTTCAAAACTATCCACTGGCATCAAGAATATCATACTTTAAACAATCGATAGGCTGTGTTCATAATCGATATCTCTCCTTGTTTCTAGAAAACAAAAGAACTTTTTGTTTCTTCTTTCTATGTTTTAAAACATTACTCCAGCAACAAAGCCAGCTGAAGAAGTGCAGTAAAAAATCGCAAGTTCAATAGAGTTATGTTTTCAGATTTTTACTTCCTGAGGCTATTGAAGTAAAAACTTCTTTCCCGGCAAGCGCTAAAACCTCAAAATATCGATGTATATTTTATACTCAAGTCTTTTGAGAAATACGTTATTTTCCTTTGTGTTTGCTCTCTGCTAGGAATTAACCATTGTAAGAAACAACTGTATTTCTAATGGAACGTTAAATGATTATAAGACAGTTTCCTTACATAGTGGTTAAAATTTTAAAGCAAAGAACAACCCATAGAGAAATTTTTTTATTAAAATTTGAAACTTTCTGAAAAATTGCCTGGATTTATTATCAGTAAGTTTATAGCTTTTCAAAGTTTTTTATTACGAATTAGAATTTCAATGGAATGTTAAAGCATCCTTTTAGGATAAAATGTTTTAAAGATTGCAGTTAGATAATATTTTATACCAAAATATAAATTAAATGGGCATTTGCATTTGAAATCAATGTATAAAAATAAAGTGATAGAAATTATAAAAGCAAAATACGCGACATTTAATTTACCCAGCATATATTTTAATAATGTATTGAGCATTTAATAAATCTAAATGGAACTTCCAGGTTATAAAGGAATTAACTGATACTTACCCATTATTCAAAATGCTAAAATAGAGTCTGCCCAGCTTTGTTGCTCAAATATATTTATTTAGGTACCAGGGACGAGTCTTGGGATCTTTTGGCATCATAAAATTATTTTCTGGTTTTTTGTTTGCGTTATTTTTAATTTTTTCATGGTGTT
Organism: Tetragnatha versicolor; assembly: GCA_024610705.1. NCBI lineage: Eukaryota > Metazoa > Arthropoda > Arachnida > Araneae > Tetragnathidae > Tetragnatha > Tetragnatha versicolor. The sequence goes on along the minus strand of JANDEH010000004.1, from coordinate 51,617,831 downwards.
TGTGTTATTATGAATGTTGTAGGGGCTTCTGTAAAAAGGTATGTTAATTGAATGTTCAAATTATATTCCATTATTATTAATACTTGTAAACATGTGGTAACAAATATAGAAAATTACGTGGAGTAATAATTAGGTATAAGTATATATGTTACGGGCAATGTGATAAATTCAATGGAATTTATTAATGAAATTTATCACTTTGGCCGCCTCCATTCTGGGCAGTATATTTTCTAACAGTTATCATTTAACCATATTTACTTATTCAAGAACCGGATAATTTGATTTCTTGAATACTTAACCCATTAATGCCCAACTTTTTATTTTTCTTAAATATTTGGTAAAAACATAGTAAATAGCCCCAAAACAACTTTAAAAATAGTGAAAAAAATTCCAGGTTAAAATTTTAATTTCTACACCAAAATTAAAAAACGTCCCTAAAAAGGGACGTCAGGCACGAATGCCCCCGTTGTTTTTCTCTATAGTAAGCGCATGGTAGAACACTTTTTTTAAAGACTCAATAACATTTTCTACCTTATTAAGTGCAGCAAAAGTGATCGGAACGATACTGTAACATCAAAAGGAACAAAAAACATTAATTATTTATCCAATTAACCGTAAAATTAACCTTAATTTACGTAATTTGAGCATTTTTATGCTCTAAAACACGTTTTTTCCTCCCAAATCTATGTTAATTGCAAATTAATTAATATTTTTAATTGAAAAAGGCATTCATTGTTTATATGTTACCTAATATTAAGTAATAATTACTTTTATACACCTCAAATCCATCAGAATATCTCAATTTGTGAAGTTTAAGTCTTTCAAATGCCCATACTTTTTTCATTTTATTTAATTTTATTGCGCGGAACTCAAATTTCTCCCCAAAAATCAAGCCTTTGTGGGATGTGCATTAGCAAGCCAGATGATACAGATTGATCTGCAGTATAGAACGCAATGATTAGCCACATCTAATTAGGAAAAAAGTCGAAAATTTATCACAAAAGCGACTTTTTTGGCAATTTTAATGACAAAAAGTCATTATAACTAATAATTATTAAACTTTTAATTAAAATATAACCGGAATATATTTGCATAAGTAATAAATATAGTAAAATAATTAATTTATTCCCTTTAATTAATACAAATTAATTAATTCCTTATAATTTAAGACTTTTTATTCCATTAATTTAGCAGAAATAACAGTATTTTCCAAAAAAAATAAACAAAAATAATAAATTTATTATCTAAAATTAAAGTAATTCGATAAATATCAGTTATTTAATTCATATCATAAGAATCGAACGCGTTTTTATGAAAAAATAAAGGAAATACTAGCATACCATATGAAACCCACGGGGGCATTCGTGCCTGACGTCCCTTTTTAGGGACGCTTTTCGAGGGTCCGAAAAATGGTCAAGATAAAATATTTTGGAAAAATAAAAAAACACCCCAACTGATTTAATGTATAAACAGTAATATATATCAGCATTGAATTTTTTTTTAAATAACAACTAGGATTTTTAAGCTTTTTCTTTTAAAATTTTTAAAAAAGCAATTTTCTGAAAAATTCTATCTTCCAACTTTAAAAAAAGTTTAAAAAAATTTAAATTCTGCTTTCTTCTTGTGTTCTTTATGTTCTATGAAGATCAGAGATACACCAGTGCAAATTTTGATTCAAAGGAACAATTTTTGTAGAAATAGGAGGATTTTAAAAAACGTCCCTAAAAAGGGACGTCAGGCAGTAATGGGTTAAGGTTAAGTCATACGAAACAATCTGAAATACTGCTCTGATTCCCATTTACGGAACTAGTATATACCACTGTGACTTTTAACAACAACGGAACATCATAATAAATGTAAGGTCCCCCCAAACCCAGAATCGCTCAGGTTAAAATATTCATCCGTGAAACAAGCCGCACCGAAATCCAATTTCAAAAGTCTCCCACATCCATTATATAGCTCGCAGAAGCTATTAATCATGTTTCCGCATCCAACATTCACCCCGGCTTGACCAACACCAGAAAATTATTCCATCACGAGCTTAATGGAATCACCAAACACAATCGCAATTAAACACCTCCGAAGTTTCGACCGAATGTTGTTTGCACTTTCGTGTGCGTGGGTCGCAACAATGCATCGATTTGTTACTGTGGATTATTCCCCCCGATTTGTTCCATCAGGGTTCCGTGTGCCGTTTATCATATTGAACTGAAATTTGCTAAGTCCCTATTGCCAAAAGTAACCAACTCACGTAAAAGAAACTAATTATTATTTAATCAGCCACTTATACTCGAATGCAACTTAAGTTGAGCCTGACGCCATGCCCACGCGGAAGAAAATCTGAGTAAACAGAAAGCCTGCTGGTTTGCTAGAAGCTCTTATTGGCTGGCGAGTTTGAGAGCGAGTTGTACTACTACACGTTACGCCACTTTGAAAAATAATAATACTGAACATTTTATGCATATTGGAATGAAAAGATGCTTAATATACGTGGATTATAAAACTAATCATTATTCAAAATTGAAGCTCTAAATTGCACTCAAAATTCAGACACCTCGGTGGGAACTACTTTCTTTGGTTGCTCTCAGCATATTTCTACAGGCTCAAGTTAAGTTGCAACTGAGTATAGATGATTATTTAAAATTCAAGTAACGCAAATCTATATATATATAAAAATGAATGTTTTTCTGTATGTTCAAATTCAAATTTATTACAAAAAGAAAACAAAATAAAAATAATACAATCACAAATACAATTTAACAAGTTTAATACATACAAAAGAGATAGAGAGAGAGATAGAGAGAGAGAGAGAGAAAAAGGAGATAATGTCTATCCCAAAGGAGCTACTGCTCGTCCATGGGTAAATGGAATATCAATATTTATAGCAATCAAAAAAATAGTGGAAGAATATGTGAACAATTTTTTTTATTATGTACGTATGTAAAAACAAAAAAAAAAACAAAAACAAAATACACAAGTATTGATTGAATGTCTGTCTGTCTGTATGTCTGTATGTCCTTTAGAGTTTTAAACTTTTCGAACCTACATTAATAAACTATACCACGTTGCTCTACTCGCTCCCTGGAAGGTTTCTGAATAAAAATAATATAAAATTGAAGCGTCGAACAACTTTTTTGGTCAATTTTATGCTTAAAAACCCATATTCCATGCCTAACTTCAATGCCAAACCCCATTGTTGTAAATATAACAAGAGAAAATGTAACTTTAATTGTTGTAGGCATATTATCGATTGTTGCAGATTGAAATCGATTGATGTAGTTTAAAATCCATTGTTGTAGCATAAACATAAAAGTGGCTCCTTTATTTAACTATTTCCACATTTGGACTGGCGAAGCCCATTTGTAACACACCAGAATAATTTTCTTTAAAAATGGACTGGCAAAGCCCATCTGTAACGCACCAAATGATATTTATTAAAAAACTGAAACCCGGGCGAAGCCCGGGTCTAGCGCGTCAGCGCTAGTATTACTATAAAATGTATTAGCACGACCATTTTAGTAATGGCATCAATGTTTTAAATCCAGATAATCTGATTCTGGGTTACTTATTATTAACTTTGCACATAGGGAGCTTTGTTAGTATATTTTATAAAATAACACTCGTGCCAAAAATTAACGATAATTTTATTTTTGGGAATAACGACGCTAATCTTATTTCCTTGAATATAATTTTCTGGGTTCCCAGGCCTAAGTCGAAACAGAATACTATGAAACCTTCAAAAGATATGATTACCACCCGCTAGTATAGGGTAGCTAAAATCAGCTCAAAATGATGATTAAGGAGGTGTTGCTTAATATCGCATAAAAACAGACTTAAAGGTACTCCAGGCATGAAATTCCTAACGTGTATTTCTGTTTGAATGAGTACTCAACAAAACTAATATGCAGCTTACGAGCTGACCTAGGTTAGCTTACTTGTTACACGAGAGGTTAGGCCCCGTTTTGAGTTAGGTGACCTTATGCGCTCTTTTTAACCACTTATTACGCTAAAATCAAAAAAATTTTGTGTTTTGTAAAGATGACTTTAGGGTTATTCATGAACAAATTAGCAAATAGGGTGAGTTTTTTTACTCTTCGTTAAATAGTGCATATTGTCTATTGCTTTCATTTTTATTAATAAAGGTTATTATTTTGTCCTAACACACAAAAAAATTGGCTAAAGTTATACCATCTCTGAGGTAGTATATCAATCTTACTTCACCCTTTAAGAAGTCTAGACTTAGTTGGCAAAGGCACTTAAAACAACATCAAATAAAAGGGCAGGGTCTCTAAATAATTCATCTCATGTTATTTATCTGGGGTTTGCACTCTGTACTCTGTCCGACCTTAGAGACTGTTTGCCGTGCTCTCAAGCCGGGTCATGGAAAGAAGTTGGCTCGGGCAAACATATACATCCATAAATACGACCCTAAGAAAGCCCGTTTAGCGTGCCATCGAAGGACAGGAAAAGTAAGTATTTGCATTTGAAATACACGAGGAAGGTTTATATTATTCTGTTTTTGTAAGTGGTGAAGTTTGGGTTGGCTGAAGGGAGGAAGTTTTGAGGTATTTTTGGCGAAGTTTTTTGAAAATTAAATATTTTCCCATTTCCTTTGTGAGTACAATGCCATGTGGATTTTTCTGTTTGGCAAAAAGGTTCGTTTTTGTGGAAAAGGAGCTAGCCTGAAATCTTTCTGTTGCATTATTAATTTTATAAACAGTCTGCATGAATATTTATAAAATATATTAGCAATTGGGGTTGGTAAAATAATAAATGCATGAAAATGTGTTGGTTTGCTGTAAATGTGTAGAAAAATAATAATTTGCTTTTCTTAAATCCTGACTTCGAATAGAAGTTTACTACATACTGTCAGAAAATAAGTTAAAGTGCAGTTAGTTATAATTAGTAAAGAAAAGTATAATTTATAATATCTTCCTATACCTTTCATAAATACTAGCAGATTTTAATATTCTCAGTTATTAAAGGGGGGAGCAGATGATAAACTTTCTCAATTGGATTATTTTACCTTTTTCGTATTTATAACCCTTGAAACAAAATGTTTCATTATGTCATGTCTGATGTTTTCAAATTAATCTAAGTTTTAAGTATAAAAATATAAATCCATTAAAAATTAACTTATTACCGAATTTTTTCTTTTAAATTGGAAATTCAACCTTTTTTCAAATTTTAATTAATTTAAATAAAAATAACTTATGGAAGGTGTTTAAAAAATCAGTTCAGAAGTTTTAAAATGATAATATTTATTTAACTATGAACTTTCATAAGTTAATAAAAAGAAATAATAATTTAACCTTACATACCCATTATAAAAATTAGTGATATCAGTAATATTTTCATAAACTTAATTTAATCCCAAACAACACATTTCCATTCTTAGAAGATTTTATATCATTGATAAGGAATTAAGATTTTGTCATTTACCAAAAATCAAGTTATTCTTAATATTTGGGTCTTTCCTAATTCAATCACTGAAAAAATGTATAAAAGAATTTCACCCTACATATTTAAAATAAAAAGACAGGCGGTATTCGAAATCTTTTTATGGAGCAAGAAGTAATTTTGTGTGGTAACTTGTGACTCTTGTGTAAGTTCTTGAAGTGACAATCAAAAAAAATCTTGGAGGGGAACACTGGAATTTTTTGATGAATATGGAATAAATATTTTTCTATGGTAAAAAGAAAATTTCTGACTTTTTTTAAATCCCCCCTCTGGCTACGCCACTTATATCCATATTCACAGACATCAGGATCGGTGTATACCAGAATAAAAAAAAGAAAAATTAGTTTTTTGCCGACTTTCATTGGTGGAAGCCTTCTTTGACATAGAATTTAAAACCGATGCTGGTGGCTGTTAATATGGCTGTCAGTTTTTGTTCATTGAATCAGTGTCTTTGAACTTTCAACACCAAAACTTACAGCTCTGTTTTAATAAAAAAGACCAATCTTCGTAATATAATGCATAAAAATGTCATAATTTGCCAAAAGTACCTTTCTACCTTTTTTGAAACATTACTCTGTCCTTTCCATTAATCCGTTTGATAACAGAAAAAACTCCATTCCCAGCAGTGTTAACTTTCATAACCTAGAACACTAAGCCGTGATAAAACTTCGACACTTTCCCCTTGCTAATCCCTACACCAAAACCCCTCAACATAACAATAATAATGAAAAATCTTCCTCTCAGGGACGGATTTACATACAGTGATTCAAGCTACGCGACTGGTCCAAACTTCCCTAGAATTTCCTACGAATAATGACGTAACTGCTACATCATAGCACTAAGGACCAACGGCAGGGCAAGGTTCTAAATCAGAGGTGGCTAACCTTTTTCGGAAGCGTGCCACTATTTAGATGCAAAAAAATATACGTTCCATTCCCACTTTTTTCCAATAAATCAAACAAAAAGAGTAAAACTATTACTTGTTTGTAGACTGATTGTGAGGATTTTAAGAAAATAAAGCATTTTTGTTCATGTAAATCTTTTAACTATGGATTTTAAAGTACTAATATAACCCCCCTGAAATTTACAGAAATTCTCCCTTTAAGCAGGATTTTAAGTATTTTGAAACATTAAGTGTTTTGAAAATATTTCACTAGAATTAATAACTTCAGAAAATATTTCCGAAACCCGAAAAAAGTTTTCCAGGAAATAGGATCCCCTCAATGAAAAGAACCCTACTAGTTTTTATGCTATCTTAAAAAACAGTTCAAAATTAAGTAGAAAATTATAATAATCCAGGTGGATAAGGCTTCAATCTTTTTGGCGCATAAGAAAAGAGATTTAGCCTACAGGAACTCTCAATTTTACTCAAAATCATAAATAAAATCATAAAAAGAAATCGAGTTGACAGAAAACGAAGTTAAGAGGAGATGGACGGATCACTGAAACCTTATTGATGACGTCATATTATTATTATTTCCCCAAACTTTTCAATATCTTAGCGTGCTTCCAATTTTACTCAGCCATCCCACTTCGTGGCACACATGCCGTGGGTTGCCCATGCTTGTTCTAAATAGACGAGGAAATATATAGAAAGTTTTTGACCGTTTTTCCCATGACGTCCCATCAGACTCGTATAGCCTTAGCCATACTGTACTTTGATAAAGCCCAAAAAGAAGGCAATATTTCTTTTTCTTCTGTCATAAAAGAAGATGACTGACAGGCGGTTATTACAACCAGAACGCTAAAAAATTAACATGGGCTTCATCAAAGTATATGGTATGGCTATACGCGTCCCAGACGCATCGCTCGAAACGCTGCATGTAAATCCAACCTAAATCTCTCCTCAAAGGAGATCCCAGCAGGTTATCGTTAAAAGACAAAAGGAAGAAGAAGAAGAAAAGCTTCCTAGAGAGGAAGATAACTGCTACTTCCCCGCAATAAAACTCTCCTTTGATTTATTTTTACGAACTCCGCCGCTGCACAAAACAAAGGGCCGGGTTTAATAGCCTCGAAAAAGAAATGAGGGTAAAGTTTTTACACCCCTCGCACGTCCCTCGGAGCGGAATGAAATTCAGATTGGAGGGCCTCGCGGCGGGCATCAGATTACCCCCTTGAAAAACCGACGGTGATGTTTGAAATGATAAAAGCGGGGATAAATCGCTCGGCTACACTGTTGGCATGTCGGGTAATTGCGGGGTTTTTATGGGTGTTTAGAGCTGCAAACCTGTTTTTTTGTGGTTAATTATTAATCCTTTTTGTTCATTCGGTGAAAAATGAGTGTGATCGTATTTTTTGGAAAGCATGTTGGAGGAACTTTTTGAAACGTTATAGTACTACATTTGATGGTAAAAGTTCAGAGTAGCTGGGGATATGAGATTTTACAGCGCAACTTGGATAACTCCAACGACTTTAATACGAGAACGTCTTTAACGAGGACAATTCGAAGTTTCTCTTTGTCCCTTGAACTGTCTATTAAAACAATGTTTAAAAACCCTGGATAATTCGAAGTTCTCTACTTCTTTAATGTGAAGTTTTTCAATGGTCCCTTCAGTTTGATACTATTGTAGTTGAACTGAATTAAAAATCATAGTAATTATGATGACATGAAGATTTCTACAGCTTTCTTGCGAAAAACTCAATGTATGCAGTATACGAATAATGAATGTTACTGCAGATTTATACCTGCTAAATTTTCATTATTTCATACTATGTAACAGCACCGTTTAACTATGAAAATATTATAATACTATAACATTCTTAAACATCTTAAGCTATTCGTTTCCCAATTCAGAAGGGAAATATCCCTCTCCAAAATTCCAGTATACTTGTTCAGTATTTTTTTGACATAGACTTTGCAAAACATTCATAAACCAGCAATGATATGAGCAGAACTATTAACAAATAAAACTAAAGTAGACAATAATCCATTGGAACGCATTAAGATGAGCGAAATAGAATTATCAAATTAGAATAACTTTTACTCTGGATCTACGAAGCACATTCTTCCTTGAATCTCTCTCCTAATTTTATATATTTTCAAGTTTTAGTTTTTTATTCGGATTTTTTATTATTTCAATTTTAATTAAATTAAGGCCGTCTGAAAATCTGATTTAATCTAATAGAAAATTTGGGGCGCTTAAGTCTGAAAGGGCTAAAGTACATTTTTTACAGTTACGTTTGTATTATCTTTACAATGGTACCACGGGTTACAAAATAGTCTCACTTTAAAGATGTAAAAAATAAACCTTTCACACATTTGAAATCTAGACAAGTATAAGTGTAAATACAAGAAGGGAGTATTTCACCATTATCGCTGGTTAGCGGACAATAAATGTAAACTCCAATTTTCAAGCGCCACCTCCAGCCATGGACCGGTTTCGTCCTTGTTAGGACTCATAAGCATGGCATAGAATGGCAGAGCAAGAGGGCAAACTTGTCAAGCAGACTATAACGGAAAAAGTGGTGATCATTGATTAGTCCACCACTTATCTGTTGGAATTACTTGGCATTCCTAGAACAGATTTAGCAGAACAGAACAGTGGTGGACTATTCAATGGTGACTACTTTTTCCGTTATAGTCGGCTAGCTTAGTGCTTGCCCTCCGGTCTCTTGCGTTGCCTTCCTATGCCATGCTGATGAGTCCTAACAAGGACAAAACCGGTCCATGACTGGAGGCAACGATTGAGAGTTGGAGTTTACACTTAAGTGTCGTACTTGTTTTTAGCTTTTCATACTTAAAAAAGCCTTGAAGTAATATTATTTGAATTCCTGTAGATACTTCGATAGTTTTTATGCTTATATTTCCCTTATAAAAAGCAAAGAGGGGTTAGAAACTGTCTCAGCCTTAAACGGTGTCGCAAAACACAAAAAAAATTAACCCATACGTTATAACAACCCAAAAATACATTTCCTTCAACAATTTTTCTGTCGCTTATCCCATACAGTAACATAGAAACAGTTCCTCTCCCGGTCTCCCCAAAGGTCAAGCAGAAGGTCGGTCCCGTTCCCTATCTCTAATTACCCATTCAACGAGCAGGAAATTACACCTGCTGTGTTCTATGATTGCTCGCTTTTCAAGGAGGGGGTCAGCGGCCAGATTAGATGCGATGGACACTTCCGCTGCCGTGGACAGCTTGGGGATATAATTCAAACGAGACTGACCCATGGAGAAAAATTTTCAAATACTGTAAGGAATTACCATTATTATTACTGTATCTGATCAATCTGTATAGGTCACGTGGGTTAATCTGTACTGCAAAAAGAAATGTATAGAGAAGTAAAATCCGACAACTATCTTTACCTGAAATTGAAATAAGTTATTGATATTCAGTGGACCTGATTTGGAATTTTACATTGCTAAGCTTAATTTCGTAACGACTTATTGTTGGTTAATTTCATGTGAATTATCTTTAATGTAAAAACTGAATGTATTTCATTTCCGTTAAATGATTGTGGATGTTGTTACAGGATTTAAGTGCAGGGTGCAGCACCTGTGGAAGTAAGGCTCATGAATGGCAGGTGTCCATTTTGATGCCACCATCTATCACCACCTCCACAATTTTGCCATGTCTCTTAAGGGGAGGGAAATAGTCACCAAATGACCTGTACTCATTATAAACTGCACCATGACCGATCACAGGACTTTCGGACCCACAGATTTAACGAACACGTACTCTGCATATTCGGTGGGTCTTTAGCGGTATCGGGAATCGAACCCGGAACCCTCCAATCCCGAAGCCGGTGCCTTAACACATTAGGCACACGTACATCAGACACGTAAAAAGAATTTCGTTTAAAATTACCCTAGGGAATTTAAATGAAAATCAGGATATTGTAAATCACTAACACATGGCATTTTCACACATCCCAACGGTTTGGTCCTGACGAGCTTAGTGCGCATGCGTGTATACTTCTTTTAGCTGGTTTTTTTAGAAATTTTAATAAAACAATAAATCGGGGACAGAACCCACGACCTACCGCATGCTAAGCACGCACTCTACCACTGCACCAGCGGGGATTCATTAATGAAAGCAATTATCCGAAGAAGATCCTTTTTTTCTCCCCGAGCATGCGCACTAAGCTCGTCAGGACCAAACCGTTGGGATGTGCGAATAAGCCAACAGATGTGAGAAATTTAATAAAACTAGATCAATTTAGATTCCAAGAAAATATCTTTACGGATTGGAAATAACCATCTTTTGAGTATTTCTATATTTTAGTTGTTTCTAGTTTAAACTAATACATGGATTCTTATGATAAGCTTATTGAGCTATTTTACAGAAACTGCAAAAAATGATAGAATGCAGAAAAAGATTTGAATGTTATGGGAAATAAATTATACTGGAAATAAACTTCCTAACGTTGTTTCAAATCTTATGCAAATTAATATCTTTAGATAGGTTAATTAAAAAAAACAATTATAGATTAAGGTCCCTACTTTTTTCATAAAGTCTTGGAATTCAAAAACTTATTTTTGATTTTATTACTCTATCTCACATTGAGTAATGAAATCAGAACACCCAAATTTATTAATATTGAAATTGAAGTTAATAGTAAGAAATAATTTAAATAACTTCTCACACCATTTTAGTTTAATAATACCCCTTCCTGAAAATTGTTACAAAATTTGATATTTTTAAGCTAAAGAACATGAATGAATTATTTATAATTTTAAAAATAAATAAGAAACACTACATCGCTTTTTGTTAATGTTTCCTATTAAAGTTTCTTCAAAATAATCCACCAGTTCTCATAATTTTTTCCAAACCAATTTATGAAGACCAATTAAACTTTGGGAAAACTAAGATTCAAAACAACTCTCATTACATTTTTTCCACTTTCTTTCTAAGGATAATACAACCATGGATTGAATTAGCTTTGGAAAATGCTTTACAAGGTGCAAAAATTCATAGAAACAGCCAGAGAATTTTTCTAGGGATAATTAGGAAGAAAAAGTAAGCAAAGTTTGCTAATTATACAAGAATTCCAAGTCTCCGGTTTGAGTTTCATTTCGATTTTTTTATTAAGCTCGCGTAATTTTCAAGCTTTTGACACCAAACAAAAATTAACAGGGCCCAATTTTAATTAGACTCCTATTTGATTCGACTGCGTTTGTGTCTTTTCTTAAATTACTTTCACAGCTATCGAAAACAGAGTCGAGAAAAAATTGATTTGCATGGAGTGAAAAAAAGTTCGTTGTGGTTGTTATGCATTCCTGCTTTGAAATAGTGCCCAGTCAAATTAGAACTTTAAAGTCGTTTAGAAAAAGGGCATTACATAATTGGAGAGAATAGTTTCGTAGTTTTTTATTTGTTGCAAATTTTGATTACTGAGTATTTAGGTAATTTAAATTGAAACTTACCCCTCATTAAAAGATAATATAAGTAAATAAATATTTTCACAGCAAAATTTTCTCAAAATAACAGTTAAAAGTTATTTAGTAACTAAGCTAACTTCATGCTAGTTGTTATTTGCATAATTAGAAATAAAACTTACTGCTTAACCAACTATAGTAAAAGGGTCACGTGATTTTTACAGACGTTGCACGGCTGATAGTACTCCGCTTGTATGAATCAAAATCTCCATATTAATATTAACCAAGGAGTGGAACCGTTTAATATCAATATGGGGATTTTATTTCACACAAGTCGAGTACTATCGGCCGTGCAACGTCTGTAAAAATCACATGACCCTTTTACTATCGTTGGCTAAGCAGTAGGTACAGTAGGGTGTCTCAAAAAAAGCCTTTTTTCGAAAAACCCTGCTCCCCAGGGATTTTCCCATTCCTTTTGGTCCCAAAAGATAGTGTGTTAAGTTTCAGCCCCCTAAGTTAACTCTAGGGTTTGCCTGTAGAGCCCCAAAGTTTGAAAAAAGTGGAAAAAATGACCAATTTTCAGAATTTTTAAAAATTATATTTTAAGATCTGCGATAAAACTGGTTCAGATGTGCCATTTAGGACTTATTTAGATGGAATATATTTATTTATGTGTATTAACTGCACCATATAGCCCCTATAATTTAAGATTGAAACGTACTACTTAGGAACGTTGCACTTGCCAAAGCTTATAATGCACTACCGGTGGACGAAATGAATTAAATTTGAGTTTCTTCGAAGGAACTCCCTCAAATGATGTCATTTGGTGCTAAATTGATATTATAAATTATAAAAACCATTGAAATAATCATAATGAGGTCTTCCACTGAGCTTTTAATGTAAAAAGTGATTTTCTTCAAAATTTCTCTTTTCCAGCTGATCAAACCCAAAATTTATAATAAAAAAGAGGGTTGTTGCACTCTTTTAGATACCAAACACTGAAACCCTTATAAGGGTTTCATTTTTAATAAGTAAAATTAAATTTTAAACCCTACAGATCAGAAATGACATGGATATTTCCTATACCAGACGTTAAAATCGATTTTCTTGTTTCATGTTTGGAAAATTACTTCCTTTTAACGTATTAGGGGAAAATTTTAATTCAAAACTTCTTTCTTAAACATTTCAACCGAGATTCACAGGCATTAAACTATTTTCCTAACTTTGAAAAAAGAAAATCGATTTTAACGTCTGGTATAGGAAATATCCATGTCATTTCTGATCTATGGGGTTTAAAATTTAATTCTACTTATTAAAAATGAAACCCTTATAAGGGTTTCAGTGTTTGGTATCTAAAAAAGTACAACAACCCTCTTTTTTAATATAAATTTTGGGTTTGATCAGCTGGAAAAGAGAAATTTTGAAGAAAATCACTTTTTACATTAAAAGCTCAGTGGAAGACCTCATTATGGTTATTTCAATGGTTTTTATAATTTATAATATCAATTTAGCACCAAATGACATCATTTGAGGGAGTTCCTTCGAAGAAATTCAAATTTAATTCATTTCGTCCACCGGTAGTGCATTATGTTGGCCAGCTGGAATCAAAACACATTCCATCGGCCACCTGCATCACCTCCCTCCGGAAAGACCACACAAGTTCCCCGTGGAAAAGGGGGCAAAAAAAGCGCACCACAGCGGGAATAAAAGAGAAAGGAGAGCTGCGCGAAAACACGATGACGAATTTACGAGACAGGTAGACCGCCGGAACAAGAAGGGGGTTACAAAGGGTCTGGGAGGCACAAGGGCAAAGCTAGATGAAATAAAGGGAAATTTGGTATGCACACCTGGGGCAAGCGGCAAGCAGGGCGATGGTCACCCATAAATTCGAGGCTAACAAAGCTGGAAGAGTGCCTCGCCATAGGCCACATAGAATACACTGGGGAACACTAAGAACTCTGCCATAGGCTAGGGTCAACACAATAAGGAACGTGGAGATTGGGTGAGGAGTCCAGGACAGTCCCAGGGGGCGTAGGTGGTCCCTCACGAGTGGTCAAAGGTAGCACCACCCAAAGGTGGGCGGCGCCGTATTTAAAGTCAGGAACGACGGAAAACCTGTCATAAAATCTTTACCTTCCGGTGATTAAGAATTACAAACTCCTTACCCCTCCGGAGCTGGGCTCCCGAAGATTTTGGCCAACGGCCCGAGATAATCGGACACCCCTTAGCATCCAAGAAGATATCTTTTCCCGAGTGCGCGATTAAGTTCGTAAGAGAATGTGCATTTTGTTTAAGTGATCATCAAGAATTACTAATCGTTCAAGAATAACTATTCTCGGATGCGAAACCCAATTGTGAACACTATATCACTCTCGGATTGACTTAGCAGAGGACAATGAGGAGCTCTAGGCTGCTTCTCTTAGGTAGGTGCAATTTCCCCAATTCTCCTCTCAGTCCAGATTATCACAAGCATTAAATATAATGAGTATATTATTGCATAAATGTGTATTGTAAATTTTGTGTTCAATTTATGCGTCCATAAGGCGCATGGTTTATCGCATGATATTGCTCTCAGGCATTCTTTCTCGGTCTACTAATGATATTAGTAATTTGCAATGTATTACATATTAAGTGAACTAATGTAAGCATTAATTCAGCGGGTTTTATCCCAGCTTAAACTTTAGGGTAAAAGTAAAGGATAGGAATTAGTGTATTGGAGGATTGGGAAGTTACTTCGTAGGGATGAATAGGAAGAATTAGAAAGTAATGATAAGAGAATCCTCATTAAAAATGATATTGCGGACCATGAGTGGGAACAATGCCTGGGATAATAATTGTATAATGTGTTGAATATGTGCATGTTAAGTATGTGCCAAGTGCCTATGTATGTATACATATACTTATAATATTATCTAATCATTGATATGTTTTGATGTGTGATCATATTTTATTTGAATAATTTAGCCAATAAGGCTCGAATTAGAACGCTAATGCATGCGAATGATATGTACTATTTGATATCCACTAAGAAAACTAATTATTCAATTAATGGAATGTATTATTATATATACATAATCAAGAATAAATGTGTGTATTTTTAAACAAATCAACCGAATTGTTTCGTTCTATTTTGTTCCAACGCAGTCAATATACACTAACCACTATACATTATAACGGCTAGGGTGATGATAATACAGTTCCCTAAGAACTAGTAGAGCCACCCGACAAGTGGTACCGTGACCATTCACGAACCACAATTTTCAAAATTTATGTTAATACTAATTGATTGACTGTAGAGAAACGAAATGGAACAGAAAAGTATATGTATACCATACACCATAGTATAAGTAATTGAAGTATCACACTCCACACACAAAGCTTTGAGGGTATAAGTAAGAAATTTGAATTGAAAGATCCTTTTCTTTTTTTTAATTTTAAATAAGTAAATCATAAATATATACCAAAATGTCTCATACCGAACAAAACGACACTGTAGAAAATTCGGGCATGAACGGGCATAGCACTGACTTACCAAGTCTAGCTATAATTCAAAATTGGATCCCCACATATGATGGTAATTCCGCGATAACCCCAGACTACTTCATAGACACTGTAAATAAATTAACAGAGGGTCTAAACATACCGGACGCGCAAAAGATCCACATAATAAAAGCAAAAATCAAAGGAGATGCGCTTACGAGTTATATTAGTAATTCGGAATTAGTCCACGAAACGGACTTAAAGGCCTTTAAGGCCAAATTCCTAGATTTTTTTGGGAAAACCCAAAGCTTGGCACTACGCCAACAAAACCTAGCCTCATGTCGGCAAAAGCCAGAGGAAGATATAAAAATCTTTGCAGCTCGACTCACGAGGGCTACTAGAGACTTTTTTGGGGCAGTGGACTTCGATTCCCCAGACATGAAGTTAATTTATGATAAATCGAGATTGGCCAGATTACTAGAAGGCGTATTGCCCCAATATAAACCCCAATTACTAACGAAGGATGTTTCCTCCTTTGATGAGGCCATCAAATTCATCCAGCTACTTCAAGCAAATCAATTAATCTTACAATCTCCGTCAATAAACGCGATAGAGTCAGGGAAGCCAGAAAACCCCCCTCAAGGTGACACCAAAATAAGGGATGACGTCACTGACCTAGCTAAAGAAATCGCGAATTTACGATTGGAGAATAACCAATTCAAACAGAAACTAGACAACATAGGCAGGGCAGGGGACAACCAATTCCCAAGAGGGAGGAAATGTAGCCAATGCCATAATTTCAACTGTCAAAGACATACGACCCCAATGGGATATCCCCAGGTCCCCCGCGCCCCGCAACAATACCGTCCGGCATTCGCCAGACCACCCCCCTCCTATCGAGAACCGCCCCAATACTCAAGCTATTACCCTAGGACTTATTACGGGGAGCAAAGGGGGGAGCGCTCCACGGAGCAAAGGTGGAGATGTAACGATAGAGGTAGAGGGGAAATTAGAAGGGGCACCTACTACCAAAACGATAGGAGACAGACATGGAATGGAGGGAGGAACGGCACATACAATAACGAGAGCCAAGGTTTCGTTCCCAGAGGGGACAGGGGAAGAGGAAGGTCAAACAGACCTTTAAACTAAAAAGGGATTTCCAACAACCCCCCCGTTTGGATGAGAAATCCCACGACAAGTCTATGGAAACTAAAAACACTACCCACACACATACGAAATATACACGCGTACACGGGGAGCACTCACAAAATATTCCGAACACACACCGTACGCAAAACCTACACACACCTAATGCGAATAAGAAATCGGTCACATTCATCAACACAACACAACATGGCACAGAATTCGCCACAAAGAATCTACTGCCGGTAGTAACTCTCAATATCGGAAAAACACCCATTCTATCCCTACTAGACAGCGGAGCAGCATGTTCATTGCTCACTAGGGAGAAATTTGAAGAAATAAAAAATGAGGTTAGCATAAAACGGGTCCCTTCATGGGTAACTATCAAGTCAGTAAATGACGAGCCTCTTAAAATTCACGGGTGTTATGAGATAACCATAAATATTGCGGACATGATAATTAAACACCCTTTCTACATTGTAAACCAACGGTTCTCCCATTATTCTATGATACTGGGTTATGACTTCTTAAAAAAAAATAATGTTACTTTAGATTTTGGCCGTAATGTGTTAATAAACAACAAACAAAAGTTAGAAATATCGGGCAAAGATAGCGGAGATATAAACAACTTACGCATCCATACATATGCAAAATTAATAAATAAGTGTAATCTTAGCCCACATGAAACGGCCATGATTACTTTACAAATAGGACCGAATTTCGATCTTAATCAAGACGTAATTTTAAACCCCTCGCTAAACAATAAAAATATTGAAGTAACCCCGGCAGTAGTATCTATCGGTAAGAACAGAACTACACATCTATTAATCACCAATTTAACTGCTAACAACATAATCCTAAACAAAAACACAAGAATCGCGACAGTAGACACTGACACAGAAGACGCCGACATAAAGAGCATTAGGAAAATCCGTAGGGAAGAACTAAACGAATCGGACTTTAAATTGGAACACTTAGATAATCCCACGAAGTCTAAGTTGCTGAAACTACTCATGAAATACGCGGATGTTTTCAGCAAACGATTGGGAACGCTGGGGCGCACAAATTTAGTTCAGCCAGAGTTCTCGGTTAAAAGCGACGAACTTAAAACAGCAAAATATTTCCCGGTGCCGCACGCCCTTAAAGACATTCTAAGGGATCACCTGGAAGAAATGCTAGAGGCGGGAATAATTGAACCTTCCAACAGCTATGTAACTTTCCCCTTAGTAATGGTAAAGAAAAAAAATACCCCTGGAGCGCCACAGTCCTATAGAACATGCGTGGACTTTCGAGCACTCAATAAACTAGTAACCTACACTAATCACCCTTTACCCTTAATGAACGCGGAAATAGATAAATTAAGCGGTTCCAAATTATTCACCACAATTGATCTAAATCAATCCTTTTTCCAAATTGAATTAAAAAACGAGCAAAAGCAATACACAGCCTTTCAATCCCCATTTGGTGCATTTCAATTTAAAACCATGCCCATGGGTTCAAGCTTCAGCAGCGCTACCCTTCAAAAACTATCAGATAAAATACTTGCCCCCTTAAGACAGCTAAGAATTGCAAATTTTATAGACGACTTCGCAATTGGAGCCCAAACTATCGACGAAATGCTTTCAACATTAGGAAGTTTCTTCCAACAATTGAGGAAACATAACCTCACAATAAACCCAAAAAAATGTTCCTTTATCACTCAACATATAACCTTTTTAGGTCATAATATTGATCAATATGGTTCTAAACCATCAAATGAAAATCTAATAAAAATAAATAACTTTAAACCCCCAAGGAATTTAAAGCAAGTCAGAGGATTTTTGGGACTCACGGGTTATTACCGCAGATACATTAAAAACTACTCCAAAATTTCCGTTCCTCTAACGGATATCTTGAAATTAAAAGGGAAATTTAAATGGAATTCCGAGGCTCAAGAGGCCTTTGAAATATTAAAAGACGCGCTGGATAAGGCTCCCATCTTAATACACCCGGATTTTACGAAACAGTTCGTCCTATCGACCGATTCTAGCACTAAAGCTATCGGTGGTTGCCTTAGTCAACTGGACGAAAGAACGGGTGTCAAAAGACCAATAGCCTATTACTCAAAAAAATTAAATGACAATCAAATTAAATATCCAATTTACGAGCTAGAACTATATGCCTTAACCGAGAACTTGCGTGCTTTCAAGTACTATGTATACGGTAGAAAAATAATAGTCGAATGTGACAACAAAGCCCTGTCACAAATAAAAACGCTTGAGAACCCAGCAAACCGGGTAACTAGACAAATACTTAAATTGCAAGAATACGACATCGAATTCAAACTAATAAAATCTAAGGAAAACATAGTTCCGGACATTCTCAGCAGATACCCAATTAACGACATAAATACAAATAACATAAGCGCGGTAACAATAGAAATGCCATCAGTTCACCAAATTCGCACAGAACAACACAAAGACCCCGAACTTAATAAAATAATAAACAAAATAAAAAGCAACCCCCAAACACTAACACGGTCAGAACGCTTCTACGCAATCGAGGACGATTTATTGCTGCGTATAACCAGCAAACCGGGTCACGGTAAACTACAAACCAAACAAATGGTAATCCCCAAATGCTACCGACCAAACATTTTACATCTCACACACGCGAATCATGCGGGACATGTTAAAACCTACGATAATCTAACTAGATACTTTTATTGGCCTGGAATGTACAGCGATGCAGAAAATTTTGTTCAGTCATGTACAGACTGCTCACATTACAAATCTCCCAATAGATATCCTCCTGCACCTTTACAAAGTAATATCTTGGCTAAGAAGCCCCTTGAATATATAAGTATTGATATAGTAGGACCCCTAAATGAAAGTCCATGTGGACACAAATACATTCTCTGTGTAAATGACTACTTTACCCGTTACATGCAAATTTACCCTCTGAAGACACAAAAAGCAACCGAAGTTGCAGACAAATTGCTTAATTTCATATCCATTTTTGGACTTTTTGAGAATCTACTATCGGACTGTGCATCAAACTTTGTAGGAACCATCTTAACCTCTCTAGCGGAAAAATTAGGCATAAATAAACTCAAAACCACTAGTTACAGACCCTCTACAAATGGGATGAACGAGGCATCTCACAAACAATTAAAAATTTCCCTAGCTATTTTTGCTAGGGATAACCATAATTGGGTAAAAGGTATTGAGTTCTACCAATTAATGTATAATGCGCAACGACATAGCACAACAAACTACAGCCCATACTACTTAATGTTCGGTCTTGAACCAAAAGTTCCTTACACCATTAAACCAAATTTATCCGACGAGGAACATAACTCCATACCCGAATATGTAGAAAATCGACTAAAAATATACGCACAGGCGCAAAAGGCAGTTGAGGAAAATTTCAAACAGGCAGCAAAAAAACAACAGGAATACAGATTAAGCAAGGGCGCGAAACACAGATCTTTTGAAATCGGCCAAAAGGTATATTTACACACTCCAAATCTGGAAAGGAATAAAGACTCTATAAAAAAACCCCTTTTCGACGGTCCGTATATAATTGAAAAAAAACACACGGACGTAAATTACACAATTCGGAACGCTGAACGCCCGAATGCAAAACTTCAACGAGTACACGTTGAAAGATTACTGCCATTCACAGAAAGGAAAAACACACTTAAATTAGCACACGGGGCACAAGACACCACACCCAAATACATAGACCGGAATATAGAAGCTAACATAAAACCAACCCTTCCCCCCGAAGACGATTGGGACGAAGACATCCCACTTGCATACTACGCGCTCACCCGGAACAGGTATCGTTCACAAGCATCAATCCCCGCAAAACCCGTCAAAGGTACGCAATCCGACAATCCAAACGGGGAGGGAATCCCTAAGGCACACGCCTTACCCCACTCCCCAAATACTAGCCCAGGAGCACAACCGACGGGGAACGAAACATCGGAAAACGATAGGTCAGGCGCACAACAAAGAACGGACATAACCGAACAGCGGGACGCGGAAGAAAATACTCAAACGGCAACAGAACCGACTGAAACTGATACAGATAATGACTCGGAGCAAACGGGAGAGAAAAGAAAAAAATACTCGCGGAAAAATTGGGCGGACCAGCCACGTCGGGACTTCTCGCTCAGGTCACGACCCAATACATCGGTCTCACAGGTTACCACGGACAATTTAGGAACCCGCCTATGGAACTGGGCAGAGCAAATTACTCGTCCATCGGAGGACGAAGATCAGGGACCGCAGTCTCAACTTTTAACCCTTCTAGACACATTGACGGAGAGATTGAAAGATGATTAGGTACCGCTAGTTAGCAAGCAATGTAAATTACAAAGGGAAACAAAACCGGGCATAGCAGGGAAACAAATAAAAAAGGCATAGGATAAATCACGGAAACACAAATACAACACAACACACGGTGGGATATTAAGATAGGGAACTCGAAATGGATGGAAATGACATGAACTAAATATAAAATAAACAAATTTTGACGATGCATACAGGGTCAGATATTGATATGATATTTTTTCGGAATACTGGTAGGTGTTTTAACATATGAGCAAACTAATACAATCAGCCAAATAAAATCAATCTTAGATATAGAGCAAATAAAGCAAAATATCCAAACGGATCAAAATTAATGATTTATATGGCGTAATTCAGTAATTAAGAAAACTTATACTCCCTGATAGATCAAAACTTAACTCCAAACATAAAATAATATCAACGGTAAGGGGAAATATTTCAAGAGCAAATAATTTTAAAACCCGTCTAAAATATAGGAAAACCAAAACCCAATTTAAACAAAAAAAAAACTACATAGAGGCATAAATTTTCGGGCAAAAACCATAAAGTGAGATAATAACTATAAACATAAATGTTGCAAAACAATAAAACAAAGGTGAATTAAAATAAAATATTTCAAACTATCTCTAGCCTCATATGTTGCTTTGAGATACTTGGGGAGGATTTTAATTGTCTTCCGCGGAGACAATTTTAAGTGGGAAATTAAGCGCTGGCGTTTATCTCTACCACCACCCAACCCAAAGTATTAATGTAAGCAATATGAATAAAATGCAGAATGTACGGTGAAAAGAAAAAATTAATAAATAAATCATGAAATATGTAAAAATATGTAACATAAGTAATACAATAGATAATGTAATGTGGGAAAAAAAGAAAAAAAACCAAGGAAAACATAGTGTAAAACATGGTACATAGGGTGTAAAATGTAACACTGCA
Source organism: Tetragnatha versicolor (assembly GCA_024610705.1). Taxonomy (NCBI): domain Eukaryota; kingdom Metazoa; phylum Arthropoda; class Arachnida; order Araneae; family Tetragnathidae; genus Tetragnatha; species Tetragnatha versicolor. Next base: position 51,596,159 of record JANDEH010000004.1, on the reverse strand, counting down.
ACATAGAATACAATAAATAAATATCAGCTACTTACAAATTGTGTAGAATCCTTAGATGACCGCGTTAAAGTTGCGCGGGGCAAAATATATTTCAAAATGTAATTCCATAACTTGAAAAAATATCTTCCCAAAACTTGAAACTTAGTAAGACCGTATGATAATATACTCTAAAAAATGGAAACAAATATAAGAACACAACAGGCTCAAATAAATACAAACACGCGGTTACGAATCCAGAGGAAAAAGTAAATCGAAAACAAAATTCAAAATTAGAAGATAATTGCATGGCATAGATAAATTACATGAACAAAAATCAGATTGCAGAATTAGATTCATTCTAAACGCTAAAAACAAAATTCATGGGGAAAAAAGTGACAAGAAAAAAACCTGATGGTAGGTTACTACTTGACTGGAACTCACTGTGGACCGTGCGGACTGGGGGACGCGGACAACGTGCCGGGTTAAACAAGTAAGAAATAAAATAAGTAAAACACACATAACAAAAGAAAATTAAGGGAAACACCAAAACACGAATGCACAACAGTAAAAGAGACAAACAAGAAAGGAGAGAAATACAAAGGACAACACAACATTCAAACGTCATTCATTCATCCAATTACTCATTCACACACCCAATCAACCAAAATTAAATACATGTGCACACTAGCAAGTGCACATGCGGGATTCTGCACTTAGCCAGGCACACACATACAAGCGCATGCTCGCGAGGGATCGCGCAGGGCTCCCCGGGTACCCTGAACGCACCCGGGCCGCCCAAACAACGGGGACGGCTAAATGGTTGCCGAATGGGCCCCGTTGACCGGGGAAAGTCCCGTCGCCCGCGTCCAGCCGCCCGCAATTCCCAGAGCATCAACGTCTCGTACATATCGACTAAACTGCAAAGGGTAGACTAAAGCACAGATACGAAAGCATCAATCGGGAAAAATCGAAATAAAATACATTGTCCAAACAACAAGGGAAATAAAACCATCAACCAATCCTACCAGAGGGGGAAAATGACCGCGAAAACGCAGATACGGTAAGACCGAGAGGGCCCACACAAAGTAAGAAAAGGCCAGGGCACAAACTGTCCATAAATAAGCCTGGGTCAATAAGCCCCGAGGGACATAATTTGGCCGGTGAGAAAGCGAGGGACACAAAACAAACTCGGGGAAGCAAAGAGAGCGGCAATCTGCTCACAAAGGACGAGGCCGGGGAGGCGAAGTAACAAACGAAAATGGACAATCACTGCAATACCAATTACCTAATCCAACACCTGACGATTCACTCGCATAGAACGAATAGGGAAATTTAGGAACGGTGAGAACTGTGGAGAGCTCGAGGGTAGCATATGGGCACACCCTACGGCGTCGAATTTTATACAAATTCGCGCCACATAAAGGAGCTAAAAGAGAGGTGAATACTCCACACAAAATAAGGAATGGAAAAAAAAAAAAGACATCTACGAAAACGCGAAACTGCATCCAGGATTAGACGGGGAATATGGCAAATGGGGAAAGAAAAGGGCAGCACCCGAAACTGACCACCCTACACGAAACAAAAACCTAATTAGAAGTCCAAGACCCCAGAAAAGCATAGAGCTCTCGGGAGTGATACTTTCCCAAGTATCACAACAGAGGGATCAATAGCGATTGAAGGAAGAGGAATTGCAAGGAGATAATAAAAATAATTAGAGAATAGGAAAAGAGTGCCTGCCCGCACATATCCCATCGGTGGGAATAACCCGTGGTCAAATAGACACGTAATTCCAACTGGTGTCATTAAGACATTAGTAAGAGCACCGATAACGGTACTCAGGATAAGTCACACTGATATTACACATGTACATATTACACATGTAAATAGTAGAAAAAAAATTACCAAATTTTGCGATTTGACAAATTGCAAGAATTTGCATGCATGTAATTGGGAAATGCTTATTCAAAAGGACGTTCAATAAGCGCTCAAGGGACAAGTCCCGAGCAAAAGGCTGAAATATATCTTCCTTTTGAACAGCGGAGTGCCATCTCTGAAATGGCATTAATGATGTATATATTTATTTATTTTTCTTTTCTTATAATGAATCATTAAAATGTATATAAATATTAGGATTAGAATCTAAACTTTAAGCATGTACTTTAGAATTAAGTAACACTATTCTGGACTGGGCAGTGAATTGGTGATATTGCATTGCAGGCTACCTATGGACTGCAGTAGCGGTGATAATGGGCACTCCCCATATCACCATATGCAAAATGGAGGGTGAGGGATGTGAGAAAGAAGCACTCCCACGCCACTTGCTGCAGCGAATTGACCTACCTTCCCACGCGTGTGCCTTGCAAAAGTGTATCAACTGCGTCACTGGCTATGAATCATATATACTAACGCCTAATTTTGAACTGATTGCACCAACAACTTTCATTCTCAAAAACGAACATCCGGTCGTCGAACACTTGAACTTCAACACGACCTTTTATACCTGCCGGGCACCGCAGGGAGCCTCCTGCAACTGCAACACGGCCACTTGCAAAGGCCCCAACGATTTTTGTCAGTTATACAACTGCTCGCAATCTGCTCAGTGTGAGTGCCACCTTACCCATGACAAAGCGCTAATAACGCACGTAGGAGAGGACCGATCTATAGACAATCCGACGATAATTACTATACAAACATGTATCTTCCGGAAGAAGAAGTCCTATAGCAGGAAGTTACTGGAAGCAGAACGGGCCACATTTAAACAGAACAATTTAACCCTCACGTTCACTGATCCTGTTCTCACCCTGCCAGACACCAATGGCCGACTCATTTTGCGAACCGACGACTACGAGACACTCTTAACGGTGAAGGATACCAGACACATCACCGTCCCGTTCGAGCTACTGGCACACAAGACAACGCTCACCGCCATATTCATAGCGGAAAATGGTCTCTCCGTCGATGCGGAGATACACATCGAAGGCAAAAAGCTCTGTCGCCTAACGGGGTGCATCTTTTGTAAAGAAAATTTCCAAACCTACCGATGCTGGCAGCCATTCTTCCAGAATCTCCTGTGGGGTGCTCTCATCTGTCTAACCATGGTAAGCCTCATCATGGTTAAGATAATCATCAAAACTATCACGTGGACCATCATGCTCCTCTTCTACCAAATCATGCTACTATGTCGACTTATCCGGATGGCGGCACGGTTCTGTCTTCTCTTGGGAGCGGCGACGGGACATGCCATCAGGCACTTCGGTGCGGGAATCTACGAGGCATTAGAACACAGAGACCGAAGATACGGAACAGGACTAAAGGCGGTCTCACTTGCAGTCCTGGCACTCTGCTTAATCGTCGATGGTGCCACCGCAAGTTGCTCCGATTATAACATAGTTCAATCGGAACTAAAACTATGTGAACACCATGACGCATGGGAAGAAACCTGCAAACTCACCACTTCTGCGGAAGTAACCATCAAAAACATTCGCCACGCATCATGTCTATGGTTTCACTCCAAAGATAGTAAGCCTCTATTCTCACTAAAAATCACCTGGAGTCGGTGGAGTGTCATTTCTCGACACAAAGACTGTATTACACCTTCCCAGTACAGACCCGTTCCCAATCACAGATCACCTGCAGCCAAAACAAATACTGCGCTTGGGGCGAACATTGCGCTATTCACTCATACGACGGACTGAACTTCGAGGCAGAGACGATGGAGGCCAGATCGTACAGCGGATACTCAACGTGTGAGCCGAGCAACCGCGGAAACGGCTGCATAATAAGCCACACACCGGCCTGCGCGTTCAAGCGCGTGTACTTCGTGCCACAGCTGGAAAAGTCTTATGAGGTCTCCAAAATAACTGGTTACAAATGCGGCTACAAAGTGGCATTAGAGCATTCCAGAAATGGAACAACCTCCCGGGCCACCCTAAGAGACAAAACAATAGCGATCGACGGAATAAAAGTGAAGCTTCTGGGGGCGTATGACCAATCTACAATGCTCATCCCAGAGAAATTGGTCATCAGCGTCGACAACCCCTCCGAAGGCTACCTGGTGATGGGGAGTGAAAAGAACGATCCAGTGGCGAACCTCATCGGAGCGGTGCAGGCCAATACGTCTTACACAAAGACCTTCCTCTTCGCCAAGGACCTCGCCGACTGTGCCTTCTTCGAGGACCAGCTACGATGCATAGAGAACACTCAGGCAGTAAACACCATGGTGGAAACGCAGGAAGGCCGCCTTCCAATCACCAGGGAACTTCACAGCCTGCACCTGCACCAGGGACGGTTGCGATCAAAACTTCTCGCATCGTCGGCCATCAAGCTTCAGCTGCACTTCTCCAATTATGAAATATCCGTCCAGCGGGACGCAGTCTGCCCCGTTATTGAGGGCTCAAATTACGAGGTATCCGGATGCTACAAGTGCGGGATTTTGGCCGAGCTCACTCTCACGGCTAAATCATCATGCAAGGCGGGACTAGTTTCCGTCACCTTCGAGAGCATCCAGGTACATACTAAGGCAGTCGAGCTCTCAGTCGCGCCCTCCACCATCACAGTGAAGCTCCTGGCTGAAACAAAGTGCTTCGAGGACAAGATTTGCCTACAATCGTCCTCGAACATTCAGTGTCGCCAAATATCATTTTGCCTGGACGAGCCTTCCATTGAACTGTTAAAAATGCAGGGCAAAACGATGGAACAAACAGCCACCAGCACCCAAGGCTCATTGTTCGAGTGGGTCCACTTTCCCAGCCTTAACTCGGCATTCTTTATTCTAAAATTCGCCGGAGCAGCACTTTTAGCCATTGGACTTACCATCACGATCGTCTCTACCCTCATCACCTGCTGCTGCAAACAGAGATAAGCTGTCACTTATGGACTCACTTTTATTTAGTGAACTCTCACTTATGGACTCACTTTTATTTAGTGAACTCTCACTTATGGACTCACTTTTATTTAGTGAACTCTCAATTATGAACTCACTTTTATTTAGTGAATTTTACTAATTAACTTCTTTTATCTAGTTTTTTTTTCTCTTATATGCATATTCTACATATTTCTCTTTACTTTCCTGCATGCTAATTCGGGCTAATATATAACCATGCAAGATGCATTATTTTCCAGGAGGTGGGGTGCCCGAGCACTTGACTCTGGGGTGCACATACATTTCGGAGCAATCCAATGCTTCCTTATTCCTGATGGAATAACATCATTTCCATGGATGGGGACGCATCGCCAAGGACGCTTGACGTATGCGTGGCCATCATATGGGGCATACACATTTAAATGATAAGTTGCTCCCGGATGTTACCGCACTAACTTCACTTCCTGGCAATTAGCATCGCAGCAAGGAGTAATTAAACGTAAGGATCATTTATATGTCTTTCCTATGTTATTATACTATCTTTATGTTATCCCTATGTTATATTTTTCTTTCTGGTTGGTTTCCAGTAAGCTTTTATTTACTCTATTCACTACCCGTTCAATTATTTAGCATTTTCTGGATGTTATGTGCAAACCACTGGACTGAGCAGGAGGGGGTGAACCTCAGGCACTTGTAACCCTCTCTAAAATTCATTTCCTTCTCGTAAGAAAAAAAAAGGTTTCTGCCTTTGCATAACCCTTTTTTTTGGCGGGAGTAGGGTAGATTCTGTTGGCCAGCTGGAATCAAAACACATTCCATCGGCCACCTGCATCACCTCCCTCCGGAAAGACCACACAAGTTCCCCGTGGAAAAGGGGGCAAAAAAAGCGCACCACAGCGGGAATAAAAGAGAAAGGAGAGCTGCGCGAAAACACGATGACGAATTTACGAGACAGGTAGACCGCCGGAACAAGAAGGGGGTTACAAAGGGTCTGGGAGGCACAAGGGCAAAGCTAGATGAAATAAAGGGAAATTTGGTATGCACACCTGGGGCAAGCGGCAAGCAGGGCGATGGTCACCCATAAATTCGAGGCTAACAAAGCTGGAAGAGTGCCTCGCCATAGGCCACATAGAATACACTGGGGAACACTAAGAACTCTGCCATAGGCTAGGGTCAACACAATAAGGAACGTGGAGATTGGGTGAGGAGTCCAGGACAGTCCCAGGGGGCGTAGGTGGTCCCTCACGAGTGGTCAAAGGTAGCACCACCCAAAGGTGGGCGGCGCCGTATTTAAAGTCAGGAACGACGGAAAACCTGTCATAAAATCTTTACCTTCCGGTGATTAAGAATTACAAACTCCTTACCCCTCCGGAGCTGGGCTCCCGAAGATTTTGGCCAACGGCCCGAGATAATCGGACACCCCTTAGCATCCAAGAAGATATCTTTTCCCGAGTGCGCGATTAAGTTCGTAAGAGAATGTGCATTTTGTTTAAGTGATCATCAAGAATTACTAATCGTTCAAGAATAACTATTCTCGGATGCGAAACCCAATTGTGAACACTATATCACTCTCGGATTGACTTAGCAGAGGACAATGAGGAGCTCTAGGCTGCTTCTCTTAGGTAGGTGCAATTTCCCCAATTCTCCTCTCAGTCCAGATTATCACAAGCATTAAATATAATGAGTATATTATTGCATAAATGTGTATTGTAAATTTTGTGTTCAATTTATGCGTCCATAAGGCGCATGGTTTATCGCATGATATTGCTCTCAGGCATTCTTTCTCGGTCTACTAATGATATTAGTAATTTGCAATGTATTACATATTAAGTGAACTAATGTAAGCATTAATTCAGCGGGTTTTATCCCAGCTTAAACTTTAGGGTAAAAGTAAAGGATAGGAATTAGTGTATTGGAGGATTGGGAAGTTACTTCGTAGGGATGAATAGGAAGAATTAGAAAGTAATGATAAGAGAATCCTCATTAAAAATGATATTGCGGACCATGAGTGGGAACAATGCCTGGGATAATAATTGTATAATGTGTTGAATATGTGCATGTTAAGTATGTGCCAAGTGCCTATGTATGTATACATATACTTATAATATTATCTAATCATTGATATGTTTTGATGTGTGATCATATTTTATTTGAATAATTTAGCCAATAAGGCTCGAATTAGAACGCTAATGCATGCGAATGATATGTACTATTTGATATCCACTAAGAAAACTAATTATTCAATTAATGGAATGTATTATTATATATACATAATCAAGAATAAATGTGTGTATTTTTAAACAAATCAACCGAATTGTTTCGTTCTATTTTGTTCCAACGCAGTCAATATACACTAACCACTATACATTATAACGGCTAGGGTGATGATAATACAGTTCCCTAAGAACTAGTAGAGCCACCCGACAATTATAAGCTTTGGCAAGTGCAACGTCCCTAAGTAGTACGTTTTAATCTTAAATTATAGGGGCTATATGGTGCAGTTAATACACATAAATAAATATATTCCATCTAAATAAGTCCTAAATGACACATCTGAACCAGTTTTTCGCAGTAACAATCTTAAAATATAATTTTTAAAAATTCTGAAAACTGGTAATTTTTTTCCACTTTTTCAAACTTTGGGGCTCTACAGGCAAACCCTAGAGTTAACTTAGGGGGCTGAAACTTTACACACTATCTTTTGGGACAAAAAGGAATGGGAAAAGCCCTGGGGAGCGAGGTTTTTCGAAAAAAAGTTTTTTTTGAGACACCCTAGGTACAGTTGAGGGGGAAAATGACTCAGTTGTGATTTCTAGCGAACCACTTGGGTTAGGAAGACAAAATAGGGGTCGTGTTTCATTAATTAAAGTATTCTTTTGCCAAAAATTTTTTCGAGTCCTTAGGGGGTCGTCTTCATATTAAACGAAACACTAACTTTTTTTCCAATGGGGACCCCAATTATTATTAGTTTTTCTGAAAGGCCATCCCCCCAAACTTTTAAATACCCAGTTTCATCCAGATTGATTTTTTAAAAAAATTATTTTTGAAAAATAAACTTAAATTTTTTTTAAATCGTGAAATTTTTATGGTTATCGATTCTGGTAGTAATTTTATGAAAGAAACCAAAATTTCAATCGATTTTATCTAATAGGTTTTGATAAAACGAACTAGAAAGAGCATTTGTGGTATGCATTCGGCAACGATATACGGCCCCTTTAGATATTAATTCGTTTTTATCAAAAACTATTGGATAAAATTGATTGAAACATTTAAGGGTTTGGGGGGATGGCCTTTCAGAAAAACTAATAATAATTGGGGGTCCCCATTGAAAAAAAAAGTTAGTGATTCGTTTAATATGAACACGACCCCCTAAGGACTCGAAAATTTTTTTGGTAAAAGAATATACTTTAATTAATGAAAAACGACCCCTATTTTGTCTTACTAACCCAAGTGGTTCGCCAGAAATCACAACTGAGTAATTTTTTTCCTCAACTGTACCTTAACTTCCAAACCGAAATTTGTAAAACAAATCAGAATTTATTGAATAAAGGTTCATAGTTATTTACTAAAAACTACTATGAAAAGTTGGGGCAATCCATTAACCACCCTTTTATTTTTTTTTTCATAAAAATATATCTTTTTGGGGAATATAAAGTTTTTAAACATAAGAAAACACATTTTAAATAATGCTCTAGAACCGCATATCATAATCTATATAAACCCCATAACTTCTCCACCTGAAACTATCCTTACATTTTGAGCACCAACTCTAACCTCAACCTCTTTTTCTCTTCATCCCGATATTTACGAGTTCATCAATTAAGCGGTTTTCCATTGAGCACCTTTCATCCCCGTTTCTCCTTAAAGAACCGTATCCAGAACAATTAGCCGTAATTCCTCGATAATACCAATTTGTTGGGGAGAGTCACGAATGGAACGTTTATCTTGTTCTTTTTTTTCATTGTGAAGGTCATTGGGGTCGCTTTTTGCAAATGAGGCTACATAAAGTGCGGGTATTAGCAAGAAGTCGTGACTGCTATATGTGGCTTTTGCCAGCCTTGTGGTTTATTGCCACTTCATTATGGCATGGTGAGTGCTATGCGTTCGACAGTTTTGAATAATTACTTACGAGGATTTCGTTATAGAATAAGTTGTAATTATGAAATAATTATTGAAAGCATTTTCAAGTTCTTAGTGATTGGACGTCAATATTGATTGTCATGCATTAAAAAGAAAATGTAATCTAACATTTTCTTATATGCTTCAATTTCTTCATGCTTAAATGCTTATATTTTAATGCTTCTTGAACTATGATGCTTCTTGAAGTATTAAAATACATTCAATTTATCGAAAGATGTTTAGTTTTTCTTTGCTAAACATTGTGTAATCTTAAACATTTTTACTAGCCCTGAAAATTTGGGGTTTGATTGCGTACTAATTAATGACTCGCTAGAAACTTCAGTATTAATCAAACCTAAAAAGTGTAAATAGTTTTTCCTTGAGCTATGTTCTTCTAAATCAAAGATGCAGAGATACAAACCAAACGATTTAGCGTTTGGTGGGTTGGGGTAAAGTAGGTCACGGGGTAAAATGGGTCATTTTTAATTTTCTCGATATAAATCAAATTCAAATTAAATTATTTTCATCCAATATTTAGTATTGTATTCTTTGATCTGTTGGGAACATTTTCCGACGGACGAAAATTTGTATTCATGAATTAGGATATCGAAAAAATATATTAATTTTGAACAGTGAAGGGGGATGTAAAAATAACAGGGTTTTCCAACTTCGAAATATTTATATACAGGGTGTCCCATAAATAATGGGTCACACTTCTAGGGGGATAGTAGACATCTAGACGAGTCAGAAACACATAGGATTTGGGGGTCCCAGACCAAATCCCAGGGAGTTAAAAATGGAGCGACACCCCAAAAAAATTATTGAAAAATTCAATTTGTAGAAGAACTACTATTGGTAAAAATTTAATTATGGTCTCAAAAAGTTGTGGTTTAATATGATCTTTAAAATTATCTCAAAAGTCTTCACCTTAAAATTTGTTTTATTACAAAATAAGTTTAAAAACCACAAAAAATGTGAAAAATCTGCCAAAACTTTATTTGGTATTTGAAAATCCTTTCTTTTGATTTAATAATCTGAAAGACCATAGTCGAAAACCCTTAAGTCCAAAGTATCACGTAAAAACCATCAATATTAAATTCTTGAGATCCTGTTAAAGCATGGTTTAAGTCCGTTTTTAGCGTCCGCAAACTGCCGTTTTGGAAACGGCTATGGGAAACACGTTTGCGCACTCAAAAAACGAACTTTAAAAGGATCTCAAGCGTTTAATATTGATGGTTTTTAGGTGAAACTTTCAACTTAAGGGTTAAAAACTATGATCTTTCAGATTATAAAATCAAAAGGAATGATTTCGAAATACAAAATGAGATTTTGGCAGAATTTTCACATTTTTTTGTGGTTTTTAACTTTTTTCACACTAAAACAAATTTTAAAGTGAAGACTTTTAAAATAATTTTAAAGATCATATTAAACCACAATTTTTGAGACCATAATTAAGTTTTTACCAATAGTAGTTCTTCTACAAATTGCATTTTTCAATAATTTTTTGGGGGTGTCGCTCCATTTTTAACTCCCTGGGATTTGGTCTGGGACATCCAAATCCTATGTGATTCTGACTCGTCTAGGTGTCTGCTATCCTCCTAGAAGTGTGACCCATTATTTATGGGACACACTGTATAGTAATAAATTACGATCTGCTTTGTTGTATTTTTCAACAAAAGAAACTCTGAAACATATTTACAGCCAATCAGGTAAGAAAAATATAATATATTTTTTATATCAAAATTTTGCACTTGGGGTAAAGTGGGTCATAGTTAGGCTTAGCCCCAGGTTGGGGTAAAATAGGTCATTACTTTTAATGCTAAGTTTCACTAATTTTACAATAAAAATATTTGAAAAAAAAATAGACAAAAATGTTCTTAAGGATTGTAATGTCATGATCCAATTAAAAGAAATCATTTAAAAATAAGTGTTGATGAAATAGCTGAAAAGTGACTCATTTTCCCCCAACCTACCCTATAATTTTTTTATATCTAAGTAAAAGAAATCTATAATTTTTATTTCAATAATAACAAAGAACTTTTTTAAACTCCTCCAACTTTCAATTCTAAAAAAACGGACAGGTTTGATATATAGAGGTGTAATTGACACCAATCTGAGAAAACATGTTTCATTTTTTAAACATATTTTATAGCAAATTGTTGTAAAATGTGAAATTTCTTTGAAAAAACCCTTCACTTTTTTCCTTTAAACCAATTCAGTAATGGGATATTCCACCACAATCTTTGTTTTTTCTAAGTTTGAGGAGATATATTTTATGATGGTTTTAAGTTCTTACACACGTGTACTTGATTCTACGAGATATAAGCTAATTTTATGGTGGGGAAATATATCCCGTTGGTATTCACGCATTAACTAGTCCATTAAAAGCTACTTGCATAACAGATTTAGCCTTATAGTACCATCAAACAACTCAGTCAATTATTCCACTCCCTAGCATTTGCCCCATCTCACCTCTTCTAAACCCCGTCAATCCGAGCCGGATGTTTCTCAAACACAAAAGAGAACACCCGGACAACACGCGATACATCCGGGAGAAGGTTGTCAAATCCGGACGATAATAGGACGCTGTCCGAATCACCCCCATCCGGCAAAGTTATCGACGTCGGATCGAACCTTCATACCTAATTAGAATGGCGAGGCCGGACATTCTCTAATTAGACGGACGTGGCCGGATATTGAACGGAAGAAAAGTTCCCGATCCTTCGTTCTTTGCGATGGGGGTTTAAACTGTGGTGGAAACTCCTGTTTTGGAGGTGGGCATTTGAAGTAAATTGTAGTTTTGAGTCGGTTTGCTGTACATAGGATGGGTGAATAGATGTGGGCGGTTTGGTTGTGTGTTTGGATGTAGTGTGGGTAATTGAATGGAGTTAGGGTTAGGTGGTTGATTGGTTGGTTAGTTGAATGTTGGAAGGGAGATTGGATTATGCGTTATGGTGGTTGGTAAATAATGATGTAAAAGGTATTTCAGATAAGTGTTTCATAACTTCTAGGAGGGGTAGGACACACGAAGGCGACTCAGAATCATCTAGGAATGGAGTGTTGGAAATGCTCTCCTATAACGAGTGAGGGATTTTTATAAGCCGACATGGGAGGTTGTGTTGTAATAACCTTCAGTGAAAATTGACAAAACTTTTTATGATTGAATTCTGGGCCACATGCAGCTGCCATAGAATCGAATCGAATATTCGTAATGGCATCGTAAATCAAAAAAAGCGATTCAGCAGTGTCACAATCGTTTTTCTCCATGACGTCGCGCTCACAGGTCGACCAATGGAGTAACTTCACCTGACGTAAGGATCACGTGCTAACTACCATCCAATCAGATCTCACTTTGATTCACGTGACCAGTATTCGAGACCCTCCGGAGGTCTCGAGCCGCGCCTGGTCGTTTTTGATCACGTGACCCGATACGAGTAGCAGAAGTAACAGGTTGATAACCTGTTATTTCGACATACGATGGCAGCTGCATATGGCCCTAAAACCATCAAAATCGTTCGATTCCAGCATTTGTTACATAAAAACCAATTTAGGAGCTGAAATTACATGTCTATAATTCGTTTTGGAATAAGTACCAGAATCGACGGTTTTAATTCGATATTAAGAGTCGATAAATTCGTGTCAATTTTCACAGGTAATTTTACAACTTCCCATACCTGCTTACATAGACCTCCAGATCGTTAGAGGAGCATTCTCCACCCCCTTCCTAGGTGATTCTGAGTCGTCAAGAAGTGTCCTACCCAGTGATATTTTTAACGCCTCTGAGAGCGTATTTCACGTATTGAAAATAGGAAATACGCTTTTAAAAACTAGGCAGGCGTATTTTCACGCTATGAATTTTTAACAAACGTTTTGCTTAAAAAATGCATGGCACCCCATAGAAATCAAAAAATTTTCAACTCAAATTTGTAATACTATTAAATAAATATTTCATTTATAAAGTTTAATATAAAAAAATATTTTATTTATAATGTTTAATATTCTCTACTTATATTAACAGATGCTATAATTGGTAAAAATCAAAATAGCATCTTCATTTTTTCTATTTTAGTTTGTCTATCTTAAAATAGCGTTTTTATGAGAAAAATGAGCTATTTACGGGGGTATTTCCCTCCTCAGAAATGAATTTCACCCCTAATAAAAAAGTCGAGTATTTTTACTCCTCCAAAAAAATCCTAAGAATAACACAGGTCCTACCCCTACTAGAAGTGATGAAACACTATACTGCAACACCCTGTATATTTAAAAGGATGAAAAATTTTTTCGAAACAAAAAAATATTAAATTAATTTACCTAAGTATTCACTTTGGTTTTCAGACCGTCGACAGGAAACTGTTAAGAAGGGTAAAGGAGGTTACAATCAAAATAAAATCATCTTAGGATATCAAAATTAGTGGAGATTTAAATCATAAATGAGTAAAAACATTCATATCAAAATAGTATAAAACACGTGAAAGTAGTTTATAGTAAACTCCTTAAAAACAATTAAATACAATATTGATATATTTCAAGAATTTTAAGAGTCCTTTCAAAAAAAAATGGTTTGAAACCTTTTGATTATCAAATTAGGTGGGATTCAAAACATAAATGAGTAAAATATATTTATTCAAATATATATTACAAAATACCATAAACATAAATACTTAAGTTATCAGTAAACTCCTTAAAAATAATTTCATCGTACATTTTTTACCACTCAAATGTTCAGAAGAAAAATACTCATAATGTGTTATTACATCTGTTGAGAATTAAGATGCATATAAAAAAATAGCGAAATAAATATCTGAAATAAGAGTAGTACACATCCTTGTAAGAGTAGTACAAAAGCACCCTCCTGGATGACAAGGTGGTGGGACATCTTGAATTGAGGTCGTTGGTGCAAGAAACAGGCATCTACTTTTTCAAATAAAATTTTCTCAAGAGGATTTTTGGCGTGCTCTAGGGTTGTTGTATAAACTAGGTGGAAGACTGGATTAAAACGGGGGGTCAAAACAGCAACATTTGCATTTGTACTATGACCCCTCTGTGCATAGAAAAGTTTAAGTTTGTTATTACATTTTAAAAATTTTAAGCGGATGTTATAGACTTCGCTAGACTTTTTTTATACTTTTGATTAACTACAATCTTGGAAATATATTACAACACTGCTATTTTCAGTCTGTTCAGTCTCTATAAAAGGATAAAATGAGGCCTGTAGTGCCAGACTTGCAGTTTAAAAACTTTTCTAACTAGTAACAGGCAGAGATCTGCATTTTAAGTAACCAATGGTTAGCAGTATATCGCTAAATTGGCGAATCTCATTGTGAATAAACTTGGTTTGGAAATGAAGATACCCGGTTCTTGCCCCAACTTCCTCATTTTTTTTGTCACACATGTTAATACGGTCTAAATCTCTCGTGAGTTCTTCTCACGTGTGTGTTCAAGTCTGAATTTCGCTTGTACATCTTCCCACAGCGTTGGCATCGGAAGGGCCGTTCTGCAGTATGAGTGCGTTCATGTAGCTGGAGTTCACAATTGGATAAAAAAGCCTTGGTGCAATAGTTGCATTTGAACGTCTTTTCTGCACCTTTAGCCCGGTGAGCCCTCGTGTGACGATAAAAGTCCGCTCCGTAATTGACGGCAAAGTTACAATGCGGGCAGCGGTATCTCAGATCAGACGTGCCATGGTGGTCGGAACTACTTTTGTGTGTTTCCAAATGAGAGAGGGAACTGAAGATCCTGTCGCAGAAACCACACTTAAAGGCTTCACCTGAAAAAAAAATAAGAGCATAACTTAATTTTTCTTTTTTGGGGGATTATAAATCACTACGTCAGTGCTTCTCAAATTTTCAATATTGGTGATCAATTACAGAGAGACGTAAAGCTGCTATTGCTAAAAAATTGGTCAGTGACATCAACTTTGAATTACTGATAGACGGAACAAGTGGGTGCAAATCGTGTCACCAACATGTTTGGTGAGTATCACAACATCAGATGATAACTGTTGTGTTCAGTCGCATGGTTTGCTGATGCACCAGACGATCGCCAGAGTTTTAGGTACTTAGGATAATACCGTCGACCGTTCAGCAGCCGTTAAATTCAGCGTCACAACTACACCTTATACAACAACAGTCAATAAATAGACTTGATAACGTTTTCGAATTCAGCGGCACGGTTGACGAGATAATACGGAATAACCGAATTTTACTCCAATTTGTTAGCAGTAACCTGCTTTTTAAGATCCTTAAGCGATAGTTTATAAGAAAAACTAGCGACTAAGAACATCCTCGATCAGCTGATTTGGGACACACATGCTTTTTCAAGTTGTGATGATGGTTTTGAAGGAAACGGCGGTACAGCTTTAAAAAGAGTCTTCCAGTCGCCATGTTTATCCACAGCTCAAATGATGACCAACAGATATCGAATTATTATCAATTTAATTATGTCCTAAAACAGTTATAATCAGTAGATAATTTTTTATGATATTAATAGTTAGATTAAATTTATGATATTAATAGTTATATCCCTATAGTTGTCGGTCATCATTTGAGCTGTTTGTAAACACGGAAGCTTGAAGACTCTTGGGAAGAAGGAAGCTGGAAGGAAACGGCTTACCGCTATGGCCCCCATGTTGTGTATTATATTCCAAAGTTCATGGAGGGATGGATTGCTTTGACATATATTCTACAGTTTGTGTTCTTGATCACTCAAAGGTCGGTTTAAAAAAACTTTATCAAATAAGACAGACCAAAACAATTTTTACTGTGACACAGAGAGAGAAAATATACCTTGTACCCCTAAATCTATGTGCAGTAAAAGCAAACAAACTAGCTTCCAAATATTTTCTGATATCAAAATTAGTGTCCTTTGATTCCGCAGTTAGTTTAATATGAAAAGTATATTTGCAAATAGAAATTAAATGAAAAAACATTTTTCCCACATGAGTACAGAAATATAGAAAGCTTTTTTTTAAGTGTAAAAATCAGTTTTTGCATTCAGCGTTAAGTTCAAGGATTGGTACTTGTGTATTATCCAGTCGACCGTTCAGCAACCTTCAAAATCAGCGGTACAGCTATAGTTTTGATAAGGTTTTCGGGTTTAGTGGCACGGTTGACGGGATGACAACACAAGTACCCAAATTTCTTTATAAAAATTTTTGGAACAGCTTCGATAAGAGACTACCAGCCAACATGTTTACCCGCAGTTTAAATGATGACTAAAAACTATAAAGATTTAACTACTAATATCGTCATTATTAGATCCTGAAATGATAATTTTTAAATACGATTCTCTTAGGATCCAATAATATAGATATTAATAGTTACATATAAATAGTTGTGTGTAGTCATTTGATCTGTGGGTAAACATGGTGGCTGGTAGACTCTTATCGAAAGCTGTGCCAAAGTTTTAAAATGCTTTAAATATTTTAGATTTGTCTCACAAAAACTTATGATATTGTGATGGTCCAAAACAAATTTTTTTACTTTAAAAAATGCATGGGTCAGCTCCGATTTGTAAATACTCATATTCATCTAATTTGAGTGGACAAATGAGTACTATTAGTAATTATTATTCTTACCTGCCGCTGGATTATCATTACTAGCCATTATTCACTAACTTTAAAGCGTTTTTTCCTCAATAGCACTAGAGTTCGATGGCTGTGATTAATAAGGTTCCTCAAATAAATTATTCTTACACAACGTTGACGAAAGTAGATAAATGCTGGCTCAAGGTTTGTAGAATATAAGGTAAGCTCTTCCCATTGTTCTGAAAAAATCTCGTGACATCTCGTTTCCGCTGCTAGTGACGTCCTTCTTACTGTTTGAACAACCAATCATTTTCACTTTGAAATGGAGTTAGGGAAATATGGGGAAAGATATCGGGCGGGGGATTTTATGATTCAGAGGAAGGATATTTGATTGCTTGCTTGGTTTCAAATCGGCCAATAACTTGCACAGAGTAAAGATAATTCAGAGAGTCCAAAACGCGATTTTAATAAAATAGTTCTACAGTTATCGCATAGTGGCGTTGCGACCCTCCAGCTGTCAATCATTAGTGTGGGCGGAGACTAAAGAAAACGAGTGATTCTCATTGGACTTAGAACTTTGTTTGGAGGCTGCATTTGAATTTCTCAATCTCTGCTATTTTTCCCCTGTTAAATGAAACTTTTCCCTAATGGTTGCAAACTTTCCCTGACAGTAACTAAACTTCCCCTATTATAAACATTGATATCGTTTTTTCTGTCGTTTAATATCTAGTTATAGTGATTGTAGTCGCAGAAATTATCATTAAATGTGAAGTTATATGTTTAAATTGTATTAAATAAGGACTTGGAGTTGTGTGTTCGATTCCAGAGTAGCTCCCAATACATCGCCACTTTAAAGAAGATGCGAGATAGTGACGTCACAGGCAGATCAAGTATACAGGGTGATTCTGAAATGGACCGCCAAACTTTGAGGGGTGATAGTACTCATCAAGACGAACAAGAATTGGTATAGAAAGGGGGGTCGCAGTTACACCGTTAAAGAGCTAGGTCCTAATGTAGTGCGAGAGCGTTACAAAAGGACGTTTTGCCAAGGCCCGTTTAACGAAAAAAAAAATAATGAAATGAAAAAAATTATTGCGTGAGGTACAGCAGTATCCGTATTACTTACATCATAAATTTGATAGAAATTGGACCACTTTCTAAACCGTGGGGTGAGTTTTAAAACGTGCTCTTAGTCAAACAATGGAGTTCCATTAATGGTATTTAGAAAAATGATGATCGGGGAAGGAATTTTCAATGATCAAACAGTTTCAATGATCCATGTTACGATCATTGAAAATTCCTTCCCCGATCATCATTTTTCTAAATACCATTAAGGAATGTGATTCTTTGACTAAAAGATTAATATTGCACTTTTGAAACTAACTCCGCGGTTTAGAAAGTGGTTCAATTTCTATCAAATTTATGATGTAAGTAGTACGGATACTGCTGTACCTCATGCAATAAATTTTTTCATTTCATTATGTTTTTTTTTCGTTAAACGGGCCTTGGCAAAACGTCCTTTTGGAACGCTCTCGCACTACATTAGGACCTAGCTCTTTAACGGTGTAACTGCGACCCCCCTTTCCGCATCAATTCTTGTTCGTCTTGATGAGTACTATCACCCCTCAAAGTTTGGCGGTCCATTTCAGAATCACCCTGTATATAAGTCTGCGAGAGATCTCCGCTGGCCAGAACATTGAGTGAGGCCCTGGAGAGCGTGACATCAGAGAGACTTGTAATGTCTAAGAAATTATCCCCAGCGCATGCTCAAAAGAAAGATACACGCAACTGTTTTAATAACCGGGAACATACATAAAATTTTTTCCCTCTTTAGCGATTTGAAAAAGGGCGGGGTTAATTAAGAGAGTGTATGCGGCTGTAGCTCGATTGTAGAGAGTCAACAACGTTACGTCATATTCCCTGGTTAGTTCCACCGTTAACACACAGAAACGCCACCGTCTATGGGAAAACCATTGTTAAAAAAGTTGCCATTAGCGTCTATGGAAATGGACTCTCTGAAGTATCTTTACTCTGTGATAACTTGCGCAGAGTAAAGATAATTCAGAGTCCAAAGGCACTGTATATTTGCACGGCCATTTTTCAACTAAACTCTACTCTAACTTCCACGGCTAGGCGTACCATTGGTTCCATCACTAAGCGCCGAGACTGCTACGTCATCACGAGACCTACAGCGCATGCGCCACTGGCCGTTTTGGCCGTCCAAATATACACTTCGGAGTCCAAAATGCGATTTTCCTAAAATAGTTTTACAGTTATCGCATAGTGGCGTTGCGACCATCCAGCTGTCAATTATTAGGTCATCCCGAAAGTTTTGTCGCTCTTGGGAGCATCTGTATACAATGTATTTTTTGGTACTTTTCCATTACGGTAAACCAGTAAAGTACTTCTACTTCTATCTAAAGCCAATTTGGCGAATTTTAGCTATTTTTTTTGTTGGCTCACTTTTCCAGCTTTCCTAATTTCTACGATTAATAAGATTTTGTTTACTTCAAGTTGCCAAAAATTGAAAACATTCAAAATTAAAATTCAAAGGAATTTAACTAATTTTAAGTGATATTAAGATTTTTTACTACTTTTGTATAGCGGCGGTAGAATTTCCAGCGGTCTAGATTCCTGCAAATGATCAGCCGGGTCTTTCCTAATAGAGGGTAGGAGTAGCAATCCAGCAATTTAATATGGATGATTGTGATCAAACTCTCCGGATGCCTCAGAAAAAATTTAAATCTACGTTAAATCTTCCACACTTGTTAAAAATACTTAAAACTATAATTGTTTTAGGGAAGTAGGCAGCTAATTTTAATTTAAAAAATCTTAACCTTAGGAAAAATGCAAAATTTTGAGCAGAAAAGAAATGAAGAAACATGATATCATAGATATCATAGATTTAAGGAAAGCCCAGTTGTCGATCAGTCCCCAAAATCAAGCCAAGATGCCAAGTTGACGGTGGATAAAGTTGCAGGTTATATTGGTATCACATAATGGAAAAGTGTCCAAAGTATCTTATATACAGATGCTCCCAAGAGCGACAAAACTTTCGGGATGACCTAATACACTAGTCGACAGTGGTTTCCTAACAACAACCAAATTACTCTTTTTGTTTCTAACTCATGTAGTTATTTAAATATCTGCAAGTAAAAAATTTCCACTACGTCCCATTTTTGCGTAACAAAAATTTTCGATTTTCTGCTTTTTTTCTTAATTTTTGCATTTTAAGCGTCATTTTTGTCCAATAGCAACCCTGCAATCCCATCCAATTAATTTATTTCTAGTATCCCAGTATTTAGACATTCTTTTAAAAGTGTGTCGATGTTTTTGTACTGCAGTTCATTTTGAAAATTGACGAGTTTTCAGTGTAGATTTTGCACTTTTATGCACAATACGTTTTGCTAAATTTGGATACGGTTTAAATTACAATTAAACGGTAATATTTAACAGAAAAAGTGGAAAAAGGTTTTTCCCACTGATTTGTGTCCAAATCTGTGACTAAAATGAAATCTGGGCTCTTCACGTGTGTTGTAGAAGTTAGAATGTGGCTCTTTTTAAGTGCATAAGAGTCAACAGTAGTTATATGCAAATTACTATCCCCATAGTATGAGGACATTCAAATTATCTTAGTTATTTATTATCAATGACAAATACAGAAAAAACATTTCAAAAAGTATTTAAAAGGACTTTTTTCGCCATTAAGTGAAGGCAAACTCAAAGTCAGTATGAACCTCTGATTAAAAAAGAATTCACGACCCTGCTTATGAAGTAAAATTTAATAAAAACGCATTATCAGCTTAAAAATGGTTTCTAGGAGAGTGGTAAGATGATTTTTAGAAAATAGGGCCGATTAAAATGTTTTAATCCCAATAGAAGGTTCTCTTTAGTCTTACCAAGCCATAGAATGTTGAGCATCACCCAAAATTCATATTTTACATCCACGTTTGAACTTATTTCCGGAAATTATCACTGTAGTCAATCATAAACAAGGATAAAGATTCCCTTAGGATATTTACTCGATACATAGGTCACTGCGAAATAGCAATTTTGGGCTGCAGCTCTTGGTTCATTGAAAGAGGAGATTTAACGCCACTTAAGAGACAAAAAGTGATAAAATTGCATCGTATTTAATGAATGTTTTATGATTTTTAGTTTTATATTGTCTGAAACATGTATATAATCTTAATTATGATAGTATTTTATGCTAAAATAATGAGATTAATTGTTTAAAAGGAGTGTTTTCAACGCTTTTGTCCGTTTCTTACAGTACTAGTGCAATATTTGTAACAAAAAAACTGTACGTGCTACAGCTTTTTCACAACTATTTCTGAATTCTACACCCTGAAATTAGTCGGAAATACCTAATCTCACTTTTGTTAGCGAAAAAAAGTTGAAATTTGTCGACTAGTGTTATTAGTGTGGGCGGAGACTAAAGGAAACGAGTGATTCTCATTGGACTTAAAACTTTGAATGGAGATTGCATTTGAATTTCTCAATATCTGCTATTTTCTCCTGATCAATGAAACTTTTCCCTTATGGTTGCAAACTTTCCCTGACAGTAACTAAACTTTCCCTATTATAAACATTGATATAGTTTGTTCTGTTGTTTAATATCTCGTTATAGTGATTGTGGTCGCAGAAACGATCATTAAATGTGAAGTCTTATGTTTGAATTGTATTAAATGTGGAGTTGGAGTTGTGAGTTCGATTCCAGAGTAGCTCCCGATCTATCGCCACTTTAAAGAAGATGCGAGCTAGTGACGTCACGGGCAGATCAAGTATATACAGGGTGATTCTGAAATGGTGCGACAAACTGGGTTGGGTAGGTAGAGTTCATCAAGACGAACAATAATTGGTACAGAAAGGGGGGTCGCAGTTACACCGTTTAAGAGCTAGGTCCTAATGTAGTGAAAGAGCGTTAAAAAAGGACGTTTTGCCAAGGCCCGTTTATCGAAAAAAAAACATAATGAAATGAAAAAATTTATTGCATGAGGTACAGCAGTGTCCGTACTACTTACATCATAAATTTGATAGAAATTGGACCACTTACTAAACCGTAGAGTGAGTTTTAAAACATGCAATATTAATCTTTTAGCCAAAGAATGGAGTTCCTTTTAATTAGTGTAATGGTATTTAGAAAAATGATGATCGGGGAAGGAATTTTCAATGATCATACAGTTTCAATGATCAATGTATGACCATTGAAAATTCCTTCCCCGATCATCATTTTTCTAAATACCATTAAGGGAACTCCATTCTTTGGCTAGTAGATTAATACTGCGCGTTTTAAAACTCACCCCACGGTTTAGCAAGTGGTCCAATTTCTATCAAATTTATGATGTAAGTAGTACGGATACTGACCTCATGCAATAAATTTTTTCATTTCATTTTGTTTTTTTTTCTATAAACGGGCCTTGGCAAAACGTCTTTTGTAACGCTCTCGCACTACATTAGGACCTAGCTCTTTAACGGTGTAACTGCGACCCCCCTTTCTATACCAATTCTTGTTCGTCTTGATGTACTCTACCTACCCTACCCAGTTTGTCGCACCACTTCAGAATCACCCTGTATAAGCCAGCGAATGATCTCCGCTGGCCAGAACATTGGGTGAGTCCCTGGAGAGCGTGACATCAGAGAGACTTGTAATGTCTAAGAAATTATCCCCAGCGCATGCTCGAAAGAAAGCTACACGCAACTGTTTTAATAACCGGGAAAATATATAATTTTTTCCCCTCTTTAGCGATTTGAAAGTGGGCAGGCTTAATTTTTAATTTAGTTAGTGTATGCGGCTGTAGCTCGATTGTAGAGAGTCAACAACGTTACGTCATATTCTCTGGTTAGTTCCACCGTTATCACATAGAAACATCACCGTATATGGGAAAACCCATGTTCAAAAAGTTGTTATTAGCGTCTATGGAAATGGACTCTCTGAAGTATCTTTACTCTGTGATAACTTGCTTTCAAAACGTTTTCTGAACCAAGAGATAAGTAATAACCTCCTTCTCTGCGGCAATTGTCAAGAGTTTTTTCGGTAAACGAACTAAGCTTTAATTGTGCTAATTTTCTTAAGAACTGTGAATAATTTTTGATAATTTCTAAGACCCCCACCGAATTTAGACCAGTAGTAAATGCAAGTGTAATCCATAGTAGGATAGAAAATTCAATTATTCTATTCGTTGAAAAAATTCAGGAATACTTTAAAACTCGCTTAGTAAACATTCGATTATTTACTATTGTTAATTCTCTAAAATTAGAGGAAACGGATCCAGGGGGAACCCATTAGACACTGCTATCGGGGACGTCAGTGATAGTGAAGAGGTTGTTTCTAAGACGTACCTAAGCTTCCACTAGCCTATCAGGTTTTCTGGGCGGAAATTCCAGTAAAAAAGGAAATTTAGATTGGATAGACACTCTTCTTCTCCGCTATTTAGGTAGCAAATAATATTTACAAAGGTTTTAAGAGCTCTTTAACAAGAATAATGATTATTAATAGAAGCCTAGAGCAAAGATACTTCAAGATTTGGGTTGTTCATCACCGCTTGTACGTTGATTAATGGGTTGGGATGTGACTCCACAGCTTCATAAAATTTTCTGGCTGCATCTTGGATGAAATTAGGGAGACTAGGGGTTTTTAATTCCCTTTGTGGGGTAAAGTCTTTGTTGAGAAGCACCGGGGAGCACCAGCAGCACCAAGCAGGATTTTATTTTGGATGACCATCAGTTTTTTGAGGTTAGTTACAGCTGTAGTGGCCCAGATGGGGGATGCATAGGACATTAGGGGTCTGAGTACCATCTTGTAGAGTAGGATTTTGTTGCGAAGGTGGAGGTGGGACTTCTTATTTAATAGAGGGTACATATGAGTCTGAATTTAATGTGGTATTTTTCGACAGTTTTTTCAACGTGAATCTTGTAACTTAGGTTCTCGTCGAGATGTACTCCTAGATATTTGGCGAAGGGAAGCCATTTGAGTTTAGTCTTTTGGAGAGTCAGCATTTCAGGGTATTTTTTCCTACGTGTCTTTCTGAAGATTATAGCTTGGGTCTTTAAAGAATTTAGGGCAATTTTCCACCTACAGCACCAGGTTTCGAGATCCGTAAGTGTTTTATGGAGCCTGCTTTTGATGGTTCTTAGGTATGGGCTCTGGGCCACAATGGCCGTGTCGTCGGCAAATAAGTGGAGGAAGGTGTCAGTAGTTTTTGGGACATCAGCAATGAAGATGTTGTAGAGAAGTGGGCTGAGGATCGCGCCTTGCGGGGTGCCGGCTTTAATGCGATAAGGGGTGGAAAAGTCGTTTGCAACCTTGACTTAACTGTGATTAATGAGGATCCTCTAACAAATTATTCGTTAACAACTTCTACACTTGACGAAAGTAGACATCTGCTGGCTCAGGATTTTTAGAATACTATAAGGTTGACTCTTCCCATTGTTCTGAAAAAATCTCGTGACGTCTCGTTTCTGTACCCTGTGACGTCATTCTTCTTATTGTTTAAACAACCAATCATTTTCACTTTGAAGTGGGAGTTAGGGAAATATACAGGGCGGGAGGATTTTATGATTCAGGGGAAGGATATTTGATTGCTTGCTTCGGTTCAAATAGGCAAATAACTTGTTTTCAAAAACTTTTCTGAACCAAGAACTAAGTAATAGCCCCCTTTTCTGCGGCCATTATATCGGGTTTTTTTGGTAATCGAACTAAACTTTAATTAACCTAATTTTCTTAAGCATTGTGATTATGTATTGATAATTTCTAAAAAAAAACCCCACTGAATTTAGACCCGTAGTAAATGCAATTGTAATCTATTAGAAAATTCAATTATTCAATTCTTTAAAAAAGTTCAGGAGTTCTTTAAAAAGCGCTTAGTAGACATTCGATTATTTACTTTTGTTAATTCTCTAAAATTAAAGTATTTCTTAAAATGTCAAAGTGTGCTGCATATGCTTGTCAAAACAACCGGCTCCATGTCAACTCAACGGAAAATATTGAGCCACATTATAAAGGGGGACATGCAGCCTGGTGGGTTTATGCTGCCCTAGTTAATGTAGGTTCGAAAAGTTTAAAACTACAAAGGACATACATACATACCAATTTTTTTTAGTTTTCTTCCTTCAATGCTTTATTGTAAGCGAGATTTGGCCATAGATGACGAAAATGAGACGAATCTTGAACGTTTGTCCTGGTTGGTTCGATTCCGGCCTGCCCTGGGTGTATTTTCTCTCTCTCCGTGTTAGTAAACATTCTGTTTGTGTCTGTCTGACTTGAAAGTTTGTCAAGTCAGACAGACACAAACAGAATTTTGAGATCAAGCACACAAACCGGAAAATATATGTAATTCCAATCCAATTCACATTATTAAGATTAGGCGAGGCAAATTTTTACCACAAGTTAAAAATTTTTGCATATTTCTTGCCATGCTGATTACGTAACTGACAAGTGGATGGCTTACTTCGCAATATCAATCAATAAATCAAATATTATTAATTTATTTTACAAACAATTATTTCGAGTGGCACCAGTTCATTCAAGGTTTCTTCCAAAAGAGGGCAGCGTTTGTTTAAGATGAATTTGTTACTATCGCATCGTTTATTCAACCCCGCTAAAGAAGCAAAAGGTAATTAAATAAAGTTTGTTGCACTTGATATTTAAGAAATTGAAAGTTTTGGCTGGAAAAACTCTTGAAGAGTGCCGCCTTTACAAAATACTTACTTGTGTGCAGTTTATAGGATTTATGTACAAACCCTTTTACATTTAATACTGCAAAATCTTTTAAAAGTGCGTTTACCATATGTTTTAATTTAATATACGGTTTTACTTTGAGATTATTTAAACTTAAAATAAAAAGCATTTTGTGTATTTTATATTTTAACCCTACAATGCATACTGTTGCCATTTGACACAACGACATTTTTCCCCATTTCCTACTCGAATTTCCATTTCCAAACGACAACACTATTCAATAAGTACAATAGATATAACATTTCATTGTATTAGCACTTTAGACTGCCAGTAGATCACAGCAGGGGTACTATTTTGAGACATTTGTTAGTAGCTAGTTAGACAAAAGTCAAGACACAGAAAACGCCAAAATAAAAGGACCATATAAATTAAAATAATTTTTCAGCTTGAACAAAAAATGTTCTGGAAAGATAAGTTGTTTTTTTATATTTTTAGAGCTTTTGGTTTTATTTCACTTCACAATTTATTTCACAAGAGACACAAATTAATTTCACAAGGACAACGTTTTTTGCCAATAAAAAGTAGAAAAAAATTAAATTAATTTTTTTAGTATTTTTTTACTAATTTACACCATAATAGAAGTCACATATTTGATTTTCAAGTGAATTTAAAAAATCATGCATTGTAGGGTTAAGACTGAAAAAAACAAAGTTTAATTTTTCCTCAGTACTACAACCCTAATAGGTTTGGGTTACTTTAACAAACATGACCAATATAAAGATCTATGGTTTGATTATTTTATAAATGAAATATTTGTACCACATTAGAGTTTAAAGAATCTGGACTTAGCCTAAAAAAAGCTATAAACAGTGGATTCTGGCAACCCAGTTCTGCACAGCTTTCATAAGTCTACCAGCCACCATGTTTACCCACAGCTAAAATGATGATTGACAACCATTATACATTTATACATTTAACTATCATCATCATTATTAGATCCTAAAGTAATAATCTAGTAAATATTATTTTAAGATTCAATGATAATGATATTAATAGTTAGATCTATATGTTTGTGCCATCATTTGAGCTGTGGGTAAACATAGCGGCTGGTGGACTCTTATCGAAGCTGTACCCCCAATTCTAACGAAGTTGAATCACTCGCCATAAACAGCATTGGCAAATGGCAATACCAAATTTTGCCAAAAATGTCGCCTATAATTCTCTAGCCTAATTCAGTATAATCTAAATTCCTTTTAAGCTTAATTTGGTCTGCATCATCATTTAAGTTTATACCTGTCATTTTTGAAATCTTAATTGTGTTTATTTAAGGTTGAGTGTCACAAATCTATATCGGCTGTCGTAGACGAATGTTGAAATTTTTCTTACCCAGCCTGTATAAAAAGTTAAGAATTTCATCGACATAAACCTCATTTTGCCGAGTTTGAAAAATAACCAAAACTTATTTCTCAGTTAAAAAATGCTTTTTTTCGAAATAGAAAGGTGTCGTTCGTGAATATGTTTAAACAAGCAGCAAAACTAACCAAAAGCTTCCAAGATGGGTAAAGCGATTTCACTTCTATCAGGCAGTCAAAAATGATCAAAATTCTTTCAAATTTCACATTGTATTCTTTCACAAAATTCACGTCAGGAAGAATTCAAATATTTTCTATAGTATTTTGAAAAACTGTTAACATGTTTTTATACTAATTTTAAGGTGGGAACGTTAATATTCCCCTGATAGTGTTTACCAGTAAAAAAATCACCAACATTAATATTTAACTAAGCAAAAAAAATAAGTGAATCCCTTCAACATATTTTTATCTTAAAATTCTAAAAAGTTCAATACAGGAAACCTTTATAAATTTTCTTTGTCTGAAAAAAAGTGGGTAAGAATCTAGAAGTGGGTTCGGGTTGGCATCTCTTGGTGAATTTTTAGTGCCAACTTCACTTTCATACTTAGGCGCACTTTGGCGCTACTACTTCGCTTGGCGTTTGAACCCACTTCTAGATTTAAGCCAGAAAGGGAATATTTCAATTTTGATGATAGGAAATGAATATATCGTTGTGATTACGTAGACTTAATTATTATTTGTACTAAAAAGCAGTTTATGATAATTATAATTAAACAAAAAACAAGCTTAATTTGTAAAATATATTTGGAAAAAATAAATATATTAAATGTAAAATATATCTCTTTGAATATATTTTTCTTTAGGTCAAATTTTATAAGAAATTATTTACATAAAACTAGCATGTTAACCCTTTATTTACCAAATTATTTCCTCATCCTCATCCAAAATATGTCAAGTTTACGTAACTGCAACTATAAGTAAACTAAATTTGGCCTTTCATGACGAAAATTATACGAATTTCGAACATTGGGAAGTGGTACTTACAAGTACCGTCGGTAAATAAAGGGTTAAACAAAAAATTCATAATTTTCTTTCTTCTTTACAAACTGAACGAAGGTACTTACGTACTACGCCGTCGACCGTGCAAATTTGAAAACATCGCCAAATATCCGTCACTGGTTTGAACATATTGCCAAAGAGAAGACTAGACATAAATAACATCGGAGTATCAAATATACTTTATTGATCAGACAAATAAATTCAAAGGGACTAGGGACTTACTAGGACATAGAAATGCTATAATCAAGAATTAATATAAATAATATATAATAAATTATAGTTATTTTGTGGTGCACTAAGCTATTTTGTGTCATTAAAATTGAAATAACAATATCGTATTGCAGATCTTATTTTCTTTTTATCCCATTTCCACTTTTGAATATTTAGTTGTCTTAAATTAAACAAAAAAACATCGTTTATTTGGTTGCCTCTCTTTTGGGAAACTGGATCTCGCAATAACTTTTGCTCTTCATTGACTTATGACGTCACCGACTTCTAATATTGGCGTCTACGCCACCTTTTGGTGACTTCTGCGACGTTTTCAGATTCAACGTCACATGTCGATGGCGTAGAGCAGTGGTTCCCAACCTTTTGTGGCCCATCGCCCCTTTTCTAGAGGTTGACTAACACCTATCGCCCCCTTTTCATTCACATTGTATATCTAATTTTAATTTGAAGTAAAGTGTAAATAATAAAGCAATTTTATGTCATGGGGTCCTCCCCCGCCCGAAAATTTTTGTAAATAAGACTCCAAAAACCAGGTTTTTAACTAGTTATGGTACACCTCTTCCGAATTTTGGACATATATTTTTGGTAGGATTTTGATGAACTAACTATAAAAAAATTTGAAAAATTAAGTTCCAAGTACAAAAGGGGGGTTTGGGGGCCCTCTCTCAGGAAATTTTTGGAAATTTGACCCTAAGAAACAGGGTTTTAAGTTGTTTTGGTACATTAAGTCTGAATACAGTCTGTCATACAGTACTATTTCCCCCTTTAAATACCCACCGCCCCCCAATCGCCCCCACCTTATATATCGCCCCCTTGATAACACAAATCGCCCACCTGGGGGCGATCGCCCCCAGGTTGGGAACCACTGGCGTAGAGCATAAACACCAACCGAAAGAAAAGATGATCATGACAGACAATTTTCAATGTTATGCTTTAGACATTTTTAGACCTTGTTAAGTAAAGGAAAAAATTAAAACTTATGCGAGAAATGTAGAACTGGTTCCTAATTTTCATCTTATAGTGATTTGGGTACTTACGTATGATACCGTCGACTGTTCAGCAGCCGTTAAATTCAGCGGCACATCTATAGAACAGTATAATGGGATTTTAAACATTTTTGGATTCAACGGCACGGAGTTGATGGCGTGATACGTAAGAACCGTAATTTGAAACAGTTTTATTTGTTTTTAGTGGTTTCATTTGTTAATTAATTTGCAGAATGATGAGAAGCTGTCGGTCACAGATCAAGATATTCTCTCCCAATATCTAGAAAAAATAGTCATTCTAAGGATGAAAGACCTTCACGGAATAAATGAAACTAACCAACAGTGAAGGGCTGGACCTACAAGAGAAGCGAGGTTCGGATTGGTTGCAGACTACGAATGTATCGGGTGACACACTAGGTAAAGCTATTTGGTTCTTACGTATTATCCCGTCGACCGTACCGCTCAATCGAAAACGTCATCAAAACCCATTGACTTTTCTATTGATGTACCGCTGAATTAAACGGCTTCTAAACGGCCGACGGTATAATACGTAACTACCAGCGTGGTTATTCGAATTTTGCTATGAAGATTAATTCCGAATATTTCACTGAGAATATATTTTAATAGATGAATAGTTTAATGAATAGTTTCCCTATTATTACGTATTTTGATACTATTAGGTGCTTAAGGTGTACTTGCGAACAAGAAAACTTTTCTTAGTTTTGGTTTAAAAAAATTATTTTTTTTTCACTGTGGGTAACTGATCTGTTGAAACCTTTTTCATGAAGAAACTTACTAAATATTAATGATTAATTAGTTAATTATTTAATGACTAAATTAGCACCATTTCCATTTTCAAACAATACTGAATTTAAATTCCCTTAGAAACTCAATTCTTGTTGAGTTTCCTATTAATGTACTTAATGGTCCAAAACTCGATAACGTATTTGCGATGAATAGTTCTTCTGTAACAATTCTGTCTTTGAAGATAGCTAAAAAAATCACAATACTTATCACAGACATAAATATTTAAAAATTCGTGTAAAATAAGCTTAATAACCTTGTCTATTTTGGAAGTCCAGAGTTCAAACCCTTTATTTAACTCTACAGATAGTAATAACGCAAGTTTTATCAGGATAAACTAAATATTTTTGAAATTATCACTTTTGAAATTTTAAAAGCCTTGAAAAATTAAAATGTTTAAAGTTCCATAAAAATATTAAAAACGTGTTTTTTATTAAATTTGAATTATTAAAAAATACAAAGTATTAAATGGTTAAATACTCTAAATAATTCAGAATCTGCAGATTTAAAATACACTTGGAAATAGAGAAAAATAATCCATTCTTTAGATCTATTTTCGAGATCAGAGGAGTATGTGATTACATTTTCACGTTTTTCTTTCACGTTCATTTTCACGTGTGACAACTCTCTTTACGAACATTGAATTTACCAATTTATTAGACCGTTACAAATGCGAATATTAAAATGTAATAATAAAATAAAATTTGGTTCTTTACAAATTTTAAAATGAAATTTCTGAAATTAAGTATTAATTTCCAGAAAATAGGATAAATGAGATGTGATGATACATCAATGGATTTATAACAATGACAACTCGGCTTACAAACAATCAATTTACCCAATTATTGAGTAACGCAACTCATAAATATGAATTGCATATTGCTTAATACTGGGAACCGTAAATTTTAATTTTTTTTGTGAAAAATTTTTAACCCTACTGGTCGATTTTAAATTTTGGTAAAATTTGTTTTTTGAGCGAATTGGATGAACTGTATTCGAAAAATATTTGAAAATTATCTTATCAATAAGTTTTAATGCTACAAAAATGAGAATACTTGATTTACAGTGTAGTAAATCTTTTTGACGTAATTTAACTTTTGAAACTTCCCGAACATTAACAGAAATTGAGTTATTTATCTCAAACTATTTCACTGAAATCCATGGGCGTAGGTTCAACTTGACTAGGGGGCAAAATCTATTGAACCTCAGGAAAAGGGAGCAGATAAAATACTAAACTATTTTGTAGGGGTTCTGTTTACCTCAAAAAGTTTTTAAATAGTCTCTTATTAACTTTTAATAGTATCTTATTTGTGTAAATTATAGAGCAAATGTGAAGGATTGTGAACTTAAAAAAATTCTGTTGCGGATGTCCTCAAGCAAACATGTCCTCAAGCAAAATAAGGGGGGGGGTCAGAAAATTTTGTGAAATTTTGCCTCGAAAAGTTGAATTTTAACTCTTATTTTGGTTATTTGGGAGAGGAAACTTATTGTTCGTCTGGCATGTTGATTTTCGCTTGTTTGCCATAGATTCAGTGCCGTAAACGAATTTTTCTTCCGGGAGGAATAGGTTATTCAACATTACTTGGAACTTTTTTATAGTACCTCGTAAAGTTTTAGATCATTTCCACGTAAAAATTCAATTATATTGTACTTTATGTATAAGTATAAGAATGTTTATGGATATATTTCTTTATAAAGTCTCAACTGGGTGAAAAGCATATACACAGTTTATATTAGAATTTCGAGTAATTTTTTAGTTTAATGCAAAATGTAGTAATGTGGGAAGGAAAAAACTAAAAAGCATAAGTTATAAAATAGAATTAAATTGATTCATTACCGGCCTTGGTCCGGTATCGGATTGCGAATGAGCGTGAAAAAGGGTAACTGATAGCTGGTTAGAATAACACACCACGAACAATTTGTTTTCTTGATCTAAACTAGCCATGATTGATGAAAATCAAGAAAATGTCGCACTTGTACGTACAGTTTTATTTTTCCCAATTTTTGTGCATAGTTGAACTTTTTGCTCCAAAAAATTATAAGGGGGCAACCCCCCTTGCCCCCTCCTTAATTACGCCCATTCGAAATCGGTATTTTGTTATAAGAATTCATACCAGTTAAACTATACCAGTATATGGTTTTGAATTGTGATTTTAAACTCACGACCTTCTATGTGATATTTCATGTGCTCAGTCGTAAAACAAAGGTTCATTCAAACTAATCACACTCAAAATCTTGCCAGATATGTTATACTCTGTTCATTTTGAACTGGCGCTTGAAAATATTTCCTTCCCCCACCACCGATCGGTAACCAGAGCAACTATCCTCGTCAAAGTGACGAAGAAGGCTTACTATTGGCTGCGCGAAGAGTGTAACTATGGTTACGCTTTTAGCGTGGGGGAAAGCACTATTTATCAACCGCCAATTCTAAATGAATTGAGTATAAATGTGGTCGACTCCACTAATTGAGAACACGGATTACGTCTTAATGTCATCAATCGGATGTTATCAAAACTGTCTGGTCCCGATCACTCCTATTCAACTTAACGCAAAATGTATCTGGTTTTTATGTTATCAATATCTAGCTTAATGTTATAAATATCTGATAAAATCGCCAAAAATCCTCATTTTTGTCCGCTTGAAGGCAAATTTTAATCAATAATACAAATTGAGTTATTATTTTATTAGTATCCTATCTTATATTTTTCTTTAAGATTGTTAGTTACAAAATACCCAATGGTGTTGAATATTTCAATTAGGACTACATAGTTCTGTGATTTTAATGCAGACACTCAAGTTACACCGATATTTTCTATTGTCCAATCGCTTATTTTCATCAACAGGATATTATCCTTCTACTCTTAGACAAAAGTGATCATATTAAAACATAAAAATACATAAAAATTCTGTTCATCAAATATTCATTCATATATAAAAATACATAAATGCATAAAAATTCAAAACGATTTGTTCGTCTTGTTGACGCGGTATGCCCCAATGGGGTTATGTGCCATTAAATTCACCAAACAAACAAAACAATTTGTTCTTTGAACATTTAAACGGAGAATATTTGTGAAAACTTCACTTTACCATGAGAGAAAATGTAATTCCCATGTGGGGTGACATTTATACTTTTTTAAGCTATATCCTCTACCTCCCACCAATAGTTCTAAGCTTTTTTTAAATTTATACATTTTCTTTTTAACTTTTTATGCTTATTGAAAAAACAGTCTTAAATTAAAATATGATGCAATTTGTATATGTCTAATATGATTTTGGGTTCTTAAAAAAGTTTCCGAAACAAGATTATAAATTATTTTTTTAGAGTTCATCACCTAAAACTTAAAAAAAGAAATCCCAGGAAGTGAATTCAAGTTACTTTTGACATTTTAATGTTTTATTTATTAGCATGAGGAAAAAAACAACCTCTAAAGTTTTTTGATGCATATTAACCTTCCAAATTAAAAATTCTAAAATGATGTACTTTAGCATCACTGCATTAGGGTTTTAAACCTAGCTTTTTGCTCAACATTTTTATGCCCATTTCAGGTTTTCTCAGTTATAAAATAAGAGCACTTTTTTGATTGTTCATCTAATCAATAGTTTCTTAATCCTAGGACAAAAAAAACAATTTTGGATTTCGGCGATTTATCTTAATACGTTCTAAATCACTTTTAAAAAATTAAATTTAGGAATTATATAAAATATTGATGCAATAAGAAGTTTTAGCGAGTTGATAATTCATTTGTAGGATGAGCTGAGAAACTGTTGTTGTTCTAGATCAAGATTCCACCTCCTAAAACCTAGACAAGCATAATATACCAGTGGTCAGGGAGGAACCGAAGTCGTACACGACCTGTTGAGGAAAAAGCTCTTCCTAAGAGACGGCCATTTAGTGGAAAAGAAGAGTTCTTCCAAAAAAGAAAATTATACCTTGCCTTACAACCAGACAATGTCCAAGGTGAACAAAACTAGACTATTACTCGTTTCGATTTTATATTTAATAAAATATTAATTAATATAATATATTTATCAAAAAATTTTGAATAACGTGTTCTTTGAACGTTAAAACGGTATTGGTAGAAAAATGTCTTTACCCTACGGGAAAATCTGAGTGGGATATGTATTTTCTTTTTAATGTTTTATATTTAAAACTATTGAATTAAAATAATGCGATTTGTATAGGTATAATATTAATTGGGTTCTTAAAAAAATTATAAAACAATTCAAGCGCGATAATTTTTTTGGGGGGGATCTCCATTTAAAACTAAAAACTCAGAAAGTTAATTTTTGTTACGTTTGAAACTTTAATATTTTATTCGTATTTATTAGCTCTAGAAATAAAACAGTCAGCCACTTACAATTTTTGAAGCATATAAATCGCAAAAAAAATTCTTAAAAAATGAATACGTAAGCGTTAGACGTTTCAATTAAGCTCTTAGCTTTTTAGTAAATAATAATTTCCTGATTATCTAACAAAACTAGCTTCTTTATCCTACTACAAAAACCCAACTTTGGATTTCTGTGTTTTCCTCTATCAATGTTTTTAAATATAAAACCTAATTTAGATTATAATTTATCAGATAGTCCGATAAATGTACTTTAAAATTTTCATCTGTTATAAATAATTTTCAGGAAGACATCTGAGAAACTGTCGTGGTCCTAGTCAAAATCCCGACTCTTGATGTTATACCAGTGGTCACAAGTCACCCTTCTGCTATGGAGCCTATGCCGTACGCGACCTGTTGAGAAAAGTTCTTCCTGGAGACGCTCATTCCATGCAAAGTTATGTTCTTCCAAAAAGAAAATATAACAGCTTCTTGTAACAAGAATAAGTCCAAGGTATTAAAACTAGAAATTTTTATTCGTTTTTGGATTATATATTCAAAAATAAAATCATAGCATCAGGAATTTAGCTTCACTTAGCATCGACTCCACAACGTTTTTTGGCAATAAGCAGAGAGTTAAAGATGGATGTATGTAGTTTCCAACGCGATGTACGAATGTCGGGTGAAATTAGGCATTTATGTTAGAAATATGGTTAGTTTGTTAAATCCATGCATATGTTGCGTTTTAAGTCTTGGTTTTCGTAAAATGTTATATGTTTTCGATTTTGTGGTGTACAATAATTTAGAATGGAACGTGCTACCCAATGATAACTCACAGACAATTTGTTCACTCGGTATTTCTTCCGCTGTAGATGACGTTATTGTCAAGAAAAGTTGTAATCTTGTATGACCACAAAGGGGTAGGTTCAAATTAAATATTTAGAATATTTAATAATGTTGAAAAAGCTTTTCAGGCCGATCTGTTTAATTTTTTGTGAAGAATAAACTTAAACAAAATGTTTTTAGCCGTATCTTTATTAAAGAAATTCTGCGCATTTTAACACAAAAACTTTTAAAATTCTGGTAAGATATATTAAATTACCTTTCCTTGGATAAGATTACATTTGAGTCTTTAATCTATGAATATCTTTATTTAAACTAAACTGTTAAGTATTTTTTTTCTTAATTCCCTACCTTTAAAAAGTTCATCATACTTATTAAAAATTACATGATAAATATCAGCTTTAATACCACAAAAGGTATTAAACTAACATCATTCATAATCGTTTTTCTAAATGTAACTAAATAATAAATAAATATTTTCTAAAATAACAGTCCTGCATTAATTTAAAAAAACTTCAATAACGAAAATTGTATTATTTTATTCAACAAAACATGAAAAGTTGCTTCAAAGTAACCTGAACTGTTAGAGCTAAATTTAAAAATTATGATAAGTGTTTTGATACCACTTGTATCCAGGGTTGGCAAAAACCCGGGTTTTTTTGAAAAAACCCAAGTGGGTTGGGTTTTTTCGGGTTTTTTCAATAAAACCCTGAAAAAACCCATATAAAACTGGGTTTTTTCGGAAAAAGTGTGGGTTTTTTCAAAATTAAGTGGTTTTCTCCTATAATGTAAGTGGGTTTTTTCAAATTTTAGTGAGTTCTTTCTATGTTAAATGTGTTCTGTCAAAATAATGTCAGTTTTTCCACAGTTAAGTGGTTTTTTTTCAAAGTTTTTATACTTTGAAAAAACCCACTGAAATTGTAAAAACACCCCTTATTTACTGAAACCTGGTTTAAATTTTGAAAAAACCCACTATAATTTTAAAAATATCCTAAACTTTGAAAAAACCCACTGAAATTTAAAAAATCTTCCTTATTTTTTATATCTAGTTTGAACTTTAAACGTCCTAAATTTTGAAAAACCCCATTCAATAATTAAAAAACCCACTGAGAATGAAAGAACTTATTTAACATTTTTTTAAAACTCCCTGAAATTGAAAAAACACCATTTAATTTTTAAAAACTAGCTTAAATTTTGAAAAAACCCATCAAAATTTTAAAAATATCCTAAATTTAGAAAAAGAATCCCATTAAGTTTTGAAGGAACTGCCAAAATCTTGATTTTTCTTGAAAAAACCCAAAAATGGGTCCAAAATGTGGGTTTTTTCACATGGGTTTTTTTGAAAAAACCCATTGGGTCCAACCCAATTGGGTCCAATCCAGCCAACCCTGCTTGTATCCTTTTGTAAAAACTTCCAATGTTTTTAAACTTCATGAAAAAAAAAACTTAAAAAATAAATATAAGCTGTTCATTTCAAAAATTTATTAATCTTCCGTGATTATGCATGTATTGCTGCATTATTTTTAGAGGAATCTTGAAGCCATAGTACTATTCCAGCATTAAAAAAAGCATTTCTTTGTTACATTCATATT
This sequence comes from Tetragnatha versicolor, assembly GCA_024610705.1. NCBI lineage: Eukaryota > Metazoa > Arthropoda > Arachnida > Araneae > Tetragnathidae > Tetragnatha > Tetragnatha versicolor. Next base: position 51,559,803 of record JANDEH010000004.1, on the reverse strand, counting down.
ACCGAAAGGCTGATTAATACTATAGAGGAATTTAGATGATTGTTGGTTTAACTATAATATTTTTAAACTTAGTACTAAAGGCTCGTTCAGTGTGTGTACTTATACACAAAAATTACTATTATACTAGACAGCAACGTTAGGTTGACCCTACGACGTCACTTACAAAGTAGTTCCCATCGCGGTGTCTGAGTTTCGAGTGAAACGAAGAACGTCCATTTAAAAATAAGATTATTTCGTTAAACCCATGTATATGTAGTGCCTTTTTATACCGATTTGCTTACCGAAACTCCTAACAGGCTTTGTGTTAACCCACATCTTCCATCCGCATAGTGACGTTGCTGTTGAGTATAGCGCAGTATAGAGTCCAACGTTTCTTATCAAAGCAGAAATAAGCTGAGCAAAAGAAGGAAGTATGGAGTAGAGTTGGGAAAAAATTAGTTCTGAAACTAAAACTAAAAACTAAAACTAAATTAGTTCCGAACTCGAACTAAAAACTGAAACTATTAGTTTCAGTTCGACTTTCGAAACTAACTTTTGGAACTAAATTAGTTTTAGTTTCAACTGTTGAAACTAAACTAATTTAGTTCCAAAAGTTAGTTTCGAAGTTGCGAACAAAAACTAAAGTAGTTTCATCTTTTATTCGTAGTTTCGGAACTAAAAATGAAACTAAATTTTTTTCCTCGCGTTTTTTACTGATTTGAAGGGATGTGTGTTTGTGTGTTTTAACGAAATAAGGGTGATGCTTCTAGGTGCGAACAAGTGTTTTTTCAGGGTCGTAGAAGAATAGATTCAAGTTTGCTAACCTCCCCACCTTTTTGAGTTGAACGGCCCTCGTCAACCAAGGTGTCCATTTATTTTATTTTACTTAATTTAATTTTTGTGAGGATTGGTCCCGTTAAAATCAAAGTTTTCAGTCATGAGATTATTAATTTTACGATTCAGTCATGAGATTATTAATTTTACTTCCAAACAGATCCCCTTCAAAGCTTCAAATTAGTAAAAAGCGTGAGGGAAAATATTTAGTTTTATTTTTAGTTCCGAAACTACGAATAAAAGATGAAACTACTTTAGTTTTTATTCGGAACTTCGAAACTAACTTTTGGAACTAAATTAGTTTAGTTTCAACAGTTGAAACTAAAACTAATTTAGTTCTAAAAATTAGTTTTGAAAGTCGAACTGAACACTAAATTAGTTTTTAGTTTCAATTTCGAAACTAAAAGCTAATTAGTTTTTAGTTTCAACTTTAGTTCAACTAAATTTTTATTCGAATAATCCCAACTCTGGTATGTAGTTCCCAGCGCTAAGAACTTCTAAGCACTGTGATTAGTTTGTTAAATCAATGCATTTACTGTGTTTCCTATCCTTCGTTATTCGTGGTAGTTACATTCCAAAATTCACCTCGAATACGCGAAAAACGAACCCAGTTTTAAAAAGCGCATTTATGATAAAGTAACAGATATGGTTCGATTCCGTCATTTATTACATAAAATTAATAAAACTGGTTAATGCAAAAATAGTTTTAACTGTAAATTACTGTAAATAATTATAATAACTTGTAGTAAATACAAAAAGGGTTACTAGTTAAGAGCCCACTGTATTGCGTTTTTGGGTCGTAATTTTCGTCAAGTTGTAAGTATTTTTGATTTCTCGGAGTAGTGTATTAATTCAGAATTTGAACGTTACCCGCCAATGAGACCTCACAGACGATCTGCTCGTGGTAATGCACGTTTTAAGAAGGTTTACGTCAAAAAGGGTTGTAAATCTAGTATGTGTTAGTACCACATTTCGATGAAGTTCTGTTGTAACATATTTTTTCTTTACAGGAAAGGTGAGGAATTAGGGGAAATGAAAAAGACTAGTTCCCATGACCAGTCCATGCTGTTCACTGTAAAAGATCGACGTTGCCTCCAAAATTTCAACCCTCCTTGCATCAAGATGCTCCTGTAAATTGCGTAATGGGACATTTGAGTACTACGCTCCGGTTTCTGTGAAAGCAATGCCTCTATTTTTTGTAATTAGTCTGCGTAAGTTTTTTTTGGTAATAAAGATTGATGTTTTCTAAATTTGAGTATTTACTTGTGCACCTGTCAAATTTTTTAGGTAATGCTACTTGGGTCACGTCGCTCAGATTAAGCATGCGCGTGGACTTATAATATATAGGGGCGCGCAGGTATGCTTAGAGCGCATGCTCAAACTAGGGAAAGTTTTAGCCAACAAAAGTAGCCAAGCTAAGTTCAAAAGCTAGCCAAAGAGTTATCAGGTGAAAGTAGGAGTAGAGGCAACCAATGAAGGCAGGTAAAGTCCAAAAGCTAACTTTGGACTTGGTTGAAAAGATTAGGTTGTTTGATGTTGATCTTGGATGACAAGTCAAAGTCAACTTATAATTTTCCAAGTCTTAAGAATCAAGAACTTAAAGAATCGAGTATTAATTGGAAACTTAAGTTCTTGATTCTTAAGACTTGGAAAATTATAAGTTGACTTTGACTTGTCATCCAAGATCAACATCAAACAACCTAATCTTTTCAACCAAGTCCAAAGTTAGCTTTTGGACTTTACCTGCCTTCATTGGTTGCCTCGACTCCTACTTTCACCTGATAACTCTTTGGCTAGCTTTTGAACATAGCTTGGCTACTTTTGTTGGCTAAAGCTTTCCCTAGTTTGCGCATGCGCTCTAAGCATACCTGCGCGCCCCTATATATTATAAGTCCACGCGCATCCTTAATCTGAGCGACGTGACCCAAGTAGCAAGTGTGTTACAAATAAAAAAAACCACATTAAAGTGACATGTTTTTATTGAAACAAATAAGGGGTTACATGCATTGAAGTTACATTAAATAGCATCCAGGTTCAACATACCATTTTCTTTACAATGTCTACAAACATTTTTACTTTGTAAGAATTTCAGATAAACTCCAAGCATATGAGATCGCTCTATGATGTGGTTTGAGCTTAAATTTTCTCCACAACAGAATTTTTAGCTCCTCCCAAAATCATGTACTCTTCCTGTAAGAATAAAAACTTATTATGTAACAGGGAAAAATGAAAATGGTCAATAACTTAGAATTTATAAATAAAATTGATTAGTTTTGTTTTATCCACTGCGCTTCCCCCATTTTTATTTTGGAAAGATCATAATTAAAATTACTTTTGAAAATTTAAGATTACATCTAAACTCATTAATAACCTTTTTCACTGGTTCGTCACCGATTTTAGATTAATTCTGCCAGTTAGTCTACGAAAAGATGAGATCATATTTTTTCTTTGCTGGTTAACTGATGTTAAGGTAGCAATGAATTAGGCTGTATACAAACATTTATCAACCAAGGGAAGTCTTCTATAATTGATTTGAAACTACAGCATTGGCTGTATAATTCAGCAATCAATCTCATTTACTCATAGGTTTCCAATTTTTAAAATGTTTTTTAACCTTAATTCTCGAGTATGATCGATTTTGTAATTTTGCATTAAATAATAGTAAAACTTCGAAAAGGGAGTTCTGACTGAATTTCCTTGTCCTAGATTTTCACTTCACGATCCTTTCAGCGAAAATTTCAAGGATTTTACAAGGTGTTTCAAAAGGATGGAGCCAAACCTAACATGCAGGTCTATTATGCCATGACAAACAAGATTTTTATAGGAACTCATGATTGCAAATGTAGACTGTGTTCACTAGAAAACGATGTTAGCCGACAAAGGTACAACATTTAACTCCTTTTTTCTATGGGGAAACTTCAATTTTTATAACATTTTCGCAGAGAGCATCAAAAACCCCTGTAAAAACAAATTTTGTTAAATTCTGCCTGTATTTAGCAGATGAAATCACCTCCTTTAATTTTCTATTCAATATTTAGAAGACCGTCTTCAATTCAAGTTTTTTGTCGTTAAGTTTAACTCTAACCTTTTGAGACTACCTGTATTTTTAAAACTATTTTAAACTATTTATTAGTCTATAGTAGCTTTTTTAGCCAAGCGTCAATGGTAAAGAATCCAGCAATATATCTTGAGACAAACTATTTTGAGCACACAGCAAATTTATACGTAGACATTGTTAGCCGGTCAAATTACCCTACAGCTGAAAAATTTTCAATATTCAGTGTAGCTTAAACACTATTTTAAATTTTAGTTAGATATTTTTACGTAATCAAACAGAAATAAAACTACCTGCATGTCAAATTTTCTTAAAAGGGCAACGGAGATAAAAACTTCTGACCAAGAAATTATTCGTAGACTTTGAAATTCTTTTTACGACTTAAAAACTCATTTTAAATATTTAGAGATACTGAATTTTGTGTTAGCTTTCTTTGTATTTAAAAGGGGTAACGAATTTTGATGTGTCTCTCGAGGACCATTAAATTTGCAGGTAATTCGCCACTTATTTATTAAATCCTTACTAGAGATGATTAAATCGCATGAAAATTAATTGAGATTTGTTTTATTCATTTACTCACACTCTGAAAACTACGAAGACTTTATGCTATTAACCCTTTATTTACCGACGGTACTTACAAGTACCGTCAACTTTAAAATTACATAGAATAACCATCCTTGCGAATATATTGACGATAATTTACAGGAACACTCTTTTAGTTATCCTCTTCCAGGATAAAAAGCAGCGAAGATTATATGATGAGTATTTTAGCGGGAAATGTGAATAGATTTAACTGAAGTTGTAAGTTTAGCTGCCATTTCGATCGGATTCACATGATAGTCATTTTTATTCCCGCAAAAAAGTAGTTAAAGTCAAAAGTTAAGTGTATTATTTTTTAAGAATTATTACTGCGACAAAAAAAGCTATGTTTTTCTTGTGTATTGTGAGAATATTTTAGTACTCCGTGTACTGACAGTACCCAAAAGTATCAATTTAAGTAATTGGCTCTAGCGGATTCAATTTTCCAAAGATGATTATTTTATTTATGTATATCCCTTAATTTTCAATTTAGTGACTCAAAAAAAGTATTTGCACGAAAAAAATTGCAGCGAATCATAATGCGGTAAATAAAGGGTTAAATCAGTAGTTCTTGAAAACTAAATAAAATATATTCGCGGAAAAATTTTCGATTACCTACTATTCATTTAATCATGAAACTAATGTTATCTTTGACGTTAACAACATGATCTGTAGAAACATTGCATCAGGTACATTATTTTTCAAATTCCTACGGGAAGTATTAAAACCTAATTATAAAATATCTAAAATATAAAATTTGTGCAGTTCAGGTTTTTGTTTAACCAAACAGAATAAATTACGTTCGTTTTAGACTTAAGAATTTCTCACCAAGTTGCAATACTTAAAAGAAAGATTTTTCCCAAGGAAATACATTTTTATTAAATAATTTGATTCATTGTATTAAGATAAAGTTGATTTTCAGGCAATTCAAAGGCGATCAAGCATTTACTGACGAGTTATTACCCTGAAAGAAATAGTAAATTTTACTTTTTTGCAAATGTGAATGCAACATAATTTTTTTAAAAGCAAGATTACAAACGACTTCGAGGATATTAAAGCATGTTTTCAAAAGGCTCGAATTATTTCCTTATTTATTTATTTTGATTTCAATTCATTAAGCATTTTTTAAACTTTGATTTTTCGATAATTCATAAATTTGTCCAAACTGTGATATTTTTTTAACATACTAATATAGTACTTCGTTTCTGGATAGAACACTTGAAAAGTGAACATCCTACTTTTTTTTCAATTTCAAGTTAAAATAATTTAATATTCTTTTAAATAAAAAATGTATAAACGCATATTTACTTTGCAAAAAATTCAATCATTTCCGTATTTAATTAACTTATTGGTAATTTAGAAAAAAAAAGCTTTACAGATGCCAATTCCATTTCCCCAACTGCTAATTTTACAAGTAAAGCACAAAATATTCTTAAAGTTATGAATAATATATGTTTATTATTTGCAAGAAAATATATTAAGACTTAAAATAATAAAAACGGAGGTTTTCCAATTATTTTCTTCAAAACTTAAGTTTTAGATGCATTTAATACTTCAAAAATTGCAAATTTTATTTTTAGTTTATTATACACGTATGATAATATTATTCAATGTCATGAGATGCATTATAGTGGAAAAAGTGTTGCATATTTTACTATCATTATTTCTCCCTTATAGGTAGGGAGATTAAATATGTTTAAATATGTTTTTCTATTTTTAATAAAATTATAATTATTCACAAACAGCTAATATATTAAATAGTCCTTTGCGCGTCTAATAAAACATTCCCAACAAATATCTTTTAGGAAATCCACAATAACAAATTAAAATAACCTCTTTTAATGCCAAGCCAAGGTGTACCACCAATGGCCCCCCTTGGGACACTTTCAATTAATAGTACAAAAGCATTAATTTCTATTTTGAAAAATACAAAAGTTACACAAATTAGAAAGCTATGTCTAATAATTATAAATTAGGCATCCAACATAACATTCCAAATTTTCTCAGATTTCCTCATATTTGTCATGGCATAAATCTGATTTTTTAATTTACTTCCAGAAAATTGTTTGTTTGCATCAATATCTAAATTACCATCTTCTTCATTCTTAAATTTGGTAAATTTTTATTTCAATAAAAACATTTAATATAATTTATTATAATGGATGCTCATGAAAATTAAATGAAAATACTCATGAAAAGTTTCAGGTATCTTTTAATATGTCCCAATGTGCCTCACTTGATGCTTTGGATGCTAAGCTTAATTACTCTTTTGGGTTTAGCAAAAAAATTCCTCTTTCTTTTCTAAAATATTATTGGATACACTCATTTTAATCTCGTCATATTTAAATAATAATCATAAATATAATCATATTAAATACCTTAATACACTTTTTATTAAAAAATCCTTTTAAAACTACAAGTGATTGTAACTTTGCACCACGTGAAACAAGAAAACTGGTGTAAATAATTATTCAGACACACCAAAGATTTCAAAACACGTTGAAAAGTATACTTTAGGGTTATTTATAAGTACGAGTTCATAACTATAAAAATTGCTTTTGAAAGTGGTGTCCCATAGGGGGCCATGTACCAAGGTGACCCACTCTCCCCTACACTTCGTAATATATTACTCATTTTACCCCACTATATGTTTTACAACTTGATCAAGATATAGGGGAATCATAATTCAGATAAAAAAACTTGAATACTTACAGAGACTAAAATGAAGTTGACTTTTACCACCTTGTATTAAGATTCATTGGCTCGTTTCTACCGCTTTCCTATCACTCTCGAAGGTTGTTCGAAGGTTCACACTCGTTTTTACGGTTGTCCAGTAAAAGAGGTTATTTGTCTTCAAAAACAAGTATTGCATTAACATAAAGAGGAAAAACTAGATAGGTTTAGCAAGCCAGTAATTTGATGTAAGACAGTGTTCTAAAACTACAGGGGTGATAGAGGTTTTACCTCTGGAGGCACCAGGTTTTATTATAACATCTTCAGCAGCAAAAATGTTTTAAAAATAATGAAGGATACTATACTTTTTTGGCCATAAAGCTACACATTTAAGCATTTAAAATCTTCAAAATTACAATTTTTCCCCAAAAATTATCTTTATGTTATTTTATTTAATAAAATTTTACCCTTCTAGGAGGCACGTTCCCCCGTGTGAACCCAATGGATCCGCTACTGACTAGGCCAACATTGTACTAAAACAGCTTAAAGATTAAAATGACCGATTCAATTTTCAAGGGACTGGAAAATAACACCTTCTCAACTGAATTTTCAGAGAAAGTTGTTAAAATAACTTTATTACCTTAAAATAGTGAAATAATAATTCACTTTTATGAAAATTTAACCCATTACTGCCTGGCGTCCTTTTTTAGGGACGGTTTTTAAAAATCGTCATATTTCTACAAAAATTGTTCCTTTGAATCAAATTTTGCACTAATGTATCGCTGATCTTCATAACACATAAAGAACAGAAGAATAAAGCATAATTAAAAAATTTTTTTACTTATTTTAAAGTTGGGAAATAGAATTTTTCAGAAAAGTATTTTTTTAAATTTAAAAGAAAAAGCTTAAAAATGCTAGTTGTTATTTTAAAAATTTTTCAAAGCCAATATATATTATTGTTTATACATTAAATCAGTTGAAGTGTTTTTTATTTCTCCAAAATATTTTAACTTGACCTTGTTTTGGACCCTCGAAAAGCGAATGCCCTGGTGTTTTTCCTCATTTGTGAAATGCTAGTGTTTCCATTTATTGCATAAAAATGCGTTCGATTCTTATCAAATGAATTAAATAACTGATATTTATAAATTCACTTACATTTTAGCTAATAAATTCATTATTTTTTCTTGAAATTTAATGGAATAATAAGTCTTAAATTATAAGGAATTAATTTTTAATTAAAAGGAATAAATTATTACCTATATTTATAACTTATATAAATATATTCAGGTTATATTTTAATTAAAATGTTAATTATTAGTTATGACTTTTTGTCATTAAAATTGCCAAATATGTCGCTTTTGTGATGAATTTTAGGCTTTTTTCTAATTAGATGTCTCTAATCTCTGTGTTCTGGATTACAGATCAATCTTTATAATCTGGTTTGATAATGCACATCCTACTAATGCTTGATATTTGGAGAAATTGGTGTTCCACACAATAAAATTAAATAAAATGAAAAAAGTATGGACATTTGAAAGACAACCCTAAGGGGACTCAGTACCTCCAAATCGGTCAAAATATCAAGTTAAGGATTTTGCTCTCAAATCCATGTTTATACTCATAAATTGATTCAGCAAATTTCATAGTTATACACGAATTCTAAGCATAACAAATTTCCAATGTTTATTAAGTATTTTAACCACATATTTTTTTAATAAATATTTCACAAAACTACTTTTTTAGCACTTAAAACCCTAAAGATTTTTTTCTACTGAACCAAATGTTATGAAACTTGGTATTTATATTCAATAGGGTAATTTTATCAAATTAATGTTCCAAAATTTAATGATTTTGGTCCAGAATTTTTTTATAATGCAAAATAGGGTAAAAATCATAGAATTTTCACGTTTTTAAAATGGGAATTTCCGAAAAGTTTTTCTCAAAAACTACTATGATTATCCAAAATCCCCCACATTAAATTATACTACAGAACATATTTAACATAAAAATGAAAAAAGCTAGTAAGAAAAGGGAAAAATGAAGGAGGAGTAGCGTTTCGAAATTTAGTAAAATTTTTGAAATTTTTGTTGTTTTTTTTAAATATTAAAAATAATTAATCTTTTTTTAAATTTTTTGTGTTTAATATTCCATTACATGATGGTAACAGATAATTTGGCACCAAAAACTAATAAAAAACTCAATAATAAAAAATTAATTTTTTTTGGTACCGAGTCCCCTTAAAAAGTTGAGATATTCTGAATTGTTTGAGGTGTGTAAAAGTAATTATTAGTTAATATTAGGTAGCATAGAAGCAAATAATGCATTTTTCAATTAAAAATCCTAATTAATTTGAAATTAACACGTTTAGGGGACAAAAACGTGTTTTAGAGCCTAAAAATGCTCAAATTACGTTAATTAAGGTTAATGGGTTTTCTTCATTTTCGTGATACAGTATCTTTCCGATCACTTTTTCTGCACTTAATAATGTAGAAAATGTTTTTGAGGCCTTAAAACAGTTGTCTATCATGCGTTTACTACAGGGAAAAAACACGGGGGCATTCGTGCCTAGCGTCCCTTTTTAGGGACGTTTTTTAATTTTGGTGTAAAAATTAAAATTTTAGCATGGGATTTTTGTTCACCATTTTTCCAGTTTTAGGGCTATTTACTATGTTTGTACCAAATATTTAAGAAAAATAAAAAGTTGGGCATAAATTGGTTAGTTATAGTAGTAAAGGGGTTGATATTTTCAATAATGCATGTTAAGTTGTTACATCATTAGTTAATTTCTAACTCAACTTTGATTTAAAAGTGATGCATACATACCAAAGCATCTTTTCTGGAAGAGACAGCAGGGGTATCTTAAAGAACAAGTTTTACTTTGAAAGTATCTGGATTTTTCACACGACCTTAAAAATAAAAACTATCAACAGTTGGGTGAAACTAATGAAATTTCACGAGTTGAGTAGTTTAAATCTTACGATGATAGAAAGGAACTTTTGTACCTTGGCACTATCTCGAAATATCGAATACTTGATAGCTAAAAGTATTGGTGTTAAAATTTTTTTAATGAAATAGAAATGAAATAAAAAATATATTGTTTATTTTACTTTGTAAAGAATTAACATTGTGACAAAATTATAAAACTTTAAGATGAGTGCAACAAATTTGCCATATTGATTGGAATTTATTTGTTTAATAAAAAATTACTTAAATTAAAACCTTTAAATACAGATAATTCTATCTGCGTGTAATTTAGAATGCAGAAAAACATTGATTTTTCTTTAACTTTAGCATGATTAAACAAAAAAGAAAATTATACCACTATGTGATTATTATGAGCCTTGATAGGGTATTGGTTGTGTGAAAACTATAAATTTGATTTTAAATTACTACTCGTTCAATTTTATATTGTGTTTTCTATGAAAATCATTTAAATAACGGTTTTATAAAGTAAAACTTAAACGTTTTTCAAGTAATTCTAAAAAAAGTAAAACTCAACATTAAAATATTGAACTAATACTGGTTTTCCTATCTTAAAATTAAAAAAAAATAGTTTTGAAAGTGATCAATTCACATAAGAAGTATCAAGTTCACTATCAAAAAAGTTTGATGAAAAAAATTAATTGCAGGTAAAGGATTTCCAATTTTTAAATATTTTTTAACAATTGTAATAATTGAGTACTTTAATTTTGAAAATACCAAAAGAAAATTGGTTTCTTATCCTAATTTTAGAGAACCTTGTTTATTAAGCTCAGTATAGAAACCTTACGGCTGTATTCTGTGCTTCTTGATCAGTGGTTAACCACCAATCAAGGAAGGAATCGCCAACGCTGATTGGTGGAATCCTACTTTGATTGCTGTTTAACCGCTGGTCAGAAAGCACATAATACTGCTGTTAGTGTTTCTGTTGCATGATATGGTTTAAAAGTATAGAATTAATTAAGAAAATCACACAAGGAACAGCTTTAGAAAGAGTCATCCATTCACCATGTGTGATCGCAGCTCCCACAGCAACATGATCAAGTGTTGGGAGCATAAAATAAATCTAATAGAATATTATTATATCTAATAATAATATATTCATTATTATTTTGGATTTAAAACTAGCATTAATGATAAAATCTGTATGGTTGTATGTCACCAATTAAGCTGTAGGTAAACATAGCGGCTGGAGAACTCTTTCTAAAGCTGTACTTCGCACCCAATAGTTCATCTCTCAACTAAGGTTAATATTTCACGGTAAAGATCAGTATTGATGATTCCGTGTTTATTTAAAATTTAATCCAATTTTCATGGAAGAATTTTTAAACAAATGTGAGTTAATACACGATTTCTCTGAACGTTATCATGAATTGAAATATTCTAAATTCCCCAGATAACCTTTTGTTTACATAAATTATTAAAAGTTTCGATAAACTTGAAAACGTTCCTCAAATCTTTCCTTTTGAAATACTTAAATACACTAAATATTACAACATGTAAAATTGTAGTCTACTTCCTGTTTGACGATACAATTTATAATTATTTTCAATACAGTTAATATGCCCTACAATTACTTGTTTTTAATACTGAAACTAAAGCCTACTGCTCATAACTTCGTTAAAAAGATTGAACTCAACATGAAGTAACACAAATTTAGTTTTTCTTACACACAGTGTTTTCAAAATATGCAAACATTCTACATCTACAAGCCTAAATTTAAAAAAGGGGTTTTTTACAAATATTCATTCGACTGAGTATTATTAAGTAAAAAATTCTAACATGATATTTATAAAATAATGGGACAAAATAATTAATATTCAAGGGGAAATAAGGAGTGGAATTCTACCTTTTCTTCAAATGAAGCAGCAGCGGAAAAACCGTCTTTCCAATTCAAAATGTCAGAGATAAACTAACTGTTGCCACTAGTTAAAACTTATAAGAACATCTGTGCCTCTCTTCTTCCCTTCAACTAATATTTTTTTAGATACCATCCAAGAGCAACAAATCAGATATCATAACATTTTTAAAATATAGATTGGATCTGGGAGGGTTATTACTTTGAGATGACTATAAAAAACTATTAGATCAATTTTCTTAGAATTATCTTAAGTCAAAAGCGGTTATAAATTTTACTTTTTGTAAAAAGTTAGTTTTAAAATTCAATACAACGATGGAAAAATTAATATCTTTGTTTGACAATGTTCAACAAAAGAAGAGCAGAATTTCTAATTTTGATTCCCAAATTCTTTATTACAAAACCTTTCCAAAAGACAAAACAAAATCGGTGACGATTTTGAATGATCCAAAAAAATTTCATGTTTAAAAATTAAGAAAAATATCATTTCGTGTTTCAAGGCTGAATAAGATTTCAAACCCACTACAAGTTAACAATTTCACCAAACGTGAAAAATTTGCGATCAGATATTTGTGTCCATCAGTTTTAAAATAAACGTTGGAATCCGACGTAATTATGTGGCAATTTTTTTTCTGTGGAGGATTTCAGAATTAAATATTTTTCCCGAAAAATAAAATATTTAACAATTTTTTTTTCATTTTTATTGTTATAACATATTATACATGGTGGTTATAAAATGACATACCTACTTTAAAGTGTTTTACAAATGAAACTACAGGGGGGATCTGAAATTTTAAAGGAGGCATTTTGAAGGAATGGAATTTTTTTCAAATAAAAAATTATATTAATTTAATCATAAAAAATGTTGCCTTAGTTTTCAACCGTAACCAAAAGTCTACAATTAAATGTTATAATGTTTATTCTAAGTATCAAATCAGACCCTTATATTTTCCCTAAAAAATCACTCAATTTTGTTGAGCAAAGGGGAAAGTTATAATTTCTTTTTTTCTTAAGTGTCTGATAGGATAGTTTTAATAAACATTTACCTTCTAGACTTCTGGCGACAGTCTGAAATCCAAGATAAAAATTTAATTAAATTAATTAAGCAGGCTGCTAGCGTGGTGGGCAGCGTTTAAACTTACCAGGCTGATCCGTCCTCGATAATTTACAAGATTTTGGAATCTTTAATATGAGATTAAAAGTTGAATCCTAGCTCTTCTTTCGTAAAACATTACTCAATGCAGCGCCAATAACCTCTGGTGGCGATACTTTTTTAATTAAATCCAATCACCTCTTCTGAGTTCTGATCTGTGTTCAAGTTTGAGATAATTTAAAGTGTAATTTAAAGTATAAAAACCTTATATTATAACCCAAGCAGCACAAACATCCATGATTCGTTCAATTTAAGACGCTTATGTCCAAATTTAATTTACTTCTAGTTGCAATTACGTAAACTCGACACATTTGGTATGAGCTGTGCGGCTGGGAAAAGCAAGTGAGAATACAAAAGAAACCACATAAAAAGAAGACGATTTAAAAATATACGGTTATGAATATAAACCGAAACATCCGCCCACCCTCGAGGATTCCAAATAAATCACTTCAAATTATAATCTGGACTCGTAACGAATTTGAAGCAAGAATCCCAATTCCCTCATTTTTAAGAGTGCCACACCAAATTTAACTTCAATGCATTTCAAATAACCACCCCTGCATCCGCCATAGATATACAGATCTCATTACACGATCAGAATACATACCTATACCCCGTATTGAGAACTACTTGATTACGTATATGTTTTCCAAGCCTTGGAAGATTCACACAAAAGCATAACCCATCAAACAAATCCACTTACCCCCTCTAAAGTGCCTCTTCAATGATACTCACCCTATGACGCATTTCAGCATCACCCACCTCATAAGGACTCATAAGGACTGCCCTAATCATAGGGGTAATACACGAAGACAGAGTATTGAACATCTTTTCTTGTAGTAGATAGAGATTCCATCAGTGTTTCCCTAAATCTGTAGATGATGTTACAATAAATACCCATTCAGACTTAAAACTTTTTATATTCATTTTTGGCGGAATCATCCAAAGTGGAGTATCCCTCTTTACTCTTTCACTTTTCTATGGAAACTAGAGATTCACAGGTGTGAATGATGTACAGTGAAAGTGACGTAGCGGGAATGAGCCTTACTATTATTAAGGGGACACATGACATAAAATGCATCAAATTCTCGATTTTCCAATTTTGCTTTTTAAAAAAAGTATGTAATCTTACCTTTCCAAAAATATATAATATGTGTAGTTTTGAAATATGAAAAGCCGTCAAAAAACGCGTTTACTTTTGTATTTGTAACATTTTTTATAAGCCTTTAAAACTTTAATTCCATTTTTCTCAGTTTCAATTTTTTTGATGTTTTTGTACACTTTTAAAAAAATATATTATAGTTAGAGATTCCGAATTTTCCCTACATATAAACCTTACTAATTTCTAAAATAATACCCTCTGAATAACCATAACCAATCATAGTTATATTTCAATAGAAAAAATGTTTTTTTATGTCTTAAATTTGATGGATTTTTGAAACCTAAATTTAAAATTTTTTAAAATTAATTGTTGTGTAGCTAAAACAAAAAGGATGCTTATTATTATCTATCAACTTATAATCTATAGCTGGTCCAAATTTTAAAGTAAAATGTGCAGTAGTTTTTTTTAAAAAATTACCTTAACAACACTTAGTCAATATGTATCGTAGAAACTAAGTCCATTTTAACTATAAATTTAAATACAAAAATATTTAATTTTTTTATTTTTCTCGTGTTATATATAAACTACAGTATCTTGACTGCTTTCTGTTAAAATTTTAAAGATGGGAATGCATTTTTAATCGTATTTCTGAAAGAAATTTGTAAAGCTAAATTTCACGTATTTTGGCTGTCGAGATGTCTTGTGTCCCCTTAAGCTACATAGGTGTTTTAAAATTTATACTTTTCCTTCGCCTATTCAAATAAATTCAGATAACGAGATGTGAAAACAAGACAAGTAGTGTCAATGTCCGATTTAAGGAGGTAGTAGCAACGACGAGTTAATTTCATTGCCAAACCTTGCCAACATATTTTTCTACTTAGATCAATAAAGCAACGGGTTTCATTCCTAAATTTTGGTTTGAACGAGTTTGAATAGAATTAGGAGAGTTTATGTTGCATATAATAAGATAATTTTTCTAAATATTTTCCGCACAACGATATGATAGTACAGTATAAATATACTTTCTTAAGCCGTAGACTTTTAAAATCATTGCAAATAAAAGATAGACCTGGATGCTGGATGGGATACATTTTTATTTTCCTGAATAGGTTTGACATTTTTCTCACTTGCAAAAAATTCCAGGTTCCTCTTTCCAATAATAAAATCCAACAGATAGAGAGAAAGAAAAGAAAGGGTAACAATAGAGAATTAAATAAGGGAAATGAAAAAAAGAAAATAATATTGAGGAAAAGGAGAAAAATAGTAAGCAAAGAGGAAGATAAAGTAGAAATTGAGATATGAGAAAGTGGAAAAAGATACATGAGAACAATGAAAGAGAAATTTTGTGAGAATGGATACAGAAAAAAGAAAGAGTAAGAGGTGTGTGAATAGATAAAAGAAAAGAGAGAAAAAAGAGAAAGATAAAAACTAAATATAGAGGAAAAAAGAGAAGAGATAAAGAGAGGTTTGGTTTGTGGTTTATCTCTATTCATTTTTAATAGGCGCCTGAAAATATTTCCTTATTGGCTGCGCTAAGAGCGTAACTATGGTTACGTTTCTAGCAAGGGGGAAATCACTATTTCTCATGTGCCTATTCTAAATGAACAGAGTATAATTGGGGTTTTATGGTGGCGCAAGAAGAAATAAATAGAGAGAATGAAGAGAGACTGACAGAGATTGAGGGGGTACAATACTTCTATCCTCTTCTAAGACTTACTGAGTTACGTTATGTCTTTTTGCCTCGGAGGACACCACATCTAAGATCCCTCTCCTCCTATTACCTCCACGAAGCCCCAACCTCACCTCTGGAATGTTCCATTCGCCCCTGCTGGGGTGATGATTAATGAGAAGGCCTAGCGATAATTCGATCCAACGGATTAAGATACAGCCCTGGCCAAATATTTAGAGTGGACGTCACTTGCAAGGTGGTTAATAACTGATTGAGATAGTTTGGAAGAGGACAATCTCATGAATAGCGCATAAGGCCGAGGGATATAATGGATTTCGTGTGGGCCGTGTTTGTGTTTGTGGGAAGTTAGTCTTTTAACAAGGTTGTTAAAAATTGATGGGAGATGAAGAGTTTCGGATGTAGTAGAGGTTTGGGGAGAGTTGAGAGTGTCGTTGTTTTACTAGAGAAGCCAATTTCCAGTAAAATCTATGATGAATAAGTTCTTACACTTTTATTGAAAAATTGGAAGAATTGTAAGAACTGGAATTAAAAATTTGTTGCTATGATTTAAGATCCTTCAGAAGAATATAAATCCTCTTGTGACAATTTAAAAAATTTAATTTACTGTTTATAAAAAGTTTTGCTTATAAACTAGATATAACTTATTTAGTTTTATTAGTTGCTTTGGTTAGTTGTTCATATAGGATTAAATAATAAAAGTTAAAAAAATGCAACATTCTATAATTTTTAAATTAACCATTTGAATTTGAATTCAGCGGTTTTTTTTTGTCTGAAACGTGTTGAAAAGTTAATTGAGACGAGGTGAGGAAGAAAAAAATTAAAGGGAAATGAAGAAGTAAAGATAAGCTTTTTAAAGTTTGTTATAGCCTTCCCAATATAAATCTTAAAACACGTAAAAATCTAAAAATCCTCACTAACTTTTTATCAGAATCAAAACACATCAAATAAAATATAATCATAAAAAGTAAAGGTAATGCTTTAGAGAGTTAAGGGGGTCCGGGACACGAAAATCGTCAGATTTTCAAAAAAAATTTTTGCTTTTAAAATGTAAACTATTTTTTTCCTGCTTAAAATGATGCTTTTATTAGGCT
The DNA here is from genome assembly GCA_024610705.1 of Tetragnatha versicolor. Lineage (NCBI taxonomy): Eukaryota > Metazoa > Arthropoda > Arachnida > Araneae > Tetragnathidae > Tetragnatha > Tetragnatha versicolor. The sequence goes on along the minus strand of JANDEH010000004.1, from coordinate 51,542,810 downwards.
TCTATCATAAATAGAACCAGAGATACAATCCTTTGTTGCCGGCTGCTTTGGTAGTCTAGCATTATATGTTCTGCATTCAAATCCGTTTTTCTCTATGATGCGTTTTTTCACTGTTTCTCATCTTTAAATTGATATAAGTCAAGAACAGTTCTAGATAGAGAGTTGAAATTTGAAACACATGCTATTCATACATTTTACTTTAATTGTGATTCAGCAAATCAAAAAAATTTGTTTAGTTTTTAAAATATGAATTTTTTAAAAAAGGTAACTTAAAAATTTCAAGAATTTTTTACATAATTGTTTATATTTTTCCAAATTATCAACATTTCTTAAAATGCTGAATCTTAAATAAAGATAATATGTTTCTGTTTGATTTAGTGAAAAAATTTTGAAAATTGATTAATAATATTTTGACTTATATCAATTTTAAGCTACCCCTCTTTTTTTGACAAAAATGGAATTTAAAATTTTTCTGAAAAGTTTTGAGGAGTGAATTTTACAATGAAATCGATGTTTTATCTTCACAAAAAATTTCAAAATTTTAAACTTATAAATAAAAATTTTTTTCTGACGTGTCCCGGACCCCCTTAAAGGAAAAAAACTTCTATGACTTTATACGAAAGAAAAGTTTTCTACGTATAAAAAAGAGTAAACCATTTATAAAGAGCTAAACTTTTATTAAATTACATCCTTTATAAATTACGGATAAGTTTTTATTTTACCTATCGGACGGCATTTAATGTCTGGCAGAATTTCAACAAAGAAAAGCATTAAATAATATACCGAAAGGAATACAATAGGATGAGAAATTGGTGCGAGTTGTAAAGCGGTATCCGAGACACCACAGCAATCAGTGTACAAATTTACATCAGCAATCAACACAACATAACACATTATAGCAGAAGTGGATCTAAAGTTTACCCGACAGGATGACAAGAATCAGCGGATCCGGGGCAGTTAGTGTTCATAACAAAGGCTTAACACGGGCCTCTCGGCTGGGGGTGTCGGGCAAAATGACCGTCATTAGTTTTATGGCAGCGAATTAAGTTTAACGGTTGAGGCTGAGATCACGCTAGGCTGTGTAGTGGTATGAAGATTATCAGCGTTGGATTTAGGGTAATTTTTAACATAATGCTGCGCTGGTTGGTGATGAAGGGAGTTTTTGAGGGGATGGTCATTAATTTCCATTATTTAGGGAAGTTTTAGGGAAGTTTTTTGTTTTTGGTGCGGCTATTTAATTGCCTTGGTTGCGTGTAAGGGAAAATAAGTTGGTTTATGTACTCGAGGATGAGATAAGTTTTTGGGACTTGTTTGGAGGATCAACTTTGTTGGACTAAACTTTAAGTAACAGCATTGGTTCAATTCTGTTTTTTGTCCCGCTATATATCGCCAAGGTGTTTTGATCGAAAAATACTCAAATATTGCCATATTTTCCCCTTGATGTTATGGATATAATCCTTTGTTTAGTAGGTAGTTTCAACTAATCGTAGATTTTGCAAGTTTCTTCATGTGCCTAAAAATATTTTAAAGTATCTATACTCATGGCTGGTTTAAAAACAAAACATACCTTTTGACGTTTTGTAGAGATTTATATAGGTATTTATCTAGAAAATGATATAGCATCCAAGCAACAAGTAGATCTCCCTCAACAGCTATACATCAGAACCAAATTCGATGATGCCCTTCAACGATTCCCACTCTAAAACATTCCAAACTAGAAACGATACAAAACTCCGATACATAATCCAAAGCACCCTTCGGAATGTAAACAATACGAACAACCCACTTACTTCCAAAATAGCCTTTCCGAAAAACATTCCAACTGCACCGATGGGGATAATATTTCACACATCACGTTTCTCCAGGAGAAAAAAAAACGTTCCAGAACAACTACTACCAACCCATTCGTCCTCTCCTCTCCATTATTTTAATACTGGAAGCGAACTCGCCGATATACAACAACGGGAACTCACAACAATAAGACAGATTATGGGAAATATGCCGAAAAGCAAAGCAAGCAAAAGGCATCTCGGTTCAAAAATTCATGATGTATTTTTAGTATTCCAGACCCGCTTTTTCGATAGTATGCTCGGGTATTAGAAAGAGGGTATCGGGCATGTTAGAAAAGTCGAGCGGTATCCTTACGTGCATCCTTATTTCCGATTTCTGCCCTTAAGGATCATTGAGGGGATGGAAGGGGGGTAGATTTATATTCGGATGGACGTCACGTGATTTGATCTCGTGAGAATAGGGGTAGATATGGATGGTGAGATGGTTTTTTTAAAGGATTGTTGTAAGGTCGTTTTTAATATTCAAGGCTGAGAAAATGTATAAAAGGTGATAGTAAGCTGAATAGTTTTCAAGAGTTCTTTTGAATATAATATCTAAGGGAGATTATTTATAGCTATATTTAGAATATAGAAGAGACCTATCTCTCAATGTGACAGGAAATATAAATCGTGAGGTTCTCTCTAAATGCAAGGAAAAAGCATTGGACGCGATGACTTCAGGTTAATTTTTAGAGATCTGAGTGTATAACTATTTGTGTATTTCAATTATACAAAAAAATGAAGTTGTATTCTTTTTAATGATCAGGGTTTATATTTGATAAAAAATATCACACTCAGAATATGGTATTTTTCATGTTATTAGAAATTATAAAAAAAGTTGAAAGTTTATTTTTTATAGAGATAGTTTTACTAGTTTGTTTTTTGAATTTTACGGAGTTCTCACAAAATAAAAAAAAACATTTTCTTACGATAATCTTTCTTTTAGAATTTTGCCCCTTTTTTCTGATCGAAAGAAACAAAATTGTTCCATTCATGAGGTAATTAGGATGAATCTTGAACGCGTGTGCTGCTTGGGGCAATATTATGTCTTGTGATTGGAAGACCCCTTATATTAACTTGATTTCATGTTGGAAATTTATTTTATTCGGTAGAAACAAGAGGTTTTCTATTACTATTATTCCAATTTGTTACATGGGGATAATAATAGTAATTAATCATACTTCATTTAAGAAAATATAAAGAGTTAAACTTCTGAGATGAGTTCTAGTTTGATAAAACTATAATACATATTGATTCTAACCAATTATAAACCGTAAGGGAAAATTCAAAACATATCATAACTACAAACTTTCATGTTCTGACAACAATGATAATGATTTACTTTTAAATATAGTAAAGAGCTAGATATTATCAAATTAAAAATCTTCTTTAGTTTTTGAAACAGCCACCTCTATTAATATCCTTTAATTACTTATCATAGCATTTTCCAGTGTCACCATTAACAGGTGAAGTTGAATAAAAATAAACACTGGGGAGATTATACGAATCAGTAACTCGTTCCCTTTATAATCTGTGAAAAGCAACAGTTAGAATCTAATCAATTTTGAAGAGTATAATTGAATTTTCTTTGAAGAAAACTATCCAATGTGATTAAGTTTTAAAGTTTCTTGAAAAAGGGTTCTTTCAACGATATTATTAAGAGCTTGTCATTTAAAGGAAGGCTGTCAAAGTAAATTTAATGAGCATTTCACCTAACAGACAGTAAAAGGATTATAACGCCGATTTCAATTCATTCCCAACCCCCTGAATATTTCAAGTAGGAAACCTCTCCTTAGCTGTTCTTCTTTTTAAATATACCTTCAAACCAAGATCCGCGTACCTATTCATGCATTTTCGATAATTTCGTTAACCAAAGAAACCTTCATCTTCTCAAAACATTTCATAACGAATTAAAACCTTAAACGCGTTGGGTAATCAGGAACCAGAAAAAAAATACACCTTTCAAATATTTCATCGTGTTTGACATTTCAATCCCCGGTACTTTTTAATATTCATGAGCTCCTCTTAAAATTTCCCCTTTCCGCACCAGTCAAACAATTTCGGTGAAACTTTTAGCCCAGATCAGTAACGCATGAAAAACCTATTTCACTTTGAGGTGGTTCTTTGCTTAACATTAGCGAGTTAGACTGGTGGGTACGTAAACAGTTCAATCAACGGATTTCACCTAGCGTTTTACTTGGGGAGTTTTACGTCCTAAAGCAAATTTGTGCAGTGGTGGACTACCTCCACATGGGCGCATCAGAATAGAAGTGGTCCAAGTCTCATTCGTCTAAGTCACAACCTAAGCTCAATATTTTGATGTGGGAATTTAGTCATGACGTCATTTTTTATCGCTCTTTGACAACAAATCAATGGACTTTATCCATCTGACGTCACATTTTACCCATATAGCTTGTTGTGAGATATGATTTGATAGTGAGTTTGTTTTTCCCCATCAAGTGATTAAAAGGGCGTGGCATGAATACAGCCCATTTCACCCAAAATTCAGTTAAATTATTAAAATTTATTCTAAGGAAACTTATGAGAGAGATTTGAAATTAATAATGTTAGCGGGGTGATTTTTAAGGAAATAAATGCATATACAATCGACACTTTAATTGATAGTGGTTAGGTAGTTGGAAAAAATAATTATAAAAATATCCATCTTTTTTATATTGTCGCGTTAAAAAATAAACCAGAAAGCTTGTCAGAAGTGGTGTTACCAACAAAGAGCGATTAAAAGCGACATCATTTCAACAACACGTCACAATTTAGAACTTCTGAAACCTTATGGGTCCAGCTGGCCATGTCTAAGTCCGAAAATTCAAAATTTAAGATAAGTCATGAATTTTAGAATCCTTTAGTATATTGGGAAGTGGTTCCATAAATAAATCAAAGATTCGATGGTTGGCTTTTATAATCCCACCTCAAAAACACCTTCTTTATAAGAACAAAGGAGATGTTACAGAAAACCTTTCATATTCAAAACTAAGCTCAGAGGAGTTAGACCACTTTCATTCTTTCTCCATTCATATGTTATACGTAGGTAGGAAGAGCTCTTATCTGTCCCCCAGTCTTTAAATGACGTCATCATAATCAGTCATTCTATCATGGAGGTTATTTACAGCCTAAGCGATCACTGCCCTCAGGCAAAGAGATTCGGAAAGTTTGATGATTTGTAAGAGGTATGAAACATACTAAAACTTCTGGCTGTAAACTTATTTACTTTTGGTTTTATAATAAGTAATAGAAAAATGCTTCAAAAATGAACATTACTATAAATCTATACCATATCTTCCCCCCAGCGTTGGTGAATGAAAGCATCCAATAGTGAGGGTTTAAAAGTTTAAATAGTAATTTAATTGCTCTAAATTATGCTTTTTCGATCCTTTGTTTAAAACATACAATATGTTTTTCTTTAAAGCGAATAACTTTGTCGTTTTACAGAGATTTAACCAACAACTCAATTTTTAATTTGACATACTAATTTCAGGAAATATGTTCTTATTTTTTCTCTACGCTGTACTAGATTTAGCAAACAGTTTCTAAACAGATATAAATTTTGCATAGCTGCAAACTAAAATAATACCAATCAAATTAAACTCATTTGGATTTCAGAGCCAAAAAATAAAACTATTGATACCATAATCATATATATGAGTTCATTAAAAAATTAGGATTATTAGCTTACTAACCCCTGTCTATATCCTTCTTAAACATCAAACAGTATTTCACTTCAAAATATGATATAAATTATTTTCAACAAACCTGTATGAAAAGAGATGGGCTTTTAAAGAAAATGGTAAATTGTAATTTTCAGTAAATAGTTAAATGGGCATTTAAAATATCCAATCTAACCCCAGGCGTTTGTCAACTGCAATGTCTCCCCCCTCTCTCTAAAAGATTATCTTATACATTATTCTCTTTTACTCTCAAATAAGATATTTTTCTGCACTCTTAACAATATTTTGTTAAAAAACCGTTATGTGTAACAACTTGAATGTTTTGTTAAAATAACTCCTTACAAAAAGAATTTTTTAGGTGATGAAAAACATTAAATATTATTTTAAAAATCAAATGCATACAACTTTCGATTTTAAGTAAAAAAACTAGTACATATTATATAAAAGGTATAAAATTAAATAACAAGTGTTATAAGCAGAAAAACCTATGCAAAACTTATTGATTTAGTGTCTATTACTGTATACTTTTGCAACCCTTGGTAAGATTTGCTTTATTAAAAAAGCCTGCGAATACAACAGGCGTTTTATCATTTATTAATGACCGTAAAGGTTACTTTCTGTACAAATAATAGCGTCTGCCTCATTTTTATTTCAGGTACATCGATGTTGCTCTGTAGTAGCCAAATGTAGCTTGGCCTGACATTAAATCAATCATGATAATAACCATCTTTAGCACTAAAGCCAACGTCCGTTTTTATGCCAAGAAAAAAACAATTTTTTCACTGTCTAAATGCCAGTCTGTGTCATTGTTAAATGTCAGATATTATCGATTGTACCCTCATTTATTTTAAGGTTTGTGTTCTTTATTGAATATTGAAAATCTTTGCATTGTTGAAAAAATTTCAAGGGACTGCTTTTGTAACGAAAATAACAGGGGCTTTACGTTGCTCGTCTGATTCTTAACAATATTTTTTCCTATTCAGTATTCTTATAAGTTTTGTAAGTTGCCTGCGTTTTATTTCTGAATAATATAGGGTTGAAATCTGGAATTAGCTCAGTTTGAAAAATAACTACGACATAAAAATGATAGATTTTTCTTGCTTTTCAAGATATTATACTTAACATTAGATCCATCAAAAATATTTCAACCAGCTACAGAACAAATGATAAGAAATAGATATTCTACAATTTTAGTAATGATTATATCTAACAGTTTGGATGTGCAAAAGATACCCCTTTTTAATGACACATAACCTTCAATGAACAGCCTTTTTGTTTGTGAAAGAAAAAGTATTTGATAAATTTAAAGAAATTTGTGATTGTATAGGGTGGGTTGGGGTAAAATGGGTCACTTTTAAGGTACTTTCACATTCTAAGTTTTATTTCATCAAAACTATTACTTTTTAAGGATTTCTATCAATTGGATCTTGACATTACAATCCTTCAGATTATTTTCATCTAATTTTATAAAATATTTTTTAGTTATAAGTCGGTTAAACTTAGCATCAAAAGTAATGACCTATTTTACCCCAACGTGGGGTAAAATGGGTCTCATTGCAAAAAGATGTCAAAAATATATTTATTACTAAATATACATGAAAATAAGAAAAAAGGCAATTGGCTAAGCCGTTTTTATCTGAAAAAATTTGTTTTAAGTTGTACTTTAATGAAATTGTAAAAGTCCGAATTTAATGAACATTGTTCAAATGTAGCAATTAAAATACTTCATTTGAATAAAAAATAAACTTGTATGACAGTTCAATGTATATTTGAAGGAAATAAGTTAAAGACATTGTTTTTACTTAATACAGAAGGCCTCCTAACTATGACCCATTTTACCCCAAGTACAAAATATTGTTGTAAAAGATAAAATATTTTATATTTTTCCAAGCTGATTGGCTTGAAATGTCTCTCAGACTTTCTTTTATGGAAAAATATTACAAAAGTCTGCTGTAATTTATTAAAATATGGAGGGCTCAGAATAAAAATGGACCAAGTCCACTTTTTGTCATTTTTGAGTTAGCAACGCTATAACATGCTTCAACTATGTAAAATTTCAGTGCAATAATGAACCAAGTCCTAGTTCTGATAATATCCGCTTGGCAGCAGCAAGTTCTGTAGGGTTAACATGCAATTTCCTATGATGCTTTAACTTTAAACGTCTGTAGCTCAAAAGTAGCTAAAGTGGACTTGGTCCATTTCTATTCTGAACCCTCCATATATAGATATTTGGAAGTTGTTAAACCCTGTTTTTAAGACAACACCATTTACCGTTCAAATAAAATATTTTTTCAGTTCTTAAATTCATGAATCTAAATTTTTGACAGTCAAAAAATCTTGCCAACAGATAAAAGATTATAGCACAAAAAATGAGCGAAAATAATTCAACCTAAATTTGATTTATATCGAGTTAATGAAAACTGACCCATTTTACCCCGAAACCCACTTTATCGCAACCCTCCCTACTTCATAAGAAAATACTATCCTAGAGCGGAATAAAGTCCGAGCTAACAGATCGTCAGTGAGTCCTCCTTTGGCTAGTGAATTCAATTCTAAATATAAATTAAATGCACCACCACGAAATCGAAAGTGAATCACATTTTACGAAAATTAAGGACCCAAAACGCAATATAGGTATGGATGGTTATAACCCTCTTTTTTCCTAGATCGCCCGAGATCGAAATTGTAATGGTAAACTGGGTAACTATGGTAAACTGGGGGCGTTTAGGACTCAAAGATTTAACTAACTAACCATATTTCTAAAGTAACGTTCAAGAAACGTTGTAGTCTAGTATAGTAATTGGTAACCAGAAACACTGCCACCACTATCTTCAAAATAAATCTTTCACCGAAACAAGCTTAAACTTCCCTAAATAAATTTACAGACCCCCAAACAGGACATTAAATTGATTTCCTTTCGGAGAAAGTACTATGTTAGATTTGGTGAGATATATCTAATTTATGAAGGCATCTGTTTGCTAACACTCAGATAAACTATCACATTCGCTTGTAATAGGAACAAAATGTACATTTAACTATATTGAACGTTCTAAGGCTTTGTGAAAAGTATGGGAGCTCCAATGAGACCTTAACTAGTGTTTACTTTAAGTATTAACTTTAACGTTATTTGGGGAATGAATAGTTTAGATGGAATATCGATAGTAGGTTGTCGAACTTCATTGTGTTTTGAGATTTACTACTTGGGCAAATTGTTTTAAGTTGGATCTAAGAGGAATAGGAGAATATCACAATATATTTTAGCGACATTGTCGTTTAAGGCTCAAGCGTACCATGACATAATACAAAATTTTTGACTTTTTTTGAGACATGTGCCTATTTCTATTTAAATTTTGAAGCCCAATATTATATCGCTTGGATCACTGCTATTGCTAGTTTTACTATCGCTTTGTGTAGAAATGCACATTGAAGCTAGTGATTTTTCCCCCTCCTGAAAAGTTGAGAAAAATGAGATCATATTGTGCCTTAAGCGATGAAATTAAATTTACTTAATACTACTATTTATATTTCATTACTTTGCCTTTTTCGTAGAAAATGCTAAATAAACAAAAAGTTCATCTAGTTTTATTATGGACAATGTTTTTCAACATTTTTCTGCGTAGTAATGGACATCTTAAAGATTGGATTTAAGCTATAAGTGATGAGATACTACAATAACGTAAGATATATCCATTTTTGTAATAAGCCATGTATTTTAAATATTCCTGTTATAATGAAATGATCTTAAAATGTCTACTCTCATTGTTTTTTTTGTTTAAACAATTAAAACACAGCTAGAAATTTAAAATATTTTTAAGGAAAGTAAAAGTAGAGAAAAGTAAAAGTTAGTCTTCTTAATGTTTTTTCATTATAACTTCAGTTTCAAATATACAGGGTGTCCCATAAATAATGGGTCACACTTCTAGGGGGGATAGTAGACACCTAGACGAATCAGAATCACATAGGATTTGGGGGTCCCAGACCAAATCCCAGGGATTTAAAAATGGAGCGACACCCCAAAAAATTATTGAAAAAATCAATTTGTAGAAGAAATACTATTGGTAAAAATTTAATTATGGTATCAAAAATTGTGGGTTAATATGATCTTTAAAATTATCTCAAAAGTCTTCACTTTAAAATTTGTTTTATTATGAAAAAAGTTAAAGAAAATGTGAAAATTCTGCCAAAACCACATTTTGTATTTCGAAATCCTTTCTTTTGATTTTATAATCTGAAAGATCATAGTTATAAACCCTTAAGTCCAAAGTTTCACGTGAAAACCATGAATATTAAACGCTTGAGGTCCTGTTGAAGTTCGTTTTTTGGGTGCTCAAACTGGTTTCCTATAGCCGTTTCCAAAAAGGCAGTTTGCGAACGCAAAAAACGGACTTAAACATGCTTTAACAGGATCCCAAGCATTTAATATCAATGTTTTTTACGTGATACTTTGGACTTATGGTTTTTCGACTATGATCTTTCATATTATTAAATCAAAAGAAAGGATTTCGAAATACAAAATTAAGTTTTGGCAGAGTTTTTACATTTTTTTGTGGTTTTTAAAATTTTTTTGGAATAAAAATTTTAAACAGAAAACTGTTAAGATAATTTTAAAGATCATATTAAACCACACTTTTTGAGACCATAAGTAAATTTTTACCATTAGTATTTCTTCTACAAATTGAATTTTCAATAATTTTTTTGGGGTGTCGCTCCATTTTTAACTCCCTGGGATTTGGTGTGTGAGCCCCAAATCCTATGTGATTCTGACTCTTCTAGGTGTCTACTATCCCCCCTAGAAGTGTGGCCCAACATTTATGGGACACCCTTAATATTTAGAATTCTTATAATAGTAAATTAGTATTGGAATAATCTTAAAATGAGTGACTATGGCTATGCATGGCAACTCTTAAGCTTTGCAACAGATGGTGAAAGAACAGTTTTTTAAGAGATGTAACCAAAATTAAACTCACATCCCTCTTTGTCACATTGTCACACTTTCAATACCCCTTCCTCCTTATAAAGGTATATGACATAATTAGCGAACACGCCTCCCCTTTATCCAAAACAATTAAGAACCCAAATTTTCTTCACATCAAAATTACATTCTCCCAAGTAAACCTTTCCTGTTGAACACCCCTTTTAGTGAACCCACATTCCCTCCCATATCCTTCAAGAGAAAAATACCCTAATAACCCTATCGGGCATGTATTTCCTTACCATCAATCACTTTCAACCCCCTCAGGTTCTAAAACCATCCATCCCTATGGGAGTAACCCCCGAAAGCATCGGAGCAACCCTTAATGAAACTTGCGACAGAAAAGGCCATTGCGTTGTTTTCGGATAAAATCAATGGCGATGCACTAGTGAGTATCCGTACGAAAATAGATCGTTCATACGAGTAAATATTTTAACACCAACTTTTCGCGATGGATTGATGGATATGCTAGATAATGAACTTCCAGTGTTGTACCTCTCAATTTAGGGCAGGGTTCAGAGTTTTCAAGGGCAGATGTTTGTATTTATGGTATTATGCTGAGGAGCTTTATTGTAGGTAAAATGACTTTGTTTTAGTAAAATGATTGCGAATTTGTTTAGATTGGATAACTTGGGTGGAACAATCTATAAAAGAATTTGTTTTAGCTATAAGATATATTTTTTCACCTGGCCTGGATAACTTTAACCTTCCTACCCTCTTGAAAAAATAGTCACATATTCCCCCCGTGGGGTCTAATAGTACCCCATGCGTAAAATGTGCCTATGACTCAAATAAAGGGTAAAAATGCCTTAAATCGAAAATAATTAACATTTTTTACTTTTAAAAAGATGTTTCAGAGTAATTTTTCTAATTTTTTTGGTATTTTTCTCATTTTTTGGTCCTATTTGGTTTATTTCGATACACGTTTTTTTATAACACCTGAACCTTCAAACAATAATTAAATTACAGAAATAAACTATAATGAAGTTGTTTTACTTTAAGTGTTTATAATCAGTGCTGCTTAAACTATACTAGCTGATACACCCGGCCTTGAACGGGTAGAATTTTATCAGTTAATTTTAGTGATTTATCAGGCTGAAAATCTTTTTTTTTCTGTATTATGAGCTACCTGTCATCCCAGAATAGTTTATTTAGTAAAATGAAACATGTGAAATGTGGTTACTCCTTTTTAAAATTGAAATAATATTATAAAAAATGATCGGTTCAGATTTGGTGTAACAGGTTTCTCGCTTGTTTATATAAGTTTTCAAAGCGAAATTGGTTATTTTTCTTTCTAATTCTTCGAAATCACATTCTGAATTTCAGTAAATACTCATAAATCTTTGAAAGCATTCTTATTTTTCCAAGAAAACTGAAAATAAAAAACCTATTTACAAGCCATGAATTTATAATGTTTTTGTAAAGAATTCGTTCAACAGGAAGTGATGGCGACAGTTGAGTTTTTTTTGTTGCAACTGTTAGATAATCAAGAGATGTCTATAAATAGCATATTTTTCTTGGAATATGAAGGAAAAATTTAAGAAATAGTGAGTAATTCAATGTACTTTGCTTCAATCTTCTTTTTATAAAAAAAATGACAATTTCTAAGAAAATGTCTTTCTAATACATCTCTAAACGGCTTAAACAAACATAAAAAACATGTTTTATCAATAATATAACAAAAAAATAAAATATAAAGCTTTATTTGATATTGTTTTACCGCCATTCATGCCTGGGGTCGCAGGAGACCCCAGAGGGGGAATATGTGACTTTTTGTTCCAGAACTCTTAAAAATTGTATAAAAATTCCAAAATTTTAACACATTGTACAAATGCACGCAACTGAGGAATACTAGCATCGAAAATCCCCAAAGCTGAAATCCACTGGAGATATCACTCGTCAAAGTGCGCTTGGGGTACTAAAAGACCCCAAAGGGGTAGAAAGGTTAAATGTGATGCGAGCCAAATTTAGACATCTTAAGATACCTCGAGCCAAAAAATCAATCTGGTTTAATTTTCACGGGCCAAAATACCAATGTAATGCTTTTTTATGACATTGAAAGCTATTTCAAGCAATGAAATTAAGATAAATGGTGACTTTTAAAGTATGGTGTTTTATATCATGATTTTAATGAAATATCTATACTATTGACGATTTTAGATTATTTCTTAAACTTTTGAAATCTTTTTTTCAATTGTATGATTGGAAAAAACAGTTTATCATTTTCTTTAACGAATTCTTTGGAAAAGCTTGGATTCTTATAAAAATGCTTGATATATACTAGTTTAAGAATTAGGAGAATGCTTTCATAATTTGGAATACAGATAAATGTATTTAATGACATATTTTAGAAGAAAAACCCATACGCGTAAACTAGCTGTCCAATATTTGTATATTATTATCTATCTACATACCTCACTGGAGGTCCAGCGTCGAGCTAGTCATTCGGCCTGGACATAAGCTAAGCAATCAGCACCCCCTAGTCTAGAAGGCTAATGAAACGGAAATGGGCAAAACCTCATTGGCTGATAGGCCTGAGCAAAGTTTTATTTGATTGATCAACATATCACTATATAAAAGTAGACACAAGGAAAACCCTACCTTTTTTGGTAAACGTAATTCTTCATCAGATACAGTATTCGTTTCTTCAAAAAGGAAATCTTCAAAAGTTGCTGCGACACACAAAGACAGAAAATTCCCCTAGATTTGATCGCCAACAAAAACACTAAAACCTATTCTGTATCTTCAAATACCTGTTGAGTTGTTTTTCACATGATTAAAATATAAACATTGTTTTTATTTCCTTTTAACTTCCTAGAGATTCTTATAGATCCGACAGTTTTTATAAAAATACTATTAGACAAGTCTTGAAATGCACAACAATTTAAATAGTCCATATTTTGGTTTTTGTCTTTAACTTATTTTATACTGAGTTGTTAGCTACAACGGTGGCTGAAATTAAAACCCTGGATAGCAAAGCTTAGTAAACAAAGTAACGTAGCTTTATCCAGGGCTTTAGCTGAAACGAGGAGGCATTAATAGTTTTTAGTAGTGATCTAATCCTGATCTTACAAGTCGAGCCGTAGTTGCTTCAGACTGCGATTTAATTGATCATAATTATTTATAGGGAATCTATTGCAAATTTGTTAACTAAGTTCTAAACACATAACGATCACATGATCATCAGGGTTTTTGTTTGGTTTCCATGTTCATCCACTCCTCAGATGATCATTAGGGTGTATCGAAAAACCTTTTTTTCGATTTCGATGAAGCATTAGTGCGGAAAAGTTGGCTAAGGGGGCAGGAGTACCTGTGATTTTTTCAAAATTTTCGGATTATATTTTGAAGTGCCACATTGACCCTGAAGGTTCCCCATGTTAATCCTAGGGAGCGCGCAAGACAAAAAGGCCGAAAATTGGTTTTTCGCTCCTCATTTCTACCCTAATCACACGACGAATGTCTTCCCTCGAGTAATCGACCCTATATAAAGTATGCTACCCGACAAAACTTGAATAATAGCCTAAATCTCTATATTATGTTGATTTTAGGCTTTAAATTGAACTAGGAAGTACGCGATTTTCGTCGAAATTTTAGCATACAAAAAACTTAATATAGAGATTTAGGCTATTATTCAAGTTTTGTCGGGAAGCATACATCATATAGTCCATAACCCGAGGGAAGACATTAGTCGTGTGATTAGGGTAGAATTGAAGGGCGAAAAACCAATTTTCGGCCTTTTGGCTTTCGCGCTCCATAGGATTAACATGGGGAACCTTCAGGGTCAATGCGGCACTTCAAAATATTATCCGAAAATTCTGAAAAAAATCACAGGTACTCTCAGCCACCTAAGACAACTTTTTCGCACTAACGCTTCATCAAAATCGAAAAAAAAGTTTTTTTCGATACACCCTAATGATCATCCATTTCTGTTCTGCGGTGTAAAAATACGTATATATTGACAACGAATGTTTCTAAAAAAAGCAACAACATTTTTTTTGGTTTCCCTGAGAAACTTTATTATAAACATCTTCCATTATGGACAGTCGAACGCATATAAAAATAAGTTGTGGGACTAGGGAATCACTTCCCCTTTTCAGACGCAGCATAATCTTCATATGTACAAAGGGAGTGCAGATTGCACCGCTCTCAAAGCGGTCCACAACATGCCGAGAAAAAATCTCATATATACAACATAAAGATTTATACAATATATTAACAATCAGTCTTTTTTATATAATATCCATTTATAACACATCTCAGTTCATGATAGTTGACAATGGTCAATAACTCTTCTCGATATAATAAAGGTTGTATTTGTCGTCGAATCACACAGATGATTTTTTTTCTAGAAAAAGGTTTGACATGGGGTGGTTAACATGGCGAGGGAGAAATGAAAAAGGTTCTATGTATTGAATTGTATCAACATTTAATGATGTCCAGTTCTTTTGAAGTTTGTGCAATGAGTATGTCCATAGAGAATGGGGTATGCAGTTTGTCCATAGCTTTCAGATGTACCATGAAACAGCTCTGTTTGGAATATTGGGGTGTAATCCACGGACTTCAAAGTTTCCTACTAGTCTATCAGCAATCATAATGATTATGAAAGGGTATATGAAAACTAAGGATGTAGTAGTATATTCGTAGGTTCACTACGAAGTTGTACGTACAAATATGTGAGCTGAAGGATAAGAATATTTTTGAGATTTGTAATAAATATTTAGAATAATAGATTTTAAATAATTATGTGTATTTTTTAACAATGAACCTAAAGGAAAGACACGATTCTAGGGTAAAGCTGCATAAAAGTAATATTCCATATTAAAATTACAACATTTTTTTCTGGTATGGAGCTAAAATTTTTAAAACTATTCCTACTAAATTAAAAATTAATTTATAATAGTTACTATTCACAGTTTCAGATGAAAAATTGGAAGTATAACTCGTTCAATTAATTTAATCACTGTTTCTCAATTATATTTTACGTAGCCCGGACCAGTAAGAACTTCCCGAAAATGACTACACATAAATAATATCAGAGATAATAGAAATTAACGAATACTTTCCTACTGAAGTTATGTATTGGAAAATAAATCACTCATATTTACTCACAATTTAACGAGATTAAAAATCGTTAAGAAATTAATTTTAATACCTTGAAACACTTTCAGCTTTTTCCAAAATATGCAACAGATTATTTAAAGGTATCAAATAAAGAACTAACTAGGAACTAGGGGAATTATCTATAAAATTATTTTCAAAATTTTTTAACCTTCTTAAAAATAGTTAATATGGTTAGTGACAAAATCTCCGTAATGTTCAAAGATGAAATTCAATCTGTTTTGCTGTTAGTGAGGTAAACAGATTTCGTAAATTCTTTGTTGTTTATGTGAAAACTGTTTTTGTTTGGTCCAGATTTTATAATGTCTCTTCCACAAAACGCAGACGGCGAGACTGGTGTGACAAAAAATGCAGTCTACAAATAAGGTGCATAAATTTAAAAGTCTTCTTGACTACTTTAAGAGATTCGCGGAATTAAATGCTTTAATGAAACACGTAATAAACAAAAGAAACATTAAAGATTGGAATTAACCAGGAACAATTAAAATTTTAATTATAAGACTTGCTTAAAATGCCCAATGTTAATTAATTGTAGGAGTAATTTATTTTTGGGTTATCTCTAAATTAGTATGAATGCATGTAATTTTATTTTAAAATAGGCACTAAATATTTCCTCTAGACACAAGCGCACATAAATAGTATTGGTTCATTAATTTTCGGGTCACATACATATACGTACATTATACATTTTAAAATAAATTGATTATCTATGGCCGGATTGGATAGATCATAGTTAGAAACGATATTCATTAACTTATGAATGAAAATAAGATAAATTTAAGTTCACATTACCGATTTCGTTCTCGATCAAAAACAAAATGATTGCCGTTATCTTCCTTTGGCTCACACGAACTGTCACAGGATGTCTTTTAAAAAACGCGGATATAATATATAAAGTCTCTGGTCGTGTTCTCGTTAAAAAAAAGGAATGACAGTTATACAACAGGGCTCGCCTACTCTCCATCTCGGCAAGATCACCACTTCTGTTTGTAGTCTGTCCAGTATGACAAAGTTAAAAACCTGTTCACCGGTCGACATCTCAGAGAACCCCATCAAGGAATGTATTATATGACTCCAGCAGATCCATTCCAGGGCATCACAGACTCCACAGTCACAGTGAATCACTAGAATAACATAGTCACAGCGGACTGTACGTCCATTGCGACGATGGCAGAAACTCGTACCACATACGTTTTCTTTAAACGTTTTTTAAACGTCCGTTTGTATGTTCTTGATGTAAGGCCTGTGAAGGGACCCACACTCTTCCATGGGCAGAACCTTGACTCTTTTCTGCGGTGTGATATGAGAAAAGTCCCTTAAGCTAGCTTCGGGATCAAGTTCCATCTGAAAGGTAAAATATGGCGTTAATTTTGAATCGGGAACTTGGGGCAGATTTACATGGCTGGATAAAATGCGACGCGATTGTAACAACTCAAATTTTCTATTCTTGTACCTTGTCCTGTCATCAGTTCTTTTTATTTATTTATTATTAAGCACACACAACAGGTCAGCGACCCAATTACAGTGTGGAGAGAGAAGAAAATAAAACATACACTACAAAGTACTAAAAAGAAATGTACACTAACAATTTAAAAGAACAGAACATTCATTTTTAAAAGTAAGAAGAGACATATTAAAAATATCCAAGTTAAAACCAATACAATTGTATATTCTATAAAATTTAAAAAGACAGAAATTATCAATATAATTACGTTTGTTGAGAGTATTTTTAAATAAATGATGATTCCTTAAAAATCTATTTGGCACAGAAAAATTTATGCTACTTAGTATTGCATTGCAATCAATATGATTATTTCAAACTTTATAGAAAAATAAAATACATGATAACTCTCGTCTAGACTTTAAACAAGGAATATCAAAAATATTGAGCAAATGCGAAGAAGATAAATCAAGAGAACTAATATGAAAGGTCCTGTAGTATAAGTACCTTGTAAATTTGGTTTGTACCTGTTCAATAATTTTAATTTTATTGTTATAGTAAGGATCCCAGATAGGACAGCAAGGCTAGTCGTAAGTTCTTAAGGCTAGACGCGCACTGGAGACTTTCGTCTGGGTCACTGGGACATAATTGCCGATCGGGCTATGGAAAGAAGCTAGAGTGCGCGCATTAGGCGACGAGACTCTTGGCTGATTGCGAAGAATCTCGTCATCCATTGCTCTCGAGTGACAGTTATGTTCCAGTAACCGCGACGGAAGTCTCCAGTTCACGCCTAGCCTAAGTGTAGCTCGGTTGTCATGAAGGGGTAGATTGTCGTCCTTATTTTTACGATCCTGTCACAATTACTGAACCATATGATCCCACCTTTGCCCTTTTTAGAGATGTTTTTCGTTTGGAAGTGAAAAGAATTGAAATCCATGTTCAAGGAAATTCCTAATATGTATTCATCCCTTGGTTTCGCACGCATTTGCGTTCCAGGGGTTAAAGTATACGTCGCCTCTCGCATTTCATGCTATCGAAAAATAAGGTGGTGCATTGGGTTAATATCTCATTTTTTAGAGGGAAGTCAATTTTGTGTGAGGGGTTCTATTGGGTAAAGGGATTTAGACCTTGTTCCCTTTGCGTTTTGTAGTGACATGCAATTTTCAAAAATGGGTGACGTATGTGGTATTTAGAATAGGGAGCATGCGACATTTCATGAAAGACACGCGTCCGACACTGGAGAGAATAACTCTAGCTACTTCTTTAAATTAATTGGTTTTGACAATGTTTCATGAACTTATCTTTATTCAAAAGCATAGTTCTGATATTTCCCATTTAAGATACATCTATTTCTAACAGGATTTTTTTGCTCAAGTTTTGTATACTAAGTTTTCGTTTTTGAACGAGATACTTTTCAATAATTAGGAAAAGTGGGAATACTACTGGAATATTTCGGGAATAATAATTATCAAAGGCATCATAAAAACGGGGGAGATTTAAAGAAGTTACCTATCTCACTTTAATAAAACGCAATTTAGTCCAATGGTTATATTGCTTGAACATTTCCAAGCATTTATTTCAGGGTTGGCAAAAACCCGGGTTTTTTTGAAAAAACCCAAGTGGGTCGGGTTTTTTCAGGTTTTTTCAATAAAACCCTGAAAAAACCCACATAAAACTGGGTTTTTTCAAAAAAAGTGTGGGTTTTTTCAAAATTAAATGGATTTCTCCTAGAAAGTAACTGGGTTTTTTCAAATTTTAGTGAGTTCTATCTATGTTAAATGTGTTCTGTCAAAATAATGTCAGTTTTTCCACAGTTAAGTGGGTTTTTTCAAAGTTTTTAAGCTTTGAAAAAACCCACTGAAATTGTAAAAAATATCCAAAACTTTGAAAAAACCCATTCAATATTGAAAGAAATCTATTCAACTTTGAAAAAAACCCACTGAAATTTTTAAAAAAATCTTCTTTAATTTTTACATCTAGTTTGAACTTTAAACGTCCTAAATTTTGAAAAACCCATTCAATAATGAAAAAACCCACTGAATAATGAAAGAACCTATTTAACTTTTAAAAAAAACTCCCTGAAATTGAAAAAAACACCATTTAATTTTTGAAACATAATTTAAATTTTGAAAAAAACCATTAAAATTTTAAAAATATCCTTAACTTTGAAAAAAACAACATTAAATTTTGAAGGAACTGCCAAAATCTTGATTTTTCTTGAAAAAACCCAAAAATGGGTCCAAAATGTGGGTTTTTTCACATGGGTTTTTTTGAAAAAACCCATTGGGTCCAACCCAATTGGGTCCAATCCAGCCAACCCTGATTTATTTGTTAAATAGTATTCAACCAAGACCCTCTATAAAGATGGCCTCACAACTCGGACCTCAGACGTAAGGAGAAGTCGGTGAATTTGCAATTTTAGTCAATGAAACAAAGAAACTCTTAAAGTTTGTCTTAACTCCTCGCGTTATATACAGGGTGTTTCAAAATTGCGTTGCACGGCTTTTCTTCGGAACCAACGCCTCCTAGGGTCATGGAAGTAAGGTCAACCCCTAGGTAAGTGACCCTGGAGAATTCATTGAGTTGACTTACAGCGCCCCTAGCGGCGAAATTAAAAAGTTTAAAAAATTAATTTAAAAACTAAAGGAGGTAGAGCAAAAACTTCAGTGAGAGTATTGTTGCCAACATCAAGAAGAACTCACTGAAAAAATTTGATCAAAATATCTTGAATATTCGCGGAGATATTAGCATGTGAAAATAGCATTTTTTCAGGGGTCCAAAAATAAAAAGTTCACATATTTGCAAATTTTTTTGATTTTTTGATTAAATTTTGTGTTCTTTCAACAACAAAAAACAAAACTACACAATAACACTGAAAAATTTAGAAACATGCGAACTTTTATTTTTTTGACCCCTGAAAAAGTGCTATTTTCACATGCTAATATCTCCGCGAATATTCAAGATATTTTGATCAAATTTTTTTCAGTGAGTTCTTCTTGACGTTGCCAACAATACTCATACTGAGGTTAATACTCATACTCCTTAAGTTTTTAAATTAATTTTTTAACTTTTTAATTTCGCCGCTAGGGGCGCTGTAAGTCATCTCAATGGATTTTCCAGGCTCACTTACCTAGGGGTAGACCTTACTTCCATGACCCTAGGAGGCGTTGGTTCCGAATAAAAGCCGTGCAACGCAATTTTGAAACACCCTGTATATCTCTTCAAGGCTTGTATAAACGTTTTGATATCAAAACTCTTTCAACTATCATCGGACTTTAACGCCCTGAAAGTTTTTATGATACTTCATAGACTTAAATTCACTTATATCGCCAAGTATGACTTAACGAATCCGAGTTATGATGGCATCTATATCATGATTTACCAATGTGAATAATGATTATGAAAGCATCATTAAAAAAATTTATATTTAAAAACAACTTTTCAATCAAAGTTACCATAGTAACGTAATCCATTCTAAACATGACCAGACAATCTCATCATCACACTCACCACATGAGATTCCACCGTAACCATAACAACGATTCAAAGTGACACGAGTAGTACACATTAAATCCATACAGAGAGAGAGAAGCGTTGACCGTACCTGCCTGGGCGGCCTGCTGATGGTGGTTATTGTTTGACCGTTGACTCCCATCAGTTGCAGACTGGCCGCGTCCGCCAGGAACTGTTTGTCCAACCCCTCCTCCGCACTCTGCTCGGAAGGGATGCTTACGTCTGGGGGGACAGTAGGACATTAGAACTTACACGATCAAGGCAAGACCAATGGATGAGATGAGACACAGCGCAAGAAGTAGCGAAGGTTAAGGTTGTGACGCTGTGGTATTCATCCATTGGTCTCGCCGGAAAAACCCTAACATGGCACCTCTTAATCTAAATTCCAAAAACTGTGGTAATAAAAAAAATTGAAGGATTTCTTTACCATATTGAAAAAACTACTGCAATCCTAAAAAAATGTCGGAACGGTTTTTAAACAATCGAATTGCTCAAAAAGTTATGCTGGTGCAACTTAAATAAACTGCAATTGGTTGTAAATGCAAGAAACAGCTCTAAAAAACTGCTTGCGCACCCAAAAAACAAACTTTAAAAGGATCTCAAGCGTTTAATATTGATTGTATTTACGTGAAACTTTGGACTTAAGGGTTTTCAACTATGATCTTTTAGATTATCAAATCAAAAGAAATGATTTCGAAATACAAAATAAGGTTTTGGCAGAGTTTTCACATTTTTTGTGTTTTTTTACTTTTTTCATAATAAAACAAATTTTAAAATGAAGACTTTTGAGGTAATTTTAAAGATCATATTAAACCACAATTTTTGAGACCATAATTAAGTTTTATCAATAGTAGTTCTTCTACAAATTGAATTTTTCAATGATTTTTTTGGGGTGTCGCTCCATTTTTAACACCTTGGGATTTGGTCTGGGACCCCCTTTCTATACCGATTCTTGTTCGTCTTGATGAGTACTATCATCCCTGAAGGTTTGTTGCACCATTTCAGATACACCCTGTATATTTCATAATTACATTTATTTTATTTTTAATTAATATAGTATATTTTAAAAAGCTATTGGTGGAAATGTTAATTTAGTCGTATAGTTTACTTAAATTGAAATAATTTCGAATCGATTAAAAATATCATTATTTACACGTTTTGACCTAATTATAAATATATTTTTTATAAATATTGAGAACTAAAATCGAAAGTCTATTGAGCTTGAATTGAATCACGCCCATACATTGCAACATAGAAATCGCTCCAGGACCAAAATGGCACCTAAAGGCAGCCAGTTTTTTGCAGGCTTTTGAAAAAATATTTAGTAGCTAAAAACTTCCACTCGGTTTCAGAGTGGGATCTGGTGGTTTTTTTCGTTTTTCTCTAATGAAGATATATCTTCATTGTTGATTAACTATTCAATATATTGCTTGTATAAATTTCTCAAAAAGATTCTAATTTATGCGTACTTTTAAGATGAGAATCCAATTTACAGAATCAAAATATGTAATTTTTTATGATTCTATACGCGTTTAAAGTTAATTAACTTTTTGTTGTACTTCGAGATGTCTAAACAACTCGCTCAACGCTCACGTACGAAATGATTTCCTGAGCCACAGAGACTTCCCAGCCATTTATTTACCAATGATGCAAATAGGTGCTAGATATATCCCTACAGCTATCCCAAGTGTCAAAAGTTCCGCAAAAAAACTTTTTTTACTTTTGGCCAGCTTTTTGGGTTTTTTGCCCACTGTGCAGCAGTCAAGCTTAGATTGTATTTTATCACCACAATTAAAAATAGTTTTATTGATAATTGCTTACACAATACACACGTTTAATAACTATAAACTTTTATCGGAGAACTTTTCAAATGTAACTAATTTATTAAAAATTAAGAATTAATTAAATTATATCCAAAACTAATACAAAAGCTATTAAATAATAAAATACAATTTGTTTTTTAACCTATTAGTAAAAAAGGTTATTTTTATGGAATTCGGATAAGTTTATAATAAATTTTTCTTCAAATTAAAAACATAAGATACGTAAATGTTACACACAAGTATAAAAAATAATACTAGTAGTAGCATTACATAGAAAATTGACTTAAGAATTCTCCAATGGTGTAAGATTATGTTGGCGATGAAACAAAAAAAACATTGTAATACATTATGTCCTCTGTATCAGTCTGAACCAATACAGGGAGGTTGTTTATTTCGCCTATACTTTTTCTTGAGTAAGTAAAGAAGCAATAAATAAGGCATTCTTCGGCTACATAATGAATCTACCCTTAATCCAACGTCTACGTACTTTTACTTTTATGATAGACTTAACAGTAATCAGATGAAGTTCTTTCCTAAGAAGCATGTGACTAAGTAAAACTATACCGCTAATCCCGGAATAAAAAACCGGTATACGCATTTTAGTAATCCTCATTATTTTCTCTAAAGAAGTATCCAGTACTTTACTTTAGCCATCTATAAAAAGAAAATATGTTTGGGCATCGCAAAAATTTCTTAAACAAGTGTCACACCAACGATAAAATATTCCGAAATACAGGCTAGTTTGGAAGTATTACTTTAATATTCAATTTTTGGGGCAGTGCTTATCATAACATTTCTTAACAGATCCTTTGAAAATATCTGTAATAATAAATTTGTCTAGAAAAAACTTATTTTAAGAAGTTGTTCTAAATATCTCATGCCTTTATTCTTTACAATATTTCCCTAGTTATATACATAGTCCTTTTATTTTTAAACTGTTGCCTATTAAATTCTATTTTCGATGTTAGGGACGATCAATGCCGTTTTAAGAAATAATTTTAAAAAATGTTATATTTCGAATAGCACTGGAATTAAACTTAACATGGCAAATATTTTCTAATAAAAAGTTGGATTCAATTAATATGTTTTGATTCTACATTTTTTTCTCAACGTGAATGGTTTATGGGAGATGAGATAAAAATCTTCCTTACCTGGAATGATGTCTGGTCCTTTTTCTTCTCCAGGACTTTTACCAGCTTCGTTGCTTTCGTCCTCTTTACTCAATCCAGGCTGTAATCTAAAAAAGATGAATAAAACCCATTGAACTTTGATCGTAGTTTTATTTAGTCTCAGCTACAATGTAATCTATAGGAAAACTATACTCACTTGTATGCTTTTCTTGGTAAAATTTGTCCTGCAAACAAAAATATGTATTATATAATAATTATATTACCTTAAAATTGCAATAAAAATCACTTACAATGAAATCAAGTTATTTATTTGAAGAGACAAAAAAGGTTCATAAAAAAGACAAGAAAAAAATATGCAGAAAAATAATTTTAATCCATTTTTATTGGTTAAAATAAACCAAGTTTTCTTCTTATCAACGTCAATTGCAAAAAATTTAGCAATGAAGGTTTTCATAAAGTTTCTCAGAGACAACAAGCCAAAAATCGTATTTTAAATTTTTTTCCTACACTTGTATTTTTGTACCAAACGTAATGAGTAAAATTATACTGTAAATTAATACCATAAATCTGAATACTATATAAGGGGGTTATTCTGTATGGTTTTAGGAACTTTGATTGTCTATATAAGTGCTGACTGAAAAACCTCATTCTGTAGTCCAACTGCTGAAATCTGTATCTTTCAACCTATGAAAATTTATGACATATTTTTCTATTATCCATATTGAAAAAACTTAAGTTCCTGAGCGAATGACACGCGAAAAACAGTGATTCCAGTGACATGAATCCTACAACAGTCCTTTTAAACAATCAGTAAACATCTGATCTTACAAGCCACATAAAAATGAGCTCCGAGAAGATAAAGCCTCAGGCGAAAACCCCGATACAAGATGGATGAATTAGATGAACAATATTGACACATTAACTCAAAATTCCCGTGACGTGCTCATAACGCAAGAGAAAAAGCCCCCGAGCCACGAACAAAATCTGAGGTTGCCAAATAGGCATAAAAAATTTTTGCGTCCTCCGTAGAGGTAATATAGGAAGTGAGAGCATTGGTGAGGCAACACCGTAGCCAAAGAAGTAGTGGGAAAAGGAATTCTGTAGAACGGGGAAGCCTCGTAGAGGGTGGATTTCTGAGTATATCAGAAAAGGGGACACATATTATCTTTATCAGAGAAAATAAAGGCGAATCATTAAAGATTAAAGCAAGAAAAAAATCCATAGCCAATAAGTTTGTTTATTTGAGGTTATTTTAAAACACCATGGTTTTGGATGGGGACTTCCAGCTGGGATTTCCTGATTTCATGGACAAATATTTGAGACAGGTGCCTAGAATTATATATAAAATTTTAATCCAATATTAACCATTTCTGATTCGTTTTTAACGAGTATTTTCTGGATAGAATCTTAGTTTTAGTGATCAAGGTATAAAAAATGAAGCTGTCGAGGCTTGACTGTTTGAGCATAACCTCCATTTTAGAATAGAATATTTCCCAATTCCATGTTTTGATACTTTATTAATAAAAATATATTCAGATCAGTGGCATATATAGAATTTTTTTTTCGGGAGGGGCCCGAAGTTATTCCTTATCCCCTTCCATACATAATTAATAGGTTTAATGAAACTTTTTAATACATTTTAGGTAAAATTTGCATCTTAACATCATAAGAAACACATTCATAACATCATAACAATTGGTGCAATCATAACATTGGTGAAATCATTCATAACACATAATTAACATCATAAGAAAAGTTGTGGATAATCAAGTTCGTAGTACCCAAGGTGGGTCTGGGCGCTCTGCCCCAGAAAAATTTAGGAAAATTGACTCTAAAATGGGGTTTCAACTAGTTTTGATACACCTCTATCCTAAATTTGGGATATACATTTTTAGGTAGTATTTGCTTTTCGCTGAACATAATGTAAATTAGTTGGTAGGGTAGTAGTTAAGTTCGTTGAGCAAAATGGGGTCTGGGGTTCCTCCCCGAGAAAATTTTCTAAAATTGACCCTAAGAAATAGGGTTTTAACTTGTTTCGGTATATTTAGTCCAAATTTCGGGGGGACCAGGGCTCTTTCGCCCCCTACTTATATACGTCACTATGATTCAGATTGAAAAATATTATAAAAACACATTTAAAGTTGCTTTAATATGTCTACAAACACTTTAAAGCCCAAATAGAACACATTTCTGGATTTGGTTGTACCTATTTTGAACACTATTACAACACAATAAAGCGTTACAACTGAGGGGTTGTTAATTAGAGGAAAAAAAGTGTTCTTAAATGTGTTTTGATCGTTTCCAATGATGGTTACGCTCAGTCTTACGTTCAAAGTTCTCCCCTTGTGTTGTACCCCCATGATTGCACCAAAGAAAAATGTCCCAACCCGCGCAGTGTCGACTTTTTCTTCGCCTTTTTCACCCGCAGTGAAAAGCATCTCAATGGAAGTCGAGTTGTCGTAATGACAGAGCGTTTTTTAATCGCCTCTCTCCTCCCCCTCCAAGTTTTGTATAAATATACGCGGACAAATGACAAAATCGATGTCAGAGAAGAGCAAACAACGGCAGTTGGCCGCAGAGAACTTTCGAATTTATAGTCGGAGGCAAGAGTCTTCCATCATACACAGGGAAAACGAGAGTGACTTTGCAAATGGAGATATCCTTCCCCCAGAGAAACAAATGACGTGCTGAGTTGTTTGCCCCCTTTTGCCCCGAAGCTTTGTACTGAAAGGATTGATGTAGGGTTGCTGTAAGTGCGGAGTTTCTAATAGGAAAGAACTGGTGGTCCTGGGCGTAACTCAATTTTTATTGTATGCGCAAAAGATCACACTTAAAGGACGCAACTAAGTTTCAATAGGGAATTCGCTATTTCTCATTCGTTTGTGAATAATACAACATGGATCTAAAGTTAAAAGGTAAGAGAAAGACAGCTAATTAGTGAACGAAACATATCTTAGAAAAATATAAGTATCGTTGATGCAGATATGGTATTTAAATCGTTACTAGCTGATATCCTTGCACAGGTGGAGTTATCTTATTTTGGATCAGAGAAACTAAAATCCGCCCAGGTGTTGTGTTTATTAAATACTGAGCAAAAGTTACATATATTTCACATGATTGCCAAGAAAAACTAAACTATGTTAATGGAAAATTTTAAAAAAATCCTATTTAACACGTTGGAATTAATATGGAAATATAAAATGGTAAATATTAAATTAAATTATAGAAATAAAATAGGGGTTTCTTCAAAACAACCACGACGTATTTTGATTTAGAAAAATATTTATAAAAAATAGTCAGTGGTGTAACCAGAAAAATATTCGTTGGAGGAATATTAGAATTCAAATTTGGTCAAAAACAAAATTCTGATAATCAGTGGGGGATATATCTACAAATCCCTCTCTCGTGGATGTGCCATTGAAAACAGCAAAAAAAGTGTTATAAACATTATCACTTTGAAAATAAACGTCATATATATACTGCAAGTAAAATATTAAGTTGCTTGATCTTTCAATGGCCATACAAATGCATGGAGTCTGATTCAAAAGAAAAACAATCAAATTACCTTTATGCCTGTTGTGTCTTCTTCTGCATTTGATTGCTACAACTATCAGCATGCCTATAACGACGAAACCCACGATGATTGAGATTAAAATGATGAGAATTGGACTGAAGGTGACTTGCCACGTATCATCTGAAAGATAAATTGTACATAAGTATACTCTTAGAGGTTTTTTAATACTTTCACTTATGTGTTTAAAAAAAGATAAAAGCCATTTCCATATTTAGTAATAACACTTGATTGAAAACGAATTTTCCATTATTCTTTTTTTATTGTTTTATATTCCATCTTATCAACTTTTGAACTGCACAATTCCGGTAACGCTTTGAAATTGACAATTTTAGAAATCAAATACACATGGAACAAATGCAAGAAACCAAAAATGGAAAATAATATTAATGAAGCCTTTCTAATATTAAATTTTGTAAACAAATTAGCAATATTTGTTCAAACCAAGAGGATAATAATTTAACCAATAGGAAAAAGTAATTTTTAAAATAAGATGGAATTCTAAATTTAATTTTTCAAGCAAATTTCAATTGCCATAACTCAAAATTCCCACTTAATTTACGTTACATATTTTTGATACCATCTAAAGTGTCCCGTATAACATTCGAAATAATTTCGGTGAAAAAGTGTAGTTAGATCACCCATAATTTATCCTAGTATTTTCTAAACCTCATTTTGTCCAGAATAGTTTCGTTTTAAATATTTCCAAGGTATGAGTGGTTACCATGACAACTAGTGCAACCAGTAAATTAGCAGCTACAATAATCTCCGTGTCAACGAGATAAAATATATGACTCTAAATTCTAAAACGCATAATGGTGGTATATTTTACCCCACGTTCCTTTGAAATACAACAATTTCTCCCAAAAAATGACGCATCGCTGTAATGCACTCTGAAAAGAATAAAACTGATTCAGGGAAGTGATTTCATTTCATTTCGTGAATTTATTCAAATTTTTACTCCTTCACAGTTATGAATAGTACGAAAAGAAAACGCTTTTGTGAAAACTGCTATTAAAATTGTGTGAAAGCTAGGCGATAATAAGGCATTTTTACCATAATTTAGCAGAGAGATAGTACAGACGCACAAAGAAAAAAAAACATGTTTATCCATTTAAAAGCAGTCTAGTTAACATTATAATGAGATTTTATGTCGTAACCGTCCACCACTTTTATTATAATGGGGATAAACTCATGGCATTTTAAAATTAGGTAGAAATAGTTTATATGATACTGAGTAAATATCATTTTATTCCTGTCAAGGGACTTAAACAGTATGGGTTAAATTAACTCTTTTAAGGAATAAAACTATGGATAAGTTATTTAAATTTACATCAGAAATTAAATACGAGGAGTTTTATCAAACATTAAAAGTTATTTTATTGACTTAACGATTAAGTCTTATAGTCAATTAAATATTGACTATTCTATATTATTTTTGAGATAGAATCAATATTATTCTATCCTTAAAATAATTTACCAAATGAAGTTTTTTTTTAATTTTCTTGATTCTAAGACTGGAAGCAGATTTATTTTTCTTTATAAATCCGAAACTTTTTTGTTTTATTGAAATAATTTGGCCAGGAATTCAACATCGATTACTCTAACGTCTAACGGGCTTAAAAAACAATACATGCGATATATGTGACGTATCGTAATTAGCATGTAAGATAACCTACGTAGTTTCATGAAATGAATCTTTTGACTGTGAAAGGAATGAAACATAAATAAAACCTAACCCTAAACGAAGCGTGCCGAGTAAGTTTTAAGCAGAAATATGAGAAAGTTAAGAATTCCTGTGATAAGTTAAAGCGAAATTGGCGTAGTACTGATAATTTCCATTCAAAATCTTATAAACACATGTTTCCAATTCAAAGCACAAGTATTATTAAATATGTCTTGATAAAATATTTTAAATATGAGAACTGGAATTAAATTCTTATAAGCATCAATTTGTACATCCGTCTAAAAGATTGAAAAGTACAGTCGCGTTTCTGAAATTACAGAGAAACACACATGTCTAGTTAGTTCTCCGTATAAATACACATTTTCTTACGTTTCTCGCAACAAAGGAAACATAATATTTAATCAAAACCTTTCTGAGTAAAATCATTAGAGACCTATTTCAGGGAGTGTAAGAAACTGCTACCACCCACACTCTACACCTTTTAGCCTTGAAAAGGGCGCTTCCTGCGTTAAAAAAGAAGCTCATATTAGTTTCCTAGTAAGGTGCCTCCCTTTGATGTCAAGTTCAGAAGTGCTAATGACAATGATGAAAAAAGTGAGAGTATCAAAAAAAAGTATTCCTGAAAGGAAGTGGGTTGCTATATTGCATATTTTGTTTTTTACTAGGGATTTCTTACTAGGGATTCTTACTAGGGACTACTTTGATCAGTTCGAATACTTATTTATTAAAAATGAAAGTGAAATTGTAATATTACTTCTTTGCTACTTGGAATACCAATATTTTCCTATTAATAAATCATAGTTTTCTCGAAAGTACTGTAGTTATTTACATAAACAGACTAAAAGGAAATGCTACATATATAATCACGAAAAGGTGCAATTTAGAAGTTTCGAATGAAGAATGTTCACATTCTAATTCACTGAAAGGTGATGTCTTTTTCAAATGAGTTTTAAGAAAAATATTCCACAACAAATCACAAGATGGTGTTTATAGGATGCTAAAAGGAACCACTGATTAGAATGACCTTAATCAGTGTATTTCTTAAATAATGGAATTTTTTTGGGGGGGTGAGTTAAGAATTTCTGACTGAGACTGACTAATAAGGTAATAAGGGTTACCGTATTCGTCATGACCCCTTAAGACCAAACCAAAAACAGGTAAGATCAATCAGTAGAAGAACTTAACCTATTTTTAATTTGCACTCAAGGGGTTATGATGAACACAGTCCCCCTTATTAGTCAATTTAAGAAATTTTTCTTTCACCTAATAAAAATCCCATAGTTTCAAGTATACTCAGATGGAATGAGGTCATTCTCATCAGTGGTTCTTTATTAGTCTTTTGAAATAGGAACTTAAACTATAACCCTCTTTGAGAGTACCCGATTTTCCTCTAACTAATTTATAGTGCAATCAGTTAAGTCAAGATAGTAATTTAAGTTGATCTATACAGGGTGTCCCATAAATAATGGGCCACACTTCTAGGGTGGATAGTAGACACCTAGACGAGTCAGAATCACATAGGATTAGGGGGTCCCAGACCAAATCCCAAGGAGTTAAAAATGGAGCGACACCCCAAAAAAATTATTGAAAAATTCAATTTGTAGAAGAACTACTATTGGTAAAAATTTAATCATGGTCTCAAAATTTGTGGTTTAATATGATTTTTAAAATTATGCTGAAAGTTTTCACTTTAAATTTTTTTTCTACGAAAAAAAGGCAAAAAACCACAAAAAAATGTGAAAAATCTGCCAAAACTTTATTTTGTATTTGGAAATCCTTTCTTTTGATTTGATAATCTAAAAGATCATAGCTGAAAACCCTTAAGTCCAAAGTTTCACGTAAATACCATCAATATTAAACGCTTGAGATCTAATTAAAGTTTGATTTTTGCTTGCGAAAACAGATCCAGGAAAGAAACGTTGAGGGAAAATCTACGAATTACGGATTGATGCCGCTAAATTTCTCGCCGTTATTTGCGATACGAGATTCCTCGCCAACTTTCGCCAACCACAGATCGCCCAAGCTGTCTTGGCGATCTGTAGGAGCTTGGTATGTTTCGCCAAACTGGGAGAGAAAAGAAAGTTAGCGATTATCTATCCGTAACTCGTAGATTCTCCCTGAACGTTCGTTTTCTGGAGCTGTTTTCGCACTCAAAAAACAAACTTTAACAGAATCTAAAGCGTTTAATATTGATGGTATTTACGTGAAACTTTGGACTTAAGGGTTTTAAAATATGATCTTCCAGATTATCAAATCAAAAGAAAGGATTTCCAAATACAAAATAAAGTTTTGGCAGATTTTTCACATTTTTTTGTGGTTTTTTGCCTTTTTTTCGTAGAAAAAAAATTTAAAGTGAAAACTTTCAGCATAATTTTAAAAATCATATTAAACCACAAATTTTGAGACCATGATTAAGTTTTTACCAATAGTAGTTCTTCTACAAATTGAATTTTTCAATAATTTTTTTGGGGTGTCGCTCCATTTTTAACTCCTTGGGATTTGGTCTGGGACCCCCTAATCCTATGTGATTCTGACTCGTCTAAGTGTCTACTATCCACCCTAGAAGTGTGGCCCATTATTTATGGGACACCCTGTATAAACAATTCATTTAAACTTTTTACAAAGCGTGTTTCTTAATAAAGTAATGATGCTCATTAACGAAAGTAAATATTTACTTCCATGCAAATTGCATTTTAGGATCATTTAGTTCCTAAAACCCTTTTAGATCTACCGAAATATTTATCTTTACACGCAATAAACAGTCTTCTTAATGAAAACGATGATCTAAAAACATCCGATGCGTCAACAATTCTTTATGGATTCTCTAATCACCCAATCACCCCCCTCCTAGTCATTTACCTCGCTATCTGTCAACCCCCCGGAGTCAACAAGTCCGCAGAACCCCTTCCTCCTCAGGAAAAAGAACTTCCGTGCGATACGACCATTACCCTAAATGCCAATAAAATGCAGGCGTGTCCTGAGCTCATAACCACAAAGCCAATATGCAAGCCGTAAACAAAGACAAAGATAATGGCCCCATCGGGATGGTAATACATCGCTGATGATATCGTCGTATATCTCTCATCATCTCGTGGAGAGACGGTTACTAAGTGATCTCCGATGAGCTCGACTGAGTGAGTTGTGAGGTGCTTCATTGGTGAGGGAGTCATGATGCACTTCATATACTTGGAGTCATTTTTTTTGTTTAAAATGTATATATTAATTCTTAGGTTTTTGAATTATGAATCATGGCTGGCGAGACTCACAAAGATCTTGGATATAATTAGGTATAGTTTTCGTTGTACTCATTCATTTTCATATTAACCTTATTTCCAATTTTGTCGTTTTATTTAAAGAGAAATATATTTGACAATTATAAGAATAATTTAAAATTCATAACTTATATAAAATTTATAGAAATGATCATGTTTTAGGAAAACAGTAATTGGGGAGCTCGTACACGATTAAAAAAAGAGTTCAACCTTTCACCAGTTTAGTTGTGAAAGGTTGGGCAGTTTCACCTAAAAGCGGTTCAAATTAGTTGCAACCGAATTGAGCGAAAATTTGAACCATGTTTTCGGTGCACCAATACAAGCACCATAAACAAGTTTTTGGTGTTTGAAAACACCGAAAATGTGGTCCAACTTCGATTGCAATTTATATAATCATTATACAGCACGAATTCACCACAGTTTTAGCGAAACTCTATAATATAGGAATTCGGTCCGTGAGAATTTAATATTTCTTTTCAAACTTCAGGTTATTTAGTTAGGTGTTCATTAATTGTAACATAAAATAGTTTGAAACATGTTTGTTTTGTTATTGTTGAAAACATGTAACATAATAAACATGTAAACATGTTTGAAAACACCGAAAATGCCGTCCAACTTTTCGCGACATTTCGATTGCAACTAATATAATCATTATACAGCGCGAATTCGCCACAGTTGTATATTAGCGAAACTCTAATATAGGAATTCGGTCGTGAGAATTTAATATGTCTTTTTAAGCTTTAGGTTATTTAGTTAGGTTTTCATTAATTGTAACATAAAATAAAAATACCACTGACTAAATGACTGATAAAATAAGAAAACTTTTAAAAATATATAAATTAATGAACTCTATCCGTGCAACACCGAGTAAATCGGCTGTTAACAATATAAAGCATGATTCAGCAATCAATAATAGATTCCATATTGTTGTGCAATCAGTTATTAAGTAATGATTACAACTTTCACAGTGTTTTAGCCTATGCTTAGAGAGTATTTTGAAGAACTATTTCTCTTCTACTTGTTGTCTCAGAGTAACAAAACAGAGAATTCATGGCCATAAGCGATAGTGGAAATCAAGAAAACATTCGGAATGCCATGTGATAGGTCGTGGTGCCACTAGGATCACATCCACTACTCATGACACGAGGGGCGGATAAAAGAATCTCAACCATATAATATCCCTCAGAAAGTAACAGACTAAATGATGAACATCACAACCAATCACAGCTGTGACCAAGAAGTTTTACTTCCTACTCATCTGCCAATCACATAAAGAAGTGTCTAAATCCACGAAAGTTGACCTATGCTGAAGTATTAGCGAAATTCGTTAGAGTTGAGTTGTTACTTTTGTGGATTTATAAAGTGCCATCACATAAATTTGCAGTGCTGCCCTCTACCATGATATGACATTTGAAAATTCCGTTTTGGACCATCTGCTCTGCTTTTTCTCTGTGGTTGTTACTGAATCAATGAACCCTTAGGACTTTTTGGATGTCTGCCACTCAAATTGGAACAGCGACACATCTCGACGCGACTCACTCAACAACTCACTCAACTCTAACCCGTCACCAACCCCCAATCAGGGCCAAAAAGTCATTAAATCTCTTGGGTATCAAGACCCCCGGAACAGATGGCTCGGTACCAGAAGCAGTCGATTCCCGTTATGACAAATAGGTTTGTAACGACAACATGGCGTGTCTTCGATAATACCGTCATTAGCGCAGGGTCTTCCTTAAATCAACCGAATTTTTTCTACCATCTTTTTGTTGCCGCTGTGGTGGGTAACAGAAGTGACAGAGGAATTCCGGAAAAGAACAATTGAGTCTCTTTTGGTTGACTTGGGATATATTCCCTTGTTTTTTTTCTCTCATTTCCCCCACTATTAGATACATTCCGGTGAAAGCAATAGATTATCTTCTTCTCAAGTATATTTTCATAGGGTCTGATTGCTATGGTAACAGTGTGGCCCTTTGTTGGTACAACAGACGAAGTATGATTTGTTTTAGTGAGTACTTTTTTTTATCGGAATCCTTTCTCTTAGATTGTATAATATTTTAGTGATTGTCCTACAATAGCAAAGATTTTTCTTGCATCAGTGAAACCGGCAAATCTATAAAAACCAATATCGCAATAATATTATCCAGGTACAGGGTTTTTTTTATCGACCAATACATACTAGGTTAAAACTTTTTTTGTCTGATATTAAAGATATTACTGGGGGATATTAAAATATAACGAGAATGTTAAATTACGATTAGATGAAAATATGTAATTTAGTGAATTTTATTAGATTAGATAATAGTTACACACATTACGCACTATGGACTTCCTGTATTTTTATTTTATTTTTTCATTCGATAGAGGTATGAAATAGATGAATATACGTGCAAAATTTTTTAAATAACGATACCTATTTATTTAATTCAATTTAATTTTTTTAGGGTTCAAATCAATTGTTGATTTAAAGTCCGAAACAGATCTGAATCCTAAACAAAGGCAAAGTCATTGTTGATTTTTATTTTTAAATATTGAATTAACTAATTTTTTTAAACTTTTCATGTCGATTTTTGAATTTAGATACATTTCTTTTACTGGAAAATGCTTTTTTCGGTTTAAAAAAATGCTGATATTGCCCATTGTGTAAAGATTACCGAAGTAGTGTGTAGAGGATGGATTACTTTAGTCCATGGACACAACAAACCAACCATTTATTTAAAGAAGGGTATAGCCTCCTTAAGGAAACAAGTTGTATGGTTCAGTATATTCTTGTAAAATAAAGATTCATTTTATTTCAACCCATGCTAATAATTAATTTATGTAGTGTGAAGAAAAAGAAGTAATCTTGTTAAATCATATAAAAACTAAATGTATCAATCTAACAAAATTGCAACTA
Source organism: Tetragnatha versicolor (assembly GCA_024610705.1). Taxonomy (NCBI): domain Eukaryota; kingdom Metazoa; phylum Arthropoda; class Arachnida; order Araneae; family Tetragnathidae; genus Tetragnatha; species Tetragnatha versicolor. The sequence continues at coordinate 51,507,878 of JANDEH010000004.1, read as the reverse complement.
ACTTTTACATTCTGTGAACTTATCTAATTGAAATTCAAAATACAATGAATTTTTCATTTTAAAAATATTCTTCAAGGCAATTATTTCAAACAGATTCGTAAACTTCTGGATAAACACTGCTGTTATTATCTATGCAATAAATGCATTTCCAGTAGAAGATATTGGTTTTTGCTTTCACACAAGATTGTTTAATTTACTCATTAACTACGCTTTCGGGGAAATATTAATCTAGAATAATACAGTCAAAATTTGAATAAAGAAACAACTAATATTAAATCCTGGTAGTATTACATTTTTCAAGGAATTATCCATTATCCGCGTGTTAGTAAGGAAATGTTTATTTGATAATAATGTTGAACGTTTTCATATTTCAATGCTTATATAAATGGGTTTACATTTCCCAGATATTTCCATTCTTTTTAAAAAGGTTTAGGAAATAAGTCATGGAAATGGTGCATTGCACTCGAGAAGTTTTATGGATTTAAAAAGAAAATAAGGAAAAGGAAGATTTCTATAGATCGGTGTAATGTTTGCTGTTAAAATCTGTATATTCTTCCCAGCTGAATATGTTTATGCTTTTAGAAATAGGAGGAAATAATTTAAATGAACAATAGAAGCACTTGGATGATAATTAAGTATCTGAAGAATAGGAGAAGATGATTTCGGAATTTTATTTTTCTTCCTATCTCACCTTACTAAAATAAATAAGAAAACTTTCTTCCTAAACGCGTGCATTCTCCCATGCATTTCTAAGTGTTTGATTACTTTTGATCTTAATGCAAATCATAATTTTTTTTATGAACCCATATTTTTAATACTATTATAAGCACTTAACTTAGGTTTTCTAAATTGCATCTAGTCAAGTTTACTCTATAAGTGCAACGGGAAATATTTGAGAAAAATTTAAAAGTCGCTGAATCTCACAAAAAAGCATATCTAGTAATAAAAACATTAGCGTAAACAATTTATTACAACCCAACTTAAAGATTATGATCAATAAACCCTTATAACATTATAATTGTCTTTTTAATGATACTTAGAAACTGTTTAATGTCTGCAACTTTCGTCAATGAAATGATACTTTTGAACCATCGAGTTTAATTTGAATATTCCACAATAAGGAGCAATTATATGAAACAATTTTGAAATACTGTTTTGAGTTGTTTTAACTATTTTATTTGAAACCTTAAAAACCTTTTAGTTGAACTAAGAAAAAAACGCTTTAGACTTTAATGAGTTTTCCTTTGCTTCATTTCCACTAAGTTAGTCTGGGGAAGCATATTTCGCAAGTGCACATTCATCTTGCAACCGGGGGCGGGGTCTCTCATTTTAACCAATCAGGGATAACTGAAAAAGAGTAAACAGAATATCCGCGTGCTGTTCTCATGGCTGTTCTAATAGTTTTGTGTACTGAACTGAACGTTTAGGGTGTCTTTTAAAAAAATATATTGACGTCTGATTACGTCTATTAATTTATTGAAAAAGATAATTTACAATATATAATAAAGATCATAAGAATAGTATAGCACTCACTTCATAATAGCCATGACAACCATTTAGATGTTTTGTTTATTTTTTTTTCAATTGTCTCCGATTGAATAAAATTATAGAACCCTCGGTTGCAAGATGAATGTGCACTTGCGAAATATGCGTCCGCGGATATGCAGTGCAAAAATGTAAGCTCTATTATTTTTGGGGAAAAAATGTAAATTTCAAATAAGAGATTTCGAAAAAAAACCGTTCTACAACGAAATAATTAAAAAAAATTCTTCACTAATCTCAAAACTTCCCTTAACACAACTTAAACATACCTTCGAAAAAGTCTGGTTTTAATGGCAATTAATAAAAACTTTGAAACCCACGATAACATTTCTAACTTCCCCACAGCAACTGCAAAATAAATTCTTAACTATTCAACACTCACTCAACCTGAATCATCCCATTAATAACTTAACTATTTCCTTGAACAATAGTTGAATTAATTTTTAGTCAAGCCACAAAACCACCTGTACGTTTCTATTAAAATACAAAAGGCATTGTTGCCATCCTGACCTTTCCAAAAGCTCCGTTACTCTCGCTCCCAAAAGCCAAGACTTCGCATCATTCATGCTATCTCTTATCGAAAGACAAAAAAAACTCAGTAATTATATCCGATTCCAGAACAAGGGATATAACGCAGTGTTTAGCATGATTTAGGGTCCCTCTTCATCATGATAAGAAAAGCTTGTTGAATAGATGGTTCAGAGAAATACTGGTGTAAGGCTTTATTTTTGGTACTGGTTTTCGTAGTAAGAGAGCACTTTGACTTCCAATTAACCTTGCTGGTGAAATATGACCACACGACTATTCTGATGAGATATTGCAAAGCTGATGATAGCTCTACCGATTTCCAATTTCGTGTTTTACTCCTATAATTTAATAAATGTTTGAATCAAAATTTAATTGAATCTTAGATATCTTGCTTAATTTTTCTAATTAATACAGTTTACTCACTAAATAATTTGTATTTTGATATTTAATTAGTATTTTGCTGATTATTAATTGGAGGGCTCAGAATAAAAGTAGACCAAGTCCACTTTTTGTCATTTTTGAGTTAGCAACGCTATAACATGCACCAACTATGTAAAATTTCAGTGCAATAATGAACCAAGTCCTAGTTCCGATAGTATCCGCTAGGCAGCAGCAAGTTCTATTGCGTTAACAAGTAATTTTGTATTAGAAGCTTTAACTTTAAATTTTTGTTGCTCAAAAGTAGCTAAAGTGGACTTACTTCACTTCTATTCTGAACCCTCCAATAAAATTAGTGATAATTCCTAATTATCTTTGATTTGTGATTGACATCGATAAGTTCGATTCTACTTTTTCGATACTGGCAATAAGGAATCGATTCCAGGTTGGAATCGAATCCGAGAATCGAACCTCAGGAATCGATTTCGGAATCGTATCTAAAGATTTTTTAGATTCCTACGCATACCACAGAGGAAACCCACGGACTTGATTCACTCGCGTCCGCAACATGCGCTCCGTAATTACAGGCAATCCAAAAACTTCTCTCCCATTTCTTATTAATTAAATCATCTGGGTGTCGTTTGTCTGGTTTCCAATCCGAGCGCTCATTAGCGAGGGCGGTCCCCCGCAACCCCTAATCTTCTCTCGCTCCAGCGTCATTAGGGCAGCTCGGCGATTGTTGCTCTTCTTATATTTTGCGACACTACCTTCGGTCGCTCTTGGTTAGGGGAGAATGGAAAGGGAATTGAATGCAAGAGAAGATGGGCACAACCTAAGATTGTAACAGGACCCCCGTGTACTATGAAGGGTTTAGAACGAGATTCACATCCAAAACTGATTATTTTCGTGTGCCGCTTAATAAGGACCCCGAGTGACCCAAAACTACTTTCCAGTTTCTTCCTGCATCATCTATTGGAAATTAAGTAAATATTTTTAAGAATAGGATAGCTTTATTTGGTAAAAATTATTTAAATTATCAGTATTTTTCACTATACGGCACTATAGACAAAAATACGGCAGCTCAAATACGGCACTATAGACAAAAAAGTGGTGGAAAGAAATTGCCTCTATACTGTCATCTATACTTCCCTTTATACATTATCTTTCATTGAGAGATGTTACTCCGTGATAGATGCTTATCGGGCAGTGGATATCTACCCCATCTCTTTGTGTGGTTAGGGGATTGGAGGGGAACTCTTTTGTTCACTAATTAACCTTACCTAACCACAAAAAGAGATGGGGGAGATATCCACCGCCTGGTCGAGTCTATCATAAAAGTTTATCCAGGCATTATCACGGATTATAAGCAGTAAGGGTTGAAATACACTGAGCGACTTCAAATCGCGTGACACATAAAAAAGTCGTTAAGATCTTATCGAGAGAGGGGAGGAAAGCATGGAGATGTGCCTCAGTCTCCTCCTCTTGATAAAGACCTTAACGATTTTTTATATGGTGCGCGATTTGAGGTCGCTCAGTGTGTTTCGACCCTAAACATCCCTCTATGATATGGAAGAAATATCTTTCCAAAACTTTTTTGTGTAAGGTGCCGTATTTTGTTACAGTGAGCTTTGATATTAAACTTGATTTTAAACTACAAGTTTCTTGTCCAAAGATCCAACCCTAGGTGTACCCTCGTCTCGTTTGAGAACCTAGCTCACACTATGTTGAATGACCTACAGCCTACCGGTAACAGTAAACTAAGCACAGGACATCTCAGTAGCGCATGTATCTAGATACGTTTTACCCTAGATAACCTAAAAAATTAAATGACTTACCTTGACTTCTTTATTCTTATTATTATGGAAAATCATTTATTAATTCAATCTTGTAAGAGTACGTTACGATTAATAATTTTAAATTATACATATCTGTAACCACACAGCTAAAATGTTATTCATAGAGAGGTATTTTAAGACAAATTTCAAAACAAGGCTTCATACCCATCGTTTACATGATTTATTTATTAATAAAATTTTTATAATTCAATTAGAAAACTATATTTTTGGACTGTAATGCAGACATTTGAAAATATCTCCTTTTAAAAAAATACTGATTGAAGTTGAAAGTTGAGTGACTTTTCTAAATTAAAACCTTTCTAAAAGAAATATTTATACCATGTCAAAGAGAAACACCACCAATGTCCAAATAACAAACTAATAAAACATCTTTAAAGCTCATGTATATCTTTAGAAAATATTTTCAACATCTACATACGTTTATAAAATGAGAGAAACCGGAAGAAACACCACCTCGAGACACAACAGAAACAAAAGCAAAGAACCAAGTGTTAACAAGCAAGAAAGAGCGAGCAATTAGAACAGAACAAAGAGTAGAATTAGTAGAAGGGAGGAGTCAGGCAGAAAGTATAATACATCTAAATCCTAAAGGAGAGCACTAAATTTAGTACCTTTTGACACAACATTTTCACAAAGTACTAGAAAGTTAAATGGTTAACAGAAGCTTTACACAATAAAAACACATTACCTTAAAGGTTAGACAAATCGCTTTGGGGTTCGGAGGCACAGAGGCGTGGCGGTGCTTTATTTTTCAACCTGATTGATTTCAGATTGAAGGGTAAAATATTCTGATTCTAAGCGGCTTAACTGGAGTAAGACAGCTTCACGGAACAACAAATAAGTCAGCTTAACGATGGGGGTTTTTTAAGAACCATGTTCTTCGTGTTACCGATTTGTTTTAATCTCTTTTCTAAGGTTTAAGAGTGCGTATTAAGTTTCATTAAGTCAAAGGGAAAATATAACAAAAGAAACACCGGTAAGACCATAAGCTCCGATAAATTCTTTAAAAATATTTCAAATATGCAATTAGTAGAAAAATGAAATGATAACTTTAGAAAGACTAGAAAATTATACTTAGCTAAAGTACCAAACGTTTTTATGAACCAAATAACATTGCAAAAGGGATATAAAAAATTTGTTGCAACAACAATTTTCTGCATTATACCTTGCATTAAAACACCAATATGCAGCATTAATCCAGTTAAGTCACAAAAATGGGGGTTAATCTAGGAGTGTCGTCAAGAACTCTTCGTCCCTTGATAACTTTGCATCCTGGAGAAATTCAGCCACCTTTTATAATAAAATATTTTTTAAAAACCTGACTGAAACTATTTCTAGCATTTGACAGCAGTATGTCATCTACTTTCAACTTTAACTCATCATCTTTAATTGAAACACTCATAGTTAGGTTAGGTTTTGTTATCCAGTGTCAAAAAAATGGTATGGCAGGAGTTCCTACACGAGCAAGTTTGGAACTGGAAAATGGATGACCAAACAACTTAAAACAAAAAAAAACTTCTGTAAACTACATTTGGCATAACTGGGAGCTAGCTTGACACAAAATCTAAAATTTTGAACGAGTTCCCAGTGATTTCTTATTTTTTATGAAAGATCAACAAGGAAATTAACTTAGATAATCATTTTCTGAAAATCTGCTTCTACACATAAATTAACTCCATAAAAGCATCCCTCGGTCTGACAAATGTTTCTTTCCGGTTAATCATTACACTAAAAGTAGCTGTCATACTGCAGTATCAAAGGCAGTATTTTTGAGTTATGTTTTGCTTATATTTTCATGCCTTGAAAAACCTGCTTTGGGGGAAAGTCGTCAAATTTACTACATAGAGAAGTTAAATTTTGATAGCTTACAGAAATAAAATTTTAAATAAAATGGTGGTATCGATACGTTTTAAAGTTTTTTTTATTTAGTATCAAAATTTTGAAAATTACAATGCCCATAACGCTATTAGTAGTCAAATGCTATTATGAACACTGAAGTGCTTATGGACTTGGAATGCTGAATGACAGAACCGAATCATAGCGCATTGCTCATTTTAGTGTACAGATTTGTTCTTTGAACATTCAAATGTCAGGAACACGATTTAAAAGGCCAACTAACACCTCAAGATCAACTAAGACCATTAGAAAATGTTTCTTAGCAAGCCTGAGCGTGCACTGCAACCCTTGTACTGGAATTAAGTGATCTGCAATCATGAGCTGATCTTTTACCAAGTCATGATAGTTATATAATAATCTGGGCATTTAAGCCCAACTTACACGAATGCAGTCGATGTTCCAGTAAGAATTTTGAAGCTTACTATCATATAAAGTGCCTAATGTTGGTATTTTACATTTCTATGCATCCTGGGATCTTGTCCTATCTAACATTCATTCTTCAGCGTTCAGGTGGATACTAGATTAGTTTGGCTTAGTGTTTCATGGAACTTTCAGGGGATATAACACCATACAAGGTGGGTAGGTACTAAATAGCTCTCCTGGAACATAGACTGGATATAGTATAAATTGGACCATTGGCGTTTATGTAGATACTATAATAGTTTGGTTTAGGTTTATGGCGCCTTTAGGACATATGGCACCAAACAAGGTTGGTAGGTACTAAATAGCTCTCGTGGAATACCGACTATTGTCTGTCTTTCTTCGCTAGGCGGTTGGAAACGGGAAAATATATGTTCGAATAGGGGTGCCCAAAATTTGGGTAGCTAGCTTGGCCACTTAAGCACCTTTTTTGATGAAGAGGGAAGGGAGGTGGGGAAGTTATTGGCAAGAAATAACCAGTTTGGCCCTCTATCTCATACCTCTCCAACGCCAGGGAGTAAATGACCTCCCTCGTTTGGGGTTACTCTAACCACCTAGCGATAAAAGATAGACAGTAGGCACTCTAGGAACATCGACTGGACATCGCGTAAATTGGACCTCAAATATAGGTGGTCTAAACCAATGCAAAAGAAACGGGACGAAGGGCTCTCGACGAAACCAGAAAGTCTCCTCAAGTTTTACCTCTCCTGGTCTGACTCTCCGGTCCTGGTAGGGTGTGCGTCCTGAGCACGACCGCCTGACTCCTCCCCTTGGCGTTGGCAGCGTAGACGAGCACGACGAAGGCGGTGCCCGGGCTGAGCCCGCCCACGAAGAAGGCGGGCTGCGGACCGGAGGCGTTGCCGGCCAGCCGCCCGCCCGCCTCGCGCGCCTCGGCCACGAACGTCTGCTGCAGCCCACCGTCGTAGCCCGCACTGCACTCCACGCGCAGCCACTCCGACGTCCGGTTGGACACGCTGCAGTTCTCCACGCTGTCCGGGGGACCTGCCGGGCATCAGAATGTGTTCAGTGCTAGTATATTATATAAAGCTCTCTACGTATTAGTAATTGTTACATTATGTCGGAAGTAAGATTTTAATATCGGTACTGCCGTTAAATGAGGCTGGACGAGTGAAAATTGCAATATTAATATTGATTCAGTGGTATTGGAAAACGTTACATTTAATTACAGGTATCGTTTAAAGGTACTGGAGAAGTGGTGCTTGAAATTGAGATGCCTGAAGCAACAATTGCATAACTCCAAGACTCCAATAGACATTGGAGTTAGTTCCTTGTTGCCGCAAACATCTCAATTGAATAATGATACTGTAAAAAAAGATGCTGGAATAGTGAAAGTTGAATTTTACTATTGATGGAAAGCAGATGCTGAGTAAGGAGTCGGAGTCGGAAAATGTGTTACATGCCCCGACTGCGAACAAAGCGCATTGCGGTTAGAAGCTGCATAAAATAGTATAAGTATTGACACCCATAAAAGATGTTGGACTAAGGAAAGTAATATTATAAACATGAGTTCCGTAAAAAGATGTCGTAGTAGTGAAAGTTACACTCTAATTAATATTGGAACCCATTGGAACCGTTGTTGGAATATGATGAATTTTAATGCTGGTACTGTTAGAAGTTGATGAACTTATTTGTAGTTTATAATAAGGTCTCTACATGCGATGGTAATATGTTTTTAGTTTGAGGAATCCTTACAATTATTGGTAATAAGCATTCAAACATTTATATATATATGAGGATTTATTTTATACAACTTAGTAAAAAGGAGCTTCGAGTTTATAAAGAACTCAATCCTCAATCTATGTGAATAACGAACATAAAAGAGCCCCTTCAAGTTCAGAACATACTGATGGATTCTTCCATTAATAGCTTGTAAAGGTAACCAATAAACTAATCACAGTAGTTCCTTTTTAAAGAAAAAATTCAATTCAGACATTCGAGAAAACTTCTATTCCGGCGTTCCAAGGCAATGTCAAATTACTTTTCTCTCTCAATAGGAAACTCTCAACTTAACCTATCTTTTCAAGCTATCTTTTTCAACTTCCAGACAGGTTGAAAACCTCGACTTTAAGTCCCGTCTAGCGAAAAGACAAACCTATCTCTCAGCGAAGAAGAGACTCCACCGAGATGAAAAAAAACGCAAAATAAAAAACCCTCCTGATCCTATTCTCCCGACGTTAGTTTTAGTGTCAGATAATAAGATTTTCTGACACAAATACTCTTTACCTTTCAGATAAATAACGTATAAATAAAAGAGAAGGGAAACATTGAAATAGCAGCCTCCTGCTATTCGATCTCACGGTCTATCTTTTCTTTTTCGGAGGGAGAAAGAAAATATGCAAAGTCGAGTTGAGTTGCACTAAAGCAGATGGCAGGAAAAGGCTGAAAAGAGGTCTGGGTCTTCAGTAAATGATTTGGCAGGGAGGAAAAATGAATAAAAGCCATGAAAGTGGAGGCAAGATGTATGGGAGGGAATACATATATTCGGGAGTGATAGCAAATCGAGCGGATTCATAAAATCGAGTAGTTTATCACGAAAAGCAACATGGCGACATATTTCTGGTAGCCATGGTAACGTGTCGTCATTTCCGGACTCGGCCATTTTGGGAACAAACGTTGCGGAAATAATATTGCTGATTCGAGAAGGGACCCTTTTTTCTCTTTCCACCGGTGCCGGGTAGGGAATAAAAACAAAAGGTGTTTTGATTTATGAAGTAGTGCAGGTGGTAAAATGGCTCTATTTTGGAACGATTCATGCATTGCAAATGCTGCTTTTTCGAAAACGGGCGTTCGAAAAGGTAGTATAGCAAAAGAAATGGCTTTTGGGGGACCCGCCACATTTGTGAAACGGCTTTTGATGCTGAAATTTAGTTAAAGCGTCTTGAAGAGCAAATAATAACTCTTAGAATGCAATTGTAAAGGAATTTGAGCAAGATAAAATATTTATGAATTGTATTCTTTTGACTAAATCCTCAGAAAGATAATTCATCTTTGGACTTATAACAGGGTGTTTAAAAAAATTATTCACACATTTTAAAATCAATAACTAATAACTAGAAAACGAAAAAGATAAAAAACGCGGTTTGTTACATTCTACACTTAAGACATCCAGGAGTAGGATGTAACAAACTGCGTATTTTTATCTTTTTTAGTTTTCGAGTTATTAATTATTGATTTTTAAAATGTGTCAGTCTTTTTTAGGACACCCTGTATTATACTCTGTTCATTTTGAACTGGCGCTTGAAAATATTTCCTTCCCCCACCACCGATCGGTAACCATAGCATAGCAACTATCCTCGTCAAAGTGACGAAGAAGGCTTACTATTGGCTGCTCGAAGAGTGTAAGTATGGTTACGCTTCTAGCGTGGGGGAAAGCACTATTTCTCAAGCGCCAATTCTAAATGAATAGAGTATAAGCTAATGAGCAAATGCATGAAACATATTGCTGGATGCACGTTAGTTTTTTTAAAAGTAGTTATCAGTGCTTTAAGAGAATGAAAGTATGAAATGTTTTCAGTAAAGCAGAAAAGTATTTTACTTCTTAGTTCGTATTCCTCATTTTTGGTTACCTGTATATTAGGATTAAGAATAAACTTAAACTATTTTCCTTCCAAAAGTGAGCTTATTTAAACCTCCCTACAATGTTTTCAGAAACTTCTAAGTAGGCAAATGATAACCTTGCATTTTTTATTACCTTAAAATGCTGCGATAAAAATACTATAATCTAGAGATGTGATTCTCCATCTAGGAATTCAGCTTTTCTTAAGATTTAATGAACCCATCTATTTTCCTTAAGTTTAAGTTTTGTATAATATGGTTCATAACAATTATATACAGAGTTTTGTGATATGCATCAATAAAATTAAAGTAACGAAAATGAAAAATATATTAAATGTGAGCATTTTTACTCAATTTAAACTTTTAAAATCGTTGGAGAAACATTTTATTAAATAATTTTATTAGAACATCCAAGGTGATAATGGGCAATACCATATTTTTTTGAAAATAGAAAAAATGCATTTTTCCAGTAAAGGAAATAGATCTAAATCCAAAAATCCACATGAAAAGTTTCAAAAAAATTTAGTTAATTAAATATTTAAAATTAAAATTGCCAAGCCCTTTGTCTTCGTTTAGGGTAAAAGTGCGTCACAACTGACTGATACAGACTTTAACAAGAAACCCAACTATGACTTTGATTTGTTTAAACAATTAAAGCATTGTTTAAAATCAATGTATAGGGTAAAAGTACGTCACATTGGGAAATTGGACGATTTAACGCCCTTTTTTAAACTCGAACTTTGAAATTACATAAAAAAATAAATAATCATCGTAATTTAAAAAATTTTAAATAGTGGTATTGCCCATTCCGTTTAAGGTTATATGTGTAAAGAAATTTGGTAAAATCCATTTTACAAATGTTAAAAAAAAGAAATGATCTTAGCTTCTTTAATAACTTAAAAATCAACTTTAAACTTAATGGCTCAGTTTGACTAAAGTTAATACAAAATTTAGAAATCAAATAATCGAATTTTTTCTTATTCGTAATGCAAAGGATAACTTACACTTACAACCTAACATTTTTTCTGATTTGTTGTCAATAACTACATTTTGACATACATAAAAAACGTCTTAAATAAGTCGTCAATATACTGATTGCTTGTCCCCAAATAAAGATAAGCACTAATGGACCACTTTGGCTTATACGGCAATTTACCCCATTCATTTTGGCCATTGCCTCAAGGTGTAAGATCAACAAAACATGACGATATTTCTCCGACATAATAGGTAGGTACTTAACGCACTTCTTCAAGTCAATTAACCTCTATGTACCATAAAAGATCCTTAATGTAAGTACCGTATCAATTAAGTAAAGAAATAATCTCTTGGAGATAACGTAATACCACACAATAGAATAGGAGAGATGTATACTCTATATTACTTTACAAAACTGTTAAGATTTTGTATAGTGTAAATACCAACTCTGAAAAATAGGAAGGTTAATTAAGGGTCAAATTGACAGTTGTTTTAAGAGGGAGAACTCAAGAAATGATAAAATAATGTTACTTAAAATGTATCTGAAAAGGGAAAAACAAGAAAAGCGTGTGGCTAAAATCATATAATTAAAGATTTGAATAACATTTGAAATTATTTTAAATGACTTAATGTTGATCCATAATATTTATTCTGCTTAAATTTAAATTATTTTTTTAAAAACTAAGCATTGTGTGTGAGCAGATTTACTAATAAGCTATGAATGCTGATGTGAATATATACTTTTTTCTAGGAAATCTTAAGAGAATAGAAATCCTATTTAATAGAAAGCCAGCAAAAGTTCTTCAGCATATTTTAGAGGCAAAACACTTGTATAGTAAGCTAGTAGTCACCTCCATATCCTACGGCAGTCTACTGTCCTTTGAAATACATGTCTCTAGTTAAACTTGAAAACTACCGTAAATCTACGGTTAACTTTACTCCTTGCATTTAGCATAGATGTCTTAAAGTCAAGTCTTCAACTCGTCAAATCGACATTGAAAAGTAAATTACGGTAAGCCTTAACTATACTCTTAAAATTTAGAATAGACGTATCAAAGACAAGTCTTCAACTCACCAACTAAACATTAAGTAAATGAAGGTAAGCCTTAACAATCTTTGTATTTAGGATAGATGCAATGTAGTCAAGTCCTCAACCCGACATTTGAAAGTAAATTAAGGTAAGCCTCAGCTATAATACCCTTTGAATTAAGAATAGCCCTATCAAAGCCAAGTATTCAACTCACCATCTCGATATTGGATTGTAAGTTTGAATTATTTTAAATGATATGTCCCTTATTATAAAACTTACTGGCTTTGCAGGGAAGATTTCCCGCTACCATGGCAACGAAGAGGGGAAAAGTGTGGAGAGTGAAAAAGACTTAGAGAGATTCGTCTATTCTAAATAACAACAATTATTTATACTGACCTGCGGGCACGATGGTGTAGACGCAGGGGTCGATCTGCGCGCCGACGGCGTTGGAGCCCCAGCAGAGCAGGGTCCCGTAGTCGAACTCTGTGCGCGGGATGTAGGTGGCGGTGGAGGCGGCAGCGTCGTTGACGAACGTCACCACCTCCAGACTCTCGGCCGTGTTGTTGAACTGCCAGTGGAAGGTCACCTCGCGGGGGTCGGCGTCCACCTCGCACAGCACCCGCACCGCCTCGTGCCGCGCCGCCCCGTAGATGATCTTCTGCCCCGGCTTGCACAACGGAGCGACTGCAGGAAGAGAGAGAGAAGAAGTTGAGTGGTTGTGTGTTGATAAATGGGGTAGAGAATGTGACATCAGATAGCATGTATAACCTTACTAGTTTTTAAACTAAAATTATTGTTATTAAGATTTTTCTTCTTTTACAATAAACAATTCCATAATGTTGCAAAGGGGAATAAGTCCATCAACTGATAGGGTCCTGAATGTCCAGTAAAAATTTGGGGGTTTCATAACGAAATTTCCATTATTTATACAGTTTTTTTTATTTTCTAAAAACTTGGTTTTTGGACTTTTCCCCTTTTGTAAACTGACAATTAGATTCTTTCCGAAATTATATTCCGATATTAGGGTTTGCATGATATTGACAAGGTGGCAGATAAAAAATGATGGAAAGGCAGCAATGTGATAAATTCAATAACATTTATCAGCATTTATTATTTTTATTATTTATCTTATCACTTTGCCTTAAAAACGCAGGCATTATGAATTTAGGAATTGTGAATTTAGGCATCAAAATTTGAATTTAGGAATTGTGGCAAAATGAATTAGTCATTCATTTTTTCATCATCATCATCATTCATTTTTTCATCCTGTAAACCAGTGGTTCCCAATCTTTTGAAGCCCATCGCCCCCTTTCTAGAGGTTGACTAACACCTATCGCCCCCTTTGCATTCTCATTGTATGTCTAATTTTAATTTGAAGTAAAGTGTAAATAAAAAAAGCAATTTTAAGTCCGGGGGTCCTCCCTCAGAAAATTTTTGGAAATAAGACTCCAAAAAACAGGTTTTTAACTAGTTATGGTACACCTCTTCCGAATTTTGGACATATATTTTAGGTATGATTTTGATTTTGATGAACAAGTAATTATAAAAAAGTTTTGGAAAATTAAGTTCCAAGTACAAATGGGGGGTTTGGGGGTCTTCCCCCTAGACATTTTTTGGAAATTTGACCCTAAGAAACATGGTTTTTAACTTGTTTTGGTACATTCAGTCTGAATACAGTCTGTCATACAGTACTATTTTATTTTCCCTCTTTAAATACCCATCGCCCCCCAATCGCCCCTCCCTTATTTATCGCCCCCTTGATAACATAAATCGTCCACCTGGGGGCGATCGCCCCCAGGTTGGAACCAACTGCTGTAAACTATTGCAAGAGATTGAACCATAGAGTTAGTACTAATATAGAGACAGCTTAAACATCTTCTACGCTGTTCAAAGTGTGACCGGTTTTTCGGTTTCGTTCTGCCACTCACACTTGACCCGCCTACGAGAGCTCCCATGTTAAAATTGACTTCCGCCACTCACACAGGTCCGACTTTTTCGACATGCAAGGTTGCCTGACCGAGAAGAGTAAGCTGTCTCTATATTTGTACTAACTCTATGGATTGAACCAATCTTTCACGTTTCGTATAATCCAAAAATATTACCATCTCCTTCCCATAAAACAAATTACAACAAAGTTTACAAAACTTAAAATGAGACTTAAATAAAATAAAAAAATATTAACATAATACACGTTGTCAATACGTCATATTTATTTTCCCGTTTAAAATATTCGCATATCAGAAAATCTATAGCCCAAAATAGTTTCATTTTGTCTTCCCATGCAGTTTTCTGATATTTGAATTTCTATGAGACGTCATAATGTTACCCAGCTATTTTGCATGTTTTCCTTTTAGATGCATACTTTTTTTACAAACGGAACGATTTATTTCCAATATTTCTTTCCTCTTAAAAATTCCCTTTAAACCATTTCTTTGCTTTACGTTTTGCTTCAAAAATGTATAGTGGTTGGTGATTGTTTGCTGGAGGGGCTGTGTGTAATATATATTTTAGTACCTAATATATAGGGGAGAGTGTTGTACCTATGGACAAAAATCACGTTTGGATTTTTCTAAGACAGGTAAAATCACATTTTGACCATTTAAAGTGCCCAACCTATAGTCCTAACCTTTGTGAGTAGATAGATATTTTTTATTGGTCAAAATCTTGAAAATTGGATTTTTAACAATTTATAATAACTTGGAAAAATTTGTGTCCAAAGGTACAACAACCTGTTGTACCTATGGACAGACCCAGTTGTACCTGTGGACACCCTTAAAAAGGTAAGTTTTACTTGAAAAAAGCTAAGAATGAAATTTTTATTGATGAATTACCTTTTAATAACCTATTTCAAGCCTTTTTAAAATTGAAAATAGATTTTTTAAAGTAATGTAGTTTTAGATCGTAAATGATCATTAAAACGAAGTTGAATGATAAAAGTCTTGATTTTTTACCAAAATCACAAAAATCACATGGTATTTTCAGATCAGAATTTAAGGTAATAGTTTCATCAATCATGCTGATTGATCTGACAACTTCACTGATCCAAAAAACCCAATTCAACCGAAACTTAGTTGTGCAAGCATTTGGTGGTAATAACAATAATTATTTGGTGGTAAATCTTCTTCAGTGGAAATTTTAAGTTTTTTTAATCATCATACTTAAATGCGATAGGGTGCTTAGGGTTTTACACCATATTTTAAATTAAATTCCAAGTAGAATCATAAATTTAAAAAAGTAGTTTAGATCACAAAATATTTGATTTTTCATCTAAAATTCACTTGAAAATAATCGCTGACAAATAGATTACCTTTTAGAATTAATTTAACATTTATTTAAAATGTATTCAGTTAAATGAAACCCGATTCTAAAACGCCGATTAGCTACAGACACCCACAATAACGTGTCCGTAGGTACAACACCATGGTGTCCGAAGGTACAGCATCAGGTGTTTTTGCATTCAAAGTTCTTTAAAAGATAAAAGAATTGAGATCTGACGATTTCTAATATCAAAACTAAAAATTCAAAATCTCGGGGATTCCCCCCATATATCCCATTTTATCATATCATAATCATAGAGGAAGAAAATAATTAATGTAGTGATGCACTAAAAAAAACTTTGAGCACCTAAAAACAGTATTTTTACTATAGAAAATTTAAATAATATTTTAAACAGCTGATTTCACGTTAGCAACTAGATAGCATCTGTTTACATTCAAAATCGACCACAAATTCAAATTCACATTTTTTCCCGAATTTTAAAATGAGGTGGCTGAAGGTACAACCGTCCGTAGGTACAACACTCTCCCCTATAGTTTTGGAGAACAAAGTATAGTATTTTTCTGTACAAAACCTGTTTTAGTGGGGCTCATTTAAATTAAGATTAATTATTTTTTTAAACATAAAAGTAATTTGAAAAGAGAATTTTACCATTTATCGCTGGTTAAGCGGACAGTAAGTGTAAACTCACAACTCTCAAGCGTCACCTCCAACAAGTACTAGTACTTGCCCTCCATTCTCTTGCGTTACCTACCGTGCTGATGAGTCCTTACAAGGACGAAACCGGTCCACGGTTGGAAGTGACGCTTGAGAGTTGTGAGTTTAAACATAATAGTACTATGTTTCAAACCCCGTGTGGAACCAGTTTAGAAAAGTCCCACTGTAGCCCATGCATGGCATAAGAGGCGACTAAAATGGGCACCTCAAGTCCTGCAGGCCACCTCTAACATGGGCGGAATGGGCAAAGTACGTCGGGAGTTTTACTCTTGGAAGGGTCACCTAAGGCGTGAAGGGGCCATTATAATAGTCCCAGTTATGGTCTGCAGGCGAAAGAGCTAAGTCAGTCACCCTTTGGGTGATCTGGTCTCTTGGACTAAAAGAAACTGCTCCCTCACTTCTCTATGTGCAAGTGCCACCTAAAACCTGCCTCTCCGGAGCATATCTTGGACTGCCTGGGTCTGGGAGTTGTTGTTGTGTTGTTGCTAATCTCCATGATCTAGCAACAGCTAGATCTGATCTATGAGTCCATGCACTCTTGCAAAATCAATAACCAGAGGTGGAGATGATCTTAGGTCCTCCACTCCTAGACCCAGGCAGTCCAAGACATGCTGAAACTCCATGGGTCTGGGAGTGGAGGACCTAAGCTCATCTCCACTTCCAGTGATTGACTTTGCCAGAGTACATGGACTCATAGATCAGATCTAGCTGTTGCTAGATCACGAAGGATTGGTAACCACATGTTTCAAAAATATTCAATAAATAACCTGGCCCGAGATTACTCGGGATAGTAAGGCGAGCGGTTAAAATATCGAATCCCGTAACAAAACGAAATCAAAATCACATCTTACACTGCACTCTGAGAAAGACGTCGTTGCTCTCGCCCGTCCCTTCGCTGTTGGTACCGGTGCAGGTGTACTTGCCCCTGCTCGCGCGCTGCACTTTCTGCAGCACCAGGCTCTGATTGGACACGATCACCCCGTTGGTGGTGTTGGTGTGCAGCTCCTGGTCCTCGAACTTCCAGCCGATCTCCGAGACCCAGGGGGAGGCGCGGATGTTGCACTCGAAGTAGACGTCGTTGTTCTCCTGGATGTGCGCGTGCCGGAGCTTGCTGCCCAGGCGCAACGTCAGTTGAGGGATGTCTGCAAGAGAGGTGGGAAGTCAGTGGTGGATTTTCAGAGAGCTTATGCAGTGAATTAATATGTTGAGAAATATTATATTATCATTTAGGGCCTCATTCAGAAGCTTTAACACGAGATGGAAACGAGAACGGGACGTAAACGAGAGATTTTAACCCTTTATGCCCCAAATTTTTTTCCTCATCCTCATACTAGAAAATAATTCAAGTTTACGTAACTGAAACTATAAGTAAAATAAATTTGGCCTTGCATGACGAAAATTGGACGAATTTGGAACATTGGGAGGTGGGACTTACAAGTCCCGTCGGGACATAAAGGGTTAAACGAGAGAGATTTCAAACTCCCGATCTCTCGTCCGCCATATTATTTTGAGATTCAAAACGTATTTCGATTGCTTTTACACGTTTTGTGGTCCGTTAAATAGTTGCAAAAAATCTAAAACGACTATTAATTACCAAAACAAGTCTTCAGACATTAATATACACTGCTCAAGACAATTAAATGATATTTATGGTTTTGGTATGTATTGGAAAGCAAAAAAAATTGCAGTGGTTCAAACATTTTTCATAAACTTTGGGTCATTTCAAAGCTAAATCTATGCAGTTATCAAAATAAAAATTTTAGTTTTACTTTTTTTTTATCAAAATTGGAAAATGCACATTTTGTGTAGTTGAGCAAAAAAAGTGAAAAATCAATCAATACTTAATTGAAAACCCATTTCGTTTGGGGTATGCTTTCTCCTGACTTAAAACAACATTGCGGGTCTGTTTGCCACCAGGTTTGTTTGTTTATTTTTGAGGGGTGTTTTCTCCATTTCCCCCTTTTAGAGCATTCTCAGCACCTGTGCTGTTTGGGAGGTATTGGAAGGGCAGAAATTGGTTTCTCAAGCATGTCCTACACTAGTTCTATTGGATTCCTGTCGAGAAAACGTGATGGTCGATCCCTTTCTAGCGATTTCTTCATCCTAAAGAAAATCCTTAACTAAGGTAGCACAATATTTTCTGCAATTACCATCCCTAAAAATTAAATTATCACCGATTTCTCCTGCATGAGGGGCAACCAGATATTTAAGGATATTGACCTTATTATCCTGAACCACCAGAAAGTGTTCCTTTGGCTGTGGGGGGTCTTTATTCCATAGATAGAGATGGTGCTCTATATCATCACTCCACATCTTCAAATCTGACTTCCTCATGCACAAAAAGGGGATATTTTGTGTTCCTTGTACCCTCCAGACAAAATCAGAAGTTATCAGGATGAACTAAGAGTCATATTTGAAGATGTGGAGTGATGGTATCGAGCATCATCTCTATCTACGGAATAAAGACCCCCCCACAGCCAAAGGGGCCGTTTCTGGTGGTTCAGGGTAATAAGGTCAATATCCTTACACATCTGGTTGCCCCTCGTGCAGGGGAAATCGGTGATAGTTTAACTTTCAGGGATGGTAGTTGCAGAAAACATAGTGCTACCTCAGTTAATGATTTTCATCAGGATGAAGAAATCGCTAGAAAGGGACCGACCAGCACGTTCTCTTGACATGAACCCAATAGAAAAAGTATAGGAAATGCTAAAGAAATGAATTGCTGTTCCTCAAATACCTCCCAAACAGTTCAGGTGCAGAAAAATGCTCTAAAAGGGGAAATTGGAGAAAATATCCCAGTCCCTCATAAATAACCAAACAAACCGGGGGAGAAACAAACCCACAACGTTGTTTTAAGTCAGGATAGAAAGCATGCCCCAAGCGAAATGGGTTTTCGATTAAGTATTGATAGATTTTTCACTTTTTTTGCTTAACTACACAAACTGTGCATTTTCCAATTTTGATAAAAAAAAAAGTAAAAATTAAATTTTTATTTTGATGACTGTATGGATTTAGCTTTGAAATGGCCCTAAGTTTATGAAAAATGCTTGAACCACTGCAAATTTTTTATTTGCATGCATGGGCGTAGCCAAGGGGGGCAGGGAGGGTCAGCTGCCCCCCCAAGTCCCGAGTAATTAACTTTTACTTTACTGTTAGTTAGGTTAAAACCCAGTATTTTAGTGTCAAATTTTCAAAATTTTTCTGGGGGAGGGCCCCCAGGCCCCCCTTTAGTATTTAAACCTTTAATATTAACACTATTTTGTAATAAGTTCATTAAAATCAAAATTCTACCTTAAAATGAAAGTCCAAATTTGGGTTTACGTGTACCAAAAAACAATTTAAAACCATGTTCTTAGGGGCATATTTCAAAAAATTTTCTGGGGAGGACCCCCAGACCCTCTGTTAAAACTTAGCGAGTCTCTCTCACGGGGCATTAAAATTGATCTTTACAAACATAAAAAAGTCGACCCTGCTTGCCCCCCCTAAGTTGAACCCTGGCTACGCCCATGTTTGCATGCTAATAGGTACCAAAACTACCAATATCCTTTAATTGTTTTGAGCAGTGTAAATTAACTAACAAGCCTGAAAGGTTTTTTTGTCCCCGGTTAGCAAATCCAAATGAACGCTCAATACTACAAGTTATTGTCACTTTATTTGTGAACTCCCATTTCAAAGATTCACAAGCAAACTATGCACTTAAATAGATGTTACTGATATAGTAATAACCTAAAATATCCTCTATTATGTTGCAAATTTACTTTCAAATCACTTGAGAGTTAAGTTATTACTGTAAAAAAATAATCTTACAGTTGTAGCAGTCTTTTTAACCCCTCATACCCCCTTTCTATAAGTAACCCATCATTTTTAGGATTATCAGAAATACTCGTAGTTTCTATAATGCAGAATTAACTTTCTTTTTCCCTACATGTACACATAATTTCTTTACAAAAAACACAATTTTCTTTCGGGAAAACAAATCATTATTCTGGTTTTAAAGGCTAGTCATGTTTTTCTTAAATCACTGAGGCAAATTATTACCATAAGCCAGGGCATAGTCTTAACAATAACCATTTATCTAAAAGTATACTGAAATCCCATTCCCCCTTTTTTCTTTAGTGTCTGAGAAAAGCAGACCGCGAGACAATAGAATTAACCCTACTTTTTTTACCCTAAGTTAGTGTCTCACAAGGTTTGGTAACCATAAGCTGCTTTAATTAAAATACTGCTTCCTCCCTAGACTCCCAGGAAATAGATATAATAGAGTGGCGGAATTTTTACGACCCCAACCGCGTATATCTGCACAAAAACAACAAGCCATACCGTCATTTCGCTAAGCCTAACGTGGCTTCTTTGTTTAATTTCCCGTGGTAATTCCGTTATGAAGCAGTGCAGAGACAACACAACTTTTTTATTGTTTTGCCATTTCCGCTGAAGAGTGTTGCCACTCTCGGAATAGCAATGTCGGAATAATGATTCTCCAGAGAGGTTGAGAGGGCTTTCAAAAAATGAATAGAACGAATCTGGCACGCTTGTGTAGTTGCGCACACGTGCTCTTTGCTAACAAGCGTAAAGATGGCTGCTTTTGAATTATAGCACGCCCCAGCACTTAAGTGGATTTTTTATCTTTTTGTTCTGCTATCAACGCAACTGCATTAATTCGTCGTTTTAGATTATGTCCCCCCTTCTGATTCTTCTCTTAATTAGGCCAGGTGATAACAACGCGGGCCTGGTGGTTCTATTTTTGAGTATTTTTATGACGGTAAATCCACCTAACATTGAGATTATTTGAGAAAAAAAGAGTGCCTCTTAAGAATGGCATGGCTTTAGTCAGAGCTGCAATTCAATTTCATACCCGGTTACTCGACAACAACGGAATTGTTGGGGCATCAAATACGTTCGGCAAATTCACAAAGCCAATTAGAGAAAAAGAACTTTAAAAATGTTTCAAATAAATAAGGGATTAGGATTTTTTTCATACATTCGTGGAGAGATCTAGATAAGCTGTTTCAAATTTGGAATTGGAAGATTCAAATAATGAATGTCTTCATATAGAAGGAAATTATTTTTTATACGGTTCAAAAATTAATGGCGAGTAGAATATATACTGTATTTATAAATATTGAGTTATTTTAGGTATCAAATATACAACTTCCATGCATTTGTATGAATCGGATTTATTTAAACATCTACAAGGATTATTTCCCTTGGCGTTTTGAAGAAGGTTGTTAAAGTATAGTTTTATCAAATGGAACTCAATATAAAAGTAGCGATGATTTGGTTTTTTTCTTTACTTTCTCTTAACTCTTTGGTCCATAAGAGTGTCATAACGGACGATAGAAAAGTGGAAATTCAGCTTAAGAATCCATTGAACCCCACCATTCCTACTGACCTCTAAAAATTCCTCGATCTTCAAAATCTCGGTACAGCTACATAGAGTTTAAAAACATAGAAAAATGCGATACAGCAACATATAGTTTCCTTCCTCCAATCCATTAAATGTATCTGATGTCTGAAAAATAAGATGATGAACTGGTATTCCCATTGCCAGGAAATGTCTCTCTCATCTCATTTCAAAACATAATATGAAAATCTCGTGAAAACTATCCATTTTCAAAAACGGATAAAACAACACCAATCGAAGGTTTCAAAAACACAACATTACATAAACTTAAACTCAAACAAAACACATTGTATAGGCTTAACAGTTAAGGTATTAGATTATCTCCTCCACCCATCTGATCTATCAGAAAGTATCACACATCCCTTTAAAAAGGATCATCCACATGCAAACCTACACTCCCCCGCATCGTGCCTATAGCTTTGTTGTTTCAGTAGCGGTAAAACTCGGCGCGTTTGGAAAGGAAAGTAACAGCCGGTTCGCGTGCTAACAATGCAGGAATATAAACAGCAACGGCCAAAAACGTCTTTTTTGCACCGTGACAAAGCATAACGCGTAAGCTGCTTTCTGTGTAGAGTTCTTCCACAGGAGTAGGTTTTTGCAGTTTTTGCCTGCCCCGGCACCAAAGAAGAACGGGGCGTTTTTCTTCCCGTTCTTCTCCCCAAAAAGGGATTTTGGTGACGTGTTTTGTCGGAGGTCTTGTCCGGAGGGAAATTAAAGTCGCCTTCTTTTTTTTAGGGGGAATTCTCTCTTTTTTTCAGGAAGGGGGTTTGTCCTTACCTGTATGGATGCAATGCTGTTTTTAGGTTGTTTGATATAGGTTTGATAGCTTAACACGTGCATGTGTTTTAGGGTTTATTTGTAATACTACTATTGAGTGAGAAGACAGGAAAAAAACGTATAAACTATTAATTTATTGCATGTTAATTTCAGTTTGTAAATTTTGTAATGCAATATTTTTGGTGTTTTTCTAGAACAGCGACAGTACATAGCATTTAATTGAAATAAAAGTAGATTATTAAAGAATAAAAAGTTAAAATATAAAAAGTTAAAAATGTTAAAATATAAAAAGTTAAAAATGTTAAAATATAAAAAGATAAAAATTTTAAAGAATAAAAAGTTAGTTGTTAAAGAATAAAATAATCTAACGAATGATAAAAAAAGTTTTTATATATCTTTAAAAACTATAAGGGAACATCCATAAATTACGTGAGGTGTTTTTTCCAAAATCTGGACCCCCCCTCCCCCCTTGGTGAGATTTAGTGAGATTTTGCTGGAACCCCCCCTCCCCCCCACGTGAGATTTACCTACAACCTTTAAATATAATTTTCTATCCTTTTCGTTTGCATTTTACTTAAAAAAAAGAAAATCGTATAATTTCTAACTTAAAAAGTTGACTTGAGATTTTAATCGACTCCCCCTCCCCCCCCTTGGTGAGATTTATCCAAACCCCTCCCCCCCCCTATATTTGACCTCACATAATTTATGGATGTCCCCTAATAAGCAAAGATGAAGAATTTAGTATTGATAAAAATTTTTACATTCAGTGTTGCTTGCCTTTCACAAATTATTTCACTCATAGAGTTTTCAGAAGTCAGTTTATTTTATGTTTCTGGGGTTTAATAACCCTCCCTACCCCATGTTTTCACAGTTCAGTGACATCTGCCTCATTGTAATATCAAAATTTAAAAATTAAACCTACTTTAGTAAAATTGTATTTAACTATTATCACAACTTGAATAACAGCTATATTCCCATCCCAGTCATTAACTTGAAATTAAACCCTACGTTAAGGAAAGACTCCACCAAACAGAAGAGTCAGTGAAAATCTAATTTTTATTTCTTTAGCCGCTGGTTAACACCGATGCTGATGGTAGTAAATACAGCTATTTATAGTTTACATACTAATAAATAAAAAATAAGAGGATCACACAAACCCCCAAGAGGTTATGTACTGCAATTTGGGAATAACCCCTTACATTTTATTCCCTTAAAGTTCCCTTACTCTTATAACCGCATTCACACTTATTTTAACGTCCATACTCCTTATATTTTACTTAGTTAAAGATAATTGCATGTAAAATTCAAATTAAATTATTCTCGAGTAATATAGAATAGTTTGGGCAACTATTGAACCCTGCAGAACTCTTTAGGAAATTGCTAATTCAGATTCAAATCTGTCTCCAGCCTGACAACAGCTTTCACGAACATTGAATGTCTCCCCATATAGTGTTTAAATTGATTATTCTGAACAATGCATATAGAGGAATATTGTTGTGTGCTTAAAAGTAATGATAGAGTTATAGTTTTGAGCGTTTTAAAATATATTACACCGTTCAAAATATACCGTTTATTTTTATTACATGGGAGAAATTTTGAGCAGATTTTTGAGAAAAGTGACGATAAGTTTATAATTTATATGAAAGCGAACAATTTTTACATAATCAATTTTCTAGCTTTGAAAAATAAAGTTTTTTTCGTGTATATTACAGTAATGAATGTAGAGAAAAATATATTTTCATCGCGTTTCTTTATGTTCTTTTAACCACTATGCATTTTTTCTTCGTAAATGATTTATCTTTTAATAATGTCGCTATTATTTCGCTCTATTTAAAATTGAACAATTGTATAACTTTCTGCCCACATATAATTATAAATACTGGGAATCCGGTAGTTTGAGTTGAATGGACCAACCTTGTTGGGCTTCAAGTCTGTTGTTGGTCATCAATATAATTATGTATTTGCGTATGCGAGGGTATTTTTGCTAATTTTCCCACGTTATTTCCCCCTCTTGACCCCCCATAACCAATACGAATTCTTGTTCGTCTTGATGTGCCGTACCTCTGCTAGAAGACCTGAAAAACTTATCTGAAACAACCCTGCATGATAAAAGTTTAAAATTTCATTTTTCAAATTGTTGTTCAAATTCTCCATTTGATTTTAAAATGAATATTGGTTTATACCTTAATTACACAAATAGGTAATATCCTAACACGTCTTTACTATATCACGTTAGTGTTAAAATTAGTTCTGGAAATAAAATATCGTTGAAAGACGATGTAAAGGTTTAATAAGCACAAGGAAGGCAGTACAACTGAATGCAAAACAACTCTGAAAAAAACTTAGTGATAGGTAGATGTTATACAGTAAATAAATAGCAGCGGTAACTGCACTTGTCTGATTAAATTACTTTGACTTGCATAACCCTATTAAGAAAAGCCGGATTAGTATCGATGGTCAAAAGAAGTCTCAAATAAAGACGAAGAGTACACATATTAGAGAATCCGAATGCACTACTAAGCACTGAAAAGAAGTTAACGGGGAAGACGAGTGGGGTAAAAAAACGTATTCATCCTCCCTTGCCATCTTGTTCATTGCGTTACTCGTGGCTATAACAGCATTAAATTGCTAGGGACTTCGAAATTAGATTAAGAAGCGATAAAAATATTAGATTACGCATAAATTTCTTCCAGGAAATGAAAGAGCAGCCTTTATTAGATTGGAATTTAAGACCAATGGAATTAACATTCGTTTCGGAGGCAGTGAGATAAATTAGATGAGGATGAATCTTTTTACTGTTTATGATGACTATTTTTTTTCCTTCTTCTGGAGAGTTGGTTTAACCAGGGAGTCCTGTATATGCCTTTAAATTGGAGTCTCGACTTCGTTTTCAAGTTTAAATGAATTATTTGTTGCCAGTTTCGCTACGAAAAAAGTTTGGGAAAGTAATTAAGTGCTTCAGGTAGGTCTTTTGGAATTTTCTTGGAAATGAAGAATGGAGAGGGGATAGTTATTTAAACGAGGGAGTTTTGGCTAATTATTGTTCCGGTTTTTAAATGAATAGCTAATTTTGATTTGCGTCGTTTTCTCTTTTTGCAACAAATCTTAAAAGAAATATGTTTATCTTTATTAAATGGAAACAGAGGAAATATCAAGAAAAACTCATGCCTTAACAAATCTCTTGAAAGCAATAGATAATTATCAGTAGCAAATCCGTAAAACAGGAAAATAGCACAAACAGGAAGAAGAAGACAAAGCGACTAACATATAGTCAGAAAAAGTCTCAAAATGATTTGTAACTTGTAACTTGATTAAATGGAAGTTTAAAACGTTATTAAAGCAAAATGAAAGTTCAGAAGAAGAAAATTTAAATACATTCTTCTTAGCATGGAAGTAATGTAAATTTTCTAATAAAAGCTACCCATTACGAATTTAATCCTCAATTTTATCCGGTACAATATGTATCACCAGAATAGAAAGGTAAATTTTAGCTAATATAAAATAACATCTCCTTCATCATTCCGGTTATTATTTAAGTTCCTTCACAGTACAAGATTATGATTTTTACGAGTTTAGTTTTCCAATACACTCTGTATAAAGTGCTAGACAATGATGAAAAAAAGGTTAAAGTTTGGCAAAATGTTTTACTTATTTAGAAGTTTTATTCTACCACATATCATAAAGCTTGATTTGATAGTTAAGTGAATCAGCTCCAATATTTTTCGTCTTGAACAAATACCACAATCATTATTGTAAAACTGCAATGACTACTCAAAATCAATGAAACTCACCCGGTTTTCCACGGTGACTTAGTCAATATTTTATACTTAAAATAACATATTCTATTCGCCAAGAAAGTTTACATTAATTTAAATCTGGTTTAAAGCTCCATTATCAGACTTGTTTCATGAAACAAAACTACACCAAATAAGCTTCCCAAAGGAACCAATGAAATTTATCTATAACGGTCTACTCATAATTTCATAATCATCTCACCCGTCTTGTCTAATGATGATACACATTTAACTTTCTACTGAAAATAAACAGCAAAAACTTTAACCCTAACTGTCCAACAACCCTTCGTCAAACGGCCACAGACGACACTGACACCCCTCTCTTCCATCCTTCGTCACCTTTCGAACACCTCGTCTGAAAAAAAAAACATCCCAGATGCCCATCCGGCATCCCTGATGGATAGTAGATTTCCTGACCCCCCTAAAAAGAGCCTTTTCATCAAGCCCCTCCCCTCTGGATTCCTGGACCTGGTCCAAGTTATCTCCTGGCCAGCGGAAGGGGTCACTTCGTTTAATGTTTCACGGTCGCAGTTACGGAGGAAAAACGAGATAAAATTAAATTAATGAAGCGGCTGCGAAATCCTTTCAAAGCTGGTCCCGGTTGACTGGGTATTGATCATTTTTTGTGGGGGTGGGAAGTGGTTGTTTCATTCATAATGGGATCGTT
Source organism: Tetragnatha versicolor (assembly GCA_024610705.1). Lineage (NCBI taxonomy): Eukaryota > Metazoa > Arthropoda > Arachnida > Araneae > Tetragnathidae > Tetragnatha > Tetragnatha versicolor. The sequence goes on along the minus strand of JANDEH010000004.1, from coordinate 51,481,045 downwards.
TCATTTTTGGGGGTGACATATCGGCTGATGATTGATTGCGATTTGTTTTGACTTGGTTAGGGTTAGAGGAGTAAATTTGGCCAGTTGTGGAATCTTCTATAGCTAAAATATGTGGCTTACAAGAGAGAAAGACGCGAAGTTACATTTTGCAGATATTTTGAAAGAGAGCGATACAGTTGCGCCAATTAACTAGTAGAACTTAAAATCTCTAAGTTGGAGTGCTATCAGCTGATTCTTGAGATTGAATGATGATGATCTCTTATCCTTGATCTCTGACCTAGATATTTTGTTTGAAATAGTACCTTCTTACAAAACATCGACTGCGTAATGGATTTGTCCACATCGCGGATACTTTTCTATCTATGGGAAATATTACGAATATGTTGTATACTCAAAAGATCCAAGATCCCCCTCCCTGAAATTCGGACTAGAGGTACCAAATTGAAAAGTTTGAACCACTGCTCTAGAGAAATAAGAATTTTTATTCAAGAAGTATAAAGAAAGCTATGATACGAATACCATAGTAAGAAGTATGGGTTGTACGTCTGAAAAAATAGTCTACTACTTCAAGAAGATCATTCATTTGATTACCTACTAAGGGATTGGTGTAAATTTTATTATTCTAATAACCATTATTATTTATCATCTGATTGAGATAGATATAGAGATAGAAGTAAGAAGAGATAAAAGTGTAAACTATAGATATATAGATTATAGAGACAGAAAGGTAGATAGAAGAGGTAGCTAATGACAGATAAATAGGTGTGAGAGAATCATCTGAAAAATTCCTTCAAAACTTAAATCATGCAAATCTTTTTTCCTTAAGTATGACAAATTCATACTCGGCAGAGTAGACATATAAAACAAAGGGCCATATTTCTGAACCTACTGTACTTATTTAAAACCATGCAATAAAAAAGCGACTTCCAACTCAATTCTCTAAAATCCCTCAGAAATCATCAATTCCCTCCATGAAGGACCGATTTATTGAACAATAAGGTATATTCAATATTGAACACAAGGAAACCAAACAAAAATGACTATTCTTAGCGTCACAATTCCCATCCTTGCATCTGAATATACTACATCACTCAAACTGCTCAACGGGGACCAACACATTTCTTATTCCCCCCCTCACAAATGTTGACCAGTGTTGGCAACGGGCCACCAGTAGTAACTCACCGGAGGGAGAGAGCTGCAGTTCTAAGCATTTTATTCATTCCTTACATACATGGAAGTACCTGTCTATAAATAGACTGTTCTGTAGAAAGTGCAGGGATCATCAGCATCAATCATGTTTTATATGTGGAGCAGGTCATGGAACCGTTGATAGTTTCGAGATGGCTACAACGAACGAATACGTCCTTGGAGAGTTATGGCCTTAAACTTCGGAGAGTTGTTTGTTTATTTGTTTGTGAACCGTCTGGTACTGTTTGTCATGAATATGGGGAGATTCTTCAAGAAAATGCGTGCGTATTTGAGAAAGGGTTTGGAAAGAGCCGCAAGATAAGCTCACCTGGGTTGAAGAAAAGACTTCTTGAAAGTTCGAAGATTTATGTCACCCTTTCGGTGTTTCTCGGAATATGTTGCTCGTATCTATCGATAAATCATTGGGATGTACAGTTTAATGCGAGTTTGTTAACTATTAGTTAAATTTTTATAGATTTTGTACGATAACTGGTATTTTATGTAGGTAAATCATAGATGATGAACGCGCTAAAATAAGGCTATTAATATGTGTTCTTTTTTCTATGACCCGTAAGAACATTGAAAAGGGAAACTCAACTTACTGACTAGTGCCATTTTACTATTCTTAGACTAAGTAATTCTGAAACTTATGGAGGGTGAATTTAACGAATAAAATATATAAAATTTACTTTCTGTTACTCGGGGCTTCTCAGCCTTGCCGACAGTTCCTCCCTCCAATAGTGTAGTACTTATTTTTTTACAGAAAACATGTGAATAACTTAAAATTATCATTTAAAGATGCTTAAGAAAAAGAATATGTGGCCAAGCGGTTCCATGCGTTGAGTTTCAAAGGGGAGTTTTTGGGGATGTTTATGTTAGTGCCCGGGACCCGTTGTTCCATACAGGGGGTCGTCTGAGGTTGTCTTATCACCTTACTAACATTCTAAAGCTTACAGCACAAAATCATTAACTGGGTGTTTACATGAAGCTCCTGTCCTATACTATTTTCATTTAGAATGGGCGATTGAGAAATAGTGCTTTCCTCCATGCTAGAAGCGTAACCATAGTTAAGCTCTTCGAGCAGCCAATAGTAAGCCTTCTTCGTCACTTTGATGAGGATAGTTGCTATGGTTACCGATCGGTGGTGGTGGAAGGAAATATTTTCAAGCGCCAGTTCAAAGTGAACAGAGTATAATCGATGGATTTATACATTCAAAACAAAACATTCAGCAGCAAAAATAGAAGTAATGATATTAGGATGTTAGGGTCAAATAAAAAAAAACGAAGACCCTCTTTGTATGGTTGTGTTGGGAAAAACCTTCTATATAATATATAACTACACAAAGAAACCTCCACACTTTTCTTTGTCTTTCCTACACTCTTTTTCTCAGACGTGGTTTAGGGCCGTAAAATTAAGTGTTGTAAAACTCTAAACTAAACCGAATCTATGCACTTAACCCTTTATTTACCGACGGTACTTACAAGTACCGCCAACTTTAAAATTACATAGAATAACCATCCTTGCGAATATATTGACGATAATTTGCAGGAACACTCTTTCAGTTATCCTCTTCCAGGATAAAAAGCAGCGAAGGTTCTATGATGAGTATTTTAGCGGGAAATGCGAATAGATTTAACTGAAGTTGTAAGTTTAGCTGCCATTTCGATCGGATTCATATGATTGTCATTTTTGTTCCCGCAAAAAAGTAGTTTAAGTCAAAAGTTAAGTGTATTATTTTTTAAGACTTATTACTGCGATAAAAAATCTATGTTTTTCTTGTGTATTGTGAGAATATTTTAGCACTCCGTGTACTGACAGTTCCCAAAAGTATCAATTTAAGTAATTGGCTCTATACCGGATTCAATTTTCCAAAGATGATTATTTTATTTATGTATATCCCTTCATTTTCAATTTAGTGACTCAAAAAAAAGTATTTGCACGAAAAAAATTGCAGCTAATCATAATGCGGTAAATAAAGTGTTAACTCATCACTACACCCTCTTAAAAATTAACCCGTTGGGACTCGCGGGGTCATTTTATAACCCCAAGCTCACACTAACATTCCATTTAAAGCAAAACTAAACACCTGGGGATTCTTTACTTCTCAGTAGCTGGGTTTCTGACGATTATCTACATGCCTAAGTAGTTTCATGGAATTCGGTTTATTTTTCCGCCCCCCAGACACATTTTGTTAGCTTTTGGGGTAATGGAATGACCCCCGCGAGTCTTTTCGTTATTGCTGAGCATCCGTTCTTTTGTACTCGATCTTCTATACAACCCACTGAGAAGGGCCCAAAACATTGGAAAACAAATTTCACGAAATTCTCAGGGGGTTCTATTGCATTTTAGTACAAAGAAAAGGAAGACACAGGTGCAAGTACAAGTACTTTCAATACTGGTCCCCGTGACAGTTTTATGACTTGTAATTCACCATACCACTCTATCCCGCCCCTTACATTCTTTGCTTTTGTATTGAATAGGGAAGGAGCTAGGAAAGTGTATTGGAAAGTGTAATAAGTTTACGAAGAAAAAATACCAAGTTTTGAGTGTTAGGAGGCAAAGGTTGGAAGTAGAGTTCTGGTGATAGAAAAACTACTTGTGTCTGTAATTTGTGTTTAAATTTTTTTTGGTCTATAGAAAGAAAGATTGCAGGAATTCAATATGTAGTATTTTGAAGTAATTAATTTAATTTTTACATTGAAAGGATTCGTGTTATTTTGTTTCATATGTGTGTATTGTGTAATAAAAAAATTAATATCAAACTCAAAAAATTATTTCTCAGAGTAGAAAATATTGCAGATTATAAATTTTCTTAATCAGTTAAGTTTTAATGTCTAAAAATTTATGGTTCCGATTAAAACAAATATTTTTAACGAAGTAGATAAGAGCGAAAAAGGTTGGGGCTATTCCATAACCCCCGCGAGTCTCAACGTTCGCCCGGGAGGCGCGAGTCCCACCGGGTTAAATATATTACTACTCACAGTTGATATCGAGCTTCCATCCATCTTCTATCGCGCTTCCTTGTATGAGGGGGTTCTCCGCCCTGCACGACAGGTACTTGCCGCTGTCCTCGCTGGTGGGGGTGAAGATTAGGATGCTGGTGGTGACGTAACCGTCGATGGAGATGCGTTCCTTGGTGCGCTTCATCTTGGTGTTCCCTTTCCACCACGTGATGGAGGCGGGGGGTCGAGACCCCGTGGCCCGACACACCAGCTCCACGGGGTTGTTGGCCGACAGGGGACGCCGGTTGCCCTCGATGGACACCTCCAGGGGTCGGACTGAAAAGATGAGGGGGTGTTAGTTTGTGTGAATGTTTATGATGAAGACATGTTTTTTGATCAGTCACCACTAGGAAGAGTCAGTAGTTTAAGGTTTTTTTTAAAACATGCATAAATTAAGATCTGGGAATTATGATATGTTCCATAGAGTAGATATAGAGGTTGAGTTAGGAATGATAACCCTAACGAGAGTTTAAGGTAATTAATTACCAAAGAGACGGCCTTTGAAATATCAATAGTCATCTGCAGTTTATTTAAGGAATGTAAAAATAAATTTACTTTCATTTTATGAGACGAATATTTTATGCCTTAAACGCAAACTATCATAACGCTTTGATTGATTGATTGATTGATTGATTGATTGATTGATTGATTGATTGATTGATTGATTGATTGATTGATTGATTGATTGATTGATTGATTGAATTTTTATGGCGCATGACCCGAGACAGGGTATCGGTATAGAATAATATATTTGAATCCTTTACAAATCAATTACTACACAATAATACAAGTATTACAGAAATTAAATGAAATCATAACATCCAAATATTCCCTTTTGAAACTAGGTTTTCTTTTTTTTTCATTCCAACTCTTCAAACTAGTTTCTGAAAATAGAAACTTCCTCTCGATTTTAGATATGTAATTCATCTGTTTATAAATTCTAGCAAAAAATCATACATAATGCATCATAAAAGAAATGCTATAAAGCGATAGATAAATTCGTAAAATATTATGAATGTTTTATGCTATTTTTTATTTAATAAGAACTTTTTGGGTTTTACTTTAAAAAAACCATCTATTTATCATAAAATGGAATTATGAGACCACTGTGTACTAATACAAAAGTAAATTACCATTTCAAATAAGGAAAAGTTAATCAAATTTTCTTCAATGGCCAAGGTACACGTTTTTTAATGGTTTACTAAAAAGAAAAAATTTAAAAACAGAAGAAAATCAGGACACTGCATGCGATGCTGTCACAACCATGCGACCATTGCTTGAAATAAAAGGCGAAAAAAGTTCTTTCAAGATTTAATTAATATCACAGGTCTGCAAAAAAAACTTTTTTCGAGCTGTTTTGGATATTTCACCTGAACTTTGTTGTTTTTGGTGCGCTGAATCCAAAAATGACCTCCATTTTGTAATGGGACGTCACGTTTTTTGAAAATTCAGATTTTTAGGTTTTATTGGGAAATGCCTTAAAATTTTGTTAAATTAACTTTTTATACTAAGTTTTTTATTCTAATTTTTTCCACCAAATCTTTTTTTATGTTTTTTGATGTGCTGAATCTAAAACTGACCTCCGTTTTGTCATAGGACTTCACCTTTTTTCACAATTTGAGTAAATATGTCAATTTTTTAAGAAAATAAAAGTAAATATAAAAAAAATTATTTTTCGACTCAAACTTTATTTGAAAACAATTTTTTATTATTTTTGGTGAGCTGAATCCAAAAAATACCTCTTTTGATTTTTAAGACACCACATTTTGTAACAAATTGAGCAAATATAGCAACATTTCACATAAAATGTAAGTATACTTAAGAAGTAGATTTTTAATCCAAATTTATTTTTAAGGTTGTTAGTTTTAAGGTTTTTTTGTGCCCTGAGTTCAAAAATGGTCTCTGTTTGGCCATAGAATGTCATGTTTCCAGAGAATTTAGTTAAAATTGTAAAATAAGTCATTATTCCAATTTTCATGAAAATAGGTTCATAAAATAAAATTATTGTTACATATTCTTCATGAAAATCATTATATAACTAAAATAAACTTATTTACATAATCTAAAGCCAATTTTTCCTCCTCATGAAACTCCCCTTGGTACCTTTACCCTTGTGAGTAGCAAAAAGAACGTTTCTTTTAACTATACAACAAAAATCCTTCATTATTCCCCGATTAAATCTTCCCTAATATTTTCTTTCCATCTCTATAATGTCCTGATGAGATAGTTTACTATATGCACCATTCACAGCTCCTAATTTTTAAAACTAAAGGAGCTAGAAATGCACAAAAACTATGAAAAATGGGCAAATTCGAATATAATTTTGCAATTTGTGAAAAATCCTGACGTATAGGATTTTTTTCAATATTTTTTTCGTTATCAGCACACCAAAATACATAGGAAATCGCTAAAATTATTCAAACAGCTTTTTCATTGCAGACCTGTGTATTTAAATTAGCCACTTGTACCTTCCAACCCAATCCTCTCATGTGACAAAAAAAATCTAATCCGTTTCTATATACTCTCCCGTGTTTACACCAGCAACCCTGAAGAAAAACTAACTCGAAGCAATTCATTTCACACACTCCCTGAAAACTAATCCAAGCTCCTAATTAGATATAAACAGACATGCCCGGGTTTTTCCCTACCCCATACCGAAACATGAAATCTGGACAGGGGCGGGCATCATCCCAGTTCATTAGCGAAAGATAACGAATACGAAGAGGAACCCTCCTTTTGATAATCCGGGAAAACTAGATTTGGATTCCTGTGCATTCGGTTATTAATTCAACATTGAGTCACTTGTCTGGAGATATCGCCCTTCGCTTTACTTAATTAACAAAAAGTTTATAAGAAAAAAAAATGGCGAGCTCTTGAGAAAAAAAAGGGAAATCTGTCCTTTCCCCATCCACGCCTCACGTGCAAACACAAATTTAAATTATCTCCCCGGATTTTTTTTTCGGGTATCCGCTCAACAAAAATGAATAAATACTGCCTGGGGATGGCTCGGGGGAAAAAAAGAGGAAAACTGAAAAAAAAATAGAAGTGGAAAACGGAGTTTGCGTTTCGGCTGTAGTACCTAAGCTAAACATTTGAAGAAAGATTAGTCTCTTTAATAAAAATTCCCCTCAGCTGGTGCCCTGGTCTAAAATTAGATATAGTACCCGACAAATTTTCTTTTTTTCCCTCGTTTTTTTTTCTTATTACGTCCTTCATTGTGTTCCGCACGCATACCCGAAAAGCGAAATCGTGTTCGTTTTTGTTTCGTTTCTCCCGTTTTCCGATGAAAATCCCCGAAAGGAGGGATAAATTCATACGAATATTCCCTGCGACGCAATCTGAAGTTATTAAAGACTCGATATTTTTTTTTAAAGTTTTTACAAGAGGTGTTTTAAATCCCGTCGTAAGTCGTCGGATTGCCAAAGCTAATGCGAAAGAAACTATAATCTCAGCAATCTTTTTCTCGCTTGATTTTCTAATATTTTTTTTCTCCCGTTTTTTTTTCTCTCAGAGTACAAGGGGAAGGAGAATTTTTACTTAAATTTTGATTTATACGTTTTTGGTGTAAGAAGACTTCAGATTTCGCATATTATTTTCCCTTTTTTATCATCCCCTGGCTTTAAACCGTTTTGTAAGGGAAATTCCCTTGAATGGGGTTTAATACTTGGTTATTTAAAATATATTTTCTCACAATTTATCGAATTTAAGACATTTTTAAAAGATTAAAAAGTTTTCATGACTGTATATTTATAATTGAGGAATTATTTTTTATTTTTCAAGGAAGAATTGGTAAATGTTTACATAATGCAAAGAAGCATCATAAATAAAATTGTCATTGAAATAAAAGAATAGAAAAGGTTCTTATTTGAAATGAAGTTTATACATTTTTTAGCTCGAGTTCGAAACGTCTTTTAAAATTTCATGATAAATTTTCTCTTAGGATATTGGGGAGTATGGAATAAATTTTTTATCCATCAAAAAGGTTTCATAACAATCACATTAGTATTTTATAATCATGTTTGAACAATGTATATTTAAAAAACTGGTTTATGTTTGGTAAAAAATTTATTGATGTTGATACTTAAAGCTGTAACTTTTAAATAATGTTCAGATATATATATAATATTTAAAATGTCTTTTCAAGAGCTATAAAAACTAGTATCTTAATCATATTATTATTAAAGAATGAACTATGTAATATTTTAAAAATATTTTCTTAACTTGATTAGGTACACAACTTTAATATTTTAAATGCGATTACATTTAAATATCAATTTTTTTTCGGGATATACAGGGTGTTTCTGAAATGGTGCAACAAACTTTCAGGAATGATAGTAGACACCTAGATGAGTCAGAATCCAATAGGATTTGGGGGTCCCAGATCAAATCCCAGGGAGTTAAAAATGGAGCGACACCCCAAAAAAATCATTCAAAAATTCAATTTCTAGAAGAACTACTATTGGTAAAAGATTTAATTATGGTCTCAAAAATTGTGGTTTAATATGATCTTTAAAATTATCTCAAAAGTCTTCACTTCAAATTTGTTTTATTATGAAAAAAGTTAAAAAACCACAAAAAAATGTGAAAAATCTGCCAAAACCTTATTTTGTATTTCGAAATACATTCTTTTGATATTATAATCCGAAAGATCGTAGTTGAAAACCCTTAAGTCCAAAGTTTCACGTAAATACAATCAATATTAAACGCTTGAGATCCTGTTAAAGTTTGTTTTTGCGTGCGAAACAGCTATTCCGGAAACAGCTCTAGGAAATCAAAAAACAAACTTTAACAGGATCTCAAGCGTTTATTGATTGTATTTACGTGAAACTTCGCATTTTAGGGTTTTCAGCTAAGATCTTTCAGATTATCAAATCAAAAGAAAGGATTTCGAAATAAAAAAATAACGTTTTAGCAGAGTTTTCACATTTTTTTGTGGTTTTTTAACTTTTGTCATAAACAAATTTTAAAGTGAAGACTTTTGAGATAATTTTAAAGATCATAATAAACCACAATTTTGAGACAATAATTAAATTTTTACAAATAGTGTTCTTCTACAAATTGAATTTTTGAATGATTTTTTTGGTGTACCGCTCCATTTTTAACTCCTTGGGATTTGGTCTAGGACCCCCTAATCCTGTGTGATTCTGACTTGTCTAGGTGTCTACTATCATCCCTGAAAGTTTGTTGAATCATTTCAGATACACCCTGTATATATACCTTTTTGTGGCTAATAGGATATTGGGATACATTAAAAAAACTGTTTCTTCAAGGTCCGAGGATAATATTTTGCCACTATACAGAGGCTTGGTGAGACCTCATCTAGAGTATGCTGTTCAGTTTTGGTCTCCATACTTAAAAAAAGATATTGATTCAATTGAAAGGGTTCAGCATAGGGCTACTAAAATGGTCAAGGGTATATCCAGTTTAAGTTATGAGGGAAGATTAAAGAAGATAAATATGTTCACTCTAGAGAAAAGAAGGATTGGAGGGGATTTGATTCAACTTTTTAAAATGGTAAAGCAAGGGGACACAGAGGGACTAGATTTCAATACGGGTAATAGAACAAGGGGTCACAATTTCAAATTGAATAAAGTCAAATTTAAGACGGATTGTAGAAAGCATTATTTTTAATAGGGTAGTGGATAGATGGAATGCATTGCCTGAAACAATTGTAAATTCGAATGGGGTAAACGAGTTCAAGAGGATAATTGACAGATACTGGGATTCCGGTAGTTTGGGAAAAGACTGGACCAACCTAGCTGAGCTTACACCTGTAGTTGGTCGACTTAATTTTTATTTGTATTTGTATTTGTATATCCTCTCTTTTTTGCACAGTCTTACTACTTACGGAGGAAGTGGAAAAAAATAAATTGAATCATGATAAAAAGCACAATGAAAAAATCAAATTATGTAACATGTAACCATTCATTAGTTTAACTGTTGCTTTATAAGTGATAACCTATGAATACTCTAAGCCTAGATTAAAATTCAAAGCGAGTTAAGAGTTAATATTTATTGCGTAAAAACACGAATTCAAATAAATTATGATTGAATTATCAACATGTTCGTTACTGTATTATTAATTGATATTTAATTAGTTTAAATGCATTCAATGAACTGATTGAAATTATTATTCACTCGAAAAATTTCTACATTCAAAAGGGAAAAAAACTTGCTAACTTTTCATACACATATATTTGATTTAATCAATCAAGCAAAATAAACCGAATCAATTATTTCAATTCAAACTAAAGAACTGAATTTGAACTCATTCTTCAGTTAAATTATATTTATTAGAATTTAAAAAAAACATTATTGGAAGCGTAAATCAACACGGTATTATTAAAAACTATGAAAATAACATTTAAAAACACTGAGCGTCTTTCTCTGAAACACTTTACTCTATCTTAAATGAAATTACACTTGGACAATAATTAATTAATTAATTAATGAACGGTAATGCCGGGAAACTAATAAGCTGAAAATACATTTCTGAGAAGTAATAAATTTATGTTCTAAAACACGCCCTATTTCATTACGCATCTATGTTGAATGTATTTTCAATGTAAATATTTTGGATGTGAAACCTGATAATCTAATTTTCTTTAGTATTTCCAATAATTGAAATTAAATAAAACTTTTCATCTAAGATTTCTTATCTAGAATTACTTTTGGCATCAAGTAGTATAAGATTCTATCAGAAACACAATATGATTGATTTAGTGATATTCTATATATTAACTTTTGGTGAAAATAATTGCCTTTTTATACCACCTGAAATTAGAAATTAATTCTCTTTATATTCAAAAGTTTTTCAATGATATACATTTGTTATTACCCTGGAATCACAATTTAATTATGAAATTTTGTGTTTGTTGATGAAGTTTTAGTTTTTGCTTATAACGCATGCTACTATGAGAATAAACAATTAGAGAATTTTGGTGCTAATTCTTGGGGGGGAAAAGTGAAAAAATGCCATTACACGAGGTATATAATCTTTATCAGTAATTTAACTTGTTACCAAGTAACTACTAATAAACTTAACTTGTTAACAAGGTAACTTTATATACCTTACATATATTTTAATGGTGAGTTCTTACTTTGAAAAATACGCCCAGTGGCTCAGTGGTAGTGCATCGCGCTTCCACTCCACAGGCCCGGGGTTCAATTCCCGGGCTGGGCAAGGTCCATTCAGCCTTTCATCCCTTCAGTGGGTCGATAAAATGAGGACCAAGCTTGCTTGGGAACTAAACACTGGGGGTCTCGCGTTAGAATGACCACCTAACCGGGACACATGCCTAACACCTTGCACCCCAGGGCCCCACGGTCATGAAAACGAAGATGGGCATCGTAGGCCTTGGCCCACTAGGGCTGTTGCGCCAATGAGTTTAGTTTAGTTTAGTTCTTACTTTGAAAAGCATTTATCCGTTTTTAAAGAAGGAAGAAAATTAGCTCATCAATTACTAAAACTGAAACATCAAATTGATCTAGTTAGTTTTTAGAAATTCTTTATTAAAATTTAGAAATAAATGTATTGAGCAAATGTTAAAGGACTAGAAAACTTTGTATGCATGAGAGAAATCTTGTACGTACTAGCCCCGATACCAGTGAATTAATTTTTGTAATTTTTTTTAAATTCGTAGTTAATGTAATTTAATTTGTAATTTTCTAGAACTTGAATACTTTAACAATACAATAAAAAGAAATTAAGGCCTGAATCCTGATTGTTTTAATTTACAAAAAACTTTGACAAAAGCTGTTTTTGGCTCTTGTACTATACAATAGCTGTAAATTTATAGGATATTCTTAGTCGCTATTTTATATCAAACCATACGGATGCAATTTTAGTTTTAAAATGTTCAAAGAAAATTCCTCACCTCAATTTAAAAAGAATATATCCCGTAATATATCACTTTCAAGTAAATTTGCGCTCAGACGGTGAAAAAATTTAAACATTATCCGAACTTTTTCCAAGGAAAAAGAAGATATAATCCCAGATCTCCACTTAAAAATGCAAAAATCCCATAGATCCGCAGAAAACTTGTAATAACCCTCAACCCCTCCATCTAATATGAACGGCTTTTCAATTTATCTCCAATAAAAATCTGCCAAATTATGTCAAAACCCGAAGTCAAAATTTTTCTTTAAAAAAAATATTAAATCCATCTCACATACTCCTTGTAAGTGGATTTTTACACCCCTACTCCACAAGGGGGGGGCGGATGAAATTTATTTTAGAATGTGATGAGAATGTGTAGAACCCACGGCGCGGGGATTTTTAATGGCCTTCTTCCTTATAGACGGTGTTGAAAGGAATGAAACAGCCAGGGCTATTTCGCACCGAGAATATTAATGTGCAAGCGGGGTTCATAAAAGATTCCGTGCGTGACGTATTTTTCTCAATTTTTGAGGGGTATTCCGAGTCGAAACCGCATTAAAAACTGACTTTCCTCTTGTAGGTTGTTTTCATTGATCTGTTTCATTGTGGGAAGTGGAAGCTATAGGGTGGAAATAAATTTCAAGATCTATATAGTTAAGATGGATGTAAAGGATTTCGAAAGAAGAAATTTGATAGAAAAACACGCCTGAAATAAATTGAGATGGACTATGATAATATGTATTGCGGAAATCTACTATATTAAATTTATTTTCATGTCGTATGTTTACATTTTATTTCATTTTCAAGTTATATATTCAAAAATACATGTCAAATGCTCTTTTTCTGGTTTCATAGCGATGTTTTTTCGGTCCAATAAATGTATATGAAAGGAGAATTTCACCAATTATTGCTGGTTAAGCGGACAATAAGTGTAAACTCACAACTCTCAAGCGTCACCACCAACCGTGGACCGGTTTCGTCCTTGTTAGGACTCATCAGCACGGTATAGGATGGTAACGCAAGAGAGTGGAGGGGAAGTACTAGTCTAGCCGACTATAACTGAAAATGTACCTTGCCTTTCTGGAATTAAATCTGTCCTAGGAAAGCCATTGTCTTTCCAGCAGATGAGTGGAGGACTAATCAATAGTCACCACTTTTTCAGTTATAGTCGGCTAGACTAGTACTTCCCCTCCACTCTCTTGCGTTACCATCCTATACCGTGCTGATGAGTCCTAATAAGGACGAAACCGGTCCACGGTTGGTGGTGACGCTTGAGAGTTGTGAGTTTACACTTATTGTCCGCTTAACCAGCAATAATTGGTGAAATTCTCCTTTCATGTACCTTGCCTTTCTGGAATTAAATCTGTCCTAGGAAAGCCATTGTCTTTCCAGCAGATGAGTGGAGGACTAATCAATAGTCACCACTTTTTCAGTTATAGTCGGCTAGACTAGTACTTCCCCTCCACTCTCTTGCGTTACCATCCTATACTGTGCTGATGAGTCCTAACAAGGACGAAACCGGTCCACGGTTGGTGGTGACGCTTGAGAGTTGTGAGTTTACACTCAATAAATGTATGTTTTCTAGATTGCAGATAAAAAGTGTAGAAAATCTTAAGTTAGTATTGAACTTTTTAGTTGTATTGTCCTTTGTTGTTCAAATTGAACTCAAAAGTGACTATGTTACTTTTTGTATGAGAACATAAAGAAGAAAAATTTCAACTAATGTTGGAAAAAAACAATCGTTGATATAAATCTTAAATTCAAAATAGAGTAAAATTGTAGATAGAAAGTCTATACAGCAAAGTTGAATTGATTTTAAGTCAAATCGTTATCTTCAAAGATGACATTTTTTTTATCATGTGCAATAACTAAAAGCTATACTAAAACCTTTTTGCATGAGTTTTTAAAGATTATAGTATATAAATTATTTCTTAAATGGAAAACGGAAATAACCCGGCAATAATGTTGCAAATTAATTTCTGTTCTTTGAGTAAATAGTCGGGTTTTTTTCTGGTATATGAGATAAATTTGTTATTTGAGGTAACTATCAGAAGAAACGTTTGTTTAGTTTAAAGAGACGGCCTTTTATTACAATCAGTATTATATGTAACACATTTTATAGACCTGAATACCCTTTGGGAGGTCACCGGGAGAGGATTTTTTTACAGTGTGGCCAAGGGGTACCAAGGAGTGAAGATCTGTGAAAAATTTAAAATGATTGGTGAATAAAGTTGTTAAGACCGAAAATATAACGTAACCTATTTTTCGAATTCTATGCATTGATTTAAAGACTGCCTATAAACTATTACTACTTCTAAAAGCAAAGAAAAGTGAAACATATTATTAACACTCCACAAAATACTCGGCAAGTTTGTAGATCTCTAGATCCAGCTCACACACAGAAGTTATTCAGGACTTCGTTGTTACCTTATGCATGCAAGAGATACAACTTTGTAACTTTTCAAATCAATTCATCAAAACCACATCTTACCAGAACAGAGAGTCTTTGGTCACAGGCCCAAAAAACAACGGGTATGCCTTGTTATACACTGTAAAAAAATACCGCACTTAACACAAAAAAGTGGTAAAAAGTAGTTTCCTCAATATCATTGAGGATGGTTTGAGTTTACACTGCAACACAGAGGAACCTTCCTCAGGAATGGGACCTCCCACTGAGTCTAGGTGGGAGGTATCTCCTAATCGCGGAGTTCCATCTCCCAATGATATTGTATTGAGGTAACTTCTTTCCACCACTTCTTTGTATAGGGTGCATCTAGATATCTTTTCCCGTTGATTGTCAAGAGTGAAAGATTGGGTAACGTCAGCCTGGAATCATGGACGGGCGTATCTGGTCGAGCGCATCTTATCGGCTGTAGTTATCTACCCCACTCAATTAGTGGACAAAGGGGTCATCCGCGGGATCAGCTCTCGCTCTCCGCAGGGGTCCCCCTTTTGGGGAACCCCTTTGTCCACTAATTGAGTGGGGTAGATAACTACAGCCGATAAGATGCGCTCGACCAGATACGCCCGTCCATGATTCCAGGCTGACGTTACCCTTAGGCTGCAGCTAGAGATCCCTTCCTCCTTAATTGTCAAAACGAGATTTATGAGCAGGGGAGCCCCACACAAAAGGAAGGCGATATTATCAATGCTCCTAATCTCCCCCGAATGCCCGAAGGAACCTGGTCGTTTTGTGTGGTTAGCTGAGGTCAATTAGCGGACAAAAGATGCTCCCCTCCTCTTAAATCTTTCACTCTTGACAATCAATGGGAAAAGATATCTAGATGCACCCTTAAAGTGCCGTATTTTTTATGCTAGGATCGGATCTTCTACTTATGAAACACATGCCTCCATTATCACGTCACGAGAGGCGGAGGAAGAGAATATCAATCTTTCAATACCAATTCCCCTTCAAAAGTTACAGATGAATGAACTTGAAAACCTCACTTCCATGATCCCCAAATTTTACTGCCTTCGTCTCTGTCAATCACAGGCATCCGCTGTGGTGCCCTCTACCATGAGATGGCACTTGAAAATAGCTTTTTAGGCCCTCAGTTCGGCTGCAATCAAAACTGAAGATCAATCTTAACAATTTACTCATCACCCACAGCAGCCACAAAACAACTCAACCAGTTTAGCACAATCATCATCACACAACCAACAAAAACCGCGTGGTCAGCAATACACGCAAGTTAAACCAAACATTCCCATTAGCAACCCCCCCAAAAAGAAGAGCTCATAACCTCATCAATCCCCTTGTTGAACGTTATTTATGTTCTACCACCGCACTTAATATGGACCTCGAGTCAGCACCTCTTTTGAGCCTTGCTCGGTTTGTAGAAATAGAGCCCACAAAAGGAGGAGAGGGGGAACGTATATTAAAAATGATAAATTACCCAGAGGCGAGTCTGGCAGCGGCCCAAACCAACGGTTGAATATGGTCAGGTTAAACCGGCAACCACGGAATTCGTATTGTTGCCTCACATAACGATCCGCTTTCACCTCTTGACTGAAGGTTAAACACTGCTGCCACCGCCAGGCGATAAATTTCGCTCCTCTGAATAAGAAAGGAATCGAGCCGGACCATCACCTTCCGAATGCATAATTTATTGTGCGCGTGCGGTTCTTTTGTCTCGTTTTGTGGGTTAATTTGAAGTGCGAATTTGAATGTGGCATTGTTTTGGTTTCATGGATGACACAACGCAAAATGAAACTAATTTAGCATGATATTGATGTATTTTGATATACTACCATAAATGAATAGTACTTTAATACGTGTTTCTGGTTATTATATGGCACTATTGGGCTTCTTTCCAACAAATACTACTAGTCTTGGTGTTGCTACAAGCCTTATCCTATATCTCACAGTACTCATTCGAACACCTTTGACAAGCTTAACTCTACCTAACTGTTGCTTTGAGACCCACAGATGGGTCTTCAGCCAATTATAGAGGGGCCAACCAACACGATTTTTGAAGTATAATCCTATTATTTAAGAACTCTTTATGAGGGCTAAAATCTTTAAATATATTTCTCTTTTCAAATATTTCTTTCCATTATCGTACCATGATGGTTTTATAGAATTTCCGAAATAAACGCAATTTCCTGCATGTATTGAAATGTCCTTTACTTACAATTTATTCCAAAAAATACCTCTTATGAAATATGTTTCCAGTGTATCCATAAAGAGAAGTAAATTTTTCTGGGAAAATATATACAGGGTGTATCTGAAATGGTGCAACAAACTTTCAGGGATGATAGTACTTATCAAGACGAACAAGAATCGGCATGGAAAGGTGGTCCCAGACCAAATCCCAGGGAGTTAAAAATGGAGCGACACCCCAAAAAAATCATTGGAAAATTCAATTTATAGAAGAACTACTATTGGTAAAAACTTAATTATGGTCTCAAAAATTGTGGTTTAATTTGTTCTTTAAAATTATCTCATAAGTCTTCACTTTAAAATTTGTTTTATTATGAAAAAAGTTAAAAAACAAAAAAAAATGTGAAAACTCTGCCAAAACCTTATTTTGTATTTCGAAATCCTTTCTTTTGATTTGATAATTGAAAGATCATAGTTGAAAACCCTTAAGTCCAAAGTTTCACGTAAATACAATCAATATTAAACGCTTGAGATCCTGTTAAAGTTTGTTTTTTGAGTGCGCAAGCAGTTTTCTAGAGCGGTTTCCAGAACAGATGTTTTCGGACCCAAAAAACAAACTTTAACAGGATCTCAAGCGTTTAATATTGATTGTATTTACGTGAAACTTTGGACTTAAGGGTTTTCAACTATGATCTTTCAGATTATCAAATCAAAAGAAAGGATTTCGAAATACAAAATAAGGTTTGGGCAGAGTTTTCACATTTTTTGTGGTTTTTAACTTTTTTTGTAATAAAAAAATTTTAAAGTGAAGACTTTTGAGATATTTTTAAAGATCATATTAAACCACAATTTTTGAGACCATAATTAAGTTTTTACCAATAGTAGTTCCTCTACAAATTGAATTTTTCAATGATTTCTTTGGGGGTGTCGCTCCATTTATAACTCCCTGGGATTTGGTCTGGGACCCCCCTTTCTATGCCGATTCTTGTTCATCTTGATGAGTGCTATCATCCCTGAAAGTTTGTTGCACCATTTCAGATACACCCTGTATACCTCAGGGTGTTTCAAAATTGCGTTGCACGGCTTTTATTCGAAACCAACGCCTCCTAGGGTCACGGAAGTAAGGTCTACCCCTAGGTAACTGAGCCTGGAGAATGCACTGAAATGACTTACAGCGCCCCTAGCGATGAAATTAAAAAGTTAAAAAAATTAATTAAAAAACTAAAGGAGATAGAGCAAAAACATCAATGAGAGTATTGTTGTCAACGTCATGAAAAACTCATTGAAAAAAGTTTTATCAAAATACCTTGAATATTCGCGGAGATATTACATGTGAAAATAGCATTTTTTCAGGGGTCAAAAAAGAAAAAGTTCGCATATTTGCAAATTTTTCAGCGTTATTTTGTAGTTTTGTGTTTTTTAAGTTTAAAGAACACAAAATTTAATCAAAAAATCACAAAATTTGCAAATTTGCGAACTCTTTCTTTTTTGACCCTTGAAAAAGTGCTATTTTCACATGATAATATCTCGGCGAATATTCAAGATATTTTCATGAACTTTTTTTCAGTGAGTTCTTCATGACGTTGGCAACAATACTATTATTGAGGTTTTTGCTCTATCTCTTTTAGTTTTTAAATTAATTTGTTTAACTTTTTAATTTTGCCAATAGGGGCGCTGTAAGTCATTTCAGTGCATTCTCCAGGCTCACTTACCTAGGGTAGACCTTACTTCCATGACCCTAGGAGGCGTTGGTTCCGAATGAAAGCCGCGCAACGCAATTTTGAAACACCCTGTATATGGAATCTTTCTTTTTCATACTGAGTACGTAGAAAATCTTAAAACTTTACAACATGCGAAAATAGTCTGTTTATCTGTATAATGTATGCAAAAAACCCTTTAAAGTTTGGTTAAAATAGATAAAGCCAACCGTTATTTCCGGTCACAAAATAATATATTTTTTATTTCCCCTGAATTTCCTTTAAAATAGGGAAGCATCGTAACATTCCTATTGAAGTGAGATATTTATCTTTTATCTCATTCATTAAAATGCTTTTTGGAGTTTGAATAGCAAAATAAAAATACATTGGTCTCTTCCTTTTTAACAAACATACTCATAAGCATTTTTTAAAATTATTAATAAAAAGACAAAATGGATGTAACCGCACGAAATATGTCAATTTTATTCTTAAACGACAACCGTTTATGAGAATGTTTATGTATAAATTTTATGTGGTATTTTAGTTTACAAAAATATCAAAGTTGACAAAATATGAGAGAAATATTAAACACTGAATTAGAAACGCATAAATATTCCGGAATATAAAAAATTATACGCAAGAACTTTTTGTTCTTTTTTCCAACGTTAATAAGAGTAAGGATTGAAAATTCAATTTAAGCATGCCTGGTTTATTAAATACGGGAAATTTAAGCTTTAATATAGTGTTAAGAATACTTTTTTTTTCAATGACAATAGTCAATATTTACACTTTAACAATTAGTACTAATGTATAGGGTTTCATACAGAATGAGTGTATCACTGTATTATTCCGGAAATGTATTATTACTTTTTTTAGATACCACTATCTTATTCTCAAATTTAGAAATATAAAATGAATCCATATAAATATTTTCAAAGCATGGATTTACTATTCCGAAACTGTGTTCTTTGCGTAATACTAAACTTTTTTCAACTTTCATTTTCATACCGGAATATAAACACACGCAAATAATATTAAACAAAGTGAATTCTTTAATAGCATATTGACTCTCTTTTCGAGAAGATGCACAACAATTCAAATAAATGCTTCATCAATGCAGACAATTTCTATTTCCCAAAGAGCAGTATTTAGAAACTACTTAAAATTCCTTTATAGGCCTGAAACGAACTTTTAAAAGAACGAATGAATCTTCCGACAGAACAGACCCCTTCAAAGAAAAAGTTCTCTGACAATCGCGCAGCAGAAATAAAAGGACAAGAGCACAGAGGATAGATATATCGATTCCAGAACCAATCTAAAAAGCAATAGCAGAATTTCAATTCTTCCATTTATCCCCCAAAAAGAACAGCCCGAAATGTATACCGGGAACAAATTAATTTCTTTTTAAGACCATCTTTGATTAAAACAACGAAAGTAGAGGGCGGGTTGGAAAAAGGAACGGAACTACAAAATTTAGCTTTTAATGGAATCTTTCATTCTTTTTCCTTTCGTTATTTCCAGCGAGCTAGCTTGGTATGAAAAATATTCGGTCGCAAAAAGGAAATAGAGTTGATGGATTCCCCCAGTAAACTCTTATCATGTCGTTTACGACAGTATCACTGTCGGGAATTAATTTAGAAACGTACGCTCTCCATTCTTTTGTTTGCCTTTTTAATTCACTTGATTCGGGAAACTATTTCAATTAGGGGAAAGTATATATATCTGTTCTTATTGACGTCACTTCCCTTTTTGAATTCGAAATTTGTTTCTGTTATCGGAATTCGGCAGCCAGGAGTAATAAATAGACTAACCGTCGACTAATTGAACATTTCTTGAAAGTTCGAGAACTTGTAATCAATCTAATGAATTCTGCTAAAGTAATTAGCTGGTGATCATTGCTAATTGCTTTCAAATGGGTTGGGGAAGGTTAAAAAACGCGGTATTGAATGTAAGTACTTAGGTTTTAATTAGTGCAAATGAGAGTACAAAACGCCTTCACTTTCATTTTATTATCAAGTATATAGTTATTATGACTGAAACTAGTGTTACATTATCACACTTGAGTTTTGAAGCTATTAAGTAAAAGTTTTTAGGATTATGATTAATCAGTTTATTAAATTAACAAATTAAAATATTTTTGGCAGTTTTAACAGATGTTTATAAACATTTAAAATTTTTAAGAGAGAACGCATTTGTAAATTTTACATTATTTTGTTGAGTTTTAATGTTCTAATTTGCTTTTTCTCTAACCTCGAATGGTCTTTTTTTAATAACTCAAATTTAAAGCAAGATATATGATTAATCTAAAACAATACAATTATCTCACATTCAAGAAATTTTTGGAAGCTTGGATTATCAGTAGGTATGCAATTGACAGGCTTTACCATTTTTTGAAAGTAAAAAAAATTGCAAACTGCTTAATTGGTTCTAAATCAATGGTTAAATAAGAACATAATCATAATATAAAAACGTGGTAGGAAAAATCTTTGGTGATTAATAGTTCGTTTATGTGTGCGGATAATAAGTAAAGCAAGTATACCTATAGTTCTTTGATAATAATTATACCCAACATTTATCGTCTCAATACAACTTTCTTATTTTATGTTATTTTCACTTTTTTACTGCAATTAACCTTATTTTTCTATTAATTTAATGTACTCCAGAACTCTAACAGTAACTACAAATTGGTCTTAAAATTTATGAGAAACTTAACATCGACTACTAACCCAAATCATTACATTTACATTACACCAAGTCAATCATATACTTTTATACAAACATTTAAATTAAGAAAAGAACCAAAAAAATTTCACTTAAGCTTCTTATCCCCCTCCCAAAAAAATCATCCAGTATATTAACTCTGACTATCTATGGCTCCCATATAAAAAGCTTACCTCTACTTCAATCCAGCTATGACCATCAGACGAGAGTCAAACGGAAAGATTAGGTTATTAGTTACGGCTGACCGATGGAAAGAAGAGATAGACGGCCATTTTTTTCTATCAGAGCTTTTTCGGAAACGGCAAGGATAAAAAAGCAGTTATGGTAATTGGGCACGTTTATCCAATATCTGACGTGGTGAGAGCTACCTACCGCCATTTGTCTTAGGGCATCTTGGGAAATGTCAGGAGTAAAAGGGTTTTTGGATTGACGCTGGAATGGACGAGCTCGAGCTATGAGTTATTCATGAAAGGGTGCCGGGGATTCAGTTTGTTGGGTTTAGTTGTGTTTTGAGTTCTGATGGTTGGCTTCTAAACATGGATTAAGGGGATAAATGTTGATTATTGGTTGTTTGTCTGATGAGAAAGGGTTGCTCCATATGGAGTTTTTATTTTAATCACAAACGTAGTAGGCCTAAAATATTTAGTTTTATAAAGGGGTTTCAATAATCCCAACTAATACGGACTACACGAAATTTTTACACGGAATTTCATAACAAAAAATCCTATTTATTTGTTGATGAAATTTATTTAAAAAATAAAATATAATAGGGAAGTGAGCTTTTCAACACTTATGATCTTTCTATGTTTATATTCTTAATTAGTTATTAAAACTGGTAAAAATATAACATAAAGGTTCACACATATTTCCTTTTTTATTTTTCCATCAGAAACGATGATAAATAACAGTAATTGAAATAATTTTCTAAAAATCAAAACATACGACAAAAGTAAATCAACCTTACTGTTCTATTCAAAGTAATAAGAGTTACTCAAAAATCATCACACCCCACTCCTGTCTAGACTCGTACAAACACATCTTTTGAAATACGAACACATTATATTCAAAATGTAAACTAGCATAGTAAAATTTATCACAGACTTGGGTATCAATGCAGAATATTCAGTTTCCAGTAATTTCATAAAATGGCTAACACACTACGCCCCAAACATACACACGCATGAGCCTCCCACGCTAAAAATAACACATTCATACGCAAATATTTTTCTTTTCATAACCTGGATATGGAAGTATACGAAATTCCCCCGCACATCATACGCGCATATCTCAAAAATAAACATCACATCCTAACATCCTTTATGGAAATTTATTTACCATAGATGAATATTTATCCTCCGTATATGGCAGCCGTTGACTTCTCAGGTAAGGCGACGTTAAAAGAAGCCCCTGCACTCGTAAAAACGCCCTGGCCTGAAAAAAGGGCATTTAATGAGAGCCCGAGGAGTCGTAGGGACCCGGGCAAACAGTGGGGTTGCGCCCCGGGGCGCTGTAATTGCTCATAAATATTCTCGGGTATGGGGCGTTATTGCTGGGGCGCACATATAGATGTGTGTATCGGATGGGAAGTTTTTTGTCTGTTGTGTTGATAGTTTTTTGTTGTAGGTTGGTGTTTATGCACTAGGTGGATGTATTGTTGCGTTAGATGTTGGTGGAGGGTTAGTTAATGCAATGGGAGGGGAAGGAACTGGAAAGATGGTGTTTGGAGGAAATGTCATGCGGAAAAGGATTTAGCTACAAGACAGAGGTGAATCTAATAGTTTATTATGGATGAGTTCAAATGTGTAACGTCCGAAAGCACCCGTAAACTTCCGACTGTATAGTAGAATACGATTTATCTTCAAGTTCGTGGAATATACATCGGGAGTGTTTTGAGGGGCTTTGTTTAACTACCAGGTGAACTTGTCTGGTGTTTTATAGCCTTTTATAACTTTTAATGCAATAAATATTATTTTTTTCGGACGAAAATTACTTTTATGATTAAATATAAAGAAAAAAAATCTTATCATAAGGATTCCAGATCTTAATTTTAGACAGTAATTTTATTTCCAATGTATGACAATAGTAGTAAGCCCCCCACTATGGGCCCCGGAAGTGACGTCATCAAAAGGGGTGGAGCTAGTGACGTCAGGGGGCGTGGCCAATGACGTAGGTGGAAGGGGCGTGTCGGAAGTTGAGTTGTTTACCTCCTGCTGCTGGTTTTACGGAGTTGAGTTGTTTACCTCCTGCTGCTAGTTTCGTTTTAGCGGAGTTGAGTTGTTTTTTTAAGTTTAGTTTTTCGGGTATGGCAACGGTAATTTCAGGTGTAACTTTGACCGACATTTTTGGTTTCATTTTCCGAAGTTGAGGGTTTTTGGACTTAAACTTTTTCAATAGATTTTTTTAATTTATTGTATTTTATTAAGTTTTACATTTAATTTTTACGTGGCGCCATCTAGGAAGTATATATTTAATTACTATTTTTAAAGATCTTTAATTCAGCCTTATTTATTTAATTATGAATTATTAAATATTCAATTTTATAGGACTTTACGTTAGCCTGATTTATTAAATTATTAATTATTAAATTATTATTTTTAGAGGACTTGTACTTTAGCCTGATTTATTAAATTATTAACTTCAGCCTGGTGTACTATTCATTAACATAGGGTTGCCAGAAAATGTAATTCAATGTGTTGCCGGATTTAGCGTTATATCTCTAATTTGGCTATTTTTCTTTAATACAGGAATAACAAACTTAATTCAATAAAATTGTTTTAATATTTTAAAATTGATTTTATCTTACCAACACATGGCAATTACTTTTATTGGCAGATAAAGTACTTTCAGCTTTTATTCAACCTACCATTACGTGCTTTAATTCAATGAGTATTTTTATGTTACATTTTTGGGAATGTATGACTACCCAACAAAGTTTTATTATTTTCGAACATAAATCGTGGACCAATCATTTTATAGGATACTTTTTTTTTTCAACCAATCAGAGCATTCTTGCTTAAAATTTAATTTCTCTTCAACACTCTAATAATAACAAAATCACTTAATTTAATAATACTTTTTCATAAATTATTTTTAAAATTGATTTCAACTTACCAACACTTGACAAGCACTTTTATATTATGGGGAAAGTATTTGTGTTATTGCTACCCAATACGCTGAACTTATTACTTGTAATAAATATTTTTTAATATTTTAAAACATTACTCAATTTAAAAATTCGAACAAACAAAATTTGAATTTAAACTTTTCATCTGCTAATAATTTTCACTGTGGTTAAATATTAGTTACATTTCAATCATTTCCAATTAAGTATGAAATTTATTAGTTTAATCTTACTTGCCTTTTGAAGCATCAGATTTATTAATGTTAGCTGGACTTTCCAACCCCTGAAAATCAATTAAATATTCCATGACTGTAATTTAATTCTTATCTCAAAAACCTACCATTTCCAGCAAATATAGGATCCTAAAAACGGATCTGGTGATAAAAAATATGTGTAATTTCAATAAAAGCCTATGAACAGAGATATCTGGAAAGGAGTCAAAGGGGTTTGTTGAAACAGGATGGTACAGAATACCACCGTGAATCATCAAGGATCCTACTTTTGGAACGATAAGAAAATGAAGGTTATCAGAAAAACATGTTTGAACGAATATAAGCCATTTTCCAATTCAGTATCAAACTTTTCTAATTTTAGCTTACCTGCCTATCATTTTATAGAAATTAATTAATGTTAGATAGCATTATAACTCCTGAAAATCAATTTAATGTTCCAAAAATATAATTGCATTGTTATTTACAAACAATAACCTACTATTCTAAACATATATTTAAATTTTGATAAGTCAACCATTTTTTTACATTTTTTAATATCAAACTTTAATTCAGCTAGCCACAAGCTTTTAATTCAGTTTTCATAATATCCTATTATTTTCAAACATCTAGTACAGTTATTTAAACATCTGAAAATCAACAAACTCTTAGTTTTGAAAATCCTAATTTTTTCTCAGTTTTTCCTAATTTATATTCCACAAATAAAATTCAAATTCATTTATTACTTTCCTACCATTCTAAGCATATATTTCAGATTTGCTATAAAATCATTAGCCTAATATTTTCAAAAAATATATATATTCAGTTTTAGTCTTAAAACATTTATTTGTTAATTAAACATTTCTTATTTTAACTAGAAATTAACAACCATATTAAAAAACACACATTTTCTGTTACACATTTTATTGCACTGGATTAGCAGTTACAATTACACAAATAATACACACACACACAATCTTTTCTTTTACCAGGGTATTGATATTTTCAATTTTTTCAATTCATTGAAGGGAACTTGTGGGCCGGAGTTTTCAATAACTTTTTTTTTCAAAAATATTCCACACTATTGGAATCTGTAAATAAGTGCATTGAAATAAAATGACGTTTGAGTATAAAATGAACCTGGCAAATAATTGAATATACTCTATAAGGATGTTCCAAGATATATCGATCTATCATTACACCCCAAGGAAGGAGGGGCCCCTATTTTCTTTCTTGTTGTGCAAAGATCTTTTTTATTTACAAATTTTACTAATCATATTTTACCTCTTAAATTCCATAGTTCAAACATTTGTTATGCAACTTGGATAATTTGAAGCTGAAGGGAGGACACTATAGTATTAAAAAGTTTTTGTCTTTTACTATTAAATTCCAGGTGAACTGATAATTAAATCTTAATTTTTTAAAAACAGAACATTTTACTTATTATAATAAAGTTTTAAACATTTACATTGCTATACAATTTTCTAGTATTCAGTTACTTTGATTTTATATTTAACTCACAGAAATCAAATACAGTAATCAACATTTTCAATTGGTTTTCAATGTGAAAAGGTAAATGATATTGGTACTTACGTAGTGTGTAATATCCGAAAGCACTATAGGTGTATGACGGTAATTCGTAAAATATTCGGATTCCATTTCGTTCATCAACGGGGTAGTTATGCAAATATCGCACCAATTTCCCATCTTTTTGGCACGGCATTCCTGGTATCTCTTTTCTTGGATGTGGTATTCCACATATTTCGAAGTCCAAGGACTGTTGTCATCTTCAAAAAAACTGTGTTTTGCAAGTATTGCATGTTTTCCAGAAAAAATTGCACTTTTAACTTCCCAGAAGGAAAACACAAAATGCCTTGCCACAGGAATTATATCCGTGGTCCAATATTTTACAAACGTTGCAAAATAGCACCGTGGCAATCTATTTATCCGAGCAAAGTTCCATCTTTCCATGAGATTGTCTCGTTCAATTTCTGCACTGGGTGCGTCCTCCCATACTTGTATGGTATCAAAAGGAGTCAATGGCAAATCTTCCTCGAACGCAGGCACATTTACGCTGGAAATTAAATCCTACTAACGCCGATCCTTCTTGTCTAACCATTCACTGATTAAATATTTTTTTACAGTACTTGGCAGAATTAAATGATAAATTTGAGGCAAAACTGTATGGAATCCAAAATCACATCAACACAAACTTGGGAGAGAGAAGACATCGATGCTAATTTAGGATAATGCTAAAAATTTCAGACTGAATTCGTGTTCGTGGGGTGAATCTATGCTTTGCAAATGGTTAACTAGCCGGTAAGAGCTGAGGTGCGTGTCCGGGTGGATCTTATCAAAGCAAACCCCCAGTGAAAAGGGGGGAGAAGATTAGTTCAATGACATATCCTGATTAAGGTACTTCAACCATTTTACTAGTTTAACTATAGCCTAAATAAAAAACCGTGCTTATAGAACTATCCTGTGTAGGCGCCACTCACCGAGTTTAATATTTATGTTGGAAAATTATTTGCAATATATAATTTCAGAAAATTAAATACTTCATTTAAAAAAAATCTACCAACCTGTTTGAACACGATGTGATTGTATGAATCATTGTAGAACAGGAAGTTCTTATCTGAAAAAATCCGGTTCAGATAACACGTGTAACGCAATATTTTCGCTGCATGCATTCATTCTCTGTTACGTGAAAACATATTTCCCCCCATAAAAATGCTTAATTATATTCATTTTGATTTCAGTTTCAGTGTTATTTGCCTATTTCTCACAGATTTTTATCAATTTTAATGCAATCACGAATCAGCGCTAGAATGAATCTTATCGTTTTGAATGGAATGGGGTATCATGGCATGCCGTAAGTTACGGTCTTTTACCAGTTTTAATTACAATTACACTTTGAAAAGCGCAACACAAATGAATGAACCAGGTGATTACAACTTCTTGAAACAAATGAATCCAGAATCTTATTGGAATGTCTTAGAAAAAGATAACTAAATCCGCAGTTGAATCTTATTGTATGGAGACCAAATCTTTGAAATATTAACATCTTACACATGAAAGTAATGCTAATTAAAACCCAAACATTCACCTTTTACACACATTTTTTTCAAAAATTCAAACCAAAATTAAGTTTTTAGTTAAATTTAGTGCTTTTTAAGAAACTTTGTACCAAATAAATTAAAATTTTTAAATTAATATTACAACAAGAATATGTTTTCACCATTTCAGAAGTTTAAAATAATTCGGTTGAAAGTTATATATGCATTGCAGAACACAGTTTTTCAACAAAATGTGCAAAGCCAGCAAGCTTATTTTTAGGCATGAGTGAGACACGACATTTTAATTACAGAAGAATTTGTAACATTATTTTTGGGAAAAATTCACTTGTAGCCATTCTAATCAAAGTTATTCCTGGCATGCTTTTACTACCTATTGGAAACAAGACTAGAAATACAGAAACTAGATATTTAGAAATAATCACTTACACACACATTCGAACTCTACCTAAGGTATGAATCACAATGGAGCAGGAAGTTCTTATCAGAAAAATCCGGTTACGGTAACACGTGCATTTAACTATATTTTCTCTACATACTCTATTATGGGTAAGTGACATTTTGTTTTCTAATAAAAAATGTTTTATTCAATTTGATTTCAATTTCAATTCTTTTATTTGCCTGTTTCTCACGGATTTTTTATCATTTTCAAGCAACTCCAATTCATGCGTTCGCGGATCTCAACTGTTATTTAAGGCAATTTAATGCGTGGTTTTAACGGGGAGGAATACAACGGTATACAACGGAGGTATACAACGGAATATTTTCTTCACACATTTCAGTTTTATTAGAACAAAAAATTTAAAATATTCTATTCAGTTATTGTTTTTTCATAATTCGAAACTAAAAAGACATTTCTCTAAACAAATTACATTGAGTGTATTGAAGAAATAAAACTTTCGATAATACAAATAAGTTTTTACATTTATCTATGAATAAAAACTTCCGTGCATGTCTAAAAACATTGTATACACTATCAAATATATAATTAAACTCTATCATACTCATGATTAACAAGTTGATAAGATATTTGGTTGAAACACTGATTCAAAAATATTTTCACCTTTTTCTGCCGTACTTTATTACAGTTCATACTGTTTTTTTCTCCTTCCTTGGAAAGAACATGCAATAGCTTAGAATTTTCGGGATAACATACAATTCATTGTGAAAAATATCCACAAACATCATTATTACAAGCAAAAATATATTAAACTTTCGCTTGCTTTTTACAAAAAATTTTCCAAATTTTTTCCTTAAAAAACTTAATACAAATAACCAAAAAACAAATTTTTTAAAATTCACAATACATTTTTTACATGTGTGTTACTACACTCAAACATCATGCAGTTGTTGAATACTTTTTCTTAAGTGCTAAATATTTTTTACTAAGTGTTTAACTTTAATGTTAATTAATTTTATTTTCATGTTAAATATTTTTTATATTGTTGAACTTTTTTGTTACTTTAGATGCTGAATATATTTAAAAAAATTAATGTTAAATTTTTTTACCAACTTGTTAACATGTTTTACTTTAATGTTAAATATTTTAAACTATTTAAATATTTTTTAAATGTTTATTTATTTTTAATGTTAGTTGTTTGAACATGTTTTTTTTAAGTTTTATTGTTAAAAATTTATACTACTGAATCGTTTATTTTATTCCATGTTGAATTATTTTTAATGTTGTTGTTTATAATATAAAAAACTGAAATATTAAAGTTTTTAATAACTTGTTTAAAATTGTTTTTCTTCCTTTAATGTTGAATATTTAAACAAAACTTTTTGAATATTTTTTTAATGTTAAAATTTTTTTTTGTGTTGAATATTTAATTTTTGTACTTTTCATGTTTTATGTATGTTCATGTTTTATAAAAAAAAACAGCATGTCTTCCTCACCCCTATCATTCTTACTCATTCCCCATTTTCTTACCACATTCCTCTCATTACATTCCTTTCCATATGCTATTGTAGGGCCTGATAGTAATTTGACGATAAAACTGGTTGTTTATCATGGTGAGCAAGCTTCTGAGAATTTCAAATCAAATTTTTACTCAAGAAGCATATGGGATACAAAAAAAATATTGAAAATCATAATTTTTTATGTATTTTTTCCAAGCTAGGTGAAGAAAAAGGTGACTAGGTGAAGAAAAGTAAATGGGGCCCACTCTGTCTACTTTTGTTGGAGATAAGAACATGCATGCATGGTATAAAGGGGTATTCCTTCAAATACATGGATTCTTTTCAAAAGATTTAATGATACCAAAGATTCAATAAACAACCAAAGAAAGATAAATTCCATTGATAATCTGAATGAGGAAGAAAATTCCGATAATGAGAGAAAAACAATGTGTGGCAATAATTTCAGCTGAATAATGTGGGTGAATACCCCCCCATGATATCTATGTATCATGGCTATTCTCTCTATAATGCACTTTTCACTGAAAATATGCATAATTATAAAATAATCACTTGATATGTATGTATGTATTTACCTTAAGGTTTGGCATGGTATAACAGAATTATTAATGCATATAATTATGAATATTTTCAGTGAAAAGTGCATTATAGAGAGAATAGCCATGATACATAGATATCATGGGGGGGTATTCACCCACATTATTCAGCTGAAATTATTGCCACACATTGTTTTTCTCTCATTATCGGAATTTTCTTCCTCATTCAGATTATCAATGGAATTTATCTTTCTTTGGTTGTTTTGGTATCATTAAATCTTTTGAAAAGAATCCATGTATTTGAAGGAATACCCCTTTATACCATGCATGCATCATGTTCTTATCTCCAACAAAAGTAGACAGAGTGGGCCCCATTTACTTTTCTTCACCTAGTCACCTTTTTCTTCACCTAGCTTGGAAAAAATACATAAAAAATTATGATTTTCAATATTTTTTTTGTATCCCATATGCTTCTTGAGTAAAAATTTGATTTGAAATTCTCAGAAGCTTGCTCACCATGATAAACAACCAGTTTTATCGTCAAATTACTATCAGGCCCTACAATAGCATATGGAAAGGAATGTAATGAGAGGAATGTGGTAAGAAAATGGGGAATGAGTAAGAATGATAGGGGTGAGGAAGACATGCTGTTTTTTTTATAAAACATGAACATACATAAAACATGAAAAGTACAAAAATTAAATATTCAACACAAAAAAAAATTTTAACATTAAAAAAATATTCAAAAAGTTTTGTTTAAATATTCAACATTAAAGGAAGAAAAACAATTTTAAACAAGTTATTAAAAACTTTAATATTTCAGTTTTTTATATTATAAACAACAACATTAAAAATAATTCAACATGGAATTAAATAAACGATTCAGTAGTATAAATTTTTAACAATAAAACTTAAAAAAAACATGTTCAAACAACTAACATTAAAAATAAATAAACATTTAAAAAATATTTAAATAGTTTAAAATATTTAACATTAAAGTAAAACATGTTAACAAGTTGGTAAAAAAATTTAACATTAATTTTTTTAAATATATTCAGCATCTAAAGTAACAAAAAAGTTCAACAATATAAAAAATATTTAACATGAAAATAAAATTAATTAACATTAAAGTTAAACACTTAGTAAAAAATATTTAGCACTTAAGAAAAAGTATTCAACAACTGCATGATGTTTGAGTGTAGTAACACACATGTAAAAAATGTATTGTGAATTTTAAAAAATTTGTTTTTTGGTTATTTGTATTAAGTTTTTTAAGGAAAAAATTTGGAAAATTTTTTGTAAAAAGCAAGCGAAAGTTTAATATATTTTTGCTTGTAATAATGATGTTTGTGGATATTTTTCACAATGAATTGTATGTTATCCCGAAAATTCTAAGCTATTGCATGTTTTTCCAAGGAATTCTTTCCAGTGCTTAAGGCAATGCACTTAAGGCAATTTTCATTGATTTTTACACTGAAGTATAATAAAAGAGATTAGCCGGGTATACAACTTTACAGAAATTTTGGTAATATCTACTAATATTGGCAAGTTTAGCATATGTATCAGCAAGGAATTAAGTGAAAAATTCGGTAAAAAAGGCTAAATCCTTAAGAAAAATGCGAGTATAAGAAAAGGGAGTAATATATTTTTGTCACGCATATCTATCACTTTGCAACAGCAAATAATGTTGGCCAGAAAAAAACAGTATGAACTGTAATAAAGTACGGCAGAAAAAGGTGAAAATATTTTTGAATCAGTGTTTCAACCAAATATCTTATCAACTTGTTAATCATGAGTATGATAGAGTTTAATTATATATTTGATAGTGTATACAATGTTTTTAGACATGCACGGAAGTTTTTATTCATAGATAAATGTAAAAACTTATTTGTATTATCGAAAGTTTTATTTCTTCAATACACTCAATGTAATTTGTTTAGAGAAATGTCTTTTTAGTTTCGAATTATGAAAAAACAATAACTGAATAGAATATTTTAAATTTTTTGTTCTAATAAAACTGAAATGTGTGAAGAAAATATTCCGTTGTATACCTCCGTTGTATACCGTTGTATACCGTTGTATTCCTCCCCGTTAAAACCACGCATTAAATTGCCTTAAATAACAGTTGAGATCCGCGAACGCATGAATTGGAGTTGCTTGAAAATGATAAAAAATCCGTGAGAAACAGGCAAATAAAAGAATTGAAATTGA
This sequence comes from Tetragnatha versicolor, assembly GCA_024610705.1. Classification (NCBI taxonomy): domain Eukaryota; kingdom Metazoa; phylum Arthropoda; class Arachnida; order Araneae; family Tetragnathidae; genus Tetragnatha; species Tetragnatha versicolor. The sequence goes on along the minus strand of JANDEH010000004.1, from coordinate 51,448,886 downwards.
AATCAAATTGAATAAAACATTTTTTATTAGAAAACAAAATGTCACTTACCCATAATAGAGTATGTAGAGAAAATATAGTTAAATGCACGTGTTACCGTAACCGGATTTTTCTGATAAGAACTTCCTGCTCCATTGTGATTCATACCTTAGGTAGAGTTCGAATGTGTGTGTAAGTGATTATTTCTAAATATCTAGTTTCTGTATTTCTAGTCTTGTTTCCAATAGGTAGTAAAAGCATGCCAGGAATAACTTTGATTAGAATGGCTACAAGTGAATTTTTCCCAAAAATAATGTTACAAATTCTTCTGTAATTAAAATGTCGTGTCTCACTCATGCCTAAAAATAAGCTTGCTGGCTTTGCACATTTTGTTGAAAAACTGTGTTCTGCAATGCATATATAACTTTCAACCGAATTATTTTAAACTTCTGAAATGGTGAAAACATATTCTTGTTGTAATATTAATTTAAAAATTTTAATTTATTTGGTACAAAGTTTCTTAAAAAGCACTAAATTTAACTAAAAACTTAATTTTGGTTTGAATTTTTGAAAAAAATGTGTGTAAAAGGTGAATGTTTGGGTTTTAATTAGCATTACTTTCATGTGTAAGATGTTAATATTTCAAAGATTTGGTCTCCATACAATAAGATTCAACTGCGGATTTAGTTATCTTTTTCTAAGACATTCCAATAAGATTCTGGATTCATTTGTTTCAAGAAGTTGTAATCACCTGGTTCATTCATTTGTGTTGCGCTTTTCAAAGTGTAATTGTAATTAAAACTGGTAAAAGACCGTAACTTACGGCATGCCATGATACCCCATTCCATTCAAAACGATAAGATTCATTCTAGCGCTGATTCGTGATTGCATTAAAATTGATAAAAATCTGTGAGAAATAGGCAAATAACACTGAAACTGAAATCAAAATGAATATAATTAAGCATTTTTATGGGGGGAAATATGTTTTCACGTAACAGAGAATGAATGCATGCAGCGAAAATATTGCGTTACACGTGTTATCTGAACCGGATTTTTTCAGATAAGAACTTCCTGTTCTACAATGATTCATACAATCACATCGTGTTCAAACAGGTTGGTAGATTTTTTTTAAATGAAGTATTTAATTTTCTGAAATTATATATTGCAAATAATTTTCCAACATAAATATTAAACTCGGTGAGTGGCGCCTACACAGGATAGTTCTATAAGCACGGTTTTTTATTTAGGCTATAGTTAAACTAGTAAAATGGTTGAAGTACCTTAATCAGGATATGTCATTGAACTAATCTTCTCCCCCCTTTTCACTGGGGGTTTGCTTTGATAAGATCCACCCGGACACGCACCTCAGCTCTTACCGGCTAGTTAACCATTTGCAAAGCATAGATTCACCCCACGAACACGAATTCAGTCTGAAATTTTTAGCAATATCCTAAATTAGCATCGATGTCTTCTCTCTCCCAAGTTTGTGTTGATGTGATTTTGGATTCCATACAGTTTTGCCTCAAATTTATCATTTAATTCTGCCAAGTACTGTAAAAAAATATTTAATCAGTGAATGGTTAGACAAGAAGGATCGGCGTTAGTAGGATTTAATTTCCAGCGTAAATGTGCCTGCGTTTGAGGAAGATTTGCCATTGACTCCTTTTGATACCATACAAGTATGGGAGGACGCACCCAGTGCAGAAATTGAACGAGACAATCTCATGGAAAGATGGAACTTTGCTCGGATAAATAGATTGCCACGGTGCTATTTTGCAACGTTTGTAAAATATTGGACCACGGATATAATTCCTGTGGCAAGGCATTTTGTGTTTTCCTTCTGGGAAGTTAAAAGTGCAATTTTTTCTGGAAAACATGCAATACTTGCAAAACACAGTTTTTTTGAAGATGACAACAGTCCTTGGACTTCGAAATATGTGGAATACCACATCCAAGAAAAGAGATACCAGGAATGCCGTGCCAAAAAGATGGGAAATTGGTGCGATATTTGCATAACTACCCCGTTGATGAACGAAATGGAATCCGAATATTTTACGAATTACCGTCATACACCTATAGTGCTTTCGGATATTACACACTACGTAAGTACCAATATCATTTACCTTTTCATATTGAAAACCAATTGAAAATGTTGATTACTGTATTTGATTTCTGTGAGTTAAATATAAAATCAAAGTAACTGAATACTAGAAAATTGTATAGCAATGTAAATGTTTAAAACTTTATTATAATAAGTAAAATGTTCTGTTTTTAAAAAATTAAGATTTAATTATCAGTTCACCTGGAATTTAATAGTAAAAGACAAAAACTTTTTAATACTATAGTGTCCTCCCTTCAGCTTCAAATTATCCAAGTTGCATAACAAATGTTTGAACTATGGAATTTAAGAGGTAAAATATGATTAGTAAAATTTGTAAATAAAAAAGATCTTTGCACAACAAGAAAGAAAATAGGGGCCCCTCCTTCCTTGGGGTGTAATGATAGATCGATATATCTTGGAACATCCTTATAGAGTATATTCAATTATTTGCCAGGTTCATTTTATACTCAAACGTCATTTTATTTCAATGCACTTATTTACAGATTCCAATAGTGTGGAATATTTTTGAAAAAAAAAGTTATTGAAAACTCCGGCCCACAAGTTCCCTTCAATGAATTGAAAAAATTGAAAATATCAATACCCTGGTAAAAGAAAAGATTGTGTGTGTGTGTATTATTTGTGTAATTGTAACTGCTAATCCAGTGCAATAAAATGTGTAACAGAAAATGTGTGTTTTTTAATATGGTTGTTAATTTCTAGTTAAAATAAGAAATGTTTAATTAACAAATAAATGTTTTAAGACTAAAACTGAATATATATATTTTTTGAAAATATTAGGCTAATGATTTTATAGCAAATCTGAAATATATGCTTAGAATGGTAGGAAAGTAATAAATGAATTTGAATTTTATTTGTGGAATATAAATTAGGAAAAACTGAGAAAAAATTAGGATTTTCAAAACTAAGAGTTTGTTGATTTTCAGATGTTTAAATAACTGTACTAGATGTTTGAAAATAATAGGATATTATGAAAACTGAATTAAAAGCTTGTGGCTAGCTGAATTAAAGTTTGATATTAAAAAATGTAAAAAAATGGTTGACTTATCAAAATTTAAATATATGTTTAGAATAGTAGGTTATTGTTTGTAAATAACAATGCAATTATATTTTTGGAACATTAAATTGATTTTCAGGAGTTATAATGCTATCTAACATTAATTAATTTCTATAAAATGATAGGCAGGTAAGCTAAAATTAGAAAAGTTTGATACTGAATTGGAAAATGGCTTATATTCGTTCAAACATGTTTTTCTGATAACCTTCATTTTCTTATCGTTCCAAAAGTAGGATCCTTGATGATTCACGGTGGTATTCTGTACCATCCTGTTTCAACAAACCCCTTTGACTCCTTTCCAGATATCTCTGTTCATAGGCTTTTATTGAAATTACACATATTTTTTATCACCAGATCCGTTTTTAGGATCCTATATTTGCTGGAAATGGTAGGTTTTTGAGATAAGAATTAAATTACAGTCATGGAATATTTAATTGATTTTCAGGGGTTGGAAAGTCTAGCTAACATTAATAAATCTGATGCTTCAAAAGGCAAGTAAGATTAAACTAATAAATTTCATACTTAATTGGAAATGATTGAAATGTAACTAATATTTAACCACAGTGAAAATTATTAGCAGATGAAAAGTTTAAATTCAAATTTTGTTTGTTCGAATTTTTAAATTGAGTAATGTTTTAAAATATTAAAAAATATTTATTACAAGTAATAAGTTCAGCGTATTGGGTAGCAATAACACAAATACTTTCCCCATAATATAAAAGTGCTTGTCAAGTGTTGGTAAGTTGAAATCAATTTTAAAAATAATTTATGAAAAAGTATTATTAAATTAAGTGATTTTGTTATTATTAGAGTGTTGAAGAGAAATTAAATTTTAAGCAAGAATGCTCTGATTGGTTGAAAAAAAAAGTATCCTATAAAATGATTGGTCCACGATTTATGTTCGAAAATAATAAAACTTTGTTGGGTAGTCATACATTCCCAAAAATGTAACATAAAAATACTCATTGAATTAAAGCACGTAATGGTAGGTTGAATAAAAGCTGAAAGTACTTTATCTGCCAATAAAAGTAATTGCCATGTGTTGGTAAGATAAAATCAATTTTAAAATATTAAAACAATTTTATTGAATTAAGTTTGTTATTCCTGTATTAAAGAAAAATAGCCAAATTAGAGATATAACGCTAAATCCGGCAACACATTGAATTACATTTTCTGGCAACCCTATGTTAATGAATAGTACACCAGGCTGAAGTTAATAATTTAATAAATCAGGCTAAAGTACAAGTCCTCTAAAAATAATAATTTAATAATTAATAATTTAATAAATCAGGCTAACGTAAAGTCCTATAAAATTGAATATTTAATAATTCATAATTAAATAAATAAGGCTGAATTAAAGATCTTTAAAAATAGTAATTAAATATATACTTCCTAGATGGCGCCACGTAAAAATTAAATGTAAAACTTAATAAAATACAATAAATTAAAAAAATCTATTGAAAAAGTTTAAGTCCAAAAACCCTCAACTTCGGAAAATGAAACCAAAAATGTCGGTCAAAGTTGCACCTGAAATTACCGTTGCCATACCCGAAAAACTAAACTTAAAAAAACAACTCAACTCCGCTAAAACGAAACTAGCAGCAGGAGATAAACAACTCAACTCCGCAAAACCAGCAGCAGGAGGTAAACAACTCAACTTCCGACACGCCCCTTCCACCTACGTCATTGGCCACGCCCCCTGACGTCACTAGCTCCACCCCTTTTGATGACGTCACTTCCGGGGCCCATAGTGGGGGGCTTACTACTGACAATCAATTTAAATTTTAAAACTTATGGTGGCAAATTAAAAACCAAGTAATATGACAAGAATTTATTTAAGAAAAGTTTACAAGAACCTCTCTTGATTTAGATGTAGATCACTTAATTTCTCTATCTAGATTTTTGAAGTCGATAAATTGATTAAATAGTTAATGTAACTCAATATAAACCCCAAAAAAGATTGATTAGTTGTGATTATTTTCTTTTTTCCAAAGGTGAAGGGTATACATAATAATTTCTTTTACCCAATTTATTACTTTTTAGCCAATAAAATATTTTATTATATTCCTTATTCCATCATTACTTAATCAATTTAGTATTTATTCGTTTTTAATATGTTGAAGATCTGATTTACTGTAGAAGAAAGCTTTACTGTATCCCCAACTGGCGTCGTGTAAATTGAAAATTAGTGGATTACGTCAAACACGTTTCAAATAATATAATATAAACACTTTAAAAGTGCGGAAATGCTTCCAAACGTTCCCAGACTCATTACTCCTCCCCCTCCCAACCTGTATTTCTCCAAAGTAAACGTCAAAACAGGCTAAAACTCAGCACATCACCTCAGTTTTCCACATCAAATCATCCACCGTTATACTCTCCCAGTCCGTAACAACAAATCAACATCAGTACTTCTTTCCGGATTAAGTTAAAGACGACAACAACCACGACAGTTGCAGTTACAAACGTCCTTCAATCAATAAGTCCTCAAACGTTAATTCCTCGTTCAGTTCACGTTTTCTTCCAGCACACAGCCGCAATATTTCCTTCTTTTAATGAAGATACTAGTCCGCATTAGATGGCAGGTCCAATGCCGAACACGTAGCCTATCATGCCAAGAAATTTCAAAGATTCCCGATCATCCTCGAAAATGCTGACATGCTTCTCAGAGACCACGCACTCCATTGGTTTCATACAATCGTATCTGAGAAAGGAGCCACATATAGTACCGGTTGTGCTTGGCGACTCTCAACTTCATTCTCTCCGCCGAACAGGGTTGCTCTACTTGACCAGAGCCTCCTGCCCGACAGGCTAGTTTAAGCTTGGCGTCGTAAATGTTACCACCTTCGGAACGGGTTTGTTTTGGGGTTGCTGGTACATTCGTCACGCATGCACGACCGCGTTCATTCGAATTCGATTCGAGGAGGAAACACAACAGGGGGTCCTGCAAATGAAAACTTCATCTATCCCCAGCTCCACGATAGACCGGTTTTTTTTGGTTATCACGACGGTTCGGCAAACTAACTTAAAACATTTAAATAGTTAATTATCTATTCATAACTCCTATAAATTGAGTTACTGTTAATTGATATAACTGATTTCAAGATGACCTTGTTGTTTTCATGGAAAAATTTTTTTGGTTAAGAAGTTTGAATAAATAAATGCTTGCTGTATTTGAATATAACAATTTTATCCATGTTAAATAATTAAGAACATTAATTACAGATATTTCAATCAAACTCCGCTAAATTTGTTTAATATTATGATCTAGGGTATGGATTTGATATCCCTTTTAAATAAAGTGATTCATAGATTCAAAATCTCAATCACATATATGTATAATAAATGACCACACGCATGGAAATTTTAAATATATAGCTACCACAACGTCCTTAGTCTTGAGAGTGAGATTCGTACAAAAACTTTAAAAATATGGTTTTTACTATGACATGACTCTAAAGAATGATTTTTCCAATCTCATATACTATTTTTATGCGCTTAAATAAAAAACTAGTCTTAAAAAAGCTGCAGATGAGAGTGAATTAACGAAATCCCCCGCAGTTCAAGTGCAGAAACCCAGTCAAGCTACGTCGTTTAACTTCGTTTCCACATTGCACACTAAAGCTGAAATATAACATGCCAGATAACTATTTTAGAATCACGTTATTTTTATTATTTTTACACTAAAATGTGCGTTTACCACTACAGTTACAGAATCCCATGACACTTATAACTCATTTTTGAAAAAAAGTGCCGTTCGACTTGTTTCGTAAATAGGTGATACAATTTTAACAGATTATTTTCATTAATACCTGTTTTTAGATTTTATTAATTATAAAAGTGGTACATTTGAGAGAAAATAAACTGTTAATTATTTTTGTGAAATATATTACTTTTTCAAAATTTCATAGTTTGTATAATTACCAAAAAATATAGTTAAATAATTAATCATCAATTTTTTGACTGATTTTTTTATGGATATGCGAAAAATGGTCATGGTCAGCGAAAACCGTTCATTAATATTATTATTATTATCTCGAAAACTTAAGATAGAGAGAAACTGACAACTGCACATCGTAGAGTAGGTGTTAAATTGTATAGAAAAATTCTTTTATTAACTAATGGTGTATAATTTAACTAATGGTTTAATAAAAATAGCCACCAAAGGAGGCTTCAGACAAATTTAAAAGAACGATACGTCGATACATGAAAATTAATTATGACAAGCCATGGTCGATTCTTCTAAAAGACAGGGGTGGATTGTGCCGCCTATAGACTGAACCAAAATTTGCCGCCTATATATGCTATATTGCTATACATCATACTAAACTAAACCGAGGCATCATTTCAGTTTTTAGGTTGGGGGGCAAAGATTGACTTGACTTTTGGTTTCTTATTTTTTATTGGGGGGCGGGGCGGTCTGACTGAACGTCATTTTAAGGTCCCGAGTGTATTTATATCTGAAGTGTTAGATCACTTAAAAGTACGAATTACACGAAATGTTACAATTTTACAATGTGAGGTCGAAGTAAAAATGGGGGGTCTGGGGGTCACCCCCATAAAAATTTTGAAAACTTGCTTCTTAAAGTAATGTTTCAGCTCATTTTGAGACCCTTTGGGTAACAAAGAGAACAGTTCCTTTAAACAACATCATTGTGCTTTTTTGAAAGGACGTTCTGCTTTTTCCAGAGCTTATGTTAAGTGTTTCCTATTTCTCTTCGCCTTTTATATTCAGAAAAAATTCGACAGTCAAAAATTTGCCGCCTACTTAAATTTTCCACCGTAGGCATAGCCTAGCTAGCCTATTTAGAAATCCGCTACTGATAAAAGAATTAAATTCCCTTCAAAGAAAATCTTAGTTGATTAAAACACCGCTGAAAGCGGCGTCAGACAAAACGTTAAACAGATGATAATTAAGAGTGATCCAAGGCAATATTTCTTCACTCTACATCTACAAAATACTGAAATTTCAGAAAAATCGAACGAGAACAACGCATTCCAGTTTTAATTCCAGTTTTTGCATAGCAACAAAGACTGGGGATTCGTACGTCGTTAGACAACACGTGTCAAGATTCAAACGCTTGTTTCTTCATTTTTTAAGACAGCTGGGACCTTGAAATTTTAATATGTCGTTCCAACGAATTTTCCAGAGAATCTATTAAATTTTCAGGGGGCGAGGTCAGTTAGGGGGTCGTGTACTAATAAAAACCCGTTTTAAAGTAAAAAAATGGCGGGAAAATTTATCAGCCCGGGTTAGTGCAATACGCCGTTCGAAAGCTCTTTCAAAGTTTCACAACATACTAAAATTTCAAATAAATCGGGCGGGAATTTTTCAAACTGGAATTTTTTAAATATCTCCTAGTGACTGGAAATCGACTTAATATTAATTTATAAACTCAAAATTTGGATATATTGTACATGGAGTAGATGTCTGCAACCTATTAAAGTTTCGAAGGGGTGTTGTAATTAGGGGGCCGTATACGAATTTAATAAGATATAAAGTCGGAAAATTATTATTCAAATTCTATGGGACTGATTCCTTAGTGCGACACGTACTTTTACTTGTGTATGGGTCAGCTACAACATATATTTTTTTCAAAAATGTACCTATACATTTGGGAAAAAATTTGAGCTTTTTCGAAATTTCTTTAAACCCCCAATGTAGAACGCAATTTTTACATGTTCCCCTAAAAATTTCAAATTCCTAGTACCGTTTTTTATAAGCTTTCCGAATATGTAAAGCATAAGAATGTAAATTAAGAAATAACCAAATCGAGATCTCAAATCTGGCCAATATTCCAGGGGCCTTAGCACCAACACCTTGATTTGGAAAGCAACGTTGAAATTCTCCCTATCACGTGACCGATGACGTCAAATTTCAACAGTTGCGAAAAATCCGTAGCACGAGCCTCTCCATATCAACACCCAACAAATCAACATTGAAATTCTAGTTGATATCTTCGTCGGAATGGCATCACCAAATTCCACCTCCTCCTCCGAGCGGGAAATGTCCAAAGCGTTGTTGATTTCGGCGATCTCGAGTTGTTTTGATTATAAAGTGATTCGGCCGATGCTTTTGAAGTTGAATTAAAGTAAGTTATTCATGATTTTTTTTCATCATTAGATCATATTATGTGTGTTATGAATTGTTTTTACAGTTTTATAACTTCTAAAACTATATTTTCATGCGTATATCTTTAACCCTACAGTGATCGCGTGAGTCACAAGACTCCGAACAAATATTTGTGCTAAATGCATATTTTTCTAAATAAGAATTTTTAAATTGATCCATATGATTAAAAAAGAACTTTATAATAGTTTTTTAGGCTTTACTAGTGATATAGTGCTCCAATATAATTTCATTGGAGACCTAAAACTCTTGTGTTAGCATGATTGTTGTGTTTGATTCACAAATGCTTAATGTGCTCAAACAAATTTTACGTCCATAAAGACAGTGCAATGGGTACTTTATGAATTATGTGGGACTTTTATCCCAATTTTTTTGAGTTTAAGCCAAACTATTGTTTATATTTTACATTCACAACCTTCGGTCTAATAAAGTAGGTTATAACAGTTTTGATTAAATCTATGCGTAATTGTAATTGTTACAACATCCATCTCCTTTCTGGTTAACCAATTTCTTAATTTGCTTGAACTGCAAGTGTTCGAACTCTACGTCTAGCGGTGAGAGGTTGCTATAGAATTCCGCAGGGTTAATCTTCTTGACAGAAATAACTTAATGCACCCATAATTTTATCTAAGGATACTTTCAGTTAGGTTTTCAGTTAATAATCAATGAGTTAAAGTATAATATGTTTCTAAATATTACGAAAAAGATAATTGGTTGGGTAACTTGGTAGCCAAATAGATAATTGGTCGCTAAACTGGTTACTTCTCGCCAAGAACTACCCCTTCTCCCTTCCCTCTGCTTCGAAGAAGTTTTAGGAGGCTTGGCTTAATTGGTTATCATTATCATCAATGGGATTCTTAAGTAGCCAAGCTAGCTGCTCTAATTTCCTGCTTGGATTTCCTCGTTTCCAACCGCTTCATTAAGAAAGACTTTTTAGAGCTGTCGCTAAATTGGCTCTAGTTGGCAGCCGCCATTGGAATTTACGTCAAATCTGTTCCCCAGATGATTGTTTGAACTATTATTTTTTGGTTCAATTCCATTAAAGGTCCCGCTAAATACTACCATGCTCTTTTGGATCTAAAAGTTGAAATATTATTGCTAAATAATATCAAATTAATAGATTAAAATATTTAGTTAGATCAATAACTACTTAGTTTATCAATAAAAATCAGAAAAACTGGTCGATATTTGAATTATGGCGCTCTTAAAAACTTGGTGATAGCGGAAGCTGTTTGTGGGTAGGATTCACACCTTCTGAATACACCATTATAGACAAAAACACATTTATTACACATAAAAGAGACACTTTAAATTACAAGGAAAACATAAACATTACCCCGCACTGGAGTGGTGACCGTTACCGCGCTCAATTAAAATAAACAAAACATTCCCTCACTGAAGTCTTTCTCCCTCGAAATCGGAAGCCCAACTGACAAATGTACTCTCACTGACGTCACCACTCCAATGCGGGAGGGGCTGCCAACGGAAGCCGCAATATTGGACGGAACATTCCGCCCACCTTGAAGTACCTTCAAAACACAACATGAGTAATGAGTACATGAGTAATATTAAATGAAAAATTCACAACACAATATTAATCACAATCCGAAAATTAATCAATGGGTAAGTAAATTAGTTTGTTACCGGGTCTTTGTAAGACACCATTCGCAGTTTTGAGTGTCACAACACGAATAATACCGTCTTTACCTGGATGAGTCTCAAGTATTCTCCCTAATGTCCACTGAACAGGTGGTAAACGTTCATCCTTTAACAGTACCATGTCCCCAACTTTGAAATTGTCCTTCTTTGAGAGCCACTTAGGACGCTGCTGAAGCCTGGAGAGGTATTCAGCCTTCCACCGAGTCCAGACACCGAGAGACATTCTCTGAACCATGTCCCATCTTTGACGTAATGATGAAGCACCGCTCGTAGAATCTCGCTCTGGAAGAGCCAGCAGAGAATCACCAGTCAAAAAATGCCCTGGTGTTAGAGCAGTCAGATCATTTGGATCACTTGACATAGGGCTTAGTGGTCGTGAGTTGAGGCAAGCCTCTATCTGAACCAAGACTGTTGTGAGCTCTTCATAGGATAGAGGTGTCTGTCCCACGACGCGACGAAGATGGTACTTCAGGGACTTCACTCCAGCCTCCCAAAGTCCTCCCATGTGAGGCGCTGCTGGTGGATTGAAGTGCCATATAATTCCCTCTTTAGCTATATGGTTAGCTATACGAGTTTCGTCATCTCTTGATAGGTTCCTTTCTTGCTTCAAGATTTTGTATGCTCCGATGAAGTTAGTGCCACAATCACTGTAGATATCTGTACACTTCCCTCTTCGTCCAATGAAACGTCTCAAAGCAGCTATGAATGCCTCAGCTGTTAGGTCTCCAACCAGTTCTAGGTGAATAGCTCTGGTGACGAAGCACACGAAAACTGCAACGTAGCCCTTGTAGGTGGAACGTCCTCTTCCTTTCGATGCCTTCAGGGAGAAAGGGCCAGCGTAATCCACTCCGGTACGCAGAAAGGGCTTACTAGGAACGACTCTGTCACGTGGTAAATCACCCATGAACTGTTGCTGCTGTTGAGCACGATGCCGGGTGCAAATGACGCATCTACGGAGGTGGAACCTGATGGTATCTCTTGCAGATAAAATCCAGAATTGTCTGAGCAAGATGGACATCAACAGCTGAAGACCCGCATGAAGGTGAGTCAAATGAGCATTGACTATAATTGTCTCTGTTAACCAATGGGTTTTGGGTATTAGGATAGGGTGTTTCTGGTCATATGGCAAGTTGGAGTTGCGCAACCTACCTCCTACTCTAAGAATACCCTCCTGATCAAGGAAAGGATTGAGTGAAGCAATCTTGTTCTTGCAGCTCAGACCTGCTCCCCTTTTGAGCCTTTGGATTTCGTCATGGAAAACTTCATTTTGCACAAGACGAATGACATGCATGAAAGCTTCATCCAACTCCATTGCATTCAGGAAGCCAAGACGTCTATTGTTAGCGTTCCTCGCATTGAAAATGAATCGCTTGCAGTAGGCTAGCACTCTCTTCAGTTTTGTCAGGCTGGAGAATCTCTTGAGAAAATCCAAACTTGGTTCTCGTCTTTCTTGTGCCACATACGTCTGTACAGCACGTTGTTCTTTGAGGACCTCAGGCAGGTCTTGACTCGCTTGATCATCCGGCTGGAAGTCTTGTTGACTCGATAATGGACCCGCCCACCATAAGGGATGGTGTTGAAGCTCCTGCGGCAAGATTCCTCTAGAAGCACAATCCGCCGGATTGTCCTCACTTGCAACGTGATGCCAACTGCATTGCGGGAGAAGTTCCGTGATCTTTGTCACTCTGTTGGCCACGAAGGTCTTCCAACGGCTTGGGTCTCCCTTTAGCCAAGCCAGAACTATAGTTGAATCTGTGAAGCAGTGAATCACTTCCACTTGCAACTTGACAGACTGAAGAACCAATGCGACGGTTCTGGCCAGAAGAAGTGCGCCACACAACTCTAATCTGGGAATTGAGATAGTCTTCAGAGGAGCAACCTTCGTTTTGGCGATGATCAGCCTTGAAAGCATCAATTTATCCTCTTTGAACGACTTGAGATAGACCACAGCTGCATACGCTGACTCTGAAGCGTCCGAGTAGCCATGGATTTCGAAGCGTGTGGCATTCTTTGGGATCAAACATCTAGGAATGAGAACCTCTCTAAGAGATGTGAGAGAAGAAGCCATGGTAGTCCACTCCGACTGAATCCCCGGTGGCACAGGCTCGTCCCACTCTAAGCCGAGTCTCCACAAACGCTGCATCAGTATTTTGCACTTGATGGTTACTGGAGCCAACCATCCAAGAGGGTCGAACGTTCTCGAGATGTCAGACAGCAGCTTTCTTTTGCTCAGACCACCTGAACTCTCTGGAGCATTCACTGTTATAGAGAAACAATCAGTAGAGGGATTCCACTGCACGCCCAGCACCCGGACTGCACCAGCCGAGTCGATGTCCAGAGGCAGACCACTCCCACGGAGCTCCGGGGGAACTGCTTCCATGACTTCTTTGGAGTTGGAGACCCATTTGCGAATCTCCATGCCTCCACCTTTCAGGCAAAGTAGAATCTCCCTTTGCAGTTCCAATGCTTTAGCCACCGTGTCCTCACCGGACAGAAGATCATCAATGTAGAAGTCCCTCCGTAGGACTTTCGCCGCCTTCGGAAAGTTGTTTCCCTCATCAGTCGCAAGTTGCTGCAGGCATTTCGTGGCGAGGTACGGCGCGGACGCTGTGCCGTATGTGACTGTAAGCAGCCTCCAATCCTCCATCGGTTGATCAGGCGATTCTCTCCAAACCACCCGTTGAAGATCTACGTCACGTTCATCCACCAGAATTTGTCTGTACATCTTCTTTATGTCAGCTGTCATCGCAACTTGATGGAGCCTGAAGCGCATCAGGATTGGTGCTATAGGATCTTGAAGTACAGGACCAACAAGAAGTTTGTCGTTTAACGATATTCCAGTAGATGACTTTGCAGAGGCATCAAAGACAATCCTAAACTTGGTTTTGGAATCAACCACCTTTCCCACGGCATGATGAGGTAAGTAGAAAGTTGACGTCACTGATCCATCGTTGTCTGATGGAACCTTCTCCATGTGTCCCAATTCATCGTACTCTGACATGAATTCTTTATACGACTGGTGAAGCTTGGGATCTCGCTTGAACCTTCGCTCAGCATGGCTCAGTCTCTTTATTGCAACTTCTCTGGAAGACCCCAGCTCCAGCCCATCTGGCTTTAGAGGAAGTCTCACGATGTATCGTCCATCTTTGGCACGTCTTGTAGTGGCTTCAAAGATAGTCTCGCACAGGGTTTCGTCTGGACTCAGTGGCTTGGTGGACCCTGGGAGATCCTCTATCTCCCAGAATTGCTGCAAAGTAGCATTCAGATCACAATGTGCATGGTGGACCTGATACCTGGGACCTAAGTCTCCGGACACACTACCCATCAATACCCATCCGAAAATAGTATGCACCGCAGTGACAGATGAATTTTTTGGTTTAATTTTACTGCCTAGCACGATATCACCAAATACATCTGCGCCAAGAAGCAGATCAACCTTTCCTGAACGATTTGCATATGGATCAGCAAGTCTGATATCACGAAATTCGAGCAAACTTTCAGACTCAATTGAGTACTGAGGTATATCGGAAGTAATTTTAGGTAAAATTAAAGCATTCACGGTTAGGCCTTGATCATTTCCAACAGACCTTAATTCTAACTGGACTTGTCCTTTACAAGAACCGATACCTACAGCGGACAAACCCGATACTCTGATATTAGCATGCTTTCTTTTTAATCGCAGTCTTTGAACGCAATCTTCACGAATAAAACTAGCCTCGGAACCAGAATCGATTAAAGCTCTTAATTCAGCCTGACCGTCGGGCAAAACAATTTTGACAACCGCAGTAGGTAGATAAACCCCTCTCGGAGGTCCAGAATTAGCACAATGTGTCGACACTAAATCTGAATCAATCACTTGAACCTTTGAAGTCTCAACTTTCGGTTTAGAAAATCTGCTCGATTCGTGAATCAGACTGTTATGTTTTTTAGAGCAATGTTTACAACCTCTACTCTTACACTGATTCGAAAAATGAGAACCTTTTAAACAATTGAAACATAACTTTAGTTTTGCAATTAACTCTTTTTTGTCTGCAACAGAACCTTTAAGAAAGGTATCACATTTATATATTTCATGACTCCCAGAACATACACCACATTTTATAGACTCTGTATCGGTATAAAATGACTGTGCCCTTAAACCCTTAGGTTTTTCACTGTTTTTAACATTTTTTGAACCAGATAATGAACTAGACACCGACTCCAGTGCACGTGCCCTAGCCTCTAGAAACCCTTTAAAATTCTCAAAAGTTGGCATAGTTTGCTTGTCCTGAGACAATTCCCATTCACATAATGATGCTGAATCTATCTTTTTACGTAAAGTATAGACCAAAAGAGTATCCCAATACTCTACAGGTTGTTCTAGAGTGCGTAGAGTGTCCATGCACTCTGAAGAAATGTCTAAAAGTTCTCTTAAACCCTTTGCCGACTCTCGGCTTATACTTGGTTGATTAAAGAACTTATCTAAATGAGCATATACAATATCAACAACACTATGATATCTGTTGGTGAGTGTCTCCCAAGCTTTAGCATAATTAGCATCACAAATTTGGAAAGCATTCACTAGAGCCAAAGCCTCTCCCTTCAGTGATAATTTTAAATACTGCAGCTTCTGTCCCGCTGACAGAGTTTCATTCTGGTCAACCATGGCCAAAAACAAATCACGAAAACTGATCCATGAGAACAGATCGCCAGAAAATGTAGGCAAACTGATCTTGGGAAGGGCAATATGACCCCTGCGATCCTCAGAAATAATGGATGTTTGTAATTCCTGTTCACCAACAGATACCACATTTGATCTCAAAGCTAATTTCAAAGCATCTGTTTCATTAAAGATATCAAAACTTTCTTTTTCATGAATACAATACAGATCTTCCTCACAGGAAGTTAGAATCTCTTCAAAGAGTTTGTCTAAATCTAAGCGTAGTTGCGTTAATTGCTCTTTGTAAATAGAAGCCGACCCACAATCTAATGGTTCACCGTTGGCCTTTATCAAGTTTGACAAACGAGTCAACTTTCCTTTTAACACCCGCTTACGCTTAAGTAGTTGATCCATGACAAAAGAAATCCCGAATAATCACAAAAGAAGCATAAAAACCAAAACAAAAGACGCGAAACCTAATTCCCGAAAACGAAACTGCCTAAACTCCCGGCTCGACGGACCAATGTTTGTGGGTAGGATTCACACCTTCTGAATACACCATTATAGACAAAAACACATTTATTACACATAAAAGAGACACTTTAAATTACAAGGAAAACATAAACATTACCCCGCACTGGAGTGGTGACCGTTACCGCGCTCAATTAAAATAAACAAAACATTCCCTCACTGAAGTCTTTCTCCCTCGAAATCGGAAGCCCAACTGACAAATGTACTCTCACTGACGTCACCACTCCAATGCGGGAGGGGCTGCCAACGGAAGCCGCAATATTGGACGGAACAGAAGCTTTAACAGAATTAACACATTTTTTTGTTAACGACTAGTTCAAAACTGGTTTCTGTTGACCTTTTAAATTTTTGTAGGTGTTTGGTCCTTTTGCTGATAGCGGCATCTGAAGACAAGCAATATTCAGGTGATGTAAAGTCATGGAGCAGTTTTTTCAACGCAGTCAACAAAGTGTGCCGTTCCTGATAATTCAACTGTTCCAGAAAAAAAGTGGCAATATTTTCCAAAAATAGGTATAAATTGGTTAATTCTATTTAAAGCTGCATCAGTCTTAACCCATTACTACTTTCATCATACCATAATTGGTATTGTAGGATAAGCCAGGTGCAATTACTTTATATTATAATAAATCCCCCAAACACAATCAAATATAAATATTAAAAAAACATTAAATATCTTAACAAATTGATACTTAAAATGTTTGTTAGTTTTTTTTTGTAACTTCACACATTGACAACATAGTCTAATTAACAAGTCGGAAAATATTTTATGTAGATATTCACAGCGACCACAAATAAAAGCTCTAAAAGAATGGAACTAAAGCAGTCGCAATTCGGACAGTCTCCATATCTTTACAACTGTCGTCCTTTTCGCTGTTGAGGACCTACATAAATTTTCTCGAGCAAAATTTGCACCCGGCTAATCCTAAAATACCACCCTTTTTTCATGCAGTACATTTTGTTAGTACTATGTTTTTAAGCGTATTAGTACCTTGATCACATTTGCGGAACACTCTTTACTACTTAGTTCAATAACTGTCTTGCTAAACATCAAGCTATTTTGGATGCCAAAAATTAGGAATGACACTAAAAATTGCAAACTGATCTATTTAAATATACAGCTACATCAACGACAAGCATAATCTTGGAATATTTTGTGTTAAAACAGCTTGATATTTAGCAGGACAGGTAACAGATTTAAAAAATAACGTGAATGTAAAGAACACAGAAAATTTGTTATAATATTCCATTGAGATAGGTACTAGTCCCTATTTGCACGAACACTTTTCTAAATAGATGAGGGGTTTCAGCGGGCTCAAATGTCAGACCAATTCGCTTAATAGAACAATTGACCCAATATAGTACCAAAAATGCAGCAACTTGAACAACAAGAATCTACAGCATTGTTTTTATTTTTTCCTATAGGTAACAATAATAAGTTGTAAAATGTCACCAATAATGTCCTATTG
Source organism: Tetragnatha versicolor (assembly GCA_024610705.1). NCBI lineage: Eukaryota > Metazoa > Arthropoda > Arachnida > Araneae > Tetragnathidae > Tetragnatha > Tetragnatha versicolor. The sequence goes on along the minus strand of JANDEH010000004.1, from coordinate 51,431,308 downwards.
GGGAGATTAGCCCCTGGCTTATCTTAAAGTAGCACAACAAAAGTTTAGCACTAACAGAGACACGGCAGAAATGACAAACCCTGAAGTATGTGTGTGCCTATAGATAATAATATGCAGACTGTAATTTGGGATAATTGTTTCCCCGAGGGTACTTGGTTTTTTCAATTTAATGGATAAAGGAATTGGTTCCTAAGTACTAAACAAGTGTTTTGACTTGCTTCTATTTGAAGCATAGACATTCACATTTTGTTAGACTATAATCTTCAATAATTTTTTGTTTGTAGGATGCAAGGAATGTTGAAAAAAGGAATCGACATGCTGTAATAAATGACTGTCATTCCAATTGGAAGCGTTACTTAAAATAAAAGAAAAATCACTCAATTAATGTAGTAAGTAGTGATCTGTTATTGTTTTAAGTACTTGATTCTACTAAATTATCCACATATGCCAAAATATTTTTAATAATGACAAATTTCTAAGTCTTGCCAATATGTTTTAAATTTACTATTAACTTAACTTCAATCACTTTGAGCACCACTAAAAATAATACATATCTTTTTTGTGTGGGGGGCCTTCAAATTCACTTATTGTCTCTCCAATTACTTATATTTAAATCGGGGTTAAATGAACTTTGAAATGACTCATCTAAAGCTCCTAATAATAAATAATGACCAAAGCGGAGAATATCGGTCAAGAGGGAAACTATTTTGGGGTGTAATTTTTTCTAGAGCTTAATTGATCTTGCTGCTTAGTTGTTAATATTGTTAAGGAACAGTAACAAAATGATTATTTTGTTCCTTTTGCCAGCCTTGATTTTAATACATATCAGGATTTTTAATTAGCATGATCTGATAGAATGACAAAGATAAACAAAACAAGGTAATGTATTGCAATAAGCTTGGCTTTGCCCACGACAGATACAAGTGGTTTTTCCCAACAGGTTAAAGGAGTTGAAAGTAAAATAAAAGTTAAGTCCCCCAAAATTTTTTGTTCCAATTACAACACAGGTTAACCCTGATTCTGATGGTCAATTTTTCAAAAACATTTCTTTGGGGGAACCTTCAGATCCTCTTCTCTTATTATTAAGAACTACTAGTTCTCCCAAAAAGCTTTTGACAAAATAAACCTATAATTTAACACGAATTTCAAAGAAACCTTAAACCTTTGTTTTAACTATGTATTAAATTGGTAAGAGCCAGTGGGTGGTTAGTAAGAGAATATTGAAATGTTTATTTCTTTGGTAGTTATTAAATCAATTTTCATTAACTTTTTTCGAGAAGAGGTTCTCAATCCTTGAGCTGTCCCTATCAATATTCTATTGTTGAAGAAACCTGGGCAAATCCACGGGTAACTGACTGACATTTTTTAAGAAAAACGCTTAGTATTTTGTAATATTCTTCCCAAAAATAAATGATAAAAATTACTTTCCACCCAGTTTATTGCTTTCTTGTTAGCTTCTAATGGCACAATTAAATTTTCAAAATATGTTTTATTTATTTTTGAAAAATTTTAAACAACATGGTAACTGACTGACATAAATGTTAGTCAGTTACCATGTTTAAAATTTTTCAAAAATAAATAAAAACATATTTTGAAAATTTAATTGTGCCATTAGATTAAGCTAACAAGAAAGCAATAAACTGGGTGGAAAGTATTTTTTTATCATTTATTTTTGGGAAGAAAATTACAAAATACTAAGTGTTTTTCTTAAAAATGTCAGTTACCCGTGGAATAACCCACCTTTAACTATGTAATAAATTGAACACAGTGACAATTTTAAAATCTTTATATTGGGATATCAGTCTTAATACAATTTTGGTTGAGTATCCTCAGCTTACAAAAGAAAAGAACTGAGTTGCTTATTAAAAATGATTGAACCAGCTGAAATGTGAGATGGTATGGCACTAAAGAAAACATTCAGATATTGCCTAATTTTGTGTAACCTTGTATGCAATTTTTTTCATTTGAACACAGATTTCCTGTATCCTAACTGTATAGCATTTATTTCATCTAATATTTTGTTTCCTATTTCAGATGAACTTGGAATTGAAAGATTATGAAAATGATGCATCTTACTGTTCATATTTTATTTGTACTTGAATAAACCTCCAGTCTGTTTTATCTGCATATTTTCTTGTTATTTATTTCTTATTACTGTACATTGCATTATGGTGAAAGAAATTAATTTTAAAAATATTTGATAATTGTTACCTTTAATTGAAGTAGTTGCAACAACAAGCTAATGTCAAAAGCTTTACATTGAGGCACTTGCAACTACGAGCCAACTACAATATAAAGTTGTTGGAGTTAGCTCGTTGTTTAAGGGAATGCCCCAATTAATTGGGAAAACCATGCCAATCCATGTTCTAAGGATGAAGTTTTATTCATTTAAAACAAAAACTTGTGTTTATTATTTGATTTTTCAAGTGTTTAGGAATGTGTTTTGAAACATTTTATCAAGTTCCACCTAAAATTGACATTAAAGCATCAAATTTTAATATCTGTGTGTAGTAAGTTGTATTAATTTTGATGACTAAGTAAAAATATCTGAACAACTGAAACTGACCAACTCACATTAGCAGTATTAATCATTTAGAATCATTGGCAGTAAAATTATTAAGAATTATAAAAATGTTCAATTTGGTTAAAATTTATTATATTCTTAATTAATGAAACTTCGGGAATAAAATTGAATTTGAGTGTTTGTTTTCTTACTACAATCACTTCCAATTTCTACTACTATACTCATAATTTTTTATATCGAGGTTTTATATTGGTTAATGTATGGAGGGTTTTGTATATTCATTAAATTAGAAGTGCCTCATTTAATTTTTTTCCTCTGAATAGTGGCACTTTTACCACAGAAAGGTTGGCCACAACTGTGTTAGAGCATAGACCTTATTTTAAATTCACTTTAAAAAGTGAAATATTTTATATAAATTTCTCTTGCAAAATAGAATATTAAATAAATTTGAATGGTATCACTTAATATGTAAAACATTAGAGTGACTACGTATTTTGAACATCTATTCACATGCTCCTAATTATAAATAGTTTTTAAAGTGGCGCATGTGTTTTTAGACGGACATTTCAGATAATTCTAGATAACGATACATATAAAACAATTAAGTATTAATTGTTTTGAAGACAGAATTGAAGCTGAATTGCTTTTTAAGGCCCATACAGATAGGAATAATCTATTTACTTAAATAAAATGCATTAAGAGTTAAAGAAACATTTATCTACTATTTTTTACGAACTATTTGGGTTTTTTTTTACATTGTTTGTTAAATAAATTAACGACTTAAAATAATATTAGGCGTGCATATTTCCTACAAATAGATGCACATTTTTATGCTCATAATTAATTACAAAAGAGTTGAGCCATTAAAACCAATGAGTTTGATACTGTAATTGGATAACTACTTCAAAAATAAACTATTTCGAAACATCACGCATGCAAATTTAGGGTGATACGATGAGAGGGACGACGAAGCGTCCGCGCGAGTCGAGCTCAAAAACAAGAATGAACCTAAGAACCAATGAAATCCATCCCTTCCCCAATGTTAGCTATTCTGTGATTGGCCAGCGCCATTCCCATTTCAACATCGCTTTCGCGACTTTTCCAAATCAACAGTTGGAATTCCGGACTTCGTGCTACGAAGTTAAGCGAAGGTTGATATGGGATTTCAACGATCTTCCGAAAGCAACATCGGAATTCGTCGATGTTGCTTTCCAAATCAACGTGTTGGTGCTAAGGCCCCAGAGTCAATCTCATTTAGGACAAATAAGCTCCATTCTGCTTTCAAAAATCCTGGATAACGTCAAAATCACCATGGAAACCCGTAATTCTGGAAAAACTTTGCCATAACGGTCCCTTACTCATAAGTAAAATCAAAAAACAATTTTAAATAATAATTATCGATTTATTAAGGATTTGCGGACTTGTGTTTTTTGAGGGTAGTATCGACTTTTTTTCTAACTCTAATAACTACCTAATTTATTTTTTGATTGGTATAAAAATCGGATATGATGGACATCTAGAGGTCAACGTTAAGTTTCATTGGCCGAAAAAACGATATTTTAATATCTATTGTGCTCAAAACGCGAAAAACCGACATAGGAATGGGGGGTAGGGTGTATCGAAAAAAACTTTTTTTCGATTTTGATGATGCCTTAGTGCAGAAAAGTTGTCTAAGGTGGCAGAGAGTACCTGTGAATTTTTTCAGTATTTTCGGATAATATCTTTAGGTGCCGCCAAGGCCCTGAAGGTCCCCATGTTAATCCAATGGGGCGCACCGCCAAAAAGGCCGAAAATCGGTTTTTCGCCCCTCATTTCTACCCTAATCACACGACGAATGTCTTCCCTCGAGTTATGGACCCTATATGATCTAGGCTACCACACAAAACTTGAATAATAGCCTAAATCTCAATATTATGTTGATTGTGGGATCTGATTTGAACGAGGAAATAAGCGATTTTCAACGAAATTGGAGCATACAAAGAAACGTAATATAGAGATTTAGGCTATTATTCAAGTTTTGTCGGATAGCCTAGATCATATAGGGTCCATAACTCGAGTGAAGACATTCGTCGTGTGATTAGGGTAGAAATGAGGGGCGAAAAACCAATTTTCGGCCTTCTTGGCTTGCGCGCTCCATTGGATTAACATGGGGACCTTCAGGGCCTTGGCGGCACCTAAAGATATTATCCGAAAATTCTGAAAAAATTCACAGGTACTCTCTGTCACCTTAGACAACTTTTCCGCACTAAGGCATCATCAAAATCGAAAAAAAGTTTTTTTCGATACACCCTAATGGGGGGTGCAGCCGCACCGTTAAAGAGCTAGGACCTAATGTTGTGGGAGAGCGTTACAAAAGAACGTTTTGCTAAGGCCCGTTTAACGAAACAAAACATAATAATTAACGAAAAAACCTTTTTTAAAAACAACGTTTTTAAAATGCACTAAAAAGTATAAAATAATTTTTTGTAACTCCTTGTAAAACGAAAAACGTGGGGATCATGCATTAGATATTTAATTCATCAAATTCATTTAACCAACTTTGATCATTCATTAAAATAATTTTTAACTTTAAATAGAGAGCCAAGAGTAGTAGCTGTAAATATTACTGCATGATCCCCACGTTTTTCGTTTTACAAGGAGTTACAAAAAATTACTTTATACTTTTTAGTGCATTTTAAAAACGTTGTTTTTTAAAAAGGTTTTTTCGTTAATTATTATGTTTTTCGTTAAACGGGCCTTAGCAAAACGTTCTTTAGTAACGCTCTCGCACTACATTAGGTCAACGGTGCGGCTGCGCCCTCCATTCCTATTCGAAGTATGCTTGTCTAGGTCCCCTCTACCTCCCCCAAAATATTGATGATCATTTCTGAATCACCCTGTAGATTTTATCAAAATCCTTAAAATCGTACCGCTTAGATAAGACAATTAATTACTAAAAGTTTAGTTACAATGCCGACAAAGAATTCGTCACACATTCCTTGTCCATTTCTCTAAATATAGAAGTGGCACCAGTCCTTGTTAGTTTACGTGTGTTTAGATAAGAAAATCGCCTGTCCTTGAAGAACAAAAGACAGGAAACAGAAATTTCCCTTCAAATAATAATTTTTTTGTAGAGTTAACCCTTTCATCAGACCCATAGCCCTCCAGTCATGCAGCTAGATCGTAGAGCCTGAGCTAAAATCCCCTGTCATTTTTAAGAATAGACTCGTCCAGGCTGCTCTGTTTACCTTATGACCGCGGGTGGTAGGGAAAGTGTCCAAAAGATATATGACCGGGGAGGGGGTTGAGGGGAAAATAAGCGGGATCATTTCCGGTGTCTTGGGTGAAGTGCACTTAAAAACCACAGAAAATTTCAGCATAACTTCATGCGTAATTCGTGATAAAACTCTGGGTAGTTTGGGAAATAATAGTATACTTAGAATTGAAGGTTCTTTTCCAGAAATCAATAAAACACCACATTTTAAAAAAATGAGTTAAGGGGTCAGAGTCATGGGATTCTTAAGTTCACATTTGCAAAAACAAGAAAAATATTTTGTTTTCAAAATTAGTAGGTAGTAGGTTAATATTTTGCTTTTACTACTGGAAATTTTATTTACGACGGCATGTACATCAGCGGCTTGATTGTAATCATAGTAGTACAATTAATTGACAGTAAAAGTTCTTAACTAAAATTTAAAATTATCCGACCAATTTATAGGAGTGTACCGTTGAAAGGGTTTATGAAAACTGCCCACTAACCAAACCAGAAAGTATTAAAGCTATAAAAAAATTTTTCTGTTTGTAATTGAAATTGATGAGAAATTGTTATTCTTAACTAACATTCTGATTTTTATTTCCAAATCCTTAAAAAAGTTGGGGATATATATGAAAAAGGGTTTCAACTCTACGTTTATTGCAGAAACCGGTCAAGTACAAAAGTTTTAAATTTTCTTTTAAGAAGAAAATAGTTATAGGCAAGACACCCCAATTATTATGATATGGTCGGACTCAAGACCTCAGAAAATTTATACATAAATTTTATTAAATTAATAACCACATTAAATTATTCTGACTGGCAACCTTTTTTTCGGTCCCTACCATAACAGAAATATCTAATTATTTAAATTCAAATTTATTCAACAACAACAACACCACACTGAAAGATTTTTTATATCCCAAAGGAGCTAAATAGGCTCTCAATTATATGTCTTCATTTAGACAGAAAACACAAAATTTAACCTATTATTGGGAACAATAGAGTATTAGTTTTTTTTAACAAAAAATAACAATTAACTGCCTAATTTTAAGTATTTTATTTGTAAAAGTTTAAAGTATCAAAATGTTTTTGAAATGATTACTGAACATCAATTCAATTAAACCCAAAAATGATATTTACATTATTATAATTATTGATATCCTACAGGAAATAAAAGATATACACCTTACTAGTTACCCTAGACTAAGTCTGCAATATTTTACATTTTTAAAAGCTTGTAAAAACGGAAAAAGTTTTTATTAAATTTTAACGAAATTTTTTAAGAACTGTAATTGCAATCGCAAATGAAAATAAATATTATGAATGTAAGAGTTAGTTGTGATAAAGTCACCGCCGAGGACAAGTCCCCCCAATAATAATAATAAGGGACAGTTTAGAAATACTGTATTTTAAACTTTTGAGGAAAAACCGAAAATTTTCTGAATGTGTTTTCCAACCTTAATCATAAAGTATGCCCCCAATTTACCAACGGCCCCTAACATAAGAGGCCCATATAAGAGGGGAACGGATCCCCATGATTTTCCATACGAAAAACGAAAGTTGATGCTTCATTTAATATGTAGACGGCCCCTCAAAGACTTAAATTAAAGCTTTTTTTAAAGTAGACGTTACATCATGAAAATTAGCGTTTTACAGTATCCTTCTAACCCCAACCAATCGCTCACAATCGTCTCTGTTCCGATTTTTTTGCGGCCGACTGACTGTATAGTAAATTCTAGTTAGTGAAGGGATTTTTATTGAAATCTAAAACATTGTGAGGTGCAACATTAGGGGGAGTGCAAACAAATATAATCCTCTTTCCCCTAGACTCCTTTCTGAATCTAGCATCTAATAATAATTTGCGTCCAAGCTTTTCTTTGACATAACATTTAGAAAAGATTCAAAAGAAGCGCTATGACACAAATCAACTCTAAGTTAGGGACCTATTTTTACCTACAAATCCAAGAACATTTTCTTGAATATTGTAACCAACTGGATTATAAAACAATTTATTGTTTCAATTTATTGTTTTTGTGTAAACATTTAAAATTTGGGTTAAAAAAGTAAATTTAAAAAATGTACCATTCACAGATTACACCGTACAATTTCAAAGGTAATTTTACCCCTATTATTTTTTTATTGCAGACACATTTTAGGACTGAAAGTATTTTATACTCCATGTTTCATTTTTAAACTTTCGTGCATAAATTCAGAAAGAAATTTTTAAATATCTTTATCGAATTTTACCTCTAATTTACACTGTAAAAAAACTCAAAACTCGTTCAACGGGCCATTTTGAAGAAATAATTATTTCTATTGATAAATGAAAGAATAAATCACTAGAAATTTAGTTAAATTAAATAGTTTAGTTAAATTAAAATAAATTTCATTACGTAATAAAATATCTAAATCTTTATATTTGAAATGTGATAAAAAAACAGTAATTTTGAAATTGGTTTTGAGTACACTACACACCAAGCAGTTCAAATTTAGCGGACAACACACGTGTTCCAATGGACTCCACTCCCCAATTTTTATCTCAGGCTCATACATCACCCTTGACAGGAGAGTCCTCCCCCAATTTAGACACCCTTGAAAGGACATTCCATATCCCAAATAGTCTTAAATCAACTCCGGCTACTTATCGCACTTGTAATTTGCCAATAGTTAGCCTCCGCGCCAAGATACCAAACGAGCAACCGAATTCTGGCAGTGCAGCGCCCGTTCTGGCGCAAACAGGTTGTACTAGAGGCGGCGGGTTTTCCAGATACGATTGTATGAAACCAATGGAGCGCACGGGGTATATCTGGACTTTTTTTTTATATACGCTTAAGTGTATTTTTATAAGTTTCACACAGTTCCTCGAATTACTGGTGTGGTGAAGATTTAATGGAGAAAAACTCTCTCTGAAAATTTTTTTTTGCTAGAGAATGATTTGATAAATTGGTTGAAAGAGAGGAAAAACGGGAATTTGATCTGCTGGAGATGGTTCGTATTAGTGTAAGAAGTATACGTTAATTTTTTGGTGATGAGTTTATGGCATTCTTTTTCAGAAAAGAAGTTTCTTTTAGTCTTAGATGGGAGGACAAGAAATATGACAAGATTATATGAAAGAAAATATGACAAGATGATATGAAAGAAAATATGACAAGATTATGGTTACGAAAACTTCAAGTCTACAGTAAATCAATCTTCTAAAATCCTATGGAATGATTCTATGGGTAGTCGCTAACTCAATCAGAAAGCCAAAGGGATTATATGGTTACGGTTACAGTTTATAACTATTTCTTTTTGTGGTTTATGAAGATAATATGACCAGTATATATTTAAAAAAAATTACAAGCACCTCCGTCTAAATTTAGATCTAGATCTTTGTATCTAGATTTTTAAAGTTGATAAGTTGATTGAATTTAATGTAACTCAATATGAAATTTCAAAAAGATTGATTTGTTAAGTTTCTTTTCTTTGAGAAATTATGACTGTTTCTCATAACTTTAACCTTAAAAATTACTATTTTAAAACATATTTCCTGGAGAATCATAATTTAAATTTCCTCTCATACGTTTCTTCCCTAGACATTCAATATACTGATATTTATTTCAACACAGTGGCTACCACAAAATTATCATTACAGCTATTTTCTATTTTCTTTTACAATTAACACGAACCAGATATAAAAAGATAAATATAATAATTTTGTTTTATCTACTGATTCCTTATTAACCAGATATCTTCCGTCATTTTAAAATATATTTATATTCATAAAAACTATGTATAACGAAAATTTTAGCAAATAAAGTTCCATAATTATGAGCTTTAAATGCGAAAGAAATTTTTAAGCATATTGTTGAAACAAAAGAACTTTTTTTGCATGTTAAAGCATCAAATTAAAAAATTCAAATTTCCAAATTGTGTAAAGAAAAAAAATATCCAGTATGAGGATACAATAAATTAATCTAGATCTAGATGAAAATATTAGTGAATCCAATTCACTCTGAAAATAAACAATTTCTCAATGATAAATTAATTTTAAACGAACACGGAAACAAGAATAATTTTAAAAGGAAACTTAGGTATTTATTTTTATTATGTTGTATTGAAGTTGATGAAAAACCAGTTAGAGTGACTAACTAACTAATACTTTACATTTACATTACTAATACATTTACTAATCTAATACTAACTAAACGCTTAATGTTTTTGATATTGCAAATATTTATTTAAATCAAATCTGAAATAGGCTTTTATCAGATAATTCAAACAAAACTAAATTTTACTGTTTCAATAAAGGCTAAATGATTTTAATATGCGATACTGAACTAAAACTTGTTAAACGAATGTTTCAAATTCGAGTGCATACACATATTAAAATTGTATTCAAGAATAAATCTAAAGTAAACACGGAAAGTTATTTAAATTCTTATCCAAAATAGAAAATATCTCCTATCTGTTAAATGGATAAAGAAATTACTTATGAAATACATTCTGAAGTAAACACACATGTAACTGAAATCTTTTCCAATTAATTTCCATGCTTTTTTCTAAGCAACCGAAAAAAAAATTGAGATTCTAGAAATGTATTTGCTTACCAGGTGAAGCGAATGATTTTCCTCTTTTATCAACTCGTTACTTTATCATACGAGAGTATTTTTCAGCATCATTTACCCCTAAACAAGTTCCATCGACAAAATCGATTTAAAAAAACGCATTCACAAAACATCAACGACTCAAAATTCCATTTCTCCAACACCAACCATAAAAACCAACTCCCTGTGAACAGAAAATTATAAACCGATTTACTTCGGTTAAAAAGAATCTGGCAACAGCTTTAAAATCGTGCCTGCGCGGGAATTTTATTCGCGGCTCCGAAAACCCGTTCCACAATGACCGACATCCATTCCACACATACTCCTTTTCCCGAAAATGACCCCCCATAAAGGACCGAAAATCGACGATAAAAAAACTCTGGTTTACTCATGTAATGCAATTACCAGTACTAACCTGTGCGATGCTCAAGCCACTACCTAATAACGAAAATTCGCCGGACTGCTATCCGGCTGGGGGAAATAACAGTTATCGAAGTTGCCGGATGGTCCATGGGATATAGCGAGTGATGTCATATTTTTTTGAAGCCGCAAGACTGTCATTTGCTGGAGATTGAACATGAATATTACATGTCCGGAATGATGCGCTGGAAATTGAGAAACGCGAAAACAAGTTGGGGGAAAGATACATTTTTTTTTTATCTCGGAGGTGTGTTTTTCGATAGCTGTCAAACAGTACCTGACGAAACGCGTGGCAGGTGCGAGGCTGACCATCATGCTGCAGACGATAAAGATTGGACGTAGTAAAGTTTTATGTGATGGTATTCTCTCTCCGGTTTAATTCTATAGTTTTAAGACAGAGGAAACCGGGATTGCGCTGTTATTCTATAGGGGTATTCGAGAGGGGAATAGATATTTTTATGGGGATAGTTTTTGGATGTTATGAGAGTGGTGTTATAAAATGTCTTTTGGGGGGGATTTAAAGCTGTTGGTGTTTTGGTATTTGATGTGTTTCGGGAGGTATTATCAGTTTTAAAGTTTTTATGGTGATTTAAAAGAGGGAATTTATCAGAAACTGTTGGCTTTATCTTAAAATAAATTCTTCTTGAATATCTAAAGGACCATTTTTACTTTTCACTATTGATCTTCATTTTGGAGCATTTATTCAAAATAAAAAAGTGAATAACTTGGCCTTTTTCATCCATCACTTTTCTTTGCAATTAAGCAAATAATTACAACAGTGAATCCCTAGGTATGAATAGTGAAAGTGAAACAGTGTGAATGAGCCTTAAGATTGTCTATTGAGCAAGTCTATTTGAATCAAAACCAGGTTAAGCTATAAAAGAGTCATTTTCGAAATCACACATGATTGCAAATTGAAAAATAAGGAGCTTATATCATTATTTTGAATTCATATATTCATGTAAAATTATGTATTAAAATTTTCATCATAAATGCGCTACGGAAAATGTCAGTTTTATCATCCCTACAAGACGCCTGAGATTTTCTATGAATTCAGAGGTGTAATTAAAATAAAATTATTAATTTTATTAACTTATTTTATTAACGTATAGAGATAACTTAGTACTAAAAACAAAAAGATGAGCTTATGGTTCAAGGTTAAAAGAAACTACTTCTGAAGATATGTTCTGGATAACAGCTACGTAGATCTTCAAAACGTTTTATCGTTTTAGTCTTATTAATTTTTTATTCATTTGTAAAATAATTCGTTTCTTGCTTTTAATATTGTTCTTTTCTTCTCCTGATATTCGAGATGCTATCCTCTTTAATAAATATGAGTAACACATAAAATTAATATGTCTTCACTGTTTTTAGCAAAAAAATGTTAATAGGGTACTAAGCAAAAAAACCGTTCAAGATTCATCGATCTTTTGTCATGTACGGCCAAATCTCGTTTATTTCTAGTTCCAATTACGTAAACTTCACATTACTTGTTTTTTTTTGTCAGTTTATTATTTTTTTGGCAGTTCTATGCATTTTATAAGATTAAACTATAAACAATAACATTCGAGTTTTCTGCATAATCATCAATTCCAACAAACCGCAATGCACTTATCGAATTCTTCCCCCTAACCATAACATTTTCGCTCATCCATATTAACACAGATCGATTCCCAATTTTCCATCTCACCACCCTCATCCCCTCTCACCGAGTCACAGAAGTCCACACGTGCGAATTCAGACATTCCATCTCGCGCAGAAATCGCTTCGATTCCCCCACCAACACTCTGCAAAAAGCTGACCCAAAGCTCACCCATGCAGACCGAAGTCGCTTCGGGTATACAGTAAAGATAGTGGAAACGAGAATACACATCGGATGTAAACCCTGAGCAGCAAATAGGGAGAGTGGTAAAAAGAATTCATAACATTAGGGGAATGTATCCATTACTTAGCAGGATGGCCTTTTGGAACAGAAAAAGTATATCCATGATTAAGAAAAATGGGTTCGATTCCGTTTTCGTTCCCGCTAAAAACCACCATGCTCTTTCGGACCCCAACAATTAGAAATATTGCTAAATAATTTCAAACTCATTGATTAAGATGTTTAATTATATCAGTAACTTTTGAGTTTTTCGTTACAAATCAGAAAAAAATTGTCGATATTTGAATATGGCACTGTATATTTGGACGGCCTTTTTTCAACTAAACTCTACTCTAATTTCCACGGCCCGGCGTTCCATTGGTTCCATCACTAAGCGCCGAGACTGCTACGTAACCACGAGACCTACAGCGCATGCGCCACGGGCCGTTTGGTCCGTCCAAATATACACTTCGTTTGAATATATGGCGTTCAAAAAGAGATTGACGATATTTAGCGGGAACGTTAACCGGATGGAACCGAAAAATGATAGGATAAGGAATTGTCAATTATCAACATTTAGTGAAAGGGGCCCCTGCATTCCAAATATAAATTAAAGTTGCCAAAGCTTTCCTTTTATATGGGATTTCTCTACTGGTTGAACTTTTTCTGAGCCAATAGGAAGAGTAGTAAAAATAATTATCTAACACATTGGGGGAATCTAGAGAGCCTGTATACGAGAGAGAGGCGACAACTCAGTATAGCGAGCGCAGATCGGTATACAGGTTTTCTGCTCACCACAGCCGGTTCCCTCCATGGATTAGCATTGGACTCGAGACAAGCGGCACGATACAGTTTGGACAGAACTGGATGCGCAGAGACGCTTTTAAGCCAGTTGTCGTCTCTCTCTACTATACAGGCTCTGTAGGGGAATCTAACTCAATAAACGGAATAGGAATTTGGAATAGAAAAACTAGATTCAGGATTTAGAAAAATTATGGGATGAGGAATTGTAAATTTTCTACATTAGTAAAGGGGGTCCCTACAGAGTCTTCTAGGTGTACCTTACCAAGACCCTCTATATACATGGCCACCCAACTCCAGACGATGACGTCAAACGTGAGTGAAAATTGCCATGTTAAGTCTATGGAGTGACGTCAAAGATGAGTGAAAGTTATGACGTTGCACGGCCGAGTTTGGAGGCCTTTATATAGAGGGTCTTGACCTTACCCGTCCTCTAGAAGTTTTGAAACACTTATCTCAAACACTCTGTATATTAAATATCTTCTATATACAGACGTGTGACTTCTTTCTACCGACTTGTGTTTAATTTTTTCCCATCTTCGGAAATTTCATCGGTATATGCCCATAATACTTTCACGGAAAAAAGTTACCAGAATATTCCTGTATACGGAAATGTTCAGTCGACAGAGAAATCCCTATGCACACCAAAGCTCTGGCTGGCAACTTTTGCTGCCGTTTTTGCCGAATAGTGTTTTCAGCGCATGGGGGGGATTGCTCCATGCACATTCTACTCCTTCTATAACTCTACAGAGCACACACCACCCCCAGGGATCGATCTGTGTGGTAAAGTGTCATTGTCGCATTTTTTTGTCGCAAGAAGAAGACCGGGAGAAAAATACCCGGCTCAACCACTCACACGCCAAGCCAAGCGAGCAAGCGCGTCCCTCGGATCTTGATCCTTTTCCGGACGAAGACGATTCCTTTTCTTTTTTTAGGACAGGCAGGACATCTCTCTTCAAGGTGTGTGGTTCCCTGAGCGTTGTTTATGACTACAGGGGGTGGTCCTTCCCCAAAATCGTCCGGGTTTTAGAGTGACAAACGATTGACGAGGGTTTCGGGAGGGATGAATGAATCTCGTGGACTGGAACGGTGTCAGCAGTTTCGGTGGTCGTAAAAACGTGTTCATATTTTATCGTATTTTGAAGTCATAAATCTATTGCTGAGAATCTCTTCGAAATGATACATCGTTCGTTTGTATCACGGCTGCATTTTTGGAAGCCAAACTGGCTGAGGGAGCCAAAAATGACCGAAAATCGTAATGTGAACGTACGCCTACATAGTAATTTTTCCAGATCCTATAGATCCTCTGTAACAATATAAGAGCTATGCGGTGATCTCTGAGATCACGTGAATTAAGCCCATTGCAAGCTGGAAGTTGCATTACTGGGATTGCTAAATTGCATTATTGGACATTGCATTACTGGGAAAATTACTATTTAGCTTTCGTGTAACGTGATACCGCTTGGAGTGACAAATATCGTGTGAGAAGCAAAAAAAATGCATTGTTTTTTAATTAAATGTAAACAAATCAGGTGTGAAGTCACAGCGGTCAATATCCATACAGTACAGGGGTATTTTAAGGAAAATATTTTTAATGATGTTTAAAAACCGTGAAAAAAACTTAACGTCCTACTAAATTTTTATATCGTAAATTTTTTATCCTAACAAAATTATCTAACCTCCCTGAGAGTTGCATGTTTGTATCACACTTTGCGGTTTTTACGCTAATTCTTAGAGAGTCTACCTGCCATATTCACAGCCATCACCATCGCTGTTAAATCCTTATAGTCCAGTAACTTGGTGTCAAAAAAGGGGTATTTCAGGAAAAAATACAGTAGTTGTTTTTTCAACGGTTTTATATGTTTTCGAGGGTGCTGAATCCGAATCTGAACTTTGCATACAAAATTTCCTAGTGCGTTTCAAGAAAATTCGAAAAAACCCTGAAATCTCACCTCATTTTTTGATTTTTTGTTTGTAGAACGGAAAGTATGGGTCTCTGATGAAAATATTAAATACAAAAAATAATGAAAATAAAACAAGCTACAAAATTGTCAATTACAACTTTTTTGTCAGACTAATAGTTTGGCAGCTAGAGCGCGCTGAAAATAGGGCATATTTCGCTCTGGCGGCGAAAAATCCAGAAAATCAAAGACGTTTTTAAAGTAGTTTATCTTAGTTATCTAAATCAAAATCTGACTTTTTAAGGAAGATATGGGTCATTTTCTGGATTGTGAAATGTGCCCTACTTTCAGCGAGCTCTAGCTGCCAAACTGTTAGTCTGACAAAAAAGTTATAATTGACAATTTTGTAGCTTGTTTTATCTTCTTTATTTTTCTGTTCAAGTTTTTTACGAGAAACCTATAGTTTCCGTTCCACAAGCAAAAAACTAAAAATTAGGGGGGGAACTTTTGCGTTTTTTCGAATTTTCACCAGAATTCCATTTGAAATTTTGTATGCAAAGTTCAGATTCGGATTTAGCACCCTCGAAAACATATAAAACCGTTGAGAAAAAACTTCTGTATGTTTTCTTCAACAAACGACTTCCTTATAGTACTATTAATCTTCTATTGAAACTGCGTTCTTAAGAAAAATTGCTGAGGAAAATGTATTTAAATACTAATTAATAGAGTAAATAGAGGGTTTATTTCCTGTGAAACAATATTAAACCAGTTTTTAAAGTTTCTTATTAAAAAAAAACAACTTTTTTTTAGATACAAGTTCGATTTTCTGGATTTTTCGACGCCAGGGCGATATATGCCCTATTTTCATCGCGCTCTAGCTGCCCAACTATTAGTCTGATAAAAAAGTTGTAATTGACAATTTTGTAGTTTGTTTTATTTTCTTTATTTTTTGTATTTAACATTTTCATGAGAGACCCATACTTTCCGTTCTACAAACAAGAAATCAAAAAATTAGGTGAAATTTCAGGGTTTTTTCGAATTTTCTTAAAACGCAGTAGTAAATTTTGTATGCAATGTTCAGATTCGGATTCAGCACCCTTGAAAACATATAAAACCGTTGAAAAAACTACTGTATTTTTTTCCTGAAAAAACTACCAAGATACTGGACTATTAATTAAAGAAGTATTCCGCAAATCAGAGTCAGCGAAACGCTAACTCTTTCTTTGTCTGCTGGTCTGTTGTTAACTACAAGACGAAAATGTGTACTCAGTGCTGTTCTTGTGTATATCATTATTAAAGAGTTATCCGTAATGTTATTTTATTTCATACCAGATAGAAACAAATGTTTATTTCATTTTAGGAAAAAAACATAGATCAGATTGATACGTCCAACCTTGCATAAATAATGCAATTCAATTATATTTAATTTGTATCAAGCATGAGAGATGCTCAACTTTGAAGAGGTAGTTTCCAAATTATTATCTCACATAAGGTAAATAAAATTAGCCGAATAAAAAATTGGTTGATATGTAAATGAAATTTTATCATTTTAAGGGGCCGATTTTTAAATACATTTTGCAGCATAGAGAACCATTTTAGAATTACAATAACTACGTCTCAAAGATCTCAAGAGACTTCCATTAGTTGGAAATTTTAACTGCATAAATAGATCGTAGTTTCAAGGCTGGATAATTGAATGCTTGTTGGAAGTAATTGACAAAGATTTGATCAAACTATCATCTATCCTAAAGTGAGCAGTTTGCTTGGTAAATAGGGTCATTTCATGATGCAACATTTGCTACAAAATATTTACGAATCAAGGGGCAAATTTGCACACGTTAAATGTAAAAGCCCGTTTACGATACCATAATATATTTGGTGTTGGGGCATACGGGTCGAAATCTTGTTTATCTTAGGCTAAAGTGATCATTCCCCGGTAAGGGACATTTGTTAATCAAATATGAATTACTTAAGAATTTAAATTTGTATGTTTACATAACTTAATGGATTTTGTGCTTAGAATTATATGTTTTGTAGACTGATTCAAAGTAATTTATGCAAAGAAACACACCTAAATTTTATAAAGTATGTTTTATATTTGGCTTGCTTGCAACATTTTGTTTCTTTTCTTTTTTACAATTACATGAAACGAATACAAAGCTCTAACCTTAAACGTGCTTTCTCAATTCTTTATTTATTCTTCTTTTATGAAGATCTTTTTGATTTGGGGATGAGAAGAACGTCAAAAACTTTTTTATAAAACTCAAACGTCCACATGGACTGTATCCAGTTGGATATGATTATTATCAATTTTTAATTATGTTTTAGATTTTAGAGAAGTGAAGCAACACTTTTTTACTGTAATGTAAAGAGCGTTTTCAAAGACATTGGTTTCGTCACAGGGAGTCTGTTCTTCCTGGTTTTATTGGAAGCTGGGATGGGTTTGCGTACAAATGATTCGTATCCCACCCTAACCGTATTTATAAATGTTCGAGAAGAATGATCTTGTCGAAAATAAAAATGGGAGAAAATACAAACCCCGATTAGTACCACCGATGATCGTCTCTTAAAAATAATGCGAATTTACAGCTTCGCACAGAATTTCCGATCATCCGATCAAAGGAAGAAACGGCTTCCTATCAGCAAGAACATGTCTCTACCATTTGATCAACCTTCAACTTCCTTTCTTACACAGAGTACCCGAACAGAGAGTCTATGACCTAATGACAATAGGCGATCATTGAAATCGAAAGAGTATGGGGTATGCCACCCAGTACCAAAACAGATAGTTTATGGTCATAGGAAGCAAATGGAAATCAAAAAGATGGATGGATTGGGGATCTTTTGGCGCTGGGGTCGCATCTACGTCCCGAGAAGCCGAGAAAAAAAGCCTGATTGGGCGAGAAAAACTTTTTTTCCTTCTCCTTCGAAAATAGCAGTTTGAGGGACAGGTTAAATGAACACGTCAAAGCCAATCACAGATTTGGTCACCAAAATGTACTGCTTATCTCTCTGTCAATCATTTATAGTTCCTCGTGGTGCCCTCCAACCCGTCCAGAATTTAAAAATATAGTTTTGGACCATCTGTTAGGATTTTTCTGTGTGGGGTATGCCTTGCGATAGAGGCCTTTTTGGAGCCGGGATTACATCAATATCAGTCATCCCTTGTCACGTCAGGAGGGCCGGGGATATAGAATCCCAATCGTCGAATCCTCTAATACCCCTCTGAACACGTCACAGCCAATCACAGCCGTGATCTTCAAATTGTACTGCCTACACTTTCGTCAATCATATGCATTTGAAGTGCTAGCATCTATAATACGATTGCATTTAAAAAATTGTGTATGGGGCCCTCCGTAAGGCTTTTTCCCTCAAAAATAAGACCCCAAATAAAGCACGTAACCCTTTTACTATCCTTGGATCTTCTGTAAATTTTCAAACTATTCTAATGGTGACTGATGATACATACAGGGTGTTTCAGATAAGTGTTTCATAACTTCTAGGAGGGGTCATCTAGACGACTCAGAATCACCTAGGAATGGGGGGTCATATATGCACCCCTAAAGAGCTAGGGGTTTTTATGAGCGGGCATTGGAAGTTGTGAAATTCCCTGTGGAAATAACTCGTGACCTTTTAATATCGAATTAAAACCACATCCATTGAGGTATTTATTTCATGAGACCCAATGGATTATATTCATGTCACGCCCATTTAATCACTCGATGAGGAAACAAACTCACTATTAAATCATATCTCACTACAAGCTATCTTTGTGGTAACCAATTGCAAGCTCAGTAGGTCATATGATGGGTAAAATGTGACGTCAGACGGATATAGCCCATTAAAGAGGTAAAATTTCAGCTCCTAAATTGCTTTTTTTTGCTGCCAATGCCGGAACCGAACTATTTTGCTGGTTTTAAATCCAATCTTAACCCTTTATGCCTCAAATTATTTTCCTCATCCAAAATATGTCAAGTTTACGTAACTTCAACTATAAGTAGACTAAAATTGGCCTTACATGACGAAAATTGGACGAATTTGGAACATTGGGACTTACAAGTCACGTCGGGACATAAAGGGTTAAAAGGTGTGTCAATTTCCACTGTGGATTATACAACCTCCCCGTGCCGGTTTATAAAATCCGCTAGCTCGCTAGGGGTTTATTTCCGACACCTCCCATTCCTAATAGACGAGATTAGTGTGACGTTTTTTGTTTTGTTTGGAAACGTAAATTCAGTCTGTGATTGGTTCCGTGAACTGTACGGACAGTACGGATCCGTATGTAACCAATCACGGATCGAATCAACGTTTCCAAACAAAACAAAAAACGTCATCACTAATCTCGTCTATTGATTCTGAGTCGTCTAGGTGAACCCTGCTTAGAAGTTATGAAACAATTATCCGAAACACCCGGCACATTTAGACGGCACATAAATGAGACACTGAGATAGAAGGTACTACTCACAGTTCATGTCGACGGTGACGTACTTGGAGGCGGGCACGGTGAGGTTGTTGTTGGCGGCCTGGCACGTGAACACGGCCATGAGGTCGTGTCGCTGCAGCTGCGTGATCTCGATCTCGTTGCGTACCACCCCTTCCGCACTCACTTCGAAGCTGTCGTCCAGCAGCACGCTCTCGCGCCACCACGTCAGCGTCGGCGGAGGACGTCCTATACAACGACACAAAAAAGGGTTTTTAGTATAAGGTTTTTTTTGGTACTTATATATTATCCCGTCAACCATGCCGTTGAATCCGACGAGCATTGTCAAAGCTCGTAGAATGTGCCGCTGAAACTGATGACTTGGATAATACGTTAGAATCACGTTTTTTTTTAAACTCTGTGTGATAGAATTAAGGCGGTATACACCTATTACCTTCCCTCGGGAGTAAACTTGTGATTGGCAGAAGACTAGTGTTGAGTGTTTTTCTGTATATGTAATTTGTAGATGGCGCCAGGCGTCAGGTGACTTTGAAAAATGACGGAGTTGGAGATTAACAAGAGTGAGGAGTGTGATGATTTTGAATGATGTAAATATGTCGTGTAAATAAACGTGTTTGTAGTAAAGAAAAAGCCTGATGCCTTGCCTCCATTTACTAAGCTAAGTTAAAAGCAAAGCCCAAAGTTTACAGGATCCTAAAAGAAACCTGGATCCTACACTTCAGAAGAGGGATTTGATTTTCGCCTACGAAGTGCTAAGAAAGCCGCCAGCCAACGACGAAGAAAACAAGGTCAGTTTCGTTTTCAAAGTTTATGTTGGTTATCCAAAAGTCTAAAGTGATCGTATGAAATGGCGTGGCTAGGTAAAGGAAAGGAATCTGACTTAATTGAACTGTGCAATTACATGGGCGTTCAGATTCCAGAAAATTGCATTATCCCTGATATTATAAGCAGCATTACAAAGACCACAGGTTTAGTAGAAGAATTAGCTAAGATAGCTTTAAGAAGAATCATTAACGATAGAAAAAAGCGGGAGCAATTAGAATTATGTGAACGCGAGAAATTAAGAAACTTTGAGTTTGAAGAACGCGAGAAATTAAGAAACTTTGAGTTGGAAAAACTTAGGATTGAAAACGAAAGTCGGCGTAATGAGCGAGAAAATACCCCTGCACCGGCAGCGCAAGTAAATAAAACTGGTGTTGAGTTAAGAAATTTAATTTCGAAATTCAATACAAAAGATGATATAGCTTCATATTTGGAACTGTTTGAAAGACAAGCAAAACAAGTAGGATTAGCAGAAAATGATTACGTTAGTCAACTTCTGGGGCTTTTACCTTTAGAGGTTACTCAGTTAATTGTTCGAGAGTCGGAACAAGATGCAAATGATTTTAGATTTGTGAAACAATTGTTATTAAAACGTTACAAGTTAAGTCCTGAAAAGTTCCGTCAGAAATTTGAAGGGCATATCAAAGATCCCAACAGTACATGGGTTGATTTCGTATTTCAATTAAGGAGCTATTTTGATGAATGGATTGAAGGGTTGAATATTAAAGACTTTGATTCCCTAAAAGATTTAATAGTGACAAATCAGTGTAAAAAACGCGTTTCGTTGTCCGTACGGGAAAACCTCATTGATTCATGGCCAAAATTTGTTAAAGCAAATGAGTTAGCTAACCGCCTGGACGATTATGAAAGTGTTAGATCAGGTGTTAAGTTAAACGATAATAGAAGCTCGAAAAATAATTATCGTAATGATGTTCCAAGAAATTACAAGAATTTTGCGAGCACACAAAACAGTCGTTACTCTGGTCTTAGAAATGAAGATAGGATCACCGACCAAAGAAGTTCGAATTTATTTCCCCCTCGTGAAAAAAGTGAGCCAAAATGTTACGCATGCAACGAATATGGTCATATATCTAAAGATTGCCCGCACCCTTGTAAACGCTGTGGCGAAAAAGGCCATTCAAAGAAAATGTGTACAAAGAATAAAATAGAGGGAAACTATTTCAGTGCGTCTCATCGTGACCTTGAATGCCTTGACTCTCCTGCGTTATACGAAAAAGAAAAATATTTGAAAGAAGTAGTCATAAATAAAGAAAAAGTTTTGGGTTTGTTTGATACGGGAAGTAGTTCGTGTTTGATGAAGGAATCAACAGCGAAGAGGGTAGGAATAAATTATAATGCGTGTAAGAAAGATCTCTACTCTTTCGGAAATCAACACAAGCCTGCGGCCCAGAGTTTAGGAGCGGCGGTGATTGACATTCAAGTAGATGACGTGGAAGTTAAAGACGTTCCCGTTTTGATTGTGGATGACTCTACACAACCAGTCGAATTGATTATTGGACGTACAGTGTTAGACCTGCCGTATATTGCTTATGCCAAAGTGGGAAGTAATTTATACATCGGTTATGCGAAGGATTATCCTTTTCTTCCTATGAATTGCTTTGAAGAAAAACAGAGTGTGAAACTTGTAGCAACGGAAACAACCAAGCTCTTGAGCAATACTATCAACTTCGTTAAAGCAGAAACTAAAGATTTGGAAAACGGACTGGTGATAATTCAAGGAAAAGAACAAGAACTCAGTCCATTGTTAGAAATCAAAGAGGGTCAAACCATTGTACCTGTTTTGAACATGACAGATGAGAACATTTCTTTGAAAGAAAACCAAGTTATTGGAAGGGCAGAACTGGTGGAAGAAGTTCATGAAGACAAGGATTTAAAGAAGCCTGTGGAGGTTTTGTCTGTAAATGATGAAGTTCAGCGGACTGCCATAACCATGGACCAGATAAAGTTTAACAGCGATCTATCTGAAGACCAGAAGGAAGGTTTGGTGTCCTTACTGAACGAATTTAGAGATTGTTTTGCTCTGAAACTATCCGAACTGGGTTGTACAAGTTTAACAAAAATGGATATCAAAGAAGTAGACGGGTCAAGACCCATATCCATGAAGCCTTACAGAACCAATTCGGCAGAAAGATCGGCTATTAAAGAAATCGTAAAGGAATGGAAGGAAAATAACATAGTTACAGAAACTCGATCCCCTTATGCAAGTCCGGTTATGTTAGTGAAGAAAAAGACGGGAGAAAACAGGTTAGTCATTGATTACAGACGTCTAAACAATCAGACGATCAAGGACAAATTTCCATTACCAAAAATTGACGATCTACTGGAACAATTGGTCGAATGCAGTATTTTCTCTACGTTGGACTTAGCTCATGGATATTTGCAAATACCCCTTACAGAAGAAGCCAAACTGAAAACTGCTTTTATAACTCCAGACGACACCGGGCAATTTGAAAGGATGATCTTTGGCTTGACTAATGCTCCTTCGGAATTTCAACGATTAATGCATCTTGCCTTAGGACCATTATGCAACAAAGACGTTTTGTGCTACCTGGACGATATTTTGGTTCCGGCGAAGACTTGGGAAGAAATGATTACGAAGCTGACAAAAGTATTCGAGGCATTACGAAGAGCAAATCTAACCTTAAAGTTACCGAAGTGTGAATTTGCAAAGCATGAAGTTGAGTACTTGGGGTTTGTGATAAACAGTCACGGCATCAAACCTGGATTGAGAAAGGTTGAAGCTATTTCGAGATTCCCACAGCCGAAGAATATTCATGAAGTTCGACGATATCTGGGACTTACAGGATTCTTCAGAAGATTCGTGAAAGACTATGCCCGAAAAGCAGGACCCCTGACAAAATTGACGAAGAAAAACGAAATTTTCAAAAACCAGATGAAGATGAAGCAAGGATATGACAGTAGGAAATCGAGAGCTGTGATCTTCGAGCCCGGAGAGATTGTTGTCGTACGACGACAGGCGAAGTCCGCGGGACAACCTACCAAGACTCAACCTAAGTACAGAGGTCCGATGGTAGTAACATCTGTTCTCCCCTGTGATACCTACAAAGTGACTCAACTAGAAGATCATGAGACTGGACGTTTCTACACAACAACAGCTCATGTGAGCCAGCTCAAACCTTGGCGAGCTACTGATCCAGATGATGATGACGATGATGGACTGGACGATGACGAACACTATCCAGATGAGTGATTTTTTTTTTATTTTTGAAACTAATCATGAACACTTTAATTACCTGAAATTTTAAGTTCCTATAAGTATGCTAAATATCTAAGTACAATATTCTATCAGTGTATTTTATTATTATTCCTATGATAATATTTGAATTACGGCATTAGAAACTTTATTTTGATTTTCTTGTGAGTTCAATGTTTTTCTTTTTGGTTTTGATATTGTGCAATTTGAGTTGAACGTTCGTTTCTTTTTTTTTCTTCACGAGTTGTTTTGTTTCTCTCCAGGGGCCCTACTACGCGCACACGACGGGTTCCAACCCGTTCCGATCGAACCCGTCGACTAAAAACCCACCTCTACCCTTCAAATAAGAAAAGGACTACTACGCGCACACCACATTCCGTCGACGAGTGAGGGTGGAATCGAGGAGGTGGATCTATGAGTTCGAGGCTATTTTACCCAACATGACGGGTTCTCATCGACCAATCACAACGATTGTTTTTATTCTTTGCGTTGTGGTGATGTAAACAAAGACGTTCTCAAATACTGGGAATCAAAATTATTAAATAATTATTAGTGTTTCTTTGCTGGTAAATGAAGAAATGGTTAGCAAAAACCTTTTTACATTAGGCTGCAAGATAGTCTAATAAATAAATAGGGATAAACAAGTGTTTTGTTCCTCAGTAAGTCAATAGTGATTTCAATAACTTAAAGAGTGCTGTAATGTCATTCTTAATTTAAAATGCCCACCACTCAGTTCAAAAAACATTTTGAAAATCTCAAGTTTTGGATTGTTTAATAATTTATTCATTACATTTTGTACATAACTTTCCTTGAGGAATTTTAAGTTAAGAAGCCTGAAGCCAATAAAATCCTTAAAATCTATGCTATACTAATGTAATTTTAGTTCAATTGAAGCTCAGAAAAGAATATTCTTGTATTATAAAGCACATATTTCAAATCAACCCTTAATGTATTACTTAATTATATCTTACCTTTGAGTTATAGAGAAATAAATGAAAAAAAATTAAATGCAATTTTCTGCTTTCATGTGGTAGATGTCAAGCAATAACAAAAATCCTTGTGATTGATGTCTTATCCAACACATTGCAGCACCCTTTAACATATTTGAAACACTTTTGTGTATATTGAGGAGCAGGGTTAACCATGAATATTTGAGGGGACTCTCATCACCATTATTTGAAATAAAATCACCATATTTTGAGGGGTCACTCCATATTATTCAGGGAACGGTCACAATGTTTTAGGGGAAGGCGTCCCAACATCTACCTCCGCATTGGTGTTATACCAAGACCTACATATATGGCCTTACAACCTTTTAATTTCCACTTTCTTAATTATTAACTCTTATGTTTAACAAGGTATTATTTTGAGTTCACAGAAAAGTGTTACGGTATACTCTCGATTGCAAACTGTTATCTTGAAAACCTCAAATTTTACCCCGACTTTAGGTATTCCTCCAATTTACTTGTCTTGCATATAATTATCTGCCATAAAACACCAATCCTCTTACCTCACACCTCGAAATTTTTTACCCGTCTCTTCAACTAATACGTAATATCAGATTTGCAAGGATTTAAAAAAGCAAGATATTGTGCTCTCTAGACTTAACATTATACACATTAACATCAAATACTCACATAATTCGTTCCTATGTCTTATCTATGAGAGATCATTATTCCTAATTATTAAGACGTGTAAGGATGTAACGTATTTCAGAAAATTTAGTCCTGAAAATTGTGGGGGTGCGCTTCTTTTGTAAGCGATCTCAAAAACAGTAAAAAAAAGTATTGGGCAACGTCTATTGCACGAGATCAAAAAGGGGGGAGGGTGTCCACCAAAATATCAGCCCAGGGAGTCAATTAAAATCTCACAATATCTTTTAGTTCAGATAATACCATTTTTCTTAAATTTTTTTGCAAAAGTTCAGAAAAACTTGGGCTAAAAAGTAACTAATTAGTCAAACTTATTTAGACAAATCGAACATATTATATTAGTCAAAAAGGGTTAAATGTAGAATCTTACGAAGGGGAGGGAGAGAGTTCCAAAAATTTTGAAAATACATTATGTAATTTATGGGCATCCCCTTACCCTTCTATAACAAGCACCAATACAACCATTGAGTAACTGTAAATTGAATTCTAGGTACCATAGGTACTTTTGCAGTCTAATTTTGAAAAAAAATTAAGAATTTATTCCCATATACATTAAACTTTTATACATTATAGAAAATTTTAGTTACATAATACATATAAATAAATTTAAGTGAAAAAATATTTATTGGGAAGGAATATTTTAGCTTAAAAAATGTATATAGCAATTTTTGGTATTTTCATTATCACTTTAATTAACTTAATTACTATTTATCAACTCTTATAACCATTAATAACTAATTATTGTTAAAATTTATATTTACTGCACAATTATTCCTATAAAACTTTTTTTTAAATTCAAGATGTTTACAGTGAAATTTCTTGTAAAATCTTGCATCACCATTCTTGCAATAATGTATTTTAGCATAAATTAAATAAAAATCTAAGGTGGTCAATCATGTGGTCAATCTAAGTGGTCAATCATGTTTAACAAACCAAGTGTATTATCAAATGAAGTATTAGGAATGTATCATACAATCATTCCCGTTACAACACAAATGCATTTATAATTTTATCGAAGAATCAAAAACTTGATAATTAAAGAAGCAATATTTATTTAACCAATCTTAATCTACTACAGCTTTATTGGCAAAGTAATATACACATATTATACAAATATTTTTAATAATACAAAATATTTTTTAAATAACAATTTTTATCAAACCATTTTTTCTAAAAAAAATTTTATAAATAGTTATAATGCAAATGCAGTTATGTATATATATAAAAAGCATGTTGCTTGCAATATGTTTTACAAATCATACAGCAGAAAAGGCATAGTTTATTCTTGGGACCTAAATGATGAAACAATAGTTATAGGGCCCAGCTGGCAGTGCTAGAAAGCCGATGTTGCCTGTGAAATAGAATAGGTTATTATATAAGGTTTTTAACAGTTGAACAAAAAAAAGCATTGTTAATAACTATTTTGAAGTACTTACCACCTTTGTTGAGAAAAAGACTAAAGTACAGGGAATCGGGAAAGACCAGCAGCTTCCACATCTTGGAGCATAAGAAGCCTAAAATGTTTATAGTGTACATTAATTT
The DNA here is from genome assembly GCA_024610705.1 of Tetragnatha versicolor. Lineage (NCBI taxonomy): Eukaryota > Metazoa > Arthropoda > Arachnida > Araneae > Tetragnathidae > Tetragnatha > Tetragnatha versicolor. The sequence continues at coordinate 51,404,288 of JANDEH010000004.1, read as the reverse complement.
TTAAATTGAATAACCCGCTTATGAAGTTTCTCCACGGTGGCAACCCAGCAAGATTGACGGAAGCGAAAAAGAAGAGAATGTTTTGATGTTTGTTTTTTATGTGTTGAGTTTGAGCAGGCGGCCGCGACGAGATCTTGACTGAAAATGTAAATTTTAAGATGAATAGAACTAAATAGTTTATGACTGCTGGTTTACTGGAAAGAAGAAAAAACCCTTGTTGGGTTCATTCTTCCTTCCAGTAAACAAGCAGTCAGAGTCTCAGAGTTTAAACTGTTTAATTATATTAACGTTAAAATTTACATTCTCAGTCAAGATCATGTCGCAACCGCCAGCTCAAACTCAACGCATGAAAAACAAAAACAAACATCAAACGTTCTCTTCTTTTTCGCTTCCGGCAATCTTGCTGGGTTGCCACCGTGGAGAAACTTCATATCGCTCATACTGAACACTATAAACAAAATACAGTTGACTCAGTGGTAAAGCCTGAGTTGTAACAGGGGAAGCGCAAAATATACACACAATTCAAATTTCAAGATATCGAGATTTAACATCATGTCAGATAACCTAATTCAAAATCTTACAATAGAGGCCACATTCAGCTTTGATAAAAATGTTTAAACAAAACTGAACATTATTTTACATACATGAGGTCTTGAAGTTTCGTACCTCTAAACACACATTCTGTTCAAATTGGGTGAAAAGAAATTTTGCATCGCAAGTGAGCAGTTTGTTTACATTTTGTAGTGTTCCCATTTAATAGTTTTTTTAACCCATTATAGGCAGCTAGATAACTATTACTTTCATTAAAATTATTGACTGAAGACTTCTTTGATAATAAGTAGCTGTCCTAGTGTTTATGAAACTATTTGACGGGGAAAAATAAGTTTATAAAAGCAAATGTGTTTTTAAAAACATGACCCTGGGACCTCCTGGCTCAAATCACACATCATGTGACATACGTTAAAACAATCTTTCTTTTTTGTTACACTATGCTTTTATCAAAGCTTAATGCTCTCAAATTTAAATTTATATTAATTTCAATTTACAAAATAATTTTACTTTGCTTTCATATCTGATAGTTAAGGGGTTTATGATTTTGAAACTATTCATTCAAGTGGCTCAAAAGTAGCGAGAGGCTCAAGTCTTAAAGTGGGTTCAGTCGCCCAGCAAAGTAGTAGCGCCAATGAGCGCCGCGCCTAAGTATCAAAGTGAAGTTGGCAACAAAAAATTCGCCATGAGGCGCCAACCCGAACCCACTTCTAGGATTTTACTGTAGCGAGTTATAGTCTCGCCAAATAAAAAACGCGCCAGGGGGGGAAGTTAAATTTCTAAGAAAACTAGTTTTTGAGAACTTTTGCTTAGGTTCGATTCCGCTAATGGTCCCGCTAAGCTCTTTGAGGCACCAAAAATTAGAGCTATTGCTAAATAATTTCAAACTTAATGTAAAATGTTCAGTTATGTCAATAACTGTTCAGTTTATCTATAAGAACCATAATAATCTGTTATTTGAATTTATGACATTTAAAACAGCTTGCCGACATTAAGCATAACCGTGAACTGAATTGAACTGGATGGCAGTATTAGCAATTCCTATTTTTACTTTGAAAAAGTCCCCTAGCCAAAGACATGAAGATAATATGCAGATAGATAACACACAAAAAAAGGTAAGCACACAAAATTGTACTTTACCTTCTTTCAAAGATGACCAGTTGAGAAAAATCATTCGACAGGACACATCAATCTTCGTCATTCACAATCACTTCATATCTATCTTCGTCATTCACATCTTTGTAAAGGGCTGAAATACAATATGTACACATTAATTTTTTAATTTCAACTCAAAATCTACACATGAGGAAAAACTTATACATTTTTCCCAATAAAATCAACACCCTCTTTGGTTCTTACATATTATCCAGTTGACTATTCTGCTTAATCAGAAAACATTATCAAAGATGATTTCCTATTCTATAATTAAGCTGCTGAAGAGTCGATAGTATAATGTGGTTTGTACACTTTCTTAAAATCAAAAGTATAACTTTCCCCAGCTAAATTGCCATTTTAATCAAGTAGTGATTCAATTGTTATAAAACCAACATGCAACGCATGTGTACAAATTATCAACCAAGCATCACACAGTCTTGTCCTATGGAAAACTTTTCATCAGCTAATTGTTTTTTTACAGTACAAGCATATTTATTAAGCACAACTTATTTTAATTTTTAGATAAAAAGAACCAAAAATTAGTTTTAAATGTTCTTAAAATCAGTGGGTCTTTGAAGATTTTGTGTTTGTTTAACCATATTATTCCTGTCCCATTAACTTAAGAATATCGAGAATGTTCTCAATAAGAAATGTAATGGCACATTAAGAATGAACAAAAAGTAATAAAAAAAGCATTCATAAGGAATTTTTAACAGATAATCAAAATTTTAATGTTGATAAAAGAACCACTCTTACTGTTTACATTCGTATCTTAACTATCGTTGTTTACAATTTGCCCTACTCTACTCGTACCTTTTGTATGTTTTCAACAAAAAATCAATTGACTCTTTTCAAATAATTTTAGTAATTTACAAAAAATAATAGTTTCCAAAAGGAATACTAAACTAATTTCAAGTTCGAAATTAACGATAAAGTAAAGCAGAAGTTGCAAATTCATTAGACTGTTTTAATCCTCTAGGGTTGTAATAATAGCGTATTTCTTAGCTACTTTCAACTATGAAATTAGATTTTGTTCAATAAAGGTTATTTCATATAGTTATATTAGTAAATTATATAGGATGAAAAATCTCTTACCTTATTGTTTAGTTTGAAGTCTCCGCCGCCATGTTAATCCGCTGGTGGAATCAGATTTCACCAAGGGATGAGGTGGTGGGTTGAAACTCGTTGGCCAACTCTATTGTGCGGAATCTTCCCACACTATTTTGTACACGGTGGTAGTCCTAAGGGGAAAGTAGAGTTGCCAGACCACGTGACTCGGGAAAAAACTCTATCCCACACGAACCCACATGGAGGGTAGTAGGGCCCCAGTTGTGAGTAAGTTTTTATTTTTTTATTAGCTGTTTGAAGTGTTTATTTGGTTTTGAATATGTTTTTTTTTTATTTTTGCTTCTTTAAGTATTTTTGAGTCTTAAGAAAAAGGTCAGTGAAGTTAAGATATTTTGATGTATGTGGTGTAGGTTTTAGTCATTTCGACTGATTAGATTAAGTTAATGTAAGTTTGTATTTGATTTGTGTTCTTTATTTTTGTGAGTTTAACGATAAGTAATTTGAAGTACTAAACGTAAAAGTAAACGTAATGTATAAAAAAAAGGTGTTTTTGAGAATTTGATTCACTTATAACGTAATTACTAAGGAAGTTATTTAAAAGTTTAATTTAGTTGCTTATGTAATGTTAACGTTATTGTTTAATTGAGGACAATTAAAAGGTCAGGTTGGCCGAATGTTGAGTGTTTTTCTGTATATGTAATTTGTAGATGGCGCCAGGCGTCAGGTGACTTTGAAAAATGACGGAGTTGGAGATTAACAAGAGTGAGGAGTGTGATGATTTTGAATGATGTAAATATGTCGTGTAAATAAACGTGTTTGTAGTAAAGAAAAAGCCTGATGCCTTGCCTCCATTTACTAAGCTAAGTTAAAAGCAAAGCCCAAAGTTTACAGGATCCTAAAAGAAACCTGGATCCTACACTAGTTTTCGTTCTTTAACAGCCGTATTCACCTGTAACTGGACCGGTGGAGGTTAAATGACAGTCAAGCTTCTAATGGAAGCCCTTGAAGAAGGAAAACTAGTTTACCAATTAGAGGTTTGACTACCGGTTAACCGCCGGTCAAGTTACCGTTGAATAGGACCGTAAGACCCATATAGAGGGATGCAGAAGATCAAGATTCTCCGAGGTGTGTTTTTTAAGTTATGTCTACACATGCATACATAGGTACAAAGTTATTGGTATTGAAGATTCAAATGAAATGTACAATATACAATAATGGTTTCAATGAAGGGCAGGGCATGGAAGGAATTAAATTTTGTCCATATGCAGCCACTCGTAAAATTAACTATTTGATAAGTGCTGAAAAGCCAAACCATGACATTAAGTTACGAGCTAACAAGTTAAATTACGAATAAAAAAATAAAGTTAAAGAAAATGACTAATAAGAAAATACTTTTGATTAGGATTTTGTTACTTAAAATTATTGCCAAATTCTTTATGACGCACATATTTTTAATATCTTTTAAAAATAAATATTACCACCTTTTTACTTCTTTCATGGAAGAAATATACATTTTTTAAAGCTCATAATATCATTTTTTTGTGAGACAGACTGAAAAATTTGTCTGGGAATGCATTAAAAACTTATTACTTTTTATGCCTTTCTAACATTCTTTCTAAATGAGATTTTCATAATTAAAAGTTGTAAATCTTAAGAAATATCCTTAATAAGGAAAAATAAACATGAGTACTAAGTAAGTAATTTACAAATTATTTACGCAACTTTGTTAAAATATGATGTGAAAGTAATTATCAAATGGGAATTGTCACCATATGGAACGAATAAGTGAAAGTTATTCTTACCATCTCAAGTTCAATTCTTGAAACTTGACACCAATTTTTTTTAAAAATTAGTTAAGTATAGGTTAAATAAAAAAACACAAGATATAAATTACAGTTATTAAAATTTTAAAATTCCACTCTGTACTAGCGCTTAAAGCTTCTTAATACGAAAATAGAAATCAATAAAGTACAAAAATTTAGTTAAATGCATATTTATAAAAGTATGCAACCACTGAACAACTTTTTCAGGGGTGCAGTGTCCAGCGGCCGCATACTAAGTAATCTTTCTGTATGGAGCAGTTCCCCAAATGCAGAACTACTCCATCTGCACCCTAGGTTACCCCAAAACCGATGTTGGAGAAAAATTTTAATTAAACAGGTTTGAAACTAATATACCTATCTTCATATAACGAAGCATAATAAAAGATCAGCCCCCATTATATGCTTCTCTTATAATCAAACCAACAAAGAAATTTAACTCATCAAAAAGTTTAGCTGTTTAACTTTACTTTTGTACACTGTAAAAAAACTATAGAAAAACAGAAATTTTCAATAACAATGACTTTATGTTTACAGAGATATTCTGTCATGTAACATTCCCACCGCACTTCTATTTATTTTATGTAAAAAACAGCTTTTTTTAGTTTATCTGTACTTAAACAGAAACTTACTGCATCGAAAACCAATACAGCTATTGGCAACATTATACTGAATCTTCTTTGGAACAGTGGTAGCGTGCGCGCTTAGCATGCTGTAGGTCCTGGGTTCTATCCCCGGATATTAATTGATTAAAATTAAAAAACACTCAACTAAAATAAGTCCACACGCATGCGCACAAGCAGAAAATTACTGAGAGGCAACAGAAAAATCTGTAGCTCACTTGACAGAAAGTTCCTTTTTACAGCATTTACCTGTAGGTTACAGCTTTTTTCTGTTTACAGGATTTTTCGACTTACAAATTTTTTCTGGCAACTTTTGCTGCCAGAAATTTTCTGTTTGTTTGCAGGATTATTTTTTACAGTGTACTTAACAAAAAAAACCTTTCAATTAAAAATGTGATTACTAAAGTAAATTAAACATTAATCACCTCCTTCTGTTTCACACACTAAAAATAGTCTATCTCCTTCGTTGTAAGGACCAATCAGACTATGAAATAGCTCCCCGTTTTGATCCATTATCACCGGCTTCTTGGGTGGCACTGCAATATAAAAACTACATTAACAGAAGAAAAAAATGTTTACATAATATTTACTTAATAGCAAATTAAAGACTCTATGCTACTCATCAGATAGTTCTTTATTTTTATGCCTCTATAAATTAAAATTAATGAAAAGTTACATCTATTTCATAGAACTTGAGTCTTAATAATAACTTGTGTACAAACCACCTTTTTATACTATAATATGTTCTTAAAAGTACATTTTTATACAGTAGCAAGGGATTGAATAGATATTCTTTTTAATGTTCTTAAAATTTATTAACTTTGAATACATTTTTTGTACTGTAATTAATACATAAATATAAACATATTTACAAATGGGATATTTTAATGGAAAAATTTTATCAACAACAAAATATAATCAAACAGACGTCTATTAACTATTAACAGACTATTTTAATTAAAACGAATGAAGATCTTTTTGATGATTAAAAATAAAGATGCTTTTAAGACATTTATAAAAATGGTTAAAAAAACTATTTATGAGGTACTGTCGAACCAACGATAGTAAAAGGGTCACGTGATTTTGACATACTTGGAGGGGAGAAAGGAAGAAGCTGAGGGGCAGTTGATCGAAAGAGGAAGATACATTTACTCCCTCTAACCTTAGTAATACCCTCTATATACATAAAAAATCAGTATATTTTAAATAAAATAAAAAATACTGAAGCAAAAAATCACGTGACCCTTTTACTATCGTTGGTTCGACAGTAACACATTATATTACTTAAAGTTTTAAATATTTTTATCATACATAGGAAGATAAAAATACATTTTTATATTTTTTTCTATACAATAACGGTTTTGTTTGAAAAAGAAAATCAATAAAATTTATAAATATTTCAATGCGGTTGATGTTTTAATGTGGGGAAAGAAAATATTATTTTTTAGATTAAAAGGAAATTATGAGGAAAGTTTTTTTGACGTTTAAAATGTTATTTTTTGGAGTCCGGACTTTATAAAATATTTAGTACAGTCCGAGTAAAATGTCAATGTTTTCCCATGCGAATTTCTTCAAAATCGAGTACGCCTTTCCCTCGAACGTGTTAAAACTGAGAAAAGCTTTTCTATTATTCTCTTGTATGTATCTTTTTGTTTGGGTACCTAATGGAAGTGTAAAGGACTATTTATATATCAGACATGTTAAAGGTAAACACACAAACAACACATAAGAAACGCAAAATAAAAATAAAAATGGAGAACACAACGATTTTTCAAGTTTAATTTATATCGATAGAGCTTCTTTAAGAATCATTTAATTTTTTTTTCGAAATTTGATCATTAGTTGATTTTTAAAAAAATTAAAAACTTCAATGCTCAGAAGAGTTCGTGAAAAAAGCGGGGTTTTTCGCAAACGCAATGACGGTTAATTCCTTTCGTCAATGGTTAAATACTCTCCTTAGAAAGTATTGATTGGTTGAAGATTCAAGAGAAGCAAAAGTGATGTCACGTAAGCCACACCTCCAATTTCAGCGATCGTAATTTTTGAAAATTAATTAAAAAAAATCTAAAAATTTGAAGAAATGCGGTTTATAACTCCATTAATGATTTCCCAAGAGTCGAAATCTTAAATTTCCAAAAGTGTTGTATTCCCTATTATAAAAATATTTTCTAAATAACACGTGATTTTTATACTGTACATTCTCAAAGCATACACCATTGAGATTTCTGAGCTTGAAGCAAAATTAAAGGATTTTAACAATATTTTATATATTATTTATAAACTCTATCCTAAAGTTCATTATTTATTAAATTCATTTTAAAGTAAAAAAAATCTTAAGTTTCTACAGGTATAAAATTAGAAAAACGACGTTTCATTTGCACATTGTTTATTTAAAGATGTTAAAATCAGACATGTTTCGAGGGTGTATTGAACCCTCTTCGTCAGTGAAATGACGATGTAAGAAAAAATTTACCCATGGCATCAGTAATATATATAGGCAACAAGAAACACAGTTACAGAGAGAGACAGAGAGACAGGTTCTCCTGCATTCCAGGGCCAGCAGCAAAAGCGAAAGTCAGCAAAGCGAAAGTAAAGGGGGTAAAGGGAATATCAGGCCCAGTAGACCACTGAAGTCGGCAACGACCTTAGCACCGGTCGGACAGGTAACGGTCTGTAGCCAGCGAAGCTATACTTCAGAAGATGAGGGTCAACAACCAAACGTCGAGAGGGCCATTCACTCTGATCCATCAATCTTGATCTGATCCATCAATCTGATCTATCTTGTCTCATTTATAAATCATACACATGTTTAGTATCTTTTCATTACACGCATGATTATTTCAATCTTTACCAGCAAGATTTAATCGACATCATCATTTCCCTCAATTAAAAACCTTTTGTCATTACTCCTAGACCAAATTAGCTTTCTTTCAAAACTCTTCTTACCTTAATATTCACAAGTACATCCCCCTTACCCTTACTTAGTTTCACTTTTTCATCCTATCACACACCCTGGCATGTACTGCAACTTCAGAGAATGTATTTTGATACACGTACTCATCGTCCTAGACAAAGTTTTTGCGAAGAAAACTCGTTTATCTTACTATCGGGCAATTCTTTACTTGATTATACCTCCCAAAAGGAGTTAATGACCATGGACATTCTTTCCAAGCCCTTTATATTTAAAACTTGAGAGAATCGCAGCCCTGCGGCGTATTTTTAAGCGCGAAACTGAAAACCAATTTGTATCAAGAATCCATCAATTTTATTTCTCTTTTCATAATTATCACCTATTGAATAGTTAAATAGTGTAATTATAAAACTTAAATGATTGGAGGGAATGAATAAGCATTACACTTTATCGCAGATTTATAAACTAACGATACTTCTGCTCTATCTGTAATTTTACGTTAAAAGAGAAGGTTAGACGTTATAAAAATAAACCATCATTTACCATTATTATAATCTATATTTTTGACACCATTTAAATGAGGAATAAAATATGTTAATCGAAAAAAGATATTTAAGTTTAAAATGTATTATTTGGGTAAATTAGTTTTCGTGCTGCTCAAGAGCAATAGGTTTACGACATTTTTTTGAGTTAGTTAAAATTTTACATTAATTTCTACGATGTCTTCAAGTTAACACAATAAATACAATATATACACCTTCCATATATTGATAAAATAGAAATTAATTAAGGGATATATTCAAAATTACATGTACGTAATCTTTGATGTCTATTTTTATAACAATCTAATATAATAAAATCAAGTGTGGGTATATGGGTATGTATGTATGTTTGTCTTTTATACAAATCCACAGTTTTCTTTTGATCTGCACCAAACTTGGTATACATACGTAAAAAAACTCCAGAAAAAACATAGGCTATGTTTCTAAAACTTTTAATGACCCCTTGACCCTCTTTTGACCCTTTTTATGGTCATTTTGCTGAAATAGCTTTATTTCTCCTCAAGAAGAGATCTGTTTACTCCATTGTTACAAAGAAAACTTAATGCTAAACAACAAGTTTTTAATAGAAACACTAGGTACAAGTCTATTTAAAAATTATATTACTAATTTAAAAATATATTTCCACGAAATTTAAAAGTTAAATATTTAATTAATTTATTATTATTATATTTATTATTATTATTATTATTATTATTATTATTATTATTATTATTATTATTATTATTATTTATTATTATTATATTTATTATTAATTTATTAAAAATTTAAAAGTTAAATTAAACTCCCTTTCAACTAGAAAAGATTGATTTTTTTCTTAATTTGCAAAATGGAATAAGCTTTAGTTTTTGAATTATTTTACCGAAAACGTTAATTCTTGCAGATATGATTAATCAAGGGATCTAAGCAATTTTAAATACTTTTTAGATTAATTTTTCCCATGTAAATGTGTAAATCTTTCAAAAATTATATTGCTTGAGAACTGAAGGAATTATAATCCATCTGGGAACACTGGGATAAGAAAAATTACTAAAAACACCGGGATAGGAAAAGTTACCGGGAACACTGGAGTATGAAAAAGACGCCTAGGATACCGGGATGATTGGTAAATGCTGATTATCTAAAATTAGTAATGTATTTGGGAAAACTTAAAAATGAGGCGTTTGCTATCAAAACCAGCTTATTCCATTTTTGGAAATTTTACAGGAGAGACAAAAAAACTTCTCACGTCCACAGTTCTAAAGCTAAATATGTTTTTAAAATTTTTAACTGTAGATAGAATTCGATTAGTTTTTCATTTTCCTTTCAGTTGCATTACCTTGGGCGTAATTACGCTAATTAGGTTAGAATGAGCTGACTTTGATGCAAAAACACGATTTTTCATACTTTTTTCAGTTTTTTTTTGTTTAATTAAGTTGTGAAGTGGTTTTTTCCAGTTTATTTGGTTGGAATGAGCTGGGTTTGAGCTATATCCCTTCGCCAGGTTATGAAGGACCCTCTAAACTTTCAAAATATGCAAAAAAAGTGGATTTCAGAAAAATATGGAATAAGCTGGTTTTGATAGCAAAGGCCTCAAATAATAAAATTATGCTCTTCACCCGTGCAGGGCCGGGCATATCAGCTAGTAACTAATATATAAGGGATAAATTTATATTTTATACATTGATCTCTGAAAATTCTTAACATCTAACAAAGCTTAATAGGATATTATGATATCAACATAAAGTTTTAAAAACTGTTTTATTAGTTAATAGGATTTTCAAACAAATGCATTTATTCATAACTATATTTCACTCAGTTTAAAGTGCATTTGAATACGGATTAATTACTTAGTATAGAGGTAAAGTGATAACGAAATAAAAGACACAAGGCAAATACATTAATGGAAAGTAACTTAAGAACTTCAATTTCAACCCACATAAAATGGATTGAATTTATTATTTATTAAGTTAGTATTTTTAATTAGATGACTTGAATTTATCATTTGAATAAATTAATTAAACATTTAATGGGAGATTTAATGCAAAGTTGCCTTGAAAAATTATCTATTTGCATAAGTTAAAGAATAGAAATTTTCAGTTGATATGTTAACCTTTTTTACCTAAAATAAATTATATAAAACGAAAATATCATCTAATCTCATAATGATTTTTCTTAACTACAAACAGATCAAATGCATGCCCTAAGCTCATTATTAATCTGAAGCTCGAACTAAGCTTTTAAAAAATGCGTTATCAAATGCGCCCTGAACTCAAAAGTTAAGAGTAAAAGAAAAGATTAGGAATCAGTCAACATTATAACTACTAGCCAAAAGTATAAATTAAATGCTGATGTTAAAATCCCCCCAGTATCATGCTGTATTCAAAAATATATTTAAAAAACACACAAGTGCCGATATAAATGTTCTTTCTAACGCGGTGGGAAAGACACCATTTATTTCCACTACAGTAGAAAAAGGAAAGGTCCCCTCGAAACACAGGATCCAACCCAAATAAGACACAATCCGAGGAATCGTGACAGAGGACGTTTCCGATCGCTTTTCGAGAATTTTTTTTCTTATTCTTCTTCTTGGATCGAAGGGGGACAAGATTAAATTGTCGACCGTCCCTCGACCTTGGGAAGGAACCGGCTACAATTGTTCTTTTTCGCCCCCTTTCTTCTTAAGGGGGCGTTCGTAGGTTTACGGATTTAGAAGGAAAGAAACGTGTGGGGAGTGTTACAAGAGTATTCATATCGGATAGTAAAATATGTATAATAGTATTGGGTTGCCCCATAAGTTCTGTTACTTTTTACAAAGTTTCGTGTTTGAAAAACTTTTTATGAAAAACTGGCAATAGGTGGATATTTCAAACAAAGGGGATTTTGATGTATGTATATTTATGAACATAATGTGTGATTTTGGTAGTTCTCGTGATATTATTTCTTTTCAAAATGGTGGTTTGAAAAAAAAGACCACAAACGACGATTTTCGCGTAATTTTTTTATTTTGTTTAAAAAACTAGAAAGAACGCATAATTCATGGCTAAAAAAAGTTGTACTGTATGTTTGAAATGTTTAGTTTAAGATGTCATAGTTTCAAGATAATTCGATAAGTTTAACCTTGGAAATTTCGGTTTCAAACATAACATCATTGCAAGAAACTTACCTCAGTAATGTTAGTCATTCCGAAGAAATTTTCACAAAAAAAGCATCAAAATCAATAAAAAAGCTTACGAAATACCCAAGTATTCAAAATATGCAATATATATTAAATTATATCTGAAATTAAGTTCAGAAAGTAGTGCACAATATTCAAGCACGCAACGTTTTAGCTTATCAGAATTACACTCGCTGAACTTATGCTAAGCGAACAAAGCAATTATTTGCTTCATACGAAAACACTACAATAAAAACAACTCGTTGGAATTTAGAAATAAATCAATTCAACGACATTATGAAAAGAGGCTTTCAATGTTTAAACCGTTGAAACAAACATTACGGTTCAAAAAACATCTGCCTTGAAATTTGCTTCATACCAGCTGCTTAGAAAAACAATAGGTATGCTTTAAAAACACGTGAAATTACCAATATATGAAGTTTTAAAGTCAAAATTTCCTACCTTAAACTTATCGAATCATCTTGAAACTATGACATCTTAATCTTAACTTTTCAAATATGCAGTAAAACTTTATTAGCCATGAATTATGCGTTCTTCCTAGTTTTTTAAACAAAACAAAAAAAATTACACGAAAATCGTCGTTTTTGGTTTTTTTTTTCAAACCGCCATTTTGAAAAGAAATAATATCACGAGAACTACCAAAATCACACATTATGTTCATAAATATACATATATCAAAATCCCCTTGGTTTGAAATCTCCACCTATTACCAGTTTTTCATAAAAAATTTTCAAAGACAAAACTTTGTAAAAAGTAACAGAACTTATGGGACAACCAAATATTTTAGTGAGAAGACAATATTTGTCAGCCTTAAGTAAAAAATGTGTAAGTATTATTAATGACTTTTAATTTATTTATGTAAAACAATTCTATCTTCAGAGAGAGTTAAAGAAAGACGTGTCTGAGACAAAAATCATAAGCATGAACAGTTGGCATTGTTAAGTTAAAATGAAAATTTCTTTTTAATCCTAGTCATACCACTTAACATATAGTGATGTATATCTACTTATTACCAAATGTATATGTGATGTATATCTACTTATTACCAAATGTATATGTGATGTATATCTACTTATTACCAAATGTATATGTGATATATATCTACTAATATCAACCAAATTATGTGATTAGTCAAAGAGGCTGATTTTAATTGATTAAGTAATGAATAAATATCTAAAGTTTTTTTTGCATTCATTTAGAGTTTCATACGAAATATTTTTTTAAAGATTAAAATATCTTACAACAGCAACATGCATTTCTCTAAAATTAAAAACGTGTAAGTTCATTTTGTCAAAATCTTAATTGACCAAATGTCAGGGATTCTCAAAAGACAATGAAACAGAAAGAGAAGGTCAGAAAAGCTTAAAATAGCGAGAAAAACTGAACTGACAACTAGTCAAGATATATTGACCAGTGGTCAATACCAAAACGTTGCACGTCATAAGGCGTTTGGTTTGAGCCCCTACATGACCTACTATAGTGCCAAAGCATAAAAGTACCAAAAATTAACCAGATTGACCAATGGTCAGCCGGAACTAAAGAGACATGCTATAACAATAAGGAATACTAAGTACCAATAAGCAATTTATTTCATAATGATTTTTAGCTATATAGAGCAATCTTGACCAGTGGTCAAGCAACATAAAACTTAAACAGAATGAATGCCCATAATTAAAATTAGAGACCAAAATGGATTGTCAGGCAGGATTTTGACCGTCGGGATTCTAAACTGTTGGCATTTTAACCCACACCCAAATTCTTTATCACTATATCTATTACTGTTATACCAGTTTTGATGACGGGAATCCACGAACCAAAGTAAATTCTTTAGTTATAGTAGTGACACTTCTTTTCATTGAAATCGTAGAATTATTTTGGTTAGTACTCTTTAGCATTTCAAGATTTCCCATAAGAAGGGCACTAATATTTTGCAACTTGTAAAATATATGCACTAAGGTGCCAGAAATGACACAAACATACAATATATGGATGGCCCCTCTTTACAAACATCTATTTTATTCCCCATCTTCCCCACATCACTTCCGTCCGTATGCGTTGGAAGCAATTTGCAGAGTTAGATTCTTCCAATATCACGGCAACCCCCCTCCAGCAAACGCTTTTTCCCGAACTCAGCGCCATTTTGTAAAGAGACAACAGCAAACCCGCAAGAAGTAATGCCGCAACAGACTAGCATACACTACTATAGCACGGGCCGGGACTAGTAGTATAGTATCCGAATAATAAAAGGATGCATGGAAGAAGACATCTCCTTCTGCTTTTCCCAGCCGTTGCCTAGACGACGGGGATCCATTCACCATACAAAAGAAAATGGATCAAGAAAGATGTTCGGTTTACCTCTTAGCGAATTCGATATCTTGCGGTATTATCTGACCGACTCGTTTTGTACGTGTTTCTCCTCGAGCCACGACAAGGAGCACTTTTTTTCTGTAGGAGTTGTTTTTCCGGGGAACTGTGGTTTTATTGAAGTGTGTGCTATAAATTTTGAATTCGATTATTCTTTAAAGAGTTCGAGTCTGTGTTTTGATGTTTGAGTGGATTTATTGACCGGAGTTTGAAGATAGAGTACAAACAAAGATGGGATGGGGGAAATGTTTTGAAGAATGGGAGGTTGGGAAGCATTGTGGCCTTGACTTTCTTGTACAAATATTCTGAATTCGTTCGATTCTGTAAAAGCGTATGCTGATTTATTAAATACTCTATTTAAATGCATGTGATATGATAGTTATCATGAGAAATACATTCCACTGCTCCTAGATTTTATTTAAACCTTGTGGCTTCATAACTATTATGCGAATATGTTTACAGATTTTGAATAGTTTAGCTAATACAGAAGGGAGATCATGATATTATTTAGTATCCCATGGATAAAGCCTCGAAATTTAGATATGATTACATTATTTACTTTAAGCTTAATGTAATTATCTACCTTCATTAAAATTAACTCATTTAATTAATGAAAACGTCCAGATTTACATTAAATTACACTGGGGAACAATTTTGAACATAATTTCTGTTGACTTCGATTTTTTGGCTGTTTTAGAGTTCAATGGGTACACTGATTAGAAAACTGTTGTTAGTTTTCTTCTATCACGTCAACTTTTTTGGCAAACAGCCCCGCCCCTTTTTTACGTTTTTCAATGACTTAATGACTTTGAATTCGATTTTCAGGGTCAAAAATCATTACTTTAGTCTTTAAATTACACCCGAGAGGACAAGAATGGTTAAAGTTTCTAAAATATGAAAATTTGTGGCCAATGGATAGGTTTAAGGGGTTATTACCCCCCTAAAAACGCAAAAAAATCGTTAAAAATGATAGAGTTTATTTTACGCTATTTTTTACACTTATTTTTTACGCAATTCCTTTTCATAAGGTTCTAACCCAGGGGTCGGCAAGTAATTTTACTTGGGGTCCAAATACTTTTGAAAATTTTCATCGAGGTCCGGAGAAAAAATAGGTTACAGTTTTTACTTTAAATTTTATCTTTAGATACACACATATTTTTACAAAGATGTAATTTGAGTACCTTATTTAAATTGTTAAAATTATTATTAGAAGTTTTTACATTCAAAATGGGGGTTTCCCCCCAGGAAATTTTTCGAAATTTGACTCTTTTTGAGGCGTAAAAATGCATATTAATTATTTTCAAAATGTTATGGCGGTCCAGGAAATAACATCACGCGGTCCGGATGCGGACCGCGGTCCGCCAGTTGCCGACCACTGTCTAACCCATCCCCAAAGACCCAAATTTAATGAAAATAAGCAGCAATAATTTTTACAAAAAGCGGTTGAGGCATTAGCGCCCCCGATGCACCTGCGGAAGGGTTCGGAAGACTCTCTTTCGCTTCGGGGACGATAACACCTCAACCGCTTTTAGTAAAAATTATTGCTGCCTATTTTCATTAAATTTGGGTCCTTGGGGAAAGGTTAAGACCTTTTAAAGAGTAATTGCATAAAAAAATAAGAGTAAGAAAAGCTTAAAATAACCTCTATCCTTTATAACGTTCCTTTTTTGCATTTCATGGTTTTTCTCTTTATTTTTTTACGCAATTCCTCTTTAAAAGGTCTTAACCCTTTCCCAAGGACCCAAATTTAATGAAAATAGGCAGCAATGATTTTTACTAAAAGCGGTTAAGGTGTTCGCGTCCTCTAAGCGAAAAAGAGTCTTCCGAACCCTTCCGCGGGTGCTTCGGGGGCGCTAATGCCTCAACCGCTTTTTGAAAAAATCATTGCGGCCAATTTTCATTAAATTTGGGTCCTTGGTGATGGGTTAGGACCTTTTGCAAAGGAACTGCGTAAAAAATAGGTGTAAAAAATAGCGTAAAATAAACTATCATTTTTAACGATTTTTTTGCGTTTTTAGGGGGGTAATAACCCCTTAAACCTATCCATTGGCCACAAATTTTCATATTTTAGAAACTTTAACCATTCTTGTCCTCTCGGGTGTAATTTAAAGACTAAAGTAATGGTTTTTGACCCTGAAAATCGAATTCAAAGTCATTAAGTCATTGAAAAACGTAAAAAGGGGGCGGGGCTGTTTGCCAAAAAAGTGGACGTGACAGACAAAAACTACAGTTACTTTTGGACTCAGGGGCCAAAAGTGATTCAAAAACAAGTCACAGTTCTGAGACAACGAAATGGCTGTTCCCCAGTGTTATTGATGGGAAAAATTTCTATCAAAGTATCAAGATAAATTGGATCATATCATACGTACATAATATAATTTAAGATTATATTTCGTATCATTATACGATATTATATTTACTTGAGAAACTTATTTTCTGAAAAAAATTAACATATCAACTATTCAAACATGATATTATAATTTTTGTTTCCTCATACAGAAATTGAAAATATTTATTATCATGTTATCAAACTATTTTCAAGCTCAAGATTTTAACTGTAGTTGGCTTTAATATCATCATTTCTTGCAAAATAATAGACATTATCGCATCAATGGCGGTAATGTGCATGTGCATTGTGCAATCTACTAAAGCTAAACAAACAATGTCCTTCCGGAGAGGTAAACGAGAGGAAACAGGTTATAAATTGTAACAAATATGAAAAGAGGAAGCAGGTAGTACACAGTCAACCCCTTTCAGAAACACTCCCACCACCACCACCAGTACCATCTGTCCAATTATCCCTCATACACAAACGCAATACAAGACTCACTGAATTCCAACACACGAAGCATACTTCCGTACACTCTACGTCCATATAGATAGGAAACGGCTCATTAGAGGAACTATACACAGAGAGTGCCTTCAACATACGTAAGAAGCGTGGCGATCATTCGACCAGTCAGTCTGGTGAAATTTTTTTAAAGATTTTCACATGCACAAAGCCGTTAAGGTAACCAACTATTATCCCTCGTCAACTTCCCCTTCTGACTCGATCACTAAAAGCCACGATTTTCTCCTTTTAACCCTTTTTCTACTGACGGTACTTACACGTCCCACCAACTTTAAAATTACATAGAATAACCATCCTTACGAATATATTGACGATACCTTGCGTTCCATTATTGTTTTCTCTCACGAAAATAATTGTTGCTATAACCTTTTTCTCTCCATTCACTTTCAGCAGCGATCGGTTCAGAAATTGTTTGCAGGAAAAGGCACAACACGTATTAATAAAGATCTCAAATTTTATATGACAATAGACAACCATTTTATAACATTAATGGGCTCAATTCACGTGACGTCAGCGATCACATAATAGCTACATTTCTAGCTTTGTTTACAATGCTAGAATGCATTACTTACAGCATAGTATCAAGTCACTTTGTTTTTGTAGCTATCACGTGATAATCAATACTAACGCCCTCTGGCAATGAATTGACCCCATTAGTACACGCCATTGCACTTTTATTTTCTTGTAGGAAAACTTATTTCAAATAAACTCCAGAAAATATGAATTTTTTTGCTTCAATTTAGGTATTCACTTCTAACAGGCCTAATTATAAATATGGGACTGACTTTCAGCGTGAGGGACTACTTCGAAATTCTCCCGTCTGTGGGATTTCTTTTCATTTTTTACCACCTATGGTCAACATGCCTAAGTGCCGTCTCAAAAATAATACCTCCACATAAACAGCTCTCCGTTCCACAGCTGCCAACACTGGCTTCCCCACCAAAACACCGTCACAGGTCCCTAAGCTCATTACGAACTACTCGCATTTTCCGCATGGAAAGAAGAAAGCCCGGAAATTAGGGAAAGCCGGACCAGCCTGCAGCGCACAAAGCACCGGATCTAGTAGACCTAAGTAGACCGAGTTCTCTAGTAGTAGCTTTATCGTTTCGTGCTGGTAAGCCTTCTTGTGTGTGTATGTAGGCAAGGCAGTAGGAGAGAAAGCTATGATGGAGTGTCTTTACGACTACATGCCGGCATGTATAGAGGTATTTGCTAAATGAAAGAGGATTAACCATGTCTTAGAGCAATCGCTGGCGGCCTAGGTTCAATTCACTGCAGTGTCCAGCCTAGTCGTGTCTCAAACCTCTATCCCTAAGGGCTTGATAAAGCATTTATAGTTTGAATATATGTTGAATGGTTTAGCTTCGCTAAACCATCTGGGATTAGAAACAACAACAAATATGTTGAAAACTGGCTCACAGGTAAACTGGACTCCGAAATCTGAAGGGGTAGTCACTCCTCTACCGGAAGACAAAAAAGAGATTTTGATAAATCAGGCCCGGGGTTCAAATCCCGGGCTGGGCAAGGTCCACTCAGCCTTTCATCCCTTCAGTGGGTCGATAAAATGAGGACCAAGCTTGCTTGGGAACTAAAAACTGGGGGTCTCGCGTTAGAATGACCACCTAACCGGGACACGTGCCTAACAACTTGCACCCCACGGTCCCGAAAACGAAGATGGGCATCGTAGGCCTTGGCCCACTAGGGCTGTTGCGCCAGTGAGTTTAGTTTAGTTATAAAAGAGCAAACATTAAGCTTTCCAATGGTGTGCTTTTAAAGAATATTAAAAATTCAATTGTAGATGGCAAACTGTGCAAAATAATATAAAATAGAAAAACGACGTTTAATTTGCACATAATTTATTTAAAGATATTAAAATCAGACATGTTTCGAGGGTATACTGAACCCTCTTCGTCAGTGAGATGACGATGTAAGAAAAAAATGTACACATGGCTATCAGTAATATATACAGGCAACAACAAGAAACACAGTTACAGTTAATACAGAAACATATTTAAATTGAAAAGAAAACTATGAAAATACTGATACAGAAAAATTTTATGGTGATTCACGAACTCCAAATTTCAGAGAAAAAAGGTGCACTTGACAAGTCATTTACAAGATCATTAGAGAACTGATTAATATAGTAACTTTCAAAAAAATCAAGGTCAAGTGTTGAATTACAGTTTTTAATAAGGGTAGCGGAAGAAAAGTTAAACGTATGGTTATTTTCCCAAACATGCCGGGCAATGGACGACTTGTCAAATTCTTGTTTTTTAACATAATTGATGTGTTCTTTAAGTCTAAATTTTAGGGCGCGTCTAGTCTGACCAACATAGGATAACCCACATTCACAAAATATTCTGTAAATACCCCAATTATTGAGCGTAGGAATCGGATCCTTCAAGTTAGAAAATTTAATTTTATTTGTAGGGGAAAAAACAGTCGAAAAGCCAAATTTTTTAAGGATATTAGAGAGTTTAAAATTAATTTTAGAAAAATATGGAAGAACAATTAATTTGTTTGGGATTTCTTTAGTATATTCAACAGGGTTCTTTTTTAAAATTCTACCAAGTATCCGGTCTATCATGGTATGGCAAAAGCCACGATCAACTGCAACAGCCTTTAAGTAATTTATCTCAATTTTAAGTAAATCATTATTTGAGCATGTGTTGACAGCTCGGAAAACAAAAGAATTAAAAGCAGCCTCTTTCTGATTCAAGGGATGATTAGATTTGTTATGAGGGGGCAATGAAACAGCAAATGATTTGCGATAAACCGTGGTCAGGAAAACATTATCATTACGCATGATCAAAACGTCTAAAAATGCCAATCGGCGATCATCCTCGATTTCACAAGTAAATTGTATACACGGGTCAATTGAATTAACAATAGAAAGAACCTCGTCTATATTCAGGTCAGGATTTAATAGAACAAAGCAATCATCGACATATCGAACATAAAAAGGGAATTGAATTAATTTAAACATCTTAATCTCGAAAAAATTCATATAAATATCACTCAAAATAGGGCTTAATGGGTTTCCCATAGCCAAACCGTTGTTCATACAGTAAAATTTATCATCAAACACAAAAGTACTTTGTTCAAGATATAACCTAGTGAGCCGCAACAAGTTCTCGATCTCAAATTGAGAAAAATGGAACTCGTGTAACCTGGTTGACAAACATACCAAGGCTCCGTCCACAGGGACATTAGTAAAAAGGGATTTCACATCAAAAGAAACCATAATGTGATCGTTAAACTGGATTTCGCGAATTTTCGATATAAACTGGAGAGAATTTTTAACCGTAAAAGGGTTATCATCCATTAGGGGAGAAAATATGGTAACCAAATGTTTCGCTAATTTATACGATGCCGTGCCAATATTAGAGACAATTGGTCTGAACGGAATGTCGGGCTTGTGGACCTTCGGTAGGGCGTAAAGTCTTGCACAATTTGCAACCGACGGAATGAGAGTTTTTTTAAGGGAATCAGGGATTAAAGTGGAAGATTTTATACCAATTTTGATTTTAGTGAGTTCAGTAGGTGAAGGATCCTTTTTTAAAGGTAAATAAGGGCCTTCATTGATTAATTTATAAACACCCGTGACATAGTCAACCTTATTTAAGACAACGACTTGTCCTCCTTTATCCGCTTTGGTAACGACCACACTAGGGTTAGACATAATAGATTTCAAACAGGCTTTTTCCGACTTATTTAAGTTATCTTTATGAGTTGAAAAATTAGAGTCCAAAGTATCTTTTACCAAATACCTGAGGGTCTCCTTTTGCGAAGACGACAAAACAGAGAATTTAAACGCTCTTTCAATGGGAGCTACTAACTGTGGAAGTGACGGTCTAGACGATATAGCAAAATTGTGATTCAGCTTGAGTAAGTCCAAACTTGAGTTGTCAAGAGGAAGGTCCGACAAGTTTAAAACAGCGCCGCTGTTAACTACAGGCAAGTCCTTAGGTATTTTGGGAGTAGAGTTCCGAAGAAGCTTGGAGAATTTTCTATTTAGTGTCTCTCTGTGAAGACGGGCACACTTGTTAGCTCTGAACCACGACATATTGTCAAGTGAAACGAAACTGGAACTGGACACACTAGCACACTCTAAGTGGAGGTGGTACAGTTTCTTTTCAACAAAAGACAACCGGCTGCGAAAATCTTGAATTGTGCTCCTAAGTAAGGAAAGCTGGAACCGTGCAACTGATCTGTTCACTCTGATGGAAGGCCTAAGACTGCAAAAAATTTTGATGAACGATGGGATGATTCCATGTCGTCTGCATCTTGTTAAAAATTGAAGGTGGTTCAAAAATCGGAGGCGTTTAATTCGCAGGTTGCAAAACCTATTTAAAACTGAAGCCATGTGAGATGAAAATGCCAAAAAATGCCCGTTGCAGCAATTGATCAATTGTAGATGGCAAACTGTGCAAAATAATATAAAATAGAAAAACGACGTTTAATTTGCACATAATTTATTTAAAGATATTAAAAGCTCCGATCACAATCATCAATTATCAACAATCAATTATCAAGCTGAATCACAATTTTGCTATATCGTCTAGACCGTCACTTGCACAGTTAGTAGCTCCCATTGAAAGAGCGTTTAAATTCTCTGTTTTGTCGTCTTCGCAAAAGGAGACCCTCAGGTATTTGGTAAAAGATACTTTGGACTCTAATTTTTCAACTCATAAAGATAACTTAAATAAGTCGGAAAAAGCCTGTTTGAAATCTATTATGTCTAACCCTAGTGTGGTCGTTACCAAAGCGGATAAAGGAGGACAAGTCGTTGTCTTAAATAAGGTTGACTATGTCACGGGTGTTTATAAATTAATCAATGAAGGCCCTTATTTACCTTTAAAAAAGGATCCTTCACCTACTGAACTCACTAAAATCAAAATTGGTATAAAATCTTCCACTTTAATCCCTGATTCCCTTAAAAAAACTCTCATTCCGTCGGTTGCAAATTGTGCAAGACTTTACGCCCTACCGAAGGTCCACAAGCCCGACATTCCGTTCAGACCAATTGTCTCTAATATTGGCACGGCATCGTATAAATTAGCGAAACATTTGGTTACCATATTTTCTCCCCTAATGGATGATAACCCTTTTACGGTTAAAAATTCTCTCCAGTTTATATCGAAAATTCGCGAAATCCAGTTTAACGATCACATTATGGTTTCTTTTGATGTGAAATCCCTTTTTACTAATGTCCCTGTGGACGGAGCCTTGGTATGTTTGTCAACCAGGTTACACGAGTTCCATTTTTCTCAATTTGAGATCGAGAACTTGTTGCGGCTCACTAGGTTATGTCTTGAACAAAGTACTTTTGTGTTTGATGATAAATTTTACTGTATGAACAACGGTTTGGCTATGGGAAACCCATTAAGCCCTATTTTGAGTGATATTTATATGAATTTTTTCGAGATTAAGATGTTTAAATTAATTCAATTCCCTTTTTATGTTCGATATGTCGATGATTGCTTTGTTCTATTAAATCCTGACCTGAATATAGACGAGGTTCTTTCTATTGTTAATTCAATTGACCCGTGTATACAATTTACTTGTGAAATCGAGGATGATCGCCGATTGGCATTTTTAGACGTTTTGATCATGCGTAATGATAATGTTTTCCTGACCACGGTTTATCGCAAATCATTTGCTGTTTCATTGCCCCCTCATAACAAATCTAATCATCCCTTGAATCAGAAAGAGGCTGCTTTTAATTCTTTTGTTTTCCGAGCTGTCAACACATGCTCAAATAATGATTTACTTAAAATTGAGATAAATTACTTAAAGGCTGTTGCAGTTGATCGTGGCTTTTGCCATACCATGATAGACCGGATACTTGGTAGAATTTTAAAAAAGAACCCTGTTGAATATACTAAAGAAATCCCAAACAAATTAATTGTTCTTCCATATTTTTCTAAAATTAATTTTAAACTCTCTAATATCCTTAAAAAATTTGGCTTTTCGACTGTTTTTTCCCCTACAAATAAAATTAAATTTTCTAACTTGAAGGATCCGATTCCTACGCTCAATAATTGGGGTATTTACAGAATATTTTGTGAATGTGGGTTATCCTATGTTGGTCAGACTAGACGCGCCCTAAAATTTAGACTTAAAGAACACATCAATTATGTTAAAAAACAAGAATTTGACAAGTCGTCCATTGTCCGGCATGTTTGGGAAAATAACCATACGTTTAACTTTTCTTCCGCTACCCTTATTAAAAACTGTAATTCAACACTTGACCTTGATTTTTTTGAAAGTTACTATATTAATCAGTTCTCTAATGATCTTGTAAATGACTTGTCAAGTGCACCTTTTTTCTCTGAAATTTGGAGTTCGTGAATCACCATAAAATTTTTCTGTATCAGTATTTTCATAGTTTTCTTTTCAATTTAAATATGTTTCTGTATTAACTGTAACTGTGTTTCTTGTTGTTGCCTGTATATATTACTGATAGCCATGTGTACATTTTTTTCTTACATCGTCATCTCACTGACGAAGAGGGTTCAGTATACCCTCGAAACATGTCTGATTTTAATATCTTTAAATAAATTATGTGCAAATTAAACGTCGTTTTTCTATTTTATATTAAAAATTGCTTTAAAAATGTAAACGAACTGGAATTTCTATTCCGCGCCTACTTTGGATGCAAATATCTCAAAACAGTGTTTTTAAACATTTGATGTACCTTTTCTAGGAAACTAACAGTTGAAACATTATTATTTTTTGCACACATTCCTGTTATGATGTACTGTTGAACCAACAATACTATACGGGTCACGTGATTTTTTGCTTCAGTATTTTTTATTTTATTTAAAATATACTGATTTTTTATGTATATAGAGGGTATAACTAAGGTTAGAGAGAGTATCTTCCTCTTTCGGTCAACTGCCCCTCAGCTTCTTCCTTTCTCCCCTCCGAGAATGTCAAAATCACGTGACCCTTTTAGTATCTTTGGTTAAGCAGTAGTTGTTATGCTAAAATGAGCTTTAATTATTTTATTAGATCCCATTTTCTTGAACTTTTTACATTGCATCTCTAAAATTTTTGAAATATAGCATTTTTTTCATGATAAAAGTATTATTTTTAAAAAAATTTGGAGATTTTTTTAAAAGCTCATTTCAGTATAACAAATACATCATAACAGGAATGTGTGCAAAAAATAATGATGTTGCAACTGTTAGTTTGCTAGAAAAGGTACATCGAAGGTTTAAAACACTGTTTTGAGATTTCGGTTTGTTTACATTTTTAAAGCAATTTTTTAGTATGCTTTAAAACCAACTACATGTATAAGTAATACACCGTTGGAAAGCTAAATGTTTGCTCTTTTATAATTAATCAAAATCTCAAAATCGATTTTTTTAAGGTATTGGGGTACTGAACCCCCTTAATAGATTGTAAATTATTTAAATATTCTTAGCCAACTATGAGCATGAATTTTACAATCGTGAATACCCAGCCTTATATGCATAATTATATTTAAAAAAAAAAACGCCGATAAGGAAAATGCGTGCTTAAAAATACGAGTAAAAATGCAGAGAGTGTCCTTTTACTTGAGGAATATCGCTTACCACCTACAAGAAATGCCAAAACCATCAGGCATTTTTTGAACATATCTCGACTGTTAGGAACTCACAAAGAGGGATAGACTTCGTCCGACACGTGCAGGATAACTAAGAAGAAGAAGACAAGAAATTGAAATTGTGGTATGTACAGAAAAAATAAACTACTCCAATGTTAAGCTACTGGATTAAGCGTTTAGTTGCTCTAATAGCATCTTTCGCTTTCACTTTTAAGTTTTAAAAAGGATACGAAAAACTTTACTTAAGAGTTACGTAATCTCAAGAAACATTGCAAATAAATTATGCTAAGAGTTATGGCTGCTCCATTCTAGTGTTCACTTTTGCAAACTGGAAAAGTCATTCACATCCTTTAAAAATTCCAAGAACAGTTCTTATACTAACAATAATAGACGCTACTGGCAAAAAACTAAATGCCGCCGCTGCCTCAAAGAACAAAAGAAACCTCTACGCTTCTAAATTCGTTAAAAACATCTAAAGCATATTTATGAGCAACAAAATTCCCGACGAAAAGCAGCAGAACAACAAAGCAAGAAAAAATCGGGGATTTTAAGATTGTAGAGGAAAAAAGATCAAATTACCCCATAAAGCAAACGTTCGAACCCAACAAAAGAGCAGAAAAAATGGCGAAAAAGCAAAAGACGAATCGACCGACGAAAAGGGGTTGAAAAGTGGCGGTAATTACAACTTGTTAGGAATGATAATTATCTCAGAACACCAATATTCTTAAAGAAAACGAACCGTTCTTTTGTTTTGGAAGCGGCGATGCCTCTCTCCATTTGTGAATTGGGGATAATTTCATTCCGATTCTAAAGGATTTCATCGTTATTATTCGGCTTCTTTTGGCAACAGCCGCTAATGATAGGGCTTCGAGAGGAGAAGTGGTAGTTCTTCGATCTCGTTCGAATTAGGGGTGGAGGGTGCCGTTTCGGAAGCGAAATAATCAACCCTCTCTCTCTCTCTCTCTCTCTCTCTCTCGAAATCGTTTGCACAGCTCCCCTCTAGTAGATTGGATTGGTGGGATAAAGAATAAATTGATGTTCCCAATTTGTTTGAGGGTGGCTCGTGATGTTTTGGAATGCAAATAACGTACAAATTAGTTAGGCTGTGAGTAATTCTCGACTTATGATGCACTTGCATACATTCGATTTCGCATTTTCATAATTTGCATTCCTAACGATGGGTGCTGTGAAAATTTATTTAGCTCCAAATAGAATAAAAATGTTTTGAAATGTAGGGAATGAACAATTATAGAAACAGTTTATATTAAATATAGCATAAATCTGAAAACTAGAGTAGGTTTTGTATAAACTAAACAATAGAGAAGAGGTTTGTATAGACATTTTTATCTGGAGGGGCCGATATATCCTCTAAAACAGTTAGTTATAAGACCAAAGCTAGAGAAATCAAAATTACCTTTAAGATTTTTTAACAATAAATCCATATAAATGAACTTATAAACTTAAAGTCCTCCTGGGGGTTCAAGGAAAGCAAATTTAACAGATACAAACGAGATAATATCGCACTATCATTTAGATTCCAACTATGTTCAAAATTTCAAGTCCCTAGCTCATCGGGAATATAGTTTAAAATGGATTCCTAAAATCCATCCGAATAGATAGAAAATATTGAATGGTAGATAATAAAAACATTGCGAAAAATACCAAACTTAAAGTAAGATTGAACAGGAAATAATATTAAACAATTAAAATTACATTTATTAATTGAAATATAAGAAATGTACAAATTGAAATGTGCAGATAAAAGCACCACATGAAATCATCCATAAACATGAATCCAGCAGAACATAACAAATTATTTACAAAAGAATGACAAATTAAAACATTTACATCACGACTTTTGTGAAACGAAAATGATTATGAAATATGGCGAAATACAAATGTTAATGAAATATGATGTTTAACGATATGGGGAAATAATACAAATGATAACACACATATATTTACTCGCGGGGAAGTCTACAAAAATTTATCCCAAAGATGATAATGAAAATGATAACATGATCCCAAATTTAAAAAAAAATACAAACGATAACAAAAAGATATTTAGGGATATCCAAGATATTCCAAAGGTGAAGTAATACAGATGATAACACAATCCCAAAGATGAAATAATACAAATGGTAACACAAAGATATAAACATTCGGGGAAATCCAGATAAGAGATATCCCAAAGATGATATGCATTAGCAATATCACAGTGTTGAAAGTTTCATCTCATAAGTTCAATCACCAAACACTATTCAAGTTAGAGTAAATCCGTAGAGCGAATACCCAGATTCAAAAAAGGGTGGAGGGTTTGTGGAATGTCCAAGCAGTCGATAATTTCCTCACATATACTGTTCGCCTCACGTAGACATTCCCTGACTCTGACCATCGCCAGTTGCTTTAGACACCGAGGTTGCTTTGTCTCGGGAACCTCCAAAACGTTGCTCTCTACGTACAGGTCACAGGCTTTTTGGAGCTTAAGGGGTTCTTGGAAAAAAGGCTTCAATAGATCAAACATCTCTTTTCCGGTAATGAACGGATGAGGCAACGCTTTCCAGAGCAACTTCAGAACGCCCTTGCCTTTTTCATTATGGAGAAAGAGAGCAACCAGAATCTCAACTACAAGTTGCATCCTTAAACTGCCGTTAGTGTGGATTTCACAACTAATTCCTCCAAGTTTGGATCTAAGAGCAAAATAAATGTTTTAATATCTAAGAGAACACTTAACATGGTTAGAGTAGATGACTATAAAACTAAAGGACTTAAAACCCAATCAATATTTTTTTCGTAACGGTTTTATATGTTTTTGAGGGTGCTGAATCCGAATCTGAACTTTGCATACAAAATTTCGAAGTGCATTTTTAGAAAAATCGAAACAACCCTAAAATTTCATCTCATTTTTTGGTTTTTTGTTTGCAGAACGGAAAGTATGGGTTTCTCATGAAAATGTCAAATACAAAAAATAAAGAAGATAAAACAAGCAATGAAATAGTCAATTACGAATTTTTTGTCAGACTAATAATTTTGCCGATAGAGTGCGCTGAAAAACAGTGATCTTTTGGCTTTGTTAATTTTTTAAAATTCATTTATTAAATTATGAGAGTGTTTTAATAAACGATTTTATATGTTTTTTTGCATCGCTGAATCCGAATTTCAAGTTTATTTTCATTTTGAAAGTTATCTTCTCATCACAAATTGCAAAAAATCTAAAATTTGTGCTCTTTTGTTCCGTTTTTTTTACCGATTTTCTTAAAAAATATTAATTTCTCGAAAAATAGCCATACACCACATTAAAGAACGTAAAATTTCCTATAAGATGCAGCGGTTCATTTTTCGAGAAGTTAATATTTTTTTAAGAAAATTGATAAAAAAACGGAACAAAAGAGAACAAATTTTAGACTTTTTGCAATTTGTGATGGGAAGATGACTTTCAAAATGAAAATAAACTTGAAATTCCGATTAAGCGATGCAAAAAACATTTAAATACATTTATTAAAACACTCTCATAATTTTATAACTGAATATTAAAAAATTAACAAGGCCAAAAAATCACTGTTTTTCAGCGGCAAAACCATTAGTCTGACAAAAAAGTTGTAATTGACAATTTTATAGTAGCTTGTTTTATCTTCTTAATTTTTTGCGTTTGACATTTTCATGAGAAACTCATACTTTCCGTTCTACATACAAAAAACCAAAAAATGAGAGGAAATTTTAGGGTTTTTTTCGAATTTTCTTAAAAAGCACTTCGAAATTTTGTATGCAAAGTTCAGATCCGGATTCAGCACCCTCGAAAACATAAAACCGTTGCGAAGAAAACTACTGTATTTTTTCCTGAAAAAACTACGAAGTAACTGGACTAGTAATACTTTTATGAAATCAGAAATTAAAAAATTAGAGTATTTATTGCTCATGGGAAATTCAGAGTATTCCTACCTAGAGATCTCTCAATAGCTTTGTTAACTTACTAAGGGGAAATTATGTGTAGTTACGGGTAATTTGTGTGTATGTACAGTTGGGGAAATCAAAAACGACTCAGTTACGATTTCTGGCGAACCACTTGGGTTAGGAAGACAAATGAGGTGCCATTTTTCATTGTTTAAAGTATTCTTTAACCAAAAAAATTTTCGAGTCCTTAGGGGGTCGTCTTCATATTAAACGAAACACTAACTTTTTTTTTCAATGGGGACCCCCAATTATTATGAGATTTTCTGAAAGGCCATCCCTCAAAACCCTTATATACCCAGTTTCATATAGATTGATTCACAATTAATTTTTTTTTTAAATAAAAAAATATTTAAAAAAATATTAAAAAAAATATTATTAATAAAATAAAAATAAATAAAAAATATTAAAAAATAACAAAAAATAAAAATAATAAAAAATAATAAAAAAAAATAAAAAATATTAATAAAAAATATTTTTTTATTTTTAAAATTTTTTTAATTGTGAATCAATCTGGATGAATCTGGGTATTTAAGGGTTTTGAGGGATGGCCTTTCAGAAAATTTCATAATAATTGGGGGTCCTCATTGAAAAAAAGTTAGTGTTTCGTATAATATGAAGACGACCCCCTAAGGACCCGAAAATTATTTAGTTAAAGAATACTTTAAACAATGAAAAATGACACCTCATTTGTCTTCCTAACCCAAGTGGTTCGCCAGAAATCGCAACTGAGTCGTTTTTTATTTCCCCAACTGTACACAGACATTGATTCTGAGGGGACCGTATATTTGAATGATAAAAAAACATTCTTTCAAAGAGAAATTTTATGTTGTATGAAGAACCTAAATTCACTAAATTTTATGTAAGGGGGAATGCTAAAGAGGACCGGCCCTGATTTTAATGCCGATTCATATTATAATAGGCTCAAGCTATTGCTGAAAAAGACAATGCCACTGCCCACAAACATATTTATATTTCCTGGCAAGAAAAGGATGTCTTCTTCCAGTAGTCCACTAAAAATTGCAAAAAAAAGGGCCGAACCTCGGAAAAATATCTCAACGGTTTTGCCGAAGAAATGACCCTAATATTAACATAGATATTAAAAATCGGACAAAATCAAAGCATGACAAAGTTAGGTTTTTTAAATTTTAAATTGCCGAAATTAAAAAAGAAACTGTGATAAAACATGTGATACATGTTTAGAGGTTATATTCGAAAGCTGAAACCATTTAGTTTGGAAATAAAATTCATTTAAATTTTTTAAAATTATTTTGAAAATTTAGCTATATGAAAGGTAAACTCCCCTCAAAACCTCAAAGAGATCAATCAGTTACATTCAATGATGTTCATTTAACTTAAATTCTTTAAAAATAATAAAAAAGCAGACATTCCGATTCCAAAGAAGTATAGCGAGAAAAGTTTAGTTTTCGATTGGATGACAAAAATGTAATATTTTTGCATCGTTTAAAACGTTTTCTAATCAAATAAGAACGACGTTAAGGGAATTTAGCTATTTACCCTTATAAGAAAGTCATTCTGTAAATTTCCTCCACTTTTAGAACCAATACTTGATTTAATCACACTTAAGGAATTTTTTCAATATTTTTAAATAATGCAACTTTAAGGTTCTATTTCATAAACATTGGTTATAATACATTCTAGACTATAGTTTAATTCCTTAATGTATGTACATACTTTAATTAT
Organism: Tetragnatha versicolor; assembly: GCA_024610705.1. NCBI lineage: Eukaryota > Metazoa > Arthropoda > Arachnida > Araneae > Tetragnathidae > Tetragnatha > Tetragnatha versicolor. Next base: position 51,373,984 of record JANDEH010000004.1, on the reverse strand, counting down.
AGAGATATCTAACAATTTATATTAAACATGGAAAATCCTAATAAAAAGTATTTTAATATAAAAATATTGATACACTAAGGTTTTCTTATTCAAAATAAATTTAAACATAATTTAAATTGAGCAAATATCTAATCATTAATATAAGGAATATTGATTCTTGAATGTAAATATTTACTATGGTATTTAGGGTATATCAGACACGAACAAAGAACACTTATAAAATATATCATTAAACAAATTATAGTTAACATTCAATTAAACTTCACAGAAAAAAATTTAACTACTGTAAAAACTGCAATAGTTTAAAAATTTCCTTACCTCAGTCGCTGAAGCTTGTAACAGCATATGTTGAAATACTCCTCATCATATACATATGACATTTGGTACCTCAGTAGAATTTGGAATCGGGGCCCTTCCAACAGAGAATCGTCCTTCAACTGTTTCATTAGAAGACTACTGTCGTTAAAATATGTGTCAGTGGAACGCACCTTGGAAAAACTCCAAAGAATATATTCCAACGAAACCATTGACCTTCTAAAAAGGAGCCTGTCAATATATTCAACACCAAGCGTTTTTTTGCAGACACTGATCAAGGCAACAAATTTTTCACAGCGCCACATAAATGAGATTTGAACCATATGCAGCAGTTCACTCATAATCTTGTCAATGTCTGTCAGTGAACGACAATCACAAACGAAGTGCTTTTCAAGTATTCCTCCGAACAGATTGAGCCACGTGTCGAAGTGTTGTTTCATCTCGTTTGCTTTCATTTTCTTCGTTAGTTCTAGAAAAATCTTCAACGCCGCTCTGCCAGTGCTCATCTCCTCACGACATACATGGTACACGGGAACACGACTGAAGAATCTCAGAGGAAGGCCAGACTCGAAGAAATCTTTTTTGATACGATCCAAGATTTTCTTGGCCTTCATTACGTTTTTACGACGAACATACGTACGATAATTTAACTCCATAATAACAAGACCAGAGAGCAGAAATTCAAAACGTAAGAAAGACGATTGAAAAAAAGTATGCAGCGAAGCTACTACTAACTACAACACAAAGTGGTCTACATCACACTAGTAAGGAGCTTTATAAATGGTCACATTGAGTATGGAGGGTCACCGTGGAATGTCGCCAAATTCACTCCCACTTGCAACCTTTACCCCCCATGGAGTGATTTTTGAGAAAGTTGCTTCCCGCGACAATCACTGAACACACCCCTCAGGTGACAATGATTGACAGCCTTTTCTAGTGAACTCTTCTGAGACGGCCTCACCCTTTCTGCGTTCTTGCGATTCAAATGCTATCCATTTCAAATTACACGTGGTTTTATAATACTCAAAACATTTCGGTTAATTGGGAAGAGGGAAATTATTGAAACTTCACTGGAACACTTGAAAATTATTAACAGCCCAAAAGCATCGGTTGACTTCCTTTCTACCATTCCAAGAAGGTTTCATCCCTTTCCCTTGTGCTTTTCTTTTTCCCTCGATTCAAATCCTATTCAGTTCCAATAACAAGTGTTTTTCTATGGTTAGGTAATATGGAAAAGTTCACAAGGTACATTGTGATTACAAATGTGTTTCCGATCAAATCCACAGAAATCCTCTGTAGAAAGAGATGTGACTCAAAACAATAAAGACGTTCAATTAATTTCTCCTAATAAAGCGTAGACTAATTGGGAAGCTCACGAGATTTTTCACACGCATGAACTGAAACAAACTGCAAGGGTTTATCTCTTAAGCTTTGTTTTCTTAATGACCAGAATGTTTTTTCTGGGTTTAAATATAACTTGTTTGGGGATAATATTTATTTCCAAGCTTTTAATAAACCAGCAACAAACAATACCGTCATCACATTTTGGAATTTGAAAAAGCTTATCACTTACTACACTTTATAGAAGAATGCTTTGTATATAAATTACACTGCAGACACGTAAAAATTAAAGTAATTTGTAACTATTTGTGTAGGTTTATTATAAAAACTGCAGTATGGAAATTTTATACAAGTAACTTTTGATTTTAATTATTCCCATTCCCACAATGATACCTTACATTCCATAAACTGACACAATGTGATTGAGCTTCTATTTTTGGTTTTGTATTTTCGATTTTCACGTCTACATTTTGAGAAATAAGCAAACATATTATTGGATTTGTAAATTTAAATTTTCTGGGTTTTGGAAATTTTTTTAAAGAAAGGGGATAATTTACCACTTTCTTAAAATTGACGTTTTGTTTATTATTGGGGTAATATCCTTCCAGACAAAATTAAGCAGATAAATATTTATTTAAAAAGATTTTATACGTTTGACTGAAACGTAAAGAACTTTTTTTGCACCCAACCCAAAATTATACATTTCTGTAGTCATAATTATTTTATATTCGCAGTTTAATAAGTGTTTTTGGTCAACGTCCGTTCAAAAATTATCTCATTTTAATCAATTTAATAAGTAATTTGAAAGGATCATGCGTAAGTACAAAGAAACACGTGGATCGTATGAGTTAACGATTTTCCTTCAAGAACGGTCATGTTGTGTTGGGACGTGCCGGGAGTCTCCCCCCCCCACCTTTAGAAAGTTCTGCTATCTCCTGCAATGTGTGGGAATGTTTGCTTTATCCTTTAGTCACGGGCGAGGGCATCCTTTTGGCGAAATACGGGGCTTCAATATTGGAGAGAAATCGCCTTTTTGGCCCAGTCCTAAACCCAATTTATTTAAGTTTATATGTTACAGTTAATTTGCATAATTTGGTAAAGTACTTATTACCTATATGGTAAAGTATGAAATATTTCGTACTTTACCTTAGTTAATTCGCATTTTTCAATCTGCACATTACCGAATTATGCATATTAACTGTTACATATGTTCTTATTTTAATCTTTTTTACGTAGCTTCTAAATTGAATATATACAAACGGAAATTTCATCTGACGTGATAATACTATTAGTTTTTTTATGTTGCAAATTCTATCAGAAAATATTATCCAGGATAAAATATAAACTTCAAAAAAAGTAAAAATGGTTTTAAGGAACTTTTCTGTTTTTTCTTCTATAACGTTTACCTCTCAGTTTAAATATATATTTGTATTTAGGGTAAATTTAACAGATTTAGGAGACTGAGCACCATATTAATATTTTTGCATTTATCTGAATTTTATGATATATTTGAGTGTTAATTGAATTACGTTTAACACCCTTCTATAATCAATGTACCGCCCACGAACTGAATTTAATGTGCAATTCATAAAAAATGCGAAAAATTCCGATTTTTAAACTATCAAATCAAATTTATTACAACAACAAGACACATAAGAATACAACACTGATCATTAGGGTGTCTCAAAAAAAACTTTTTTTCGAAAAACCTCGCTCCCCAGGGCTTTTCCCATTCCTTTTGGTCCCAAAAGATAGTGTGTAAAGTTTCAGCCCCCTAAGTTAACTCTAGGGTTTGCCTGTAGAGCCCCAAAATTTGAAAAAAGTGGAAAAAATGACCTATTTTCAGAATTTTTAAAAATTATATTTTCAGATTGATACTGCGATAAAACTGGTTCAAATGTGTCATTTAGGACTTATTTAGATGGAATATATTTATTTATGTGTATTAACTGCACCCTATAGCCCCTATAATTTAAGATTAAAGCGTACTACTTAAGGACGTTGCACTCGCCAAAGCTTATAATGCACTACCGGTGGACGAAATGAATTAAGTTTGAATTTCTTCGAAGGAACTCCCTCAAATGATGCCATTTGATGCTAAATTTATATTATACATTATAAAAACCCTTGAAATAACAATAATGAGGTCTTCCACTGAGCTTTTAATGTAAAAAGTGATTTTCTTCAAAATTTCTCTTTTCCAGCTTATCAAACCCAAAATTTATATTAAAAATGATGGTTGTTGTACTTTTTTAGATACCAAACATTTAAAACTTTATGGGGGTTTCATTTTTAATAAGTAGAATTAAATTATAAACCGCACAGATCAGAAATGACATGGATGTTTCCTATACCAGACGTTAAAATCGATTTTCTTTTTTTAAGTTTGGAAAATTACTTCCTTTTAACGTATTAGGGGAAAATTTTAATTAAAAACTGCTTTCTTTAACATTTCAACCAAGATCCACAAGCATTAAACTATTTTCCTAACTTTGAAAAAAGAAAATCAATTTTCACATCTGGTATAGGAATGTTCCATGTCATTTCCGATCTGTGCGGTTTAAAATTTAATTCTACTTCTTAAAATGAAACCCCTATAAAGATTTCAATGTTTGGTATCTAAAAAAGTACAACAACCATCATTTTTAATATAAATTTTGGGTTTGATCAGCTGGAAAAGAGAAATTTTGAAGAAAATCACCTTTTACATTAAAAGCTCAGTGGAAAACCTCATTATTGTTATTTCAAGGGTTTTATAATTTATAATATCAATTTAGCACCAAATGGTATCATTTGAGGGAGTTCCTTCGAAGAAATTCAAATTTAATTCATTTCGTCCACCTGTAGTGCATTATAAGCTTTGGCGAGTGCAACGTCCTTAAGTAGTACGTTTTAATCTTAAATTATAAGGGCTATAGGGTGCAGTTAATACACATAAATAAATATATTCCATCTAAATAAGTCCTAAATGACACATTTGAACCAGTTTTATCGCAGTATCAATCTTAAAATATAATTTTTAAAAATTCTGAAAATTGGTCATTTTTTCCACTTTTTTCAAACTTTGGGGCTCTACAGGCAAACCCTAGAGTTAACTTAGAGGGCTGAAACTTAACACACTATCTTTTGGGACCAAAAGGAATGGGAAAAGCCCTGGGAGCGAGGTTTTTCGAAAAAAAGTTTTTTTTGAGACACCCTACTGATCATAATATCTATCCCAAAGGAGCAACTGCTCGTCCATGAGCAACCGGAATATCAAGATTAATTATCAGATCCAAAACAGTGGAGGAAAGGGAGAAAATTAATATTTTAATTTACGTAAAAAACTAGAATGGCTTGGCTGGCAATTATATATAATAAAGAAATAATGAGAACAAACAGACTGGAGTGTAAACCCGACAAATTAAAATAGGGTTTCAACATTATTTTGGTCAAGAATAAAGCAATACATAGTTTTATTTTTAAATTATTTTGGATTCTGTTTAAGTTTGGTTAGGTAATATATCAAAGGAAACAACCGAAAGATATTGAAAATGTTTTTATACATTTTTTACGAGGGTACGTACTAAGAAATAATTTTTTCTGTGGAGATTGTATGTAGTGTTAGAGTTAATTGTTGCCAATGATAGGAATTTCTTTAAAAAAAAGTACACTATTTAATATAAGTAACTGAAGCACATTTAAAAGATAATTATTCTCAGTAAAGTAACGTAAAAATTTATTTACTATAACACCCATTATTAACTAAACATTAATAATAATGCATACCTCCACTCACTATTTACTTCTTCGGCTTATCCTCACTTAGGCTAAACCTTACCACGTGTCACTTAGGTCCACGTTTCCGGAACCCCATGATCCACACCCATCATTTTTAGACTCTTTTTCAGCAGTTATAATTTACCAATAGCCACTTAGGTGAGGAACATGTAAAAATTCTGCAGTTAAAAGTGCAGTGAAAATAAATGTGAATGTCATATCTAATCAAACCAAAGCATTCATTTTACGTTTTCCCAAAGATTAACCCCCTCCCCCCAAAAAAAACGTCAACCAAACCAGATTTCCCCCCATTAAAAATTCAAACTCCAATTCCACCAATCTTTCACTTTACGACGCTCATACCTCCCTTTAGCTCCCCTTTCAGTCCTACCTGCCTCAGATGTTCCATAATATTCAATGGCTATCTGGGCGGCTAAGGATTGAATAGGTCGGTAAACCACTACGAAAAGAAAACGTACAAACATGGCCGCCCTCAAATATTCATCAGCCTCACCTCGTAAAAGAGGAAAAATCCGAGCATCGGTGATGATCTGGATTGAATGAAAGAACTGTCGCTGAGCATTGGACAGAAGTTATTAATAATACCATCTCAGGTGAGTCTCTCTTGAAGAAAACTGCATTGCGGCAAACAAGGAGAAATGGATTTGAAATTGGTTTGAATGTTTAATGAATGCGAGTTGAGGAGAATTTCAGGAGGATTAATCTTCGGTGCTTTTTGAATTTTGTATGAGTTGGCTTGCTGTGTTTTGCTTATAAAGTGCCGTTTTGAGGGATGTATCTTCTCGTTTTTTTTAAATTCAGGTACGCTAAGATGTTTGGTTTTTATTTGAAGTGGTGTATTTAAGGATTTATTCCCTAGAATTTTATAAATAAAAATGTTGTTGCGTATAAAGGTCAAATTTATTTTAGAATTTCAATGGAATGAAATGGATATTTAATGTCTTCATAGCTACTGAATGTGAAGTTTTGGGAATTATGTGATTTGTCATTTAAATAAATATGGAGACTTAATACAAAGGGATATTTTAAAATAGAATGTAACGTAAAAAGTTAATTGAAGAGGAATACTATTTAGAGTAGATAGATATAAGGTTCTCTAAAATATTTTAAGGAACAATACTTACTTGCATTTAAAAAAATTCGTTGAACGTATTTTATTAAAAGACATCAATTTCTACAAAAGAAAATCACCTGGAAATGCGGCGATTTGATTGTATACTACTATACTCTGTTCATTTTGAACTGGCGCTTGAAAATATTTCCTTCCCCCACCACCGATTGGTAACCATAGCAACTATCCTCGTCAAAGTGACGAAGAAGGCTTACTATTGGCTACTCGAAGAGCGTAACTATGGTTACGCTTCTAGCGTGGGGGAAAGCACTATTTCTCAAGCGCCAATTCTAAATGAATAGAGTATAATAAGGAAGTTGCGTGTGTCAGATTTTCAAAAACAAACAAGTGTTCCGTATGGTTTTTTGTATGGTAAAATGAAATATCTAGTCAATTTTTCAAAAAATGTACAGGTAATTAAATATTTTAATTTAAAAGTCGAGAAAAAACACGTGACTGAAAACGCTTATTGTTTAAAGATGTCAACAATCATACCATCAACTCCATTGCTTTCCAACAAAGTTTATCGTATGATGACGTCACATCCCAAACTCTTGGCGTTTTCGTGCGCTTTTAAAAAGGGGATTTTTGTTAATTTTTTTTGGTAATCAAAAAAAATCTCGATCTGCCTCAAATTTTGGGTAGTTGCTTATTTTTGCAAGAAGAATCAATTTAAAAAATAAAAAAATCATGCAGCTTCCTCATTAAAATTTCACTCAAAAAGAGCATAGATACAAGCATTTCACACCAACGAAAAAATCTCAAAAAAAAAGAAAAGTTAACCCCCTTCCCCAAATAAAGCTCTCTGCTTTTTCCCTGCCCTCTGTCTACATACCTCCCTTATTAACTCTTATTTGAAATTTCTAGGTGTTTAGTTACATTAATTTAGATAAGATCTCCCAGCAGCTCACAGGAAAGTTAAATCACTTTACCCCTTGCTCAGTATTATAATTGGGACGTTAACTTCTACGTGCCTCCCAACCACGTTTTCAGCGTACTACCACGCTTGTTATGCCGAAGCTGGGGATTTATGCGCAATTTCGGGCGGGCTTTACCGGTCATAATTGCTCTCAGTTTAAAATTCATCGTATATAATGCGAACCCTAAGCATTTCCTAAATGTTTCAGGGCTGGTATGGTGTCATTACAGTCTTCTTGGGATGGTGTCCCGATAGCGATTGTTGGTTGCTTGCAGGAATGAATCTTCCGGACGTTTAGAGCCTGTCGTAAATATTGTGACTGTTCGTTTGGGGGTTTATCCGTCCCTCATAATGAGGGATGTGGGGTAATTAGGGGGTTGGGGAAAATTTGAGGAGGGGTTTCAGTTTGGTTGGATTTGTGTGGTGGGGACATTTATTGAAGATGAAAATTTGGTCTTGGGGATATGACGGCGTGTATATTGTACATGTTTTCCCTGCAAGTGTTTTCAGTAAGCCTGGGGCGTATCCAAGAAGGTTTATGGATTCACCTCCCTCGAAATTGTGATTGGACCTGGAAAAAATTGTAACCTTCCCCCGAACCTAACCGAAATTTACCCGAACCTTATGTATTGCACCTATATGGAAGCTGGCAGTGGCTTCCCCCGAACCAGGTTCGCAGGTTCGGGCACTTTTTCCAGGTCCGTATGGGACATAAATTTTTCCATTGTTTTTATCCTTTAAAACTTCTCCAACTCTCGAGGAGAAATCCTTGTCGGGTGTAACCCAATGGGTTTCAAAATAAGTTACAACGCTATTTTTTAGGGTGAAATTTCAGACTTTCTTATGTAAGAGGATCCTCAAACACCCTTCCAAAGTTTTTTTAGTCCGTTAAGCAGTGCTTTCCCATTGAAAATTCTGCCGCTTACTAGATTCAGCTCTCTCGGTGTTTTCCAAAGAGGTGGAATAAGACTAGATGCTTTTTTAAGATTATATTGAATGATTTGGAAATCAGAATTCCAAAATTTGGATGGAAACTTGTCTTTATAAAAAGTAAGCATTTTAAAACTATTTTGATGTAGTAACATTTTAAGATAAATTATAAAACTTGCTAACTATACTAAATGATTATAATTCAAATAAAGTGTAAAAACAAAAAACATATGTTTTAGATATTCAAATAATGGAGTTAATTAAATTAATAAGAGGATAAAATTATCATTTAAGAACTCATATTTACAAATTTCAACATTCTAAGACGTTTCCACATCATTTTAAAAATTTACTGCTTAATTAGTAGCAGAAAATGTAAATGCGATTTAAAAAGAAAACACAAATGTCATATGTCAACTTTATAAACCAAGTAATTACTCTTTTATTTATTAGAAAAAGGATTAAAATGAAACAACACGTGTATTTAGATCATTAACAACTACATATGCTTGAAATGACTTTTGATCATGTTTCTGTAATTAAAATTGCTTACCAAGTCAGTATTTTTAAAAAACAAAGAGTTATTTTACCATTCCAAATGTTAGTAGGTGGACCTGTAGGTTGAATAAATGTTTTTTTTTCATTTCAAAAGTGCATCAACATGACCAAAAGTAAAAGAAAAGGATGTTTCCATTGCCTATAATATGTATTTTATAGTAGGATGTATTTGAAAAATATCACTCTACATTTGTTTGCTAGAAAATAAACTTGCTTTTGCGAGAAGATGTAGTTATTTTTACAGATTTAAAACAATGGTATTTTAGCTAATGAGCTTGAGTTTTCCCATTAGTTATAATGCTTTTATTACGCGTATTTATTTTATGTACCTAAAACACAAGTTTATTTTCAAATTAGGTTATTTCATTTTAGTTCATGGAAATTGATTTACAAGCTAATCAAGTTAGAATTAGACGATCCCAACCTATTACTTATACACATAAAAAGAAAATATACGTCTGAAAGCTTTGCACTCGTTTCTAATTAAACTTACAAAAAATGAACACTGAAAACAAAATTGTATTAATGCATTTACCCAAAAAGAAAACATTCAGGAGGCAAATATCTAATCATAAGCTTTTGTTAATTATATTTTGTTCTCTTCACTGCGACATAAGGAGTAGCGAAAACTTAAGGCAAACCTAATTTAAACAATTCGGATTCGTCATGATGGCTTCACAACACCTCGCTCCGCTCCATTTTATCATCCTCACGATCTTACCTTTGACAAAAAAAGAAACATTTGTGACTCACATCCCAAAACAAACATTAATCCAAAAAGGTAAACAACAGCTTCAATACGAAATCACTCCAGAGTTAATCTACATAACAGCACACACACTGCCATCAAGAAAACTACCTACAAAAGATCGCTCGCCGTCGTTGTTCCCTTCGATAAGGCCAAAACCCGCAGACAAGCGTAATTAAAACTTTCTCTCGATCCTTTTCTGATTTATACGCCAAAAATAGTCGCTTTATTTCTGGCGTTTCGATAGCAAACAATAAACAACAAAGGTTTCTGTGCTGTTAAGAGAAAAGGCGCCTAAATTAAAGTGACTCTTTTAGTTTTGCTTAGTGAGAGAGCGAGCTTTCAGCATGTCACTTTGTGTTATCGGTGATAGGTGTTAATTAAGCCGAGAGCCGATAGCGCTGATTCGGCGCTCGTATATCTCGCAGATAAATGCCCTGAATGCGTTATTCGGATTCCTGGTGGGGCTTAATGGACAAATTGGCAGCGAGGGAGGATGGAAATGGCTGTAATGCGTTCTTAGATCTCTCCATGTTGGATTTTATGAGTTAGCACAGTTACTTTAGAATGATTCAGTAAGAGAAGGGAATTAGTTATCGTACTACATTGGTTTTTAGTGTTATTCAAGTGTAGCTCATTTTGTGAACCTTCAATGTGCCCGTATCTCATCTAAATATCTCTCAAAAACTATTATTGTGCAAGCGATTCACGTATTTTTAAGAAATTACATTGAAATTACAAGTGAAAAAATTTCCAAGTTATTGATAGCGTAGATTTACATCTTATTCTCTAACCGTGAGTGTCCCCGGCTTACGCACCACGCCATTGAAGCTCAAAATATGGCTGGCATTTTAAACTCCCCAGCAGTCCAGCAATTAGAATTCTAGATTATATGCATATAATGAGGGAATATTATAAATGATTTTGCCTAGACATAATTTACATACGATTTACGTTACTGTAGTCACAATTACCATGAATAAATATGTAAATACTTACAAGTGTGAAATGCTGCGCTACTTGGTTCGGTTCCAAACTGAATTCCAGAACTGTTCCAGGTTGGATAAGTACTGAATATATTCCTCTCCTATATTTCTGCTCAAATGTTATTACTCGGCGATACACCAACGATGAAGAATTTGAAAACCCCTAAGTTCTAATGTTTATATTGGCGTTTTTACGATGCATCGGCAATTCTGATATACCCGAGAAGATGACCTACAATGTTCCTCAGATATACATCAAAGACATCAATGTCCGCAAGCTCTGCTAGAACTTTATACAGCGCCGGTGATTTACGGTAGCGTATTCGAAATAAGATAACAAGATCTCTGTGGCTGCCCAAGACACTCCGCATCCTGAAACATTATTCCACCCAAAAGGACGACCAACACAACACAGGAAAAACATCCCTTCCCCAAAAATTCAATTATACTGCATCTGTCGCCCCCGCCACAAAGCCCCACAACTTATTCCCCGCAGCAGCTTTATATGAAGCCGTAAAAGAAGATAAGACTTAACAGTTTCACTCAATTAACCCCTGAGACAACCATCAGAAAGAGATACGCCATCATTTTAATTCCTGGCGCTTCCTTAATTTACAACTACGACGGCCACTTTCTTGGAATCCATCAAGGGGACCTCTCCCCCCCCCACCCCCTCTTATAAAAGAGATGGTCTTGGACTCACCGAAAGGAGAGGGGAGAATTGCTTTAACGAGATAGGGAAATTCGGTCGCGATAAAACTTTTGATTGCGCACCCTGGCGGAAGGGAATTGCGAATAAATTAAGCTGGGGTGTAACGATGTTTCTGTGTGTGGGGGGTGTAGATCGTTTGGGGTTAGTGGGGAGTGTTGAGGGACAGTTTGCTCTTGGAGTGTTGTGTGTATAAAGTTTATTGGACCAGCGAATGGGGAAATTCACGTGTCCAGGAAGCGTATTAACATTCTCCACTTTGATAGAGCAAAAATAGAAGAAAATATTTTTTTTTTCATCTGCCGTAAAAGAGAACGACTAACAACTGGTTATCCCGACCGAAACGCTAAAAATTTAACATATGCTCTATCAAATTGGAGAATGTTAATACGCGTCCAGCTCCAGGAAGGCCGGAAACTACGACTCATGCAGGTTAGCTGTGTTGGATTTTCAACAGTCATATTCACAGCCATCAGCATCGGTGTTAAATACTGGTTAAAAAAATGATTCCTTCAATCAAAATCAGTGAAATGCTATTTTGTCTTTCTGCTGGTTAACACCGACTCAGATGGCTGTGAATGTAAGAGCTCTTATGACTTTACAAATTTTCAAATGTTAGAGACACATAAGGGTTTTATTCGTCACCAAATATTTGAATGGAGAAAACATTTTCTCCTTGAAAAAGTCAGTGTTCATCTACGAGTAACCAAAAAAATATTAACTATTAACCACATAAAAATGGAATGAAATAGGTGTTTCGATATTAAAAGAATTGACTGAAAAGGATGGGTTAAAAGCGAAAAATATTTATAATAAAGTTTCAAAAAACAAACACATTTCCACATTTCAGCGTAATAAAACAAAAAAATGAATTATGAACGGCAAGAAGCCATCATAAGAATCGTTTCACCCAATGTTACCCCCATTTATTTAGTCAGTCTCGAAAGCAGTCAACCCAGAAATATTCAATCAACGTACAGCATACCCAACCCATCTGAAACAATTTCCTTTCGAAGGAGGAAGGAACAAACCGGAAGGAATAAAACCATCTTGAAAACTATATCCGCCGAATTTCACAAATCCCTTGACCCCAAACGCACTCGCATGAACTGAAGCCAAAGATCACGGAACGACGTCGCATCAAGCAAGAACATCAAAAATCTTTTGGAGCAGTGCCCATATCTTGAAGTTTAGTGTATGAAGTGAAGTGCATGTTAGGAAAACTTTATTTGGTGTTATTAAAGGCAAGGGGGCAGTTCGTTGTGAAAAAAATACTTTGAAAGAAAGTGACTGGATTTGAGTATTCTTTTTCAGTTTCCTTTTGAGTTTTATGTGAATGGGTAAAAGAGCCTTTTGCTGTAGATGAATACGCTTTTTGTTGTTGTTAAAGTTAACTGCTTTGTTTAAATCAATTTATTCGTGTTGAATAATAAAATTTAATGAGGAAAATACTATTGTATCTATACGATCATTAATTAAGTACGAAGGCTTTCACGGCCGGAGTTAATAGGGTAAAAACTGCCCGGGATCATAGGTATGGTATGTTAGTTAAATGGTTAAAAAAGTTAATAATGGTTTAATAAAGTTAAATGGTTAAACATTTTAATGGTTTAAATTTAACCCTTGACCACAGCCTATGAACTCGGACAGTTGTTTATCATATATGCTCATTAAGTCCTCATGTATTTCAATTTCCATTGAAACATGCTTAACCATAAAGTTACCAAGAAAATGAGGTAGAGGTATAATTACATGCAAGTACCTAGCAATGTTTCAGATTCCACGTTTAGATTGTACTGGGCTTATTAGTAATTGATGTTTTTATTAGAACTATATTTAAATGGTTGTGACCAATGACCATTGCAGATAAATACATCCACTACACTGCTAATATAAAGATAGTTTGAATTAGGTTCACAAAGAACTTCATTACAATTGATGAAATATGACAAATGCATTTATTTTTAGGAATTTCCAATTGAAGAAACATGGACTAAAATCAACGCAAAACAATTTCTAAAACTGAATTAACAATAAAAATTAAGGAATAATTATCCTCTATAATAGATTATTCATAGAAAACGGAGATCAGTTTTCGGACTACATTTGAGGAACTTGAAGCAAAGCTTTAATTAAGAAAACAGTTCTTAACCTAGAGAGTGTTTCCTACCTAACTAGTTACTAAAACAGGTATTTTTTTCTCCTGCATCTCATAAAAACTCTCCAAACTATATTGAACATCAAATGTTAAAAATTTCTTCCTTGAATTGCACATCAATCGATTAAATTTACAGTGCCAAACACGTCGGGGTTTTTAAATAAATGGTTTCCAAATCGTCTTGGCGATTTCAACGGGATAGATAACGGAATCATACCCTAAATCTAAATTCATCTCCCCAAACCTCTATAAATCCACTACAAGTCACCCTCCAAAAACAATACAAGTACCAATCAGTAATGACCAATGTCCATTCCCTTCTCAATCACGACCTGGACCTGACCGGACCATCCCCAATCCCTTTTCAGTGGAGCGACCCGATCATTAAACTTTAGCGATACACTCTCCTCGGCCTTGCCGGACGCTTAAGAGCCTTCAATCTGGCAGAGGCCGAATAATTGATAAGGGCCCGATTCATCCCCCGATGGATGACGGCTGTTGTCGCTGATGCCGGACTTTAATTAGCCGCCAAGCGCAGCAGGACTGTCCGGCAATTACGGGTCAGGATCTGTCAGGTCCACTTGGATGGTCCGTGTTGTTGTTCCGTCTCTGTCCGGCATTGTTCGATGGCTTGGCTTTTGTTGAAGGTGTGGCGGATTATGTTTGTATCGTGTTGATAATTGGTTGTTATTATTATTAAGTTGATGATTGGTGGAAGATTTAATTTTATGGATCTGAGTGTGGAATTTTTTAGTGATGTTACGAAGAGGGATAGAGCAATTATTTTTTAGCCATCGTTTTTTTAATCATCAATTTGCATGAGAACTCCAGCTCCCAATCGTCGACTCCAGCCATGGACCGGTTTCGCCCCTGATAGGACTCATATAGGCACGGCATAGGAAGGCAACGCAAGAGCTCCTCTAACCAGAGGTAGTGGTGAAATACTCCCGTTTCATCCATTTACGGTCGATATGTTTCCAAAACGGATTACGTCTTTTTAATATTTATTGTCTCAATTACATGGTGAATTAATAATTTTAAAAACTCACTGAAATGAACGAAAATTTTAAATGTATCCAGAGAATGGTACACATTTTCATCTCTCACATATGCTTTTAACGATGAAAATATTACATAGTTCGCTATTTATGTAAATATTTGACTCCTAAACAACAGCTCGGTAGTATTTAACGGAGCTGTATCATCAGCACGGATGTGGAGAAGGCACCAAATGCATTCCATAGGTTTGACTTTACATTACTCTTGATCCTTTCTAAGCACCTCCAAACACTTCCATCCATAAACGAAAAAAAAAAAACGGAAAGAAAATCACAAAACAAAACCTACCTACGACACTGAGCACCACATCGAAATTTCTAGTCCTCGCCTTCCTGAAATCCACCCTACACCTATACTGGCCTTCGTCCTCCTCCAGCAAAGGCTTCAGCCTCAAGGTAGAAGGCCGATGGGTAATACTGAGGTAAGCCCTGCCTTCCAATTGGTCGGCGGCCGCGTGTCGAGCCTGGTCCAGTAGCCCTCGCCTCGCGTCCAGGCTGTAGAGGGGCGTGGTCGACTCGTCCTTGTACCACAGTACCAGTGCCACCGAGTCGTCGGCCGTCGGAGCGGTGATGTTGCAGGGGAGATCGAACGTCGAACCGGCAACTCCCACCAGTGTCTGAGGGGGCTCTGGGAGAAAAAAAAGAGGAGGTTTAGTTGCGGGTGAAAGGATGACTAATTTTTAAAAAATGATAACTAAATGGATTTTTTTATCGTGTGATAGTAACTAAATGACCTAGGTTCAAGGTTGGCTTACGGCCGTATTCACCGGTAACCTGACCGGCGGTCAGGTCAGGAAACCATGGTTACAGCCTCTGATTGGTGGAAAAATAATTCAATATTTTCCTTCCACCAATCAGAGGCTGTAACCATGGTTTCCTGACCTGACCGCCGGTCAGGTTACCGGTGAATACGGTCGTTAGTTACTACTTATTTAAAGTTAAACTTCATGCTTGGGTATGTGTTGCTTAGGTACTCACAACTATAGTTATGTAAATGCAGCATAAAGGCCTACTGAAGCAATTATAATTCCGAAGTATACCTTTGAGTTGTATGACTTTCGGATTGGCTGGTGTCTGCTGACAGCTTTCAATTCCTATGTAAGTTTTTAGTGCGCATGCTCTAGATTTAAAAAATGTGAACACTTTTAATGGGATTTTCTTCCTGCTCTTAGTTCTGGAGCATGCGCATTAGGCACTTCTATAGGAATTGGAAGTTGTCAGGAGACACTAGTTTTGGATTGGTCTTTCTAAAGACTGCGATCGCTACATCGGAAGGTTGCGTGTGCAGATGACGTCCGGGTCACCAACGTAGCGACTGTAGTCTTGAGATAGACCATTACGAAAGTCCATACAATTCAAAAGTATATTTTGAAATTATATTTTTTTTTCAGTTAGCTTTCATACTGCATTTAAATTACTTGAACTTTATAGCAAGGTGTATCTGGAATGACGCAACAAACTTTCAGGGATGATAGTACTCATCAAGACGAACAAGAATTGGTATAGAAAGGGGGGTCGCATATGAATTTTAGGGGTGAAACCCCGGGGTGAAAATCAGCCAAAAAAACTTGCATATTTGTGCAGGAAGAGACACAATGGTTCGATTCCGGTAGCTATTTTGTAAAAGAAGTTGGTAATAGAAGTTATTTTGGAAAAGAAGTTGGTAATAGGAGTTATTTTGTAAAAGAAGACTGATCAAAATAAATCTTTAGCTACGAAAAGATAACTTCCTGAAAAAGGAAGTTACTTTAAATTACTTAAAATTACTTTTTGAAAGTACGAGATTCATTATTTTGATGTAAAAAATTTCGGAATCGAAAAATTGTGTCTCTTCCGGCACAAATATGCGTTTTTTTGCCGATTTTCACCCCGGGGTTTCACCCCTTAAAACCCATTGGCGACCCCCTTTCTATACCGATTCTTGTTCGTCTTGATGAGTTCTATCATCCCTGAAAGTTTGTTGCACCATTTCAGATACACCCTGTATTCTAAGGTTGAGGAATTATTTGAAGTCTAAAGTTTTTAGATGTTTGCGTCGTTTTAAGACACAAAACTAATTTGTTTTTTTAATGTAACAAAATATCAAATTCTGTTCATTAAATTTAAATTATATTAAACTTGTGCATAGAGATATGTGCTGTGCATTTATTTATTTTAATTAAAGATAATTTTTAATAAACTTATCAAGACCGCTTTTGTGCTTTCATTTTAATAGTGCGGCTTGAGTTATTATTCTGTTTTTATTTAACTCAAAAGAACTTTATACAAATAAAAAACTACCTTTCAATTAATATCTGTTGCAGTCATTATAACAGAGATTCAAAATATTACATCGCATATTTTAAGAGTAGCACTTTAATTAATGTTGTATTTACGCATTTAAATTAAAATAATGAATATATTATTTATAAGTTGTCTTTAATTCAAAAATTTCTATATGACGCAGCGTATGAAAATAATTATTAAATACTTTGTCCAGATAAAACTTAACAGAATTAAATAGAAAATAATTAAGAAGGCCAAAAACATTCCATGACTTATGTATCTATTTCATCAGAGATAAAATTGCACTTGTTAACTTTTACCATCACAGCACAAATCTCACTAAAACTAACCTCCCTAACTTCTCTATTAAATCTACACTGGTATTATTAAGCAAAAAGCAATTAAGAAAAGTGATAAGAGAGAAAAAATAGGAAAAGGTAGAGAGCAAGATAAGAAAATAGAAACTGGTGAGAGTTCTCAGTTCTTTTTTTATGATGACAAGAGAGGCAAAACATGCCTCCCGTCACAAGAGAAGGAAACTCCTGAAAGAGGACATCACACACAGAGCATGCAAATAACACACATAGTAAGAAAAGAGACAGAAAAGAAAAATGTCTACAGTTGTGATAGTACTGAGAGCAAGAGTTTTATGTGTGCATTTAGAGCAGCACTTTGCGTAATTGCGTTAAGGTTCTGCTGGCTAGATGGTGTGGAGCGAATCAGATTTTCTGGTCTTTGCTTACGGAGTGAATATTGTCGAGAAAGAAGTTCTTAACTATTATGTATTCTTTGGAGTGTAGTTTGGGTGGTAAAGGTTAGTTAATGTTTTAATAAAAGGGATTTAACGCATTTAATACGATTTTATGTAAAATAGAGTAGAAGCTTTTTTTGTAATTAAACTTTAAAATTTTCTAGTAAGTACTTCAAGAATGTGTAATTAGATTGGGTGTTTAGTTTATGAATATTTTCATGTTTGTTAAAATATTTATTTTTCATGAATCTCATTCACTAATTTAAGCATTATAATGAAAACAACATAGCACACCGACAACATAATGTAAACAATAAATGAAATTAGCTAACAAGTTTTGCATTATACATACTAACGCATTATACATTTTTAACCAGAAGTCCAACCTCTTCGGAGGCTCTGGCAACCCTCTTTCATGGATAGTGACATACTGAACTTCATTCCCTTAATATACAAATTAACCATTTTCAAACACACCATGGAATGAATCCATTTTTCCATTCCCATGAACATTTCAATTACATAAATACCTATTTTTACACCAACCTACAAAATTAATCACCACTGTTAAGTACAGGGGAAACACTAGCCTCACGTTGAAGCCAAAGTTGTTATTTTAGTATGACTAGTGAATCGAGTAATAGAGCATTTTCGATCACATGACTCGGACCTAGCAACGGCCTTAGCAACAGATTGTTTGACCTATATAGCAGTTAACAGTTAAAAGAAAATAACTGGGCATGGAATGCTTCTATTGGAGCATTTGAAATCACATGACAGCAACAGACACAGCCGCACCTAGCAACGGCCTTAACAAAAGACTTTTTAACCTGCAAAGAAAACACCTGAAAACACTCTATAGTACCAGTGAATGTGCAACATTTGGAAAATTATATTTTCAAAAACATAACACAGTTGCAAAATCCAGTTTAATACTTAAGTTATACCTGGTAATGAATAGGTTTTCATAAGTTACAGCTTAGCAATAAGCAGATAATTCTCCCAGTAATCTCAAACATTCCACACTTGGTATTTGTGCAGAAACCCATCTAATTACCCAAACAAAAAGGAAATTATGCGAACGCACAAGCCCATATCCTCCATTGTGTCACAAAACCCATTATGCGCGTTGCACTTAAGCAATCCTTTTGAATGGGGCCCCTCTCTTTTCAAAAGAGAGGAATCAATCGGACCCGAATGCTCCCCCGCAACAGACAGTTCGCAATTTACATTCAATTAGACGAACGCGCTTGATAAACGAACGCAGCAGCAGCAGCGAAAGTAAGCGGCGCTTCCAAAGAATGTGGCCGAGGAGCGATTTGAATAAGTGTATGCAGAGGGTTTGAATGGCGGGGAAAGGATCTTTACTTTAAGATTATCGTCTCGAGGATCCCCTTATATTGAAGAGTGTCGGGGAACGAATCGAGGAAGTTTGTTGTTGACGCAGATAATTACGCTATTATTCCCAGTGTTGGACTGATGGAGGGGTCTATAGAATAGTTAATGAAAGTGCGGAACGTTATCTTTGAGGTAACTTAGTTCGGAGGAAGTTCGGATAGTAGGGCGTTACACCGTCACCTTAGAATCAAAAACTATCTCCGTTCGGCAAACTTCGGGGATCTCGATCCTTGGCGACTTAAAATCAGACGCCAATTCAAACCACTGCCCATAAAAAATCCACCAATTAAATACCACTAAATCAAAAAATAATAATAATTACTTCAGATCGTTGGAGGCTCTCATTTGATTGGTTTGACACTTTGCCAGCTCGATGATGTCACGCTTACGAACCAATGAAATGAGCTTTCTCGCTTGCAATTCTGAATATTTCCGAATAAAACCAGAAGGCAGCTTTATTTGATTTTAAGATGATAAAAATATTGCGCCTGATATGGCAACCTTCTCGGCATTTTTTGAGAAACATAAAAAATCGTCAAAAATGTCAAAGTTAAAATTTTAAGGTAATTGTATAACGGAGTTTGTCTAATTGTATAAACATTAATATGGTAAACCTAAATTTAAGGTCATAAGTGGCTAAACGGCGTCATGCACTCAGTTCGAAGCAAAATCGCTTATCACGAACAAAAAAATAACAGCACATTCTTAACATTTTAGCTAGTCATAAAGTATAATCTCAAAAGAAGCTATCCGTAGTTTCATAGGTTTGTGTTGAAATGAGAAAATTCTGAAAATATTCATATATGTATGCGGGCCCCA
The DNA here is from genome assembly GCA_024610705.1 of Tetragnatha versicolor. Taxonomy (NCBI): domain Eukaryota; kingdom Metazoa; phylum Arthropoda; class Arachnida; order Araneae; family Tetragnathidae; genus Tetragnatha; species Tetragnatha versicolor. The sequence goes on along the minus strand of JANDEH010000004.1, from coordinate 51,354,138 downwards.
AATGATTGGCGTGCATCCTCGAGGAAAAATTCAAGTAAAAAAGGGACTCTATTTTTAAATCATTAAAAATTAATTTCATGAGTGAGAGTTTGAAATATATTCCGATTTTAGGGTTACGCAGAAACGTTTTCATAAAAACTTCTACACCGATTCCCAACCTGAACTATCTTTTATATCTCGAACAATTATCCCACCTTAAGGCGGAAACAAATTGGAGCAGAGCGGCGTAAGCGAACAGCCACGAACACGGTCTGCGCACGCGCAACTCGGAGCGGCGCTTGCGCAGAGCGTGTTCGTGGCGCCGCTTGGCTCCAATTTGTTTCCGCCTTTAGAAAGTAAAGAGCCAGTCTCATTTCAATCGTAACCCGAACGACTTCACCAGTTACAAACTACACTTTTCAAAATAAAATCCACCATCAATTCAAAACGATGGCGACATTTACTCCAATCCAAGCACCTTGTTTTCTTTTGTTCCGAAACCGAAAAGCAGAGAGAAAGTAACAACAAAAGAGAGGAAATCTGACATCCACCGCTAACAACTAGAAAGACCATTAAGTCATTCTGCGTGAAGAGCCGAGGCATTACTGGATACTTGCGAGCACATTTACCCGTTACTAGTGAACGCACATCATACTGCGGATACTGGCAGTAGCGAGCTTCGCTAATGAGAGGACAAACCCCCAAGGCCGAATGAAAATAAAAGTACAGACAGAGGTAGCAGGCAAACCGCAAAACTTTCAAACACTCCTCGGGCAATCCGATAAACACGAGACTGGGTAATGATGCCATTTGTAAGAAGCAAAACTTTTCCTTCTTTTTATAAGAAGGGAAGAAAGAAGGCCGTGCGATTTGAATAAATAAAATGTTAAATATAAAGTGAAATGAAGTGAAAAAGATAAGGAGGCAGGAATTTCGCGAGGTGCGGTTACAGTTTCATTAGCGTTTTGTTCCGGTTCGTAAACAGCTGACATGCTTTGGGAGGGTTGAGATGTATTGCGCTGCTTTTAAGGTGTTTTTTACTGATGTGCAGGGGGTTGTTTAGTTTCTTTTTTGTTTTTGTTTATGGGGATTGTTTCTCAAGTGGAATAGTTAAAGTACTCCGAATGGAGCACGGTGATTTTCCAGATATATTGCCCATGGTTGATGTATGACGAAATCTATATACCGAAATCTTTAAACTGGGTTTAATGTTTGGAAATGTTGTGTTTATACATAATCATTAGTTTAACTATTCCATGTGCTGCTAAATGAGTATAACGGTTTATATGATCAGGTTGTTAGCTATAGGAATTAATTATCGAAACCATAAAAAATTAATTCACAAAATGACTTTTTACAGAAGTTTCAATATTATTTTCACGTTTAAGTGCATTCATGTTAATTGATTTGCATTATACCTGTAGTAAATAAACAAATAAGAAACAAAATTATTCCATTATCTGTCTAATATTGAAATACTTCGACTAAAATGTTAACCAACTGTATCAAGCATCCAAAATACTAAATTAAAAATCGAAGGAATTGTTTTATTCATGAGGGTGAATAAAGAAATTCTTCTAATTCGAAAAAATAATGAGACAATAATGAATATATATTCTATTACTTGGACAAAAAGTTCTAATAAAACCCATAATACATTAATACATATATAAAACCATAATCAGATGAAATATAAAACCTGATGAATTACCAGAAGGTTAAAAAGATGTATTTTAATTATTCTTAATGAATTTCTCAGAAAAAAACATATTCGGTTTATAAAATAATTGTCTCTATCCATCCATTAAATCGTATTTGAATAATCAAAAATATAATTTCACATAAGTTATTCCTGGAATTTACTTTGTAGGGGAGCACGGTCATTTATGGTAGTTCACCACCCAATATAGCACCAATCTATCAGTTAGTAAAGAGCAAGCTTTCGAAGATTCAGTTTGGAAAAGTTGGCTTCGCAGCATACTGACTGCTATCAAGGAATAACTGTTTTACAGGAACAAAAGGCTTCTCAGCAGTACAACATAAAGTTATAATCTGTTCATTTTGAACGGGCGCTTGAAAATATGTCCTTCCCCCACCACCGATCGGTAACCATAGCGACTATCCTCGTCAAAGTCTTACTATTGGCTGCTCGAAGAGCGTAACTATGGTTACGCTTCTAGCGTGGGGGAAAGCTATATTTCTCAAGCGCCAATTCTAAATGAATAGAGTATAAGAATGTACTCATACTCAACCCTTTGCTTATTTCATTTTTTAGTTTGAAACTTATAACACTTTTATTCTAACCACTATGAAAGTAGATATATCCGCAATAACACAATATTTTACTTCTAATTGAGTTAAAGGAAATCAGGAATAGCCTATTTTTTTCTTTCTTCTTTGAGATTTTCACTAATCTAAAAATCAAGTTTCTGCTTCTCTAGCTTCTAGATTGTTATTAGTAAATATTGAAAATTCTGAAGTAGAAAATAACATCGCATGTATTCTAAAAAGGTGAAAAGTAAAAAGATACCCATACATTTTATCTGCTCAAATAACTTCATACGTTTTTTAACTTCTAAAAAGATTTCAAAAACAGATTACATACGGTCATAAGGTGAGTCCACTATTAACCAAAGAAAAGGGTAGACGTATGCTGCAGAATGTATTACCGGTCCCTTTGGACCAAAATTCGAATAACTGATAGAACGGAACGAAAAAACCTCTTAGTTTCAAATAAAATCTAATTCCAGGCAAAAGTAGATACAGGAAACGCATGCGAATATTTCCCTTTTTCCCCCGTTTGAATCTCGCGTCATTTAGCAGCAAAAATCCCTTTCCTTCTTGAACCCAAAGATGATAGATAGAAAAAGAATATTACCCCGAAGAGTGCTGGGGCCCTTAGGGATAGCTTCTATGAATAGTTTTACATTCGTCAACAAACTTCATCATAGGGAAAAAAAGGGGGAAATACCGAGACGGATGAGAAGTAAGTAGGGAAATGAGTTTTTTCCCCTTTTCCAAAGTAGCCCGATATTCCAAAGGGGGAAAGCTCTATGTGTGCTTTAGCTCTTCTATTTCTACGGAAATTAAACTTCGCCACGTTTCGCTACTTTTAAATGGTTTTGCTTCGGTTTTTGCTCCGAGAAAAAAAAGGCGTTGGCGTGTTTTAATCTACGACAGGAAAGGGTTTGCGCCATGTTTGTGTTTAGATAAAGAAAAATCATTTAGGGCGGTCGCTCTTTTTTTTTGCGTAGGGAGCGAACGCGTTTTGTAAAAAGTTGTTTTTCCGATAGTTTTCTAAAGGGGGAAAGAATGCCGTTTCTGATTTTTGGGAAAGCTGTTAAATATGCGAGTCTGAATTGCATGGGGTAAATATTGGGTTCCGTCTAGTATCGAAAAAGGAAGAGGTTTTACGAATGTCACAGATTAAAAAAATCATATCAAAGCTTTGAAAGATGCATAGCAAAAGAGATCCAATTAAATAGCTTTCAAAGTTTATCATTGAAAAAATGATTCGCATATGCATTTTAAATAGGGCTTTACAGAAAACAAAACTCAAAAACTTACTCTTAAAAGCTAGAAGTTCTTATGAAAAAATAAATAAATTTTATTACTATTTCATTCATTATTGTTAATTACATGATAAAAAGATGTCATTCATTTAGATGTCATTATCATCATCCTTATGTCATTAATATTTCTATTAGAACTCATTACTTTTATTCAGAGTGAATTCCAGATTTCGCCAAAAAAATGTATATTTGTGTTTTCACAAGATACTTCAAAAAAGTTTGAAAAACATACATTAGATAATTATTAATGACTGTTACTTTTACATACTTTTCCACTTAGAAACTTTAAAAAATGAAAAAAAACCCTTTTGAAAGAAAGCTTAATTTTTCAACATCATGGATGGTTGTGAAAACTAGTTCAGACAAGTTTATCCTCATAGAACCTCTAAAGCAAGAAACTAACCAGAAAATTTTTCAAAAAACATTAAACCCCCCCCACTCCGAAAAAGAAGAACTTCAAGCCCATTTCACCCAAATCACCGAACCAGCGCGCTTTGATTTGTTAGAAGAGAAGAGCATCGCTTTGGCGTTAAATAAGAGCCCCATTACTTCCACCAGCCATCGCCAAATTACTCCATTAACCAACCACAGCTGGCCGTGGTGTTTTATGGGCTGAGAAAAAAGGCGCCTTGTTTACTCTTCGCTCGCCAAAAATGCAAAGAAAACGGACTCATAAATCATCATTATTGCCTGACAGTCAGGAAAATGGCGGACGAGGTTTCGAATTACGCAAAATGGCGGAGAAAACACGGCGGGGGCGGGGCCTGCCACGTACAGTGGGTCACGTGATATATGACGTACCACCTGAGGCGTATGAAAAAACTATCTTGTCATTGGATAATACACCTGTAAGCAAAATGCTGTTTTTTGAGGTACCTGAGTTTGTGAAAAGACCGTGAAAAATTCATGGGCGTGTAGGAATTTTGTAAAATGAGATCGCTAAAAGGAGTTAGTATGAATATTACACCACATCACGTTTGTTGGAAGGTTTTATGATTTTGGGGCATAGTTTTTTACAGAATTATGTTAAAATGTTTTTTAACGTAATCCAAACTTCAAAATGAGGATGATGCCAAAAATTTCTTTCAACTTCAACTTTAAATTTAAAAAAAGTTATAAAAATTGTTTAACATTTCCTAATGTACCATCATTTTCTCTCAAAATAAAAAATAAATGATGGAAAATAATAAGTAAACAATGAAATGAAATTTTTCATTATTTTTTAGTAGGCCTTATGATTGCCCTTTTTTTTCTTAGAAGTTCACTCGAATAATAAAAAAAAAGAAATCAAATCCGGCAAATCTATCCAAACAATGCTAAGTTGGGCCATGAAAAAAACCTTTTCCAGCCACAAAAAGATCCCCAAAATCCCTCAAACAATAAAAACACGTGACACAAAACCCTCGACAATATCGGACAAAAACGAAAGCAATTTTTTTACTGGTTCAAGTTCACACGATGCCAAAAAAATAGGAAACAAAAGAACAACTGACGTGACATCTATCCCCGAGCACTTTACGATACCCTTTGTTTCACGGAATAAAACTTCAAAATCGATAGAGAAACATATCCGTCATCTTCATCGTAATAATGGGTTACTGTGTACTTGTGCTTTTCGCAACAGCGGAATCTCCCCTTTTATTGTAGTTGCATTCTTTTGTTAGTCCGTCCTATGGCCAAAATATCTGTGATTTCCCCCTTACTTTTTCATTCCCTTATGTTTTCCCCTCTTAGTGCCGGACTGTATACTTAGGCGTCCGAAGAGTTTTCTGAAACAAGCAAAAAGAGGTTCTTTTTTTTCTCTTTGTGCTTGCATTTATTGGACTGCTTTGTTCTCTGAAAATATTTGTGGTGCGGTATGATTCTCAGTGTCCCTTTATAGTGTGTGGACTAACAGAAAGAATTTCGTATTTATTTTGAAGAGACAAAAACTTGTCCGCCTTTTGTTCAACTGTTTGTCCTGTTGGCGAAAAGGACATTAAATCCCCCCAGGGATTGCAACAGATATTATCAATACTGGGAATAAATAGGGTATCTTTATTTAGAAATCCGTAATTGGTGCCCTTGTGTATTTACAGAGGAGAAGGTTACAATAGCGGGATTGAAAGAAACACATAGATTTATTTTTCAGAAGGCAGTTGTGTTTTGTCAACTTGTATTCACTAGTCAATGATTTTATTATATAGAAGAGATAGAGGTGGATTGAGCAATGGTAACTCTAAAAAGAGGAACAGATAGTTGACTGACAAATAGCTCTTGCTGGAAATTATTTTCACTACCAGACTGTTATGCCATGCAGTGTTTCTAATGCATGTATCATGGCACGCGGACGCGTTTCATCGCCAAGCTCTAGCGCGCGCATGTCTGTAAAAGTTTTGAAATTGCTAAGCAAGCGATAAGGCACTAATCTAAGGCCTTGCTAATGTCGGGTATCTAACTCCACCCAGTTTTATTTCTCCCCTATGTTTTTTTTATCAAAAGCTGTTTCCTTGAATTTGTTAAATGAAATACAGGTAATTATACAGGGTGTACCTGAAATGGTGCAACAAACTTTCAGGGATGATAGTACTCATCAAGACGAACAAGAATCGGTATAGAAAGGGGGTCCGAGACCAAATCCTAGGGAGTTAAAAATGGAGCGACACCCTAATAAAATCATTGAAAAATTCAATTTGTAGAAGAACTACTATTGGTAAAAACTTAATTATGGTCTCAAAAATTGTGGATTAATATGATCTTTAAAATTACCTCAAAAGTATTCACTTTAAAGTTTGTTTTATTATGAAAAAAAGTAAAAAACCTGAAAAATGTGAAAACTGCCAAAACCTTATTTTGTATTTCGAAATCATTTATTTTGATTTGATAATCTGAAAGATCATAGTTGAAAACCTTTAAATCCAAAGTTTCACGTAAATACAATCAATATTAAACGCTTGAGATCCTGTTAAAGTTTGTTTTTTGCGTGCGCTAACAGCCGTTCTGGAAACGGCTCTAGAAAACTGTTTCCGCACGCAAAAAAGAAACTTTAACTGGATATCAAGCGTTTAATTTTGATTGTATTGACGTGAAACTTTAGACATAAAGGTTTTTAACTATGATCTTTCAGATTATCAAATCAAAAGAAAGGATTTCGAAATACAAAATAAGGTTTTGGCAGATTTTTCACATTTTTTTGTGGTTTTTAAGTTTTTTCATAATAAAACAAATTTTAAAGTGAAGACTTTTGAAGTAATTTTAAAGATCATATTAAACCACAACTTTTGAGACCATAATTAAGTTTTTACCAATAGTAGTTCTTCTACAAATTGAATTTTTCAATGATTTTTTTGGAGTGTCGCTCCATTTTTAACTTCCTGGGATTTGGTCTCGGACCCCCTTTCTATACCGATTCTTGTTCGTCTTGATGAATACTATCATCCCTGAAAGTTTGTTGCAGCATTTCAGATACACCCTGTATAAAGCAAAACACAAGATAAAAAAAGTATTCGGCGATTGTTCTTATTTTTAGTTGAAACTTTATATTAATAACAGGAAACTGTCCCCACTTAAGTTACTTCGATTAATGAGGTTCAATCGTGTATTAATTAATAAAATGATAAATAGCGAAACTTGTTTTTATTATATAACAAGTTTTTAATAAAAATGTACCATTTTAGTTTCAAATAGCTTTTAAAAAATCTTTCAGAGATCATAGTAAGCTTAAAATGAAGATAAAACGCTTCTGAAAACATAATAGCAGTTATATCTTACAAAAAAGTCTCTTTTATTTAAACATTTAAATCTTCCCGATGCTTATCGATACTTCTTTTTTAGCGAATTTATCCAATAAAACAGCAAATGAAAATGTCAAATAGCGTAAGAGGCTAAAAGGGGCGAAAAGATAGCTACTGTTTCAGAAAAGGATTACAAATTCTCTTAAAAACACTCTCCTCTCTAAATATTCGATCATTGTATGATAACGAAACTAACATTTTCTTCATAAAGAAGCAAAAACCGTTGAATTTAATATCATTACGGGACTAGTTTTTTTAACTTCTTCAGGAGTTGATTTTTTCACTCTTCCACATGAATATTTTTTCTCCTCTTGTTCAGTATTTTTTGAATAAATTTCCACTGCATCTGCATAATCAATGGCAAACGGAGCGTTATTCAGGAAAATTTCCTGCATATTCTATCGCATTGCAGGTAACGTACTTAAGAAGATAAGCAAGGGAACATTAAATTATAAAATATGACAAGGACTTTTATTTTTATGAACACTGATAATGCTTGGTGTTTTACGTGAATTTGTAGGATGAGCTTGCCTAAATTATTCGATAGAAATCTTAAGTGGCACATTTTGGAATGTTTCATAAATACGTGGAAGGCACTGGGGGAGTATGGCTTATGTGATCACGGTTCTTTTGGTAACCACATCCAGTCAGTTTTTAATACTGGTATCTATCATATTTTACTATCTTATGGGAAGACAAACTATGTACAAATTATATAACATATTGGACATCGATGTAGTAGTAAAAAATATATAAAACAACGATGACAATTTTCACTTGAAAATAAATAAATGTCAAATCTTGGGAAATAACCGTATTGGATTTTATAAATATTCATCCTATTTTCTAATGTTAGCTATAAACTGTAATTTTTGACGAGGCTGTAAACATGCATACGAGCTACTTCAGAGTTATTACAGACTCGAACTTGATTTAGTACTAATTATTTTTTAGATAATCCCATATTTACGTTTAGTCATTAGATAAGGTAATCACAGGGATGCTCTAAATTTTTTTATTGAATTTGTTACGGGGAAAAAGTCGCACCAAGTCACCCATTTAAAAGAAAATGAAATCCATATCTTAAAAGTGAATTATGACCTTTGACTAGGAATACTCTCAATTTGATCATTTTATACAAAGACCGTTTTGTATTTTTTTTAAAAAATACTATTATCTTTAATGGACAACTCCGATTTTTTCAAAAACAGAGAAGTTCCAGTGAAAAAAAATTAATTTAAAAAATCGACACAAAAACTAATTAGTTAATTTGATATTTAAAAGTAAAAATCGACAATAGCTTTGAATCTTAACATCGCCTAAAACCATTGTTTCGGATAAACATGGCGTCACATACTGTTTTTAAAAGATAGACTTTGAAATTAAATATAAAAAATAAGCTTAGACATTAAAATAATTTTACATTATAATCCTCTCTTGGAAACCTCTAAAATAAAACAAAATTGAGGGTATTGTATCTTCTTTTATTTAATCATTTGATGTTACTATAGTACTGTCTAACAAAATGCAGAGAATCTTCATTTAGATAAATTGCAAGTTCTTTCAAAGCAATAACTACAATTAGAACGGAATACGTTTTGGAAGAAGAATCATCCTATAGTTTATTTTTTAACATTGGTTAAATCGCTTTAACTAAATACCTAAAATTTTGAAAAGTCGGATATTATTCGAAAAGATGTTACTATACCCTAATATATAAATATTTGTTGCTTAAAGCAATATTTTAACTAATGCAATAATAAAAAAGCATGACACACTGCATATAAAATGTCTACAGGAATTTTTAAAGTTAATCTTTTCAACAGAATAGCAAACCGAGGATAAACCAGTGTTTCTGATTTCAGGATATGTTGTTTTCAAAAGAGTTAAGCTGAATTAAAAACACATGGTAGCTACTTTCTGGCAGTAAACAGTATATAACTGGGAAGTGATATGTTTGTTTTATACCGTATTCCTAAAAACATAATAATTCGCTCACTCCTTTCAAGAACGTCATATCTCAAAAAACCTAAATTTTCAAGAGAGGCATTTGAAAGTTTAGAATTGCATTGAAATGCATTGGAAATAAATAATAAGAATCTGGTTAATTTCTTTACTATTCAGTTTAAAAATATGAGGGTTTCGCAGGGTTGTAGTACTCCTTCAGAGCTTTCCGAAAACAGTCATAACTAATTATAGTTGATTTTTGAGATATGACGTTCTTGAAAGGAGTATGGATAACTATATCTGGAAATATTTTCAGCAATCCTTTATCCAATTATCCTGATAACAAAACAACGAGGGTCTATGAAAACGTAGCTATTTAAACTTTTGTAGAATACAAATTTACTCGGTTTTTAATTTTTAAAAGAGATGGATATGCATGAAAAGCAAACCTAATAGATAATACAAAATACCATAAAAATAAATTATATTATATTAATTGAATGGGCAAAATACAGATTCAAAATTTGTTTTTCATTACATCATTTAAAATTTTAGTTCCTGAGATAAAGATCTTAATAAAAAATATTTTTATAACTTTCAAAACCAATTAAAAATCAATAAATACAGTTATTACAAAAATTAGATAATTTTCATGCACTTGTGTGCATTTAACGTGAACTTTATTTGTCGAACAAGTAGTAAAAAATGAAATAATACTCCAAAAATTTCTATTCAATAGAGTTTTTATCACTTTTTAAAGATTATCCCTAGAGATTTAAGTTAATTAACATGTTTTTTAGCAAAATTTTTTTACAAGTCAATGCACCATTTTCAAGCAAGCTAGAATTGAATTTCATTCCTCTATTTTTATTCCAACCTATTTTGACATTTTTCTATTAAAGTTATAACCGAAATGAAAAAAAAAGATCGAGATAGTGAGTTTTCAAGATAACAGAGAAAATATAGATTGGTTTGGTTTAATTATTGTTTTATATCGCAAGAGGGAAAATAGAGAATACGTAATTTCCAGGGTGGAGTGACTTTTTCGAGTTATAAAGGTTTTCGAACAATCAAAGTTCAAGGTAACTAGAGTATACTGTATTACATTCCAGAACAGAAAGTCCCAAAAACGTTTGTATTGTTCTTATCAATGCTGTGAATAAAAATAACTTTTACGCTTTGAAAACGGATTGCATTTGATTAAAATTTGAATAGTATATTACACTCAGAAAATAAAGGTCTGCATTACAACAGGTTCATTAAAAGAGTAGATATATATAAAATTAATCATTTCTAAGAATAACTCCCCTGTTATTTATTTTAGCAAGTATTTAAAAAGGCAAGAATGATTTGTTTTAATCCAAATATAAATTCAAATTCCAAATCATCCAAAACCCCGCCTCGGGTTTCAGATTCCACAGAGAAAGATAATTCAATATTTATTATTCGCACACAAAACCTGCAAATAACTTCACTAAAAAAAGTAAAATTCTTCACTTTGAAATCGCCATTCCCGTCGCCGATTATGACAAAGACGGTAATAAGTCTGCTAATTAACCAACACTAATTAAGAAGAGTTCTGTCATTTAGACGCAGATAACACAAAAGGACCGTGTATGATGATTTTTTTGTGCAAAAACATAAAAGGCAAACTACACTACACAAACTTTTCGAAAATATCTCGAGGGCAATTTTTCTCGATTACAAAGGAAACATGGCTTCGGAATACAATTAATTGAAGCATTCTTTAAAAATCACTACTCGAAAATCAGTCATCATTATCATACGAAGAGAGTAGTTCTCCACAGGGGACTTTGAGAAGAAACGAACTTAGGTTTAATGAAGTTAGGAAGGTTTTTTTCTGTGGGTTTACTTTAAGTTGTTTTTTTAAAGAACGTGCTACAAGGCGGTTAATAATGGTCGGTAATCGTATTTACGTATAAAAGTATCGGTTTTGGTGAAATGGGAGTTGGGGTATTGTTAACGCAATTACGTGGAAGTGTTTTAGGTGTTAGGGTAGAATTATGCTAAGTGTGAATGGGGAAGAAGTGGTTATAATGGAAAGATTGAGATTTGATACTTTGGGGGGATTTTGTAATGGAGTCTCATTTCTCTTACCAGATTATTTAGGGACTATCAGTAAATGAAATGTTTGTAGAGAGGAAATGTCCAAACTACGTTGTAAATATTAAAGTTCAAACCATTAAGGTGACATTCCACAGATTAAGGCTAGACGCGCACTGAAGACTTTTCGTCTCGGTGGAACATAATTGTCACTCGGGCTATGGCCAGAAGCTGGAGAGCGCGCATTAGGCGACGAGACTCTTGGTCGATTGCCAAGAATCTCGTCATAGAGATACATTGCTCTCGAGTGACAGTAATGTTCCAGTCACCGTGACGGAAGTCTCCAGTGCGCGATTAGCCTAAAAAGACAAGACCATTTTCAAAAATCATAATCTGGCACATATTTTTCGTATTTGATTAAAGATATTATTTCCTACTTCACATTTTTGTAACAATTTTTGTTACATTCATTTCAGATACACAAGGCCTACAATTCCTATTAAATACTTAGAAGGTAATTCCTCTACACACCTGTTAAATTATAAAATACTCTAAAAATTTATTTTTTTTTAAAATTGACCCTTTATTTTAAATGTTTTATTAAATTAAATTTTAAAATCTTACAAGATGATATCAATGAACGAAAACGAAGGTTATATTCTACTTGTCAATTTAAAAAATAGTATTTGGTCATGGTTAATTTAAAATTGCTTATATCAACTGTTAACAAATCAATAAATGTTGAGACTCAAAAATAAAGGTTATGCAATAAAGTAATTTATTTAGAAACTACCCTACTTAAAAATTAACATCACTTATACCCACTCACAGCTATCAGCGTCAGTATTGACCAAGTAGCTATAGAAAACAAATTCATTTAGATTCACGGACTCCGAGGACTCTTCTTTGACTAAAGATTTAACGCCTACGTTCATGAATGTGAATATGACTGTTAGTCTTTATTAAACTGATCTTAAGATTCTCTTAGAAAACTGCAATTTATCGAATTCCAATTACACATTTCCAATAACCTCGAATATCAGAGCACGCATCCATCAAATTCCAACCCTTAACCAACATAAGCTACTGTTAAATTCTATATTTAGAAGCTTATATTCAATTGAGGTCGCTAAAGTTTTATCAAAGCCTCATTTTACTCTAAACGATGCTAAGGTCCACTAATAAATTCTCAGTTTAAACGTTTCCTGGTGTTATTAAACAACTTCTAGGCCTTCCTTGAAATAGGATTATCTCCTATTGCGAAAACTTTCGAGTTGAATTTTGAAAAGTGTTAATTCTATTAGTTTAAACTTAGCTTCGGTTTGCAGATGCGAATTAACGGAAATTATTAAAATTGAAGATTTTTTTTCGTTACACATGGATTATTACTTTAAAATGTTGTTATATTTATTCCGTTTTTTTATATTTGATGCAGTTTTTAAATAAAGAAAATGTCACATTTGCCGAACATATTTTTAATGAATAAAAATATATCATAAATGTTCTTGATAATCTTATAAAAGCTTAAAAATATATAAAAGAAAATATCATCCTTCTACATGAAGAAAGATCTCCCAGAAAAACATACTCCGGGACCTAACTCTTATAGTTCAGTTTTTTTTTACATTCATTGTCAACATATAGAGTTAAACAGTGTTTTTTAATTTATAACCTCCATTATTTAGGGAATACATTGAGAAAGAGAAAACCTCCATAAAGAACTATAAAATAACCATGTAAAATTCTAATTTTGTATTTTTTTAATTGGCGTGGATGAAAATCCAAGTAATAACTCAATTTCTCAGAACTTCCTTGAAATTAGATAGACAATTTTAAAATCAAATGTTTGTGTGGTGTTAGAATATTCTGTAGTATATATGTTACGGGTAATGTGATAAATCGGGCATTATTAATAATGCCCGAAGTGGAAGCGGGCAATGTGATCAATTCAATGCAATTTTTCAATGAAATTTATCACTTTGCCCGCCTCCACTCTGGGCATTATTAATAACGCCCAATTAATCACCTTGCCCTTAACATGTATGTCATATAAACGAGCTTTGGCGGCTATTGTAACAAACCGGTTCTTGCCGCCTTTATCAAATTTAGATAGTTTTCCACCATCTGCAATATTTTTTTAACACAACCATCACAAAACCAAGCCAAAAACACCTCAACCCATTGCAACCTCTGATTGGACGGGACTCGCCCAATCACAGTTCATTATCCGCTCTTCAAAATTCCGTTACACTAACTCACATCGACCATCCACAATATGGCGCCATAACAAAACCGCCTCTCGGACATTGATGAGAGCTGGCAAGGGGGCTTAGCTTTATTAGCTTAAGGCCGGAGGCCTTGGCTCATCACTCAAACCCCTTACCCCCAGAGGGGGGTCGGCCTATTTCTCAGCAATCACGTGATGTCAACTTTCGTCTTGTCTAGAGCGGTGTGGGTTTATATTTGTCTGTTCTGTGTGGAATTTCCCGTGGGATTTGGATGAATATTAGCTGGGGTGGAAGGTATCATCGGAGTATGTCGGTGTTGTTGTTTTTGGAGAGAGAATATAGTTGGATGAGTGTGTAGGAGGGAATGGTTGTTTTCATATTTTTTATGATGTAGGTTGAAGGTTTCTGTAGAGGAATTTGTCTTATTTCGTGCTGTGTGAATAACGTTGAACTATATTTGATTTTAGATTTTTCGTAGTCTGTTTCGAGAAATACAAATCAAGTAATTTTTCGTATTCGAATAAAAATATTTTTTGATTTTAGATAAACTACTTTGAATAAAGTATATATGTGATATTTTTGTATGTGTTCACAGACTTTCAAGATTCATCAAATTTTTGCCAAAAACGGTTGAATTTCGTTTAGTTCTCTGCACTTAAGTAAGCTAGACATTTTTGGTATGAGCTGTGTTACTAAGGACGCGATAGCCTTCCCTCTATTGCATGTAACTGTAACACACATATTTATCTTTAATAAGTCAGACCAAGACCTATATAATAGATATATAGAGTATAGATATAGTAATATAGATGGTCTTGGTCAGACCATGAAAATAAATTCAGATTCGTAACTTACATTTGAGGCGATCCGTGCCAGAAGGGCGAACCTATGTTCATCATATCATATGAGTTCACCCTTCTGTCACGGACCGCCTTATTTGTTATCATTATTTTGTCTGTCCGTCGTCACACGTTGATCTGATGCCATGAAATTTATAAAAGTGTGTCGTGACCTATAAAATGAGTAAGCTATGTAAGTTTTTAATTACCCTTAAACTTAAATTATTTGATTTTTAAACGGATAGTATTTGCAAAATAAACAAAGATTTGAATTTATTTTACACACCTAAATGTTAAAACCGGTAATACAGTAAAAGTTATAATTGAACTTTTACAATGATAATGTAAATAATTTAACGTTAAATAACGTTTAATAACGTTGTTTTTGTTATTTTAACAAATGTCTTAATAGTTAAAAATATTTTTTTAGAAAAAGTATTTTTAGAATAAACAATTATAAACTTGTTTATTTATTTGATGTATTAACACACTTTTACTTGGCATTAAGTAAACCATTGAACAAGCGTTTAATTTTTAAGAATTAGCCCATCGTAGAACAATTTTCATCAATTTTACTATTCAATATATTTATTTAATGTTAACAAACATATACTTTAAATAGAGCATTAAAATTAAAAAGAATGACAATAGAAGTTTAAGGAGGACACACAATGTACAAGATCAATTATTCAATTAAGCAACACACAAATAACATACTACATCATACATATAATAATCGAATGTATAAGCACATCCTCTGATCGTTAAATTTTATAATATTAGCAAATACGAAAGTACTTTTTTAGGTCTACAAATTTAATAACCATTAATTAAACGATTTATAAATGCTTGTGATAACCAAAATTAATTATGTAAAACAAAAAATTGGACACATAAATTTAGAAAAACATTGCAAAGTAATTTACACTTTTAAATGTATTTAAGAAGAAAAAACTTCAGAATAAGAACTGTGCATGTATTAAGAAAACAATACCTGGAAAAAGAGGCACAGAATAAATCATGATGCATTTTTAATTAAATATTCCATCGTATTTCATACACAAACATTCCATTAAAGTATGCTAATATTATTTCCACTGAAATTAAATACATATTTATATGATAGTTCACACATCAACGAAAACGCCTAATTAATGACGGATTCTAGGCAAATCTGCAAGCTTAAATTAAAAAGAATGACAAGAAAAACTCAAAACTTAAATTTTAATTAAGATCCGGACTCAATCTGATTTTTAAAAAAATCCAGATTAATTAGGATAAAAAATTACCTGGAAAAAATTAAATGAGGATTACATATGTATTCTTAATTAACAAGGATTTAACAAAGCTCTGATGATTGAAAAAAAGTTACAGTTACGAAACGAAGACTTACTAGAACCTACACAAACAAAGGGTGTTAGGTAATTAGTCGCTGATAAAATAATCTTAAGAAATAAATCTAAAATTAAATGCATGCAATTACCATACAAAACATCGAGACTGTTTTTGAGATACGAATCTGGGAATAATAAGAACATGAGTACGGAATAGAAATTAATATTTTATTTATTAAATGCATGATAATTTAAAGATTTTGTTAAATACTTAATTTTCTTAAATATAAATAGTTTCACATAGCTTGAAATTCTAGGACAATGATGAATTATTCATAATTTTTTAAATTAATGCCATAAAAGTTATTCCTGTTGTCAGATTTATATTTGTTATTTCGAGTATAGTACAGTAATTTCCATAGTTAATAAGTAACTTGCACGTATCTCATATTTGAGAACAGGAACTAAACGGAGTTTATCATGCTAATACTTAAAATATGACCAAAATTTGAAAAGAAAAAGAAGTAATTCTTATATATTTCAACTTATATCTAGAAGAAAACACACGGTGACTTGAAAACGGGGAGAAATGCAACATCCCCATTTATAATGTTCTGTTTTTAATATATCCTTACTCGTTATAAAGTTGGTTTCTGCTACAGCTTTAATTATTTCTTTCAGTTGTGAATTATTAATCTAAAAATTTAATGAACCCAAAACGAATGAAAGATTTTCTAATGATTTCTTGTTTAATAATGAATTTGAATTACTACATCAAATGAGATTGTCAGACGTTTCAAAGAGAGACGAATAAAAAAATGAATAGTTTAATTTAAACTTAAATAGAAATAAAAATTCCAGGGACTGTTTTAATGTTCCGTTATTGTTACACCTATTAATTTTAAAAGGAACCTTTTTCTTAAATACAATTTCGAAGACAATTTTAATTTTCTATTCCTGTAAAGAAAATTCTTTAACACTATGAAATTAAATAAAAATTGCTTCATAAACGTGAAAAAATTCATTGAAATGTTGAATGCGTGGAGAAAAGAACAATAAAAACAAAACTCCTTATTGCTCTAACAGCAGTTATTTACCCTAATTCCAAAAATGACTCTTCCATTATCATATTCCATCACCCCCAGCCAGGCGGTTTGACCCAATCCCCGAGTTTGCTATCTTAATCCCAGCATATGCTCGGCTAGGCACTCAAAACATCACATTACCTTCATCCCCTACCCCGAAGAGATTATCAGGATTAGATCCTATACAGACCCTCCCAACCACAACCCAACAGCTTGTGTAATTCCCCCACCACCCCCTCAAAAACCCCTTAAATCCGCCCCCGAGGGATCAAGCCCTCTTTGAGGGAAGTCGGTCCATTTGACGGGTCATCCTCACTTCTATGGCGGTATGGTCCGATGAGTCACGTGCTTGCCAAACATCGAATGATCGGAAATCAGGATGGATGGTTAGTGTCTGATTTTTTTCTCTGAATTAATCCGTCAGATGTGTGCCTTCCGGGGGTAGGGGGAGTTGTTACATTGGATTATGCAATGAGTTGTCTTTTCTGGGGGGTTGATGGAAAGTGGGTGGGGTCAGGGGGTTTGGGGGATCGGTGATGGTGATTTGAGAGTCTTACTCTAATGCATTCCGTGTATATCATATTCAAACAAGTTGATTTTACTAAGTGCACTATTACTCGATTCAAATCAAATAATATATAACCTAAATATAAACATAAAATATATCTATATTTTAATAAATTAATAAACCGACGTACTGGCCTAGTAGTTAGAGTATCTGACTGCGAAGCCGTGCGTCTGGGGGTTCGAATCCCCATTCGGCATGGATGTTAGTTTCTGTCCTTGTGTGACGTTTGAATGTGGCTCCCCTGTAAAAAGGGGTTGTGCGAGTGAATGGTGTGAGGCACTGGTAACACCTCCTTGGCTTCGGCCCACAGGTGCTCGCTGGGTTACGCTAAGTAGGTACTTTTCAGGGCAGTTCAGTGGTAAAGGATAATGTCCAGCAATACTCGCCCATTTGGAAAAAAATAAGTTAATAAAAAATTCAGAAGAATTTGTTTTTATGGATTTACTACAAATATGGTAAATAGTTCTTTTTCTATCTTAAATTTACCTGTTATTGTAATAGAGGGAAATGATCAGTTCAATATTTTAATACATGTAACTTGCAGCAGAATATTTAACACATAAAACAATAGTTATATTTAAAACATCAGAAAATAACGTCTTATAATCTTAAAAGTAAAAAATAGTAATTTTCTAGTACTACTTTAAAATATTGAGTTCATTAAGCTTGATTTTCCCACACAAAGTTCCAATACCTTAAACTTTAAAATGAATTTATAATATTTGTACATGCAAAAGAAATGCATTGCATTAATTTTTTTTTAAATTAAAAAGCAATATGTTTAAAGTATAAACCTTCAATTTACAAATATTTTTTTCCGATCTTGAAGTTTGAAACTGAATTTACAACTTTTATTTACTATAAAACTAAATTTAGTTCAAAACTCAGGCAGGGTGTGTTTATCTGATTATTTTTCCTCTACCCCCGTTCTATCTAATCTATTGAAAGTATTAACAACTGTCTAGACAGAATTCCAGACTACTCATGCATACGACTCGATAGTTACTGGTATGATCAATAGTTCATTTTGACTAGTTCAACTACACCTGTTTGACTGCTGAAAGTGAGAAATTTTGATGTGTGATATTATAGTATTAAAAAAACTAAAACAGATATGTGTTTTCAATTGTTAAAAAAATATAACTTTTTTCTCTCAATTTCGAATATTAACTAGAGGCTATAAAAGTCTGAGCTGAAAAAACGGTGGAAATTAGGAAGTTTTAATTTGTAAAACGATACAAATATTTAAACACAACTGCGCAGCTTAGGAGTTTTCAACATTTAACATAGGTGATTCAAAAATCCTCTTTAAATCTTTAACTTATGCTTATTAGAGTGAAACGCATTATAATTTTCATTACGCATTATTAATATTTCTGTCCTTTTTGTAACAGCAGAAGTTCTTAATTTATTTAAAGGATCGGTTTAAAGCTGTTTAGAACAATATTGCAAATAATAAAACTACAAAGCATAAATATCGTTAATTCATGTCCTGAAAAAACTAAATAAACTCGAAAAATATTTTGGGAGAAAATTTTAAAGAACATCAAATGCTAAGAACCTTCAAATAACTTTCTCTCCATTCGGTTTTAAAAATATTGCCTCAATCGTAATTATTCTATATGGGAGAATTTTTGGTTAAAAATAAGCGCAAAAACTTTGGGTACCTTCCTGTGAACATCCAATCTGTGTTAACACTTCAATTAAAACCTCTCTGAACTCTATACACGATATAACACCCACTTACACAGAATATGTAACCTATTAATAGAAGCCACGCAACCACTATAACCCAAGTTACCCCATGTCAGTCTAGTTGTTCCAAACTCTCCCGTTCATAGAACCTAACAAAAGGGCCATAGAGGCAAAGACGACAACTGCCCATGCATATGCGCATAGCATTGCGAATTTAGCTGCTGCATTTGATGGAAATCATCGGAGCTCTATGGTCGCTTTGAGCATGGGATCATTAACAGATTTGGGTATGTATTCAAAAACGACTTCGGAATGAGTTGTCGGGTTTTAGAGTAGAATCCGTAGTCGGTTTGATGAAAACGTATAATGGGGGTTTTGTGCCCCTTTTGAATAAAGGGGTGAGGAAATCAGGTGTTAGTTTGAAAGGAAACACTTTGCAAATTGTGTAGCAGTGACTAAAAATTATAATTAATGAAAAACTAGGGACCCATGTGTGAATTGGGTATTTAATTTATCAGCTTTTATCGTCAATCTTTATAATATTAATCATCCTATGTTTTTCAGCTTACAAAGAGAAATAATTCTTATTTTAAGTTTTTAAAATACTAAATTGATACTTAGGTGGGAGTAAAATGTTTAATATATAATTCAAAGTTATTAACTAATCATGCAATGTCCGTTGTCGTATGCCATGTCAGTTTAGTCCAAAATTGCATGGGCTGTTTTTTTAAGGAATGGTCTATAACAAGAACATTTTGTCATAAAAGAGTAAGAAGTAAATTTTTGGTAAAGTTAATTGACCTGGGTTAGGTGATAATTTATTTATACATCGCTAGCTGACTGCGCGATATCATTCAATATATTGTACTATTACAGTTTTTGTTATGATCACAACAGATAGGAGCTTTGATAAACTATAATTAAATAATTAATTGATTGGGGTGACAAGTTAACTAAGTTGTTAATAAGTGCACATGGGTTTTCTCCTGTTTATAATGGATACAATCGGAACCAATAAGTAATTTAAATATCGCTTAATATCGTGTGATATGGTTACGTATGAAAAGTCAGAGAAATTGACTCTGATAAACTCTAATGACTAAATTAAATGATAGTAAACTGACGAAGTTCTTAATGACTCTTTAAATGTACTTTTCTTGAGTTAAAGAAATCTGTTTAACAGTTCCGAAGGCTTAACAAATCTCGAAATTATAAACCAAATACAAAAAAATCCTAATTTTTTGAGACACAAAAACACCTTCCCAAAAAATAATTTAATCTTATAAAACCCATATTTAAACTTTTTTCAGCAACTCAAAATAAATAGGACGTATTTACTTAAGCCAACATGTATTCATACTCTGTTACAACACGTATTAAGTAAATAGAAAAAAACTCTCATGAAAGACTCTTTTTTAGCATGATGCATCCTGTTCCAATATTATGGAAACCCAATATTTCCCCGTTAATTACCGACTTGTTTTGGTAAACAATTTTCACAAAACTCAACCGCTCTCGAGAGTTTTTACTTTCCCAACATAATCAAACGAACTTTTACCAATGCCTTACACCTAAAGCGCTTGAGGAGAAACTATTTTTAAATCCCAACAACTTACCACCTTCTGAAACATGATTTTCTTTTCGAGTTTTATATTTCAAGGAAAATCAAGTAATCCGAATGTAAACATTTTCCTCTCTTCTTTCTTCGGAAAATCTTTAGAGAGGAGATTTATTAGTTATTAATAATTCCATTTACTCTTTGAGTTTTTTTTATTGGAAATCTTCCTTGAACTCATCTTAATGTAATTACAATAATACATTAAGACTGGGAAATATCCATCTTTAACTATTCTACCTTATCTTTTAATGACGTATTTTATTTCTACTTCATAAATTCGCTGTACATATAATTTGTTAGGCTTTTATCGAGATAGTTCATTAATAATAATCGAATTTATCATTCATGGGTAGTTTTTTTAGGGGGGAGATGTAGTGACCAGTGTTAGGTTGGTTTCTTTAAAAAGTACATTTAATCTCTGTGTACTTAGCATAAATTTGCATAGCAGTGTAATTTAAGATGAGATAGAAGTACCCCATTAAACCTTTATTACTTTGAAATGGTAAATTTATGTATACAGAATCATTAAAGCTAGATAGAGATATGATTAATAGAAGTTATATGTGATAAGGTGAGACCACAAAATTTTCTTTGCTGAAGAAATACCGTCCATTAGATGTTTTTCCAAAGGTATGAAACAAATTTAAAAACATGTTTTTGCAATTTTAAATTGACAATTTGCCCCATCACAGAAATTCCTCTAACTTTTTACGAAAAATATCGAGGGTCGTCATCACCAAATCAATTTTATAATCGATAATCATGGAAGTTTTCTGTGTTTTCAAACGTGAATTTCTCATAAACCTTTCTCAAACGGTCGTATTCATTACTCACCTAATCTAAGATTAATTTGGAATCGAAATTATTACAGCTGTATTAACGTCTAACTTAACCTAAGTAAGTGCTTGTCAAACTTTCAATACTACACTGTTAAAAAAAAGTTTAATCTTTTACCAGTTTGTCGTGAAAGGTTGAAAAATTTTTAGCGTGTACCAACCCAATTTTCAATCGTAATTTCCATATCCCCCCTCTTTTTCACAAAGTAACAATGTATGTAAAGCAATAATAGTATTTTTTTAACTAATGTTACCAACTAATACTTGAAGAAAATATGTTAGGGGCCACTTCTCATTTAGAATGGAGGGTCCCCCTGTAAGATTTTTGAAAGCAATTTTAAGCAATTTCTTGAGGATTCTACTCTTAGCACCCCTATACCACTATTTTTCCTGAACAGAATATTGTAGTTTTTTAATAAACTCATACCATTGGATTTAATTTTTTTTTCTGGATGGCTCCAGTATGGATTCAGTAATTTCTTTCCCAACACCCATTCCTTAATTTTTGTTTCAGAAAGGATGAAAGCCCCTATAAAATACAGCTTTTTAGAAATATTTAAGTAGAATCCGCATTTTTATAAACTTTATTTATGAAAAAGTGTGAGTTTTTGGAGCCCCCCGAGCTGTGAGTTCTCAATGAATTTCGAAAGAACTTCGTAAGAGTGGGTGATACATACAAGCACAAAAAAGGGGGATCTGGGGGGACCCACAATAAAAACTTAGGAAACTCGACCTTTAAAACCAGGGTTTTACCTTGTTTTTGTTGGTCCAAATTTCGGAAGGGGCCAATAATTTGGCTCGCGCCCTCTTCTGGAGCACTGACTACCAATTAGAAGTTTTGATTCTATGTTAACCTGAGGTTAGGCAAGTGCCTAATAGCTGTAACAGCCGTAATAATACAGCCGCAACTCTAAGGCTAAGCGCGCACTAAGAGACTTCTGTCTCGGCGACTTAAAACACTAGTCACTCGAGAGCAATGCATTTCTATGAGGAAATTCTTGGCCTAGTGATCTTGGTCTCGTCGCCATGTGCGCGCACTCTAGCTTCTTGCAATAGCCAGGGAAGCAATTTTGTCTTTGTCTCCGAGAGCAATTTTGTCTTTGTCTCCTAGTGCGCGCTTAGCCTAAAAATCAAAAATTATGTTGACTGTTTTAATTAAATATTAGTTATTATTGTTTTAAAAGAAATAAGTCTATTGCTTAGTGATTATAATTAATATTTGGAAAAATAAAACTATCAAAGATACATTTTTTCTTTACAGAAGTCAAGCGATTAGTGATTTATCAAATAACTTTAATTTTTCTGAAATTTAATTATAGGCTAAAATCTTAGTTATTATCCACAACTTAATAACTTTTATGAAAGTAATTCGCATTTTTACACTACATAAAACCCTCATAACGAAAACATTTAACCAAATTTTATTCATGCGAAAGCTTTCTTGAAAAAACGTCCTAAACATCGCACACCACATTATATTTTCAACGCAAATACAAGACCCCTCCCTTACCATACATCCACGCTACACAGTTGCAACTCCACATGACGAAACATCTTCAAAAATCACTTCCAGGAATCAAAAAGAACAAGCAAAAAAAACCCAAAACATACTTATCTTCCCCTAAGGAAAAACACAAACACTGTTGAAGGGACGGGGGAAAACTTTCTTTCAACAGTAGGCGAAGACACGTTCACCATAGTGTATAGCCGAAAGCGTTTTTGATGGACATTTTAATAATCAATTCTCTATTCCCCCTGAAAATTCCGGAGTATCCCCTTGAATAATGGATACCGTATCCATACCCGAATTGTTTGCTCTGTGAGTCTCCCGTATTTTTAATAAAATAGGCTTAGCAGCTGTTCAGGAATTTCATTACGGTGTGTTGGGGATGTATGTGAATTGGTTGATGGTGCTTGGAATATGCGTACCTGGAGTATGTAGGGTTTTTAATTTTTTGGAGGGGATATATAGTTATTATACAAGTAGAATTACCGGTAAAAGAGGATCTATAGTCAGATCTCCACGAGATAAACATATCAGGTCGGTTACGGTTGTTATAAAATTGGACTTTTCCACTAAATTTTGTGGGTTATGGTAAATTATTAACACTGAAAAAACGTTCTGTGTTAATCGTTTGTTTAGCTTTGTACTTCTTCTCTAAGTTTTGTTTTTCTATCAAAGTTTCTCACGTGGCTGTAAGACTTCACGAAATTCCTAAAAAAAACCCATATCACCTGGTCAATCAACTTCCGGAATGTCTGCTCTCCGATTACTAGTTGACACAGCTCATTTAAAATCTTAAATAAAGAAAATAATATTTTGAATTAGTAATGTGAATTTTCTGATAACTTTTAATATTAAATAAATATAAATTTTATAATGTTTTTTGTCTTAAAATTTCGTTGTAAATTTAACAGGTTTTGAAATCAAATTTATTAGTGAGGCAAGACGTCACCTTAAGATGGAGAAATGAATAGGAAAATTAGACATTCCAGAAGTTGATTTACCAGGTGAAATGGTTTTTTTTTTAGGAATTTTATGAATAGGAAAATTTTGCGTTGATGAGATTGTGTGGTACATGGTGTCATGGAAATGGGACATGGTGTCTCGTCTTACTATGAAATATTTAAAAATACATGAGTTGAATCATTTTTAAACATGGTAGAACATCTATAAACCGTTACTTTTGAACCAGGTGGAGGTTGGATAAAGGAGAATAAAACAAGTATTTAAAGCTTAAAATTGTGAACAAATCCAAATTTAGTAAAGGAAAATTACATTTATAACAGAGATAAAAATAAAACAAAATATTTTATGCATGATTTGGTTTAGTAATCCCAAGGAGTCGGTTAAACGAAGACCAGGTAACCAAAGTTGTACAGTGAAAAATAGACTGTAACAACCAAAGTAGACTAATCTATTTTTAATTGTTCTTCAGACTTGCTTTAAAATGAATGCTTTTTCGAGTAAAATAATCGAAAAAAATAACTGAAAGTTCTGAAGTCAACATAGAATGGAGAAATCATACAGGATTAACCTGCAAAGTTCCGGTATCACTTAAGAGCGTTTTGTAGAAAAGTTCTGAATTATAAAAAATATTTTTTACACACAGATACAACCACCAAACTGGTAAAATAAACAGAACCAAACGAACAAATCATACGCAATCAGCAGACGGCCCCTTCCGTTTTCCATTTATACAAAAGATCTCATGAAAAATTTGTTTCGAAGTTTTGCAGGCGTTATTAAAGTGTATTGGAATATCAATGTGAAGGTGGAAGAATTTTGCTTTGAGAAAGAAGATTTGTGTTTTTCGTGCGACATACAGTTGAGTTTGTAAACAATCTTCTTAACTCAAAAAATATTTCTCGAAAAAACCTTTGTTCATTAAAACATTTTTAACCATGACTACAAATATAATCTCTAGCAAAAAAAGAATGTTCGCGCCGGGAGAACTTTCATTTGAGAGCTCAGATTCATGGAAATATTCTATGCTGCGAAAATGAAATAGCTTTTAAAAGCTTCCTTTATGATGGAGTTTTTGGTTTGCTGAAAAAAAAACGAAAAAAAAATTAAAATCAAAGAATCTTTAAAAATTGTTATTAAACCTGTTTTCAAAACCCACCCCAAAAATGCAAACTCTAACTCCGGTTAAATTCCGCTAATTGTACCGTTATATATCTTCAAGAATTTTGGGTAACTAAATGTTCAAATGTCGCCAAATTGACGTCAATCACTTAAAACAGTTGTCATTTTTTTCGGTTTGCTTTTATTTGGTAAGCAAACCAGTTTGTTGATATAATTTTGTGATTTTTTTAAATTCATTTGTCCAACTTTTACTTATTTACACTTCTGTCCGTATGAAATTCTTTGTTTTTTCACTAAAAGCGCAGCATACAGGGTGTTTCAAAATTGCGTTGCACGGCTTTTATACGGAACCAACGCCTCCTAGGGTCATTGAAGTAAGGTCTATCCCTAGGTAAGTGACCCTGGAGAAGCCATTGAGATGACTTACAGCGCCCCTAGCGACGAAATTAAAAAGTTAAAAAAATTAATTCATAAACTAAAGGAGATAGATTAAAAAACCCAATAAGAGTATGGTTGCCAACGTCAAGAAGAACTCACTGAAAAAAATTTGATCAAAATATCTTGAATATTCGCGGAGATATTAGCATGTAAAAATAGCACTTTTTCAGGGGTCAAAGAAGAAAAAGTTCGCATATTTCCAAATTTTTTTGATTTTTTGATAAAATTTTGTGTTCTTTCAACTAAAAAAACACAAAACTACACAATAACACTGAAAAATTTGGAAATATGCGAACTTTTTATTTTTTGACCCCTAAAAAAGTGCTATTTTCACATGCTAATATCTCCTCGAATATTCAAGATATTTTGGTCAAATTTTTTTCAGTGAGTTCTTCTTGTTGTTGGCAACAATACTCTCACTGAGGTTTTTGCTCTATCTCCTTTAGTTTTTAAATTATTTTTTTTAACTTTTTTAATTTGCCGCTAGGAGCGCTGTAAGTCATCTCAATGGATTCTCCAGGGTCACTTACCTAGGGGTAGACCTTACTTCCATGACCCTAGGAGGCGTTGGTTCCGAATAAAAGCCGTGCAACGCAATTTTGAAACACCCTGTATATAAGCCGTCTCAAAATACTCACCATCGTCACTTTACTATTAATCCAATTAGTTAGTTCCATGCAGGGTTAACAAAGAAATTATAAGAAGGATGCCTTTAGAGGGCTTCTATGAAAATTTGAAGTGTTATATTTCATTTTTTAAGAGTTATATTTTAAGGTTTCTAAATAATGGCTTAACTTAATGATCTTATTAGTTATATTTATGTTTGTTACATATGAAGTTAATAATGCAGTGAGAATATTTACTTTGGTACGAGTTTTACATAATGCATAAGACACATTCCATCGAAAAAAGTACACAGTAAATTTTAAAAGAGTTGAACTAATAGTTCAATCGCTTCAATTAGAAAAGGAGCCCTTTTACCGATTTATACTAAAAAATAAAGGGATCTCTAAAAACAAAAGTCAAATTAGGAAATCTATAGGGCTTTTTCAGACCCGTGGGAACCCTGTCATGACTCAACGAGACTTTGTCTTTCAATCTAGAGGCTTATAACAAATTTTACCCTCCACACCTTTCTAAGCAAAGATAGAAAAGGATCCAATAAGTTTACCGTCTTCGAACCTCCAAAAAACAGGACACACCTCTTTCCAAACCTAATCTGGGCAATTCCGTGGGTAACTAACTGACTGAAATTTACAAAGAAAAACAATAAAAAAACTTAAAAAAAAAGATGTTCCTTACAATTTATTGTTTTTTTGTTGGATAGATCTAATGACATGATTAAATTTTAAAAATATGTTTTTATTTATTTTTGAAAATTTTTAAACAGCATGGTAATTGACTGACATAGAGGTTGCACATATATAGCTAGCAAAAAAGAAATAAACCGGGTGGAAAATATTTTTTTCATCTATTTTTGGGAAGTAAATTACAAAATACTTATTGTTTTTCTTTGTAAATGACAGTCAGTTACCTGTGGTTACAGTTACCCATCTACAGCACAGCATCCTTCAAAATTGACTCCGAAATCTCCGTTCGACATTTGAAAAGAAAGGCACTCCAAGGAAATTCCCGTCATGCCATGCACTCTTCCGAGAAAGAAGACAGATCAGAGCGGAAGGCTGGACACTCCCATAACTCAGCAGGAAAGTGTTTCAGATAGTGTGACGGACGGCACTGCACAAATGTCTGGTCCAGAAGAAAAAAGAGGAAAGGATAACTCACGAGGTTTGACATCAGCAAAATTCTTCGTTCAGTGGGTTCTTTTATCTGTCTTTTTAAGAAAAAAAAGAAGTTAAAAGTAAGTACCTATATAAAGTGGAGGACTTTTAAATATGCTTGGGAATTGAAACCTTCAAATGTCGCCATTTCTCGTCTAAAACATGTAGTGTGATATTCTGTATCTATCTTTCCGATGCAATTCATCTTTTAATATTGAGTTAATTCCATCGAGAATAAGTTTTTTTTGCTTTTAATTTTCTTTATTTAAACATAATTTCATGATTTAATTTTAATTTTCGTACAACCAATATATTTTAAGCAAACTAATAGGTAAATTGAAAATCCTTTATTTTATTGTTAAAATATGTCCGTGAATATTTTGAGTTTCTATTTTTTTATATTTCAGCGTTGTGTATTTGTGTTCGGTGTTTATTACGTTGTGATTTAAAATTTCAAACAAATTCAAATTTATTTTTCAATACAAAATTTATATTTTTAATGAACAGATCGTCGTCTCTGTTTATAAATTGATTTAATAAATTTTATTATTGCAAGGTTTGAAAAATATAGCCCACATATTCGACAGTCATTATTCTGACACACAAGACCAAAAAAAACTTCTAAAACATTACTCCAACCGAAGCGACGTATGAATTTTCCATACTCAATAGTCCCAAAAAACTTATATCGATAAAAGCTTCAATAAATAATGCAGTACATCACAGAAAGGACAAAAACAACTCAACCTAATGTAAAGGTTCGAATGCCGAATCTTGACGCCAAAATATCCCGCCCGCCGGATCATTCCAATAATCTAAAGTTGGTCCTGGAGAAAATACAAAAAAATCATGCACTACCCGATATTAAAAAGACTCATCCACGGGGCTTGCCTTGGTGATAACACGGTGTGTTGTCGGTGTATAAATGAAGGACTCTGATTTTATTCACGACTTTCCTTTTGACAAAGAAGAACTTTATGCAGAGAGAAGATGAAGGGGATTGGATGTTACATCCCTTTCACATGCAAATGACTGGTCTTAGGGAAAATAACGGAGGGAAGTTTCGGGAAAGGGATTTTTATTCGGATATTTTTCCCCTTTTCTTTGATCTCTTTCGGTGATTTCACGTTTGACTTGAGTATTGGTTGGTTGCCTATTTATTTCTCACCAAACCAATGGGGAGGATTTGATACTACTTTCGCTTTTGGTAGGGAATGGGGGTCACAAAATAGAACGAATTTCGGTGTTTGTGGATTCCGAACAGCAAATTGAAATTATGCGGTTTTGAGTTAGGAGGTGGTGGTATAGGATCAACTATTTTAGAGAGAATCGCGGAGTAACAGATCTCACCTTACACTCTTAAAGTATTTCTTAATCTCAGAGGAAAGTGAATGACAATGAGGTATTCTCACGTTTTGAGATTAAATTTTATTAAAATAGTAGATAAAAAACCATGAAGAATGACGTTTATATCAAGTATTTTCGTAGCCTAGTTTCTGAGATATAAATTTTTTAAATTTCGTTTTTTGTTTTGGCGCGAAAACACTCTCGAATCACAAATCATGCGCTGTGAGGTCACATCCAATAGAAGCGCGTTTTCTGATCACGTGAAAACCGTTAACACAATGGTTTTCATGCGCTGATGTCACATCCAATAGAAGCCCGTTTTCTGATAACGTGACTTTTCTGGCGTTTTGGCAAAAATAAAATTGAATTTTAAGTTATTTAAAACACATTTTTGAACTTAAAATCAGAAATTTGTGAGTTTTAAACCATAATGTATCAAAAAAAGTATAAAATCAAGCATATCCCTCACTCATGCAAATACCTCATTTGAGATTTAAACGAATTTTGGAAAATGGGAGAGTTTTCTTTTGTAACGTAACCTGCGCTTTTCTATAAAGAACAGGTGTATAACTTAATTGTGCTCTTAAACAAGTTAATCGATTTAATATAACTTACTTGTGCTCTTACTCAAGTAAGTTGTTAAGCTTCATGCTAAAGGCTGCCACACCAAAAAGGGGAATCCAAATACTTGCTCATCCCAAAATTTCAAAATTTTTGAATTTCACTTATGTCAATGTCCTTGTTACAAGCATAATTTTATTTGGAATCACGATGCAAAAACTACTATTATTTATCATTTTTAAAATTTTACAGAGAGCTAATAACAGTTTTGATATTGAAATCAAATATTGAGGATAAAAATATCACTACATTGGTTATTTTTTTACTAAAAACAAAATGAAGAAAAAACTTAAAGATTCATTAACCTTGTAGTTAATTCAGTCACAGTTGAGAATATGATATCAGATATCTATTGGTGTAAAAACATAAATAATGCAAATAATCTTTTTTTTAGTGTGCAAAACTGCTTAACTTTAAGTATTAACTCTTAAAATGATAATTCAGCTGTGAAACAAATAATGTGTTTTTTAAAACAGATTTTTGTAGAAAAAAATTTTTATCAAGGAATGTTTCATTAGAATTTCAATAAATACTTCTATGCCATTGAAAATTAGTTTAAAATAAGAAAAAAAGATAACAAAATTTAACAGCGTAAAAATTTAATTCATTCTTTTTAGGAATTAAAAAATATATAACTTCAGGAGCGTAATAACTATCTTTGAAAACATGTTTCTTTTCCAAGTATGAAGCGTTTATTAATATCATAAGTAATAATAAATGAATGCTACTCAAGTATCAAAAAATTACGTTCAGATGAAATACACGATAACATTTTACAAGCTGTTCTAACAAAAAAATCAATGCATTATGCATATGAGCTGCATTTGAAGCAAAGCTCTCGCTTACAAATCAATATCAATCTTCTTACGCATTCAAATATAATCTTTTCGCAGTTTACAAGGTAGACATAATCTTTTAAACCTAGCTCCTTTTGATGCAAGCGAGAAAAAAATATTTTCCACTCAACCCCATGGAATAGTATCAGTTTTCGAAAAGCAAAAATTTCTCCAGGTCTCATTTTAACACGAGGAATACTCACCGAGTAAATAGCAATGCATAAAATTACTGCGTTTCAGAAGAATGAAAAAAAAATGCCGCTACACACTGTTCGAATAAAACTGGGAATGGAAGTTCTTTTCTGCGAGTTGGAAGTTTCGAAATTGAAGGTTCATAAAAGTGTTCTATTTTCGAAGTTTACGGCGCAAAGCGATCGCCGCCATTTTGAAAATGTGCAATATGGAGTTTTCAGAACTTGGAGGAAAGGAATCGATTGTGAAAAGCATTCTTTTACGCACTAAGGGAGGGGAAAAATAAATTGCGAAGCTCATTTTAGGGAATATACTTCTCGAGCAGGTAGAAAATTACCTTCTTTTGAAGAACGTTCCATGTGTATGGGAAATGAAAATTCTCCTTTATTCAAAAGTAGGCTTAACATGTTCCTGTAAGTATACTGTTTCAGCATATGGCCCAAACAATGAATAATCCTTTCAAATCTTCCTTTCGAGTATTTTCTTTATTTCAACCATTTTAAAGCAGGTGGATAAAAATTGAAAAACATCCACATTTTGAATTTTGTTCCCCATTTAATAAATGTTTATTAAAA
Source organism: Tetragnatha versicolor (assembly GCA_024610705.1). Lineage (NCBI taxonomy): Eukaryota > Metazoa > Arthropoda > Arachnida > Araneae > Tetragnathidae > Tetragnatha > Tetragnatha versicolor. The sequence goes on along the minus strand of JANDEH010000004.1, from coordinate 51,323,221 downwards.
AATTATTTTTGTTTTACTGAGAAGAAATTAATATCACCAACAAGTAAACCCCATTTTTATATGCGAGCTAAAATTACAAAAACAATAAAATATTACATTTAATTAGTTAATTATTGCATTCATTCCACTTATAATCTCCAAAATTTTGTGCAAGAACTGATTATGTCCAGATTCTAAAAGATCAATTTCTCCAGTAAACAATACAAAATACACAGCTTTTGCCAACAATGTAACCAACAACACAGCACAATGTAACCAACTTTCATTAAAAATACGGTAATGAAAAATTTGCGGTAATCAAATTTTTCGTATGAACTGCTTATGCTCAGATTCTAAAAGATCAATTTCTTTAGTAAACAATACAAAATACACAGCGTTTGCCAACAATGTTCCATCTTTCATTAAAGATACGGTATTTCATTGTAACTTAAAGAAACACAAATCACGTTAATATTCAAAACTTCCTCATGTCAATCAGTACTTAATGTCCTATCAAAAACATGAATAAATGAATATTAGTTCTTATTAATATTAATGGTTCGAATCGATTTTTTATGATATGGGTCACATACGACAAACACGATTCCTCACATTTTGTGAAAAATTTTTACCCAAATCAATTTGAGCTTATCAACCTCACCGATCTCTTCATAAAAGGTAAAAATAAGATAAGACTAATAGCTTATAACCACAAAACTCGCGTGTTTAGTTTAAAAAAACAGCGTTTAATAAAAGTCCCCTAGAATATTCCGTGACCAGAACTATTTAGAACCCAACGTGATGGGAAGTGAGTCTTTTACCATCGAATTTCGCCAAAAGTTCGAATATTCCTCGACATGACTTAATCAGCAATTCACGAATGTTTGCTGATGAAAAAAAGTTTGCTTTCTCCATTATCAAAATTTCAATCTTTACCTTTCCGTAATTAAGAAGGCGATCGCATGTTTTTGGATGGATGTCTTAGCAAACATCGCTTTTGGCATTGTTTCTTCCCTTATCATCATCATCATGTTGGGGAAATTAAAATTTCATGTTATTTATCCGAAATCGAACGATGGCGAAGCAAAAAAAGCCATTTCGGAAGGAAAATCGATAGCGTCTAATGGTTTATCGTGAATTCGATTCATGAGCGACCACACATTAATAAGCAAATGGAAATTCATATTTGTGTTACACGACTCTCGTTTAACTACCATTCTGTAGATCTCTTAAAAATGGATAAATTTAGTGACTTAAACATCAGGGTTAATTTTCAACTTTCGCTAGATTTAGTTGATTTTCAAAATTTAATAAATCAGAAAATTTTAGTAATTTACTAAGGTTGTATAAAATCACTAGCTGGATTTAATATGATGTGATATATCCTGATTATGTCATGATATTTATATGTTAAATGATATGATCTATCATGTAATACTTTCTTAAAGATGTTTATAATGCTGTCTTAGAATTAAAATATCAATATTACAGCTTATGGGTTGAAGAAAACCAGGAGTAAAATTGAAAAGCTGAATTTAAAACCATCCTTTTATTGGAGTAATCCTTTGATAGTCGATTCATTAAATAAAGGGAATAAGTATATTGAGAAATAAAAAGTCAAGACTACTTTTGGAATTATCTCTACACAAGTCAACAGTTTTACAGAGAACTTTTTTTGAGTGTTTCATTTCTTGCGGCTGTATTCATCATCAACTTGACCTAAAGTTAACCTAGAATCAAGCTTGTTCGACAACTTTGATTAACTTATATATGGGTTTCCTTTTTTTTTAAATATCAATTAAAAATTTTGATAGCAGGTACGGCCGTTAATATCAAACTTAACGCTTACTTACTTAACTTAATTTTACTACAAGGTACATATAAAGTACATGGTAATTAAAGTAAACATATAAAGTACATGGAAAACGAATATGAAAAAAATCAAGCGAAATATTTTTTTATTACACTCTATTTTATAATTTTAAATCAAGCGTTTCAATTAAATGACAATGTAAAAGCGTAGTTTATAACAACTTACATATTTTTGAGTAATTTGTCTTACGCAAACCAAAATGGCGGTCAAAAAGCGCGCCGTTCGTCAACGCAAGACGAGTTCAAACGCTATAAACGCTTCCGTTGCCATTCACGGTTAATGAATTTCCCCTCGCTGTAATGGATTTTAACGCTCGCGTGCGACTGTTCATCGCTGTTTATAATGAAGGATGAGGTGTTGACCTTTTCCCCTCCACTTAGGTGCCGTCTGTCTCTAGTGAATGCGTACGCGAGGTGGAATTGTTTTAACCTTTTTTGCCTGCTCGAGCCAGGCCACAACCGCACACGCCATTTATAGCCACGGGGATTTTAAAGTGGTGAAAAAAATTATTGGGTTCATTGAAATTGGTTTTTGAAATGGTTACCTTCCCAAACAGCAGATACGTTCCAGATTCGTCTAATTTTTGTCATCTATAAAGCCAAATGTCGTTTACTTGTAATTGCATTTATGTGAGCTTGATGTATTAGGTATGATCTGTGTTGAGGGTTAGTTCCGAGGACCAATGTATAGGTCATTTACTTGCACATTTTTCTCTTTGAGATAAATAAATGAAATTTGAGAGACCCCAAAAAACTTTACATGGCATTTATGTAGCATAATTTTATACAAGGGTGAAATCTCATTCCTAATGTTGTTATGATAGATTTGTGTATACATCCAGAGTAATCTTAGAAAAATTTAACACCTTCTAACGCCTAGAAAAAAATCAAATAATACAATAACCGAATGATCTATTAAGAGTTTTCCGAAACAATATTTTATATTTCATTTTATAAATCCCTATAAAGCTTCAAACAATAATTATTAAGATTATATTTGGTATTAAATGTACGATATAATATTGGTTGGTATCAATATTTCAAGTATCGATAAATAGCTTGTTCCGCTTGAGAATAATAAATCTTAAATTTCATTTTAATATCCAATGCACACCCCCTCTCTTCTGCTACGTGTTTTTGTACCAATGAGAACACTTAATTTATCATAAGAAAGAGAAACAACTTCTCAATTAACATATCACTTTACATGCACAAAATTTATCATGCGTTCAGAGGTTTATAATCTAGGTCCCAAAGGGAAAACGATAACCTCAGATAACATCCCACACACATATCTTCCAAAATCCATTCCACATCCCCATAGATACGATATCTTTCAATTTCTAGACGTATCCCATATCACTGACACCAAAGAAGGCCAAACGGTTCAAACCCCGAGCCTTTTAAAGCGACCCCTCACATCAAACTTTCCCCCAATAAAAACCCATTACAGATTTCAAAGTGGAGAAGGGGAAACTGATACCCAAAACCCTCCCCCAAAAACTCACATATATTTTTACCCCAGAATCGAACCCATCTTCCTCCTCGACCCCGCTTCGACGTATCGAATTGTTTCCAGAACCTGGACCACTTTTTTACGACCACCCAAAAACTATTCCAAGCACGAAAGGCAGGAATAAAATAAAATATAACTCAGGGAAGGACCCTTTCCCGTTTCTTGCTCTTTTTTTCCTGGATGGCCAATACTTCAAGGTAAGCGGAAAAAAGGCGGTATCCTTTTGAAAAGATCGATACTTTTAGGTATCGAGTACTTAAAAGAATCGAATAGGTATTTTCTGCAGGTTTTCTAAAAATTCTACTCGTATGGAATCTAAAGAACTAACAAGAGTTTTCTCAGTGTTACTGGGAATCCCATATTGGGAATGTCATCCTTCCAGCAAGCCAACCAGATTTCAGCCAACATCTATAAAAGTAGGATTTTTAAATATGACTTACGTGGATGGTTGAAGGATTTGGAGTTTTAAAGGTGTTTAAGGATTTTTCAAAAATAATTTGTGGCATTAATTCCGGCCATCCAGCCATTAATCCAGCCATCAGCTTCGGTATTAACCAGCAGCTTTCGCTGACTCTGGGTGGAATCCTTCTACCACCAAGTATTTTCTGACGGCTGCAAATATGGCTTTACGAATTAAGACAGTTTATCTTTTAAGATAATAGTTTAATCCATGAAAGACATTTTGACGGGATAAATAATAGTTTAATTTTATAAATAGAGAAAAAAAAGTTTAAATATAGGTAGTTTATGTCAGTTACTAAACAATATGTTATTAGTGTGAATAGCTAAACATTTCCTATTTAGTTCGTCATGAAGAAACGAAAATTATTTCACTATGCCACGTTTTAACGGCATAACTCAAACTACTGAAAATTTTGTAGACATTACAATAATTACCACATTCAATGAGTAATGAATACGCACAATGACCCTTTCAGACCTAGCATCCCCATATATATCATATGATCCAATAAGAATCTCGGTGGTCTAGGACCCCCTGAAAGGTTTAAACATAACTACTTACTACTTAAGAAAGCTGAAGAAAAGATAATTTTAACTAGAGTACAAATGGTAAAAAAACTATGCAAAGCAGAACAATTCTTACACAGAAACTTTTACTTCCTTGAGTTCTATCATTCCCTAACCCTTCCATATACGTATCAAAGGTACCCCTTAATGCATTCGATACCTAAAAAAGAATCGATACGCTCCCATCACAAGTTTGGAGAGGTATCTCGACTTGTCTTTCCCGTCACATTCCTGGGGTAGATGTATGGGGCTGAAATAAAGTGGGTAGAGGGAGGACGTCCCGTTGTGTAATCCATGTGTCGTTCCGCTTTTCCTCTTTGTTGTTTTTGTCTTTCTCCTGCGACGAGAGGATATTTCTCGCTTTGGAAGTCGAGTAGAGTTGAGTTGTTGTGTTTTGGTGTCGGAGGAATAATTGAAGCTTTTCCGTGCGTTCTCGGGAAATGGTGCTAGTGTTTCTCGTGTGCTGTGTTCCTTTTCAGGGAGTTGGTTGTTTATTCGCTTACGAAAAGTCGGTGTTTCTGAAAACACAGTCTGTGTTTTAGTTTCGGAGAGAAGTTTTATAGACTGGGAATTTTCAGTCAGGAGTAGTTTTGTAGTGCCAAGAGGGAGTGTGTGTACAATGTTTTCAAGTCATTGTAGATTTGAATTCCGTCGAGATATAGTTAGTTTTGGTTAAGGTTTGACAATGATTTGAACAGAGCTCTTTGTTACCAAACGTTATTTAGAATTCTTGTGATGTGTTTTATTGTTTTCTTTTAATATTAAGGAAAAATGAGGGGGGGGGTAATACCTAATGGACAGATAAATATTTACAAGAATCCAATAATAATAATAAATATTACTGAATAATATAGGTTGTAGTGAGACTATAGTGGATGTTTAATAAAATTTTAACAGATCGAATGTACGACAATTTTTCTTTTTCTAAAATATATTAAAGTAAAGAAAAAAATTAATATTTTAAACAACTTATTCCCAAGAAAGAAGAAGTTTACAAGAATAGCTTTTAAACTCTCATAGGATGTTTAATCTGGAATCTTATACAAAAAGAATTTAGGAAAGAAAAAATTATAAATTTTTGAATGTGTGAATTACATAAATGAAGTAATATCCCAAATTCTTCAAACGCCTGAAGCATTTGAAGGAACTTTAGATTTTCTTTCCATCTTCACTACTAAGCTTTTATTGTGCATTGATAAAAGTAAATATTTTGTTGAGTAAAGTTCACAACGTCTTTCATACTTACAGTCAAATAACAATATCGTTTTAGCCACGATTTAGTGGAAAGGAAAATGCCAATATAGGTATTAAGTCGATAATTTAAATAAACTAAAAATATCACTGTATAGTTAATAATATAAATTGTGATATGGTGTATTTTTTCATTTATATGTGTTTAACGAAACATTTTCAATCACAAAAAGAAACCCAATCATCCATAAAAACAGAAGTAGCGTTATGCACGTAGGAAATAACATACGCTCAAAAGAATTCAATACCTAGACTAGATTGAAAATATTTACCGTAAGAGAAGTCTGTAGAAGTAATTGCCCCAAAACACTGGTCAAAAGCAATTGCAGTTAAACATAAATGCTGGAATTTAATTTCGAACATCCACTATTCAAGAATCTCTAAAAGTTCGACTTAAATATTATTATTCCTGGAAAAACATTCCTTTAGAAT